>CM072692.1:13058557-13803557 GCA_036884735.1 Huso huso | reverse complement strand
AAGTGGGGTCTTAGTGTGGTTACACATCCACCAAGTGGGGTTCGGTAGCCAGGTGGGGTCCAAATCCAAAACTCCACAGCGGACTTGTTTCAATTGTGTTGCAGTAGAGAAACACAGCTAACTGAGGGCAGTGATTCAGTAGAGAGGCATGGACCCGACTCAGGAGAAGAAGAAGGAGTAAAAGAATGACCCACCTGATATGTCACAAGAGCCTGCCAGGTACTGAAAGTCTTTTCTTATTAGTTCGTGCAGCGGCTTGCTGAATAATACCTTTACTAAGAAGCTGTTCAGGAATCCAAATCACTGAGCTGAGTCTCAAGCCCAGGGTTACAGTCCAGACCTCTCTGTGCTTTTACAATGCTTCCCTGTGCTTTACCAGACCTCTCTGTGCTTTACAATGCTTCCTTATGCTTTTACCAGACATCTGTGTGCTTTACAATGCTTCCTATGCTTTACCAGAGCCCTCTGTGTTTCAAGTCTTCCCTATGCTTTACCACACCTCTCTGAGCTTTACAATGCTTCCTATGCTTACCAGACCTCTGTGCTTTACAATGCTTCCCTATGCTTTACCAGACCTCTGTGCTTTTCAATGCTTCCCTATGCTTTTACTACACCTCTCTGTGCTTTACAATGCTTCCTCATGCTTTACTACACCTCTCTGTGCTTTACAATGCTTCCCTATGCTTTACCAGACCCTCTGTGTTTTACAATGCTTCCCTATACTTTACCAGACCTCTCTGTGCTTTACAATGCTTCCTATGCTACTAGACCTCTCTGTGCTTTACAATGCTTCCCTATGCTTTACCAGACCTCTCTGTGCTTTACAATGCTTCCCTATGCTTTACCAGACCTCTCTGTGTACTTTACAATGCTTCCTATGCTTTACCAGACCTCTGTGCTTTTCAATGCTTCCCCTATGCTTTACTACACCTCTCTGTGCTTTACAATGCTTCCCTATGCTTTACCAGACCTCCTTGTGCTTTACAATGCTTCCTATGCTTTTACCAGACCTCTTTCTCTCATTCCCCTCTTTCTTGCTCATTCTCATTTGAAAAAACCATGTTAATGAGTATTAAGAAATAAGAAAAAGTCAGTCTATCACGTTATTTTTTTTATTAAATCACATAACAAAAATCTGAAATATTAAACATTTTACAGGAAATCAAAACAAAACACACACACAATAAAGCAAACTTAGTTCACTTTTTAAAAAACTGTTACAGCACAGTATTGGATGCCATTTTCTAAAATATATATAAAACATAACAATTCTTAATAAATAAATTAAATACAGTTACCGTATGAAATCCATTCGTTGCTAAAACAAATAATTCACCTCGTTTTCGCTCTGCAGGTGGCTGCTTTTACCCCTAACTTTCATCCAAAGTTGTGTCAGATTGAACATTCCCTTCACCGAGGACTGGAGAGGACAGACAGGAGTTCAATACAAAGGGTTTCTTACAACACAAAACAGTCTAGTTCAGCTGGCAGATTGTTACAGAATCTCATAATCGGCCAAACCCAGGATAGAGCGGCTCAGTGAATGTGGTTTGGAATCTGTGCAGGAGGTCATTGTGTCAGAGGCGCCATAAAGGACAGCGTGCGGCATTAAAGTCCAGATACACTCCTATTCTGGGAGCGGGGGCAGTTATTGCAGATTCATTGTTATTGTATGAGCAGAGTAACTGGAATCAGAGAACAAACTCAGGACTTGTCATTGGATCCAAGGATACAGGAATGATCCCATCCTTTCCTGCTGATTCCTTTATAAGTGACTCTATAACAACCCCTCCCCTCTCCCTCAATCTCCCAGTAACAGCGAGTCCCAGACAAACCCCTCTGCAAAGCACTTGGGTATAGCAATCAAATCTCTGTGGGTGATCATCAGGATATCTCTGGGTCTCTCCCCATGTCACCCTTTCTGTTCCCCTTCAGACAGACAGAGCTCTCTGTTAGCTGTGTTGGGGTCCAGTGTGAGCTGACAGGAATCTGATTAGAGAAGGACAGGTAGAGGAGAGACGGTTAGAAAAGTCAAATCACTGAGAAAATCAACAGTCATTGTGCTGCATCCTCACATCCTGTTTATGGAAGGTGTGTGTGTTGTTTTAATTATTTTTTTAATACATTTGACCACTTTTTAAACTTTTAAATTGAATTCCTGCCTCAAGATGGCTTCCTGAGGACCGGCATGGACCTCTAAGAACATTTCCCATCACCCTCCTGCTCACTGGTAATTCATCTCAATCATATGTGAGGAGGATGATGATGGAAATGTGGTTTTGAGAGGTCCATGTGGTACATGGAAGCTATCTTTAAACCCCCTGTGATTGTTTTATTCATTATAATTCCTCAATCTTATCAATCTTCTTCAATTAGAACTAATCAAATGCAGCTCTGCATAATTACAGTTCACTTAATGTTCCTACAGGGGTATGTGTTGCCATTTTACCCCTCAGACCCCTTGCTTACTAAATATCTTCAATAGAATATCATCCACTCTTCAAATATCTGTCTAATATTTTTAATGAGCAATCCATCCCACAAGTGCAGTGATACTGCAATATACATTACTACCAGCACAGGATGACTAGGAGGAGGGATAGCTGTTCATTTTACCCCCAACTGGTTTCACATGCATTGTACATGTATTAAAAGATGGGATGATTATCTATTCAGGGACACCAAGATATTTAGGGAGAGAAAGGTCTGAGTGGAAAACAGGCAACAACGCCCCTCCCCAGTCATTCTGCATGTATTCATCTGAACCAATACTTGTTGGAAGTGTAGATTAATATTCACAATTACTAATAAATAATAATAATTGCTGCCTCAGCTCCACCCTCTCCCTGTTCTGTAGTGTTAGCTCTTCTCTCAATGGAGTGACATCTTTCAATCAAATGTTTCAGTGAAAACAGACTTACATTTAAAAACTCAGCTCTGTTCTTGGCTCTGGAGCCTGCAGACATAAACTGCAACTTTATTCACTGGGCAGAAAAAAAAAAGAGAAATAGAATTGAAACATGTGGATTAATACACAAACACACACAAGACTCAAACAGCAATCTGAAAAAACAAGGCTTATTCACGGCATTTCAGGATGTAAAATCTGTACTCAAGATGTTCATGATTACAATGAATATGTATTCCTTCTGTATCGATTGCAGCAGCCAAAGTCAATGTGAATACATCTGAAACTGCATTGGAGTCTTGTTTCTTCCTCTCCATCACATATCTTTACCAACAGTGATTGTCCATATTAGGACAGCCTTGTGCCATCAAACATACAACAGTCATTGTCTGCTCCATCCTCACATCCTCCCTCCTCCTGCTCCCCTCCTCCTGCTTCATCACTCCTCCTTCCTGCTCCTTCTTCATGTTTCTCCTCCCTGTTGCCTCTTCTCTTCCATGCTCCCTCCTCCATGCATCCTCCTCCTGTGCCTTTGTCCATGCTCTCTCCTTCCTGCTCCTGCTCTCTCCTCCATTTACCTCCTCCTGCTCATTCTTCCTGCCTCCTTTCCTCCTCCACCCTGCTCCCTCCTACCTGCTGCCTCCCCACTCCTCCCTGCTGTCTCCTCCATCCTCCCTCCTCCCTGCTGCAATATTCATATAGCCAGCAATCTGCAAGAGGTCTTTATTAATGTCTTGCAAGTCCTGTCCCTCATCAAGCCATGGTCTATTTGAGAAGTCTCTACCAAAGGAATCTGTTTCACACCAACCTGTTGTGGTTATTTGACAATCCCCCTTGGTGAAGTCTCAATATGGTCTTTAAGTTCAGATACAGCTTTCCTCACAGCCCCAAAAGAGATGTCTGTATTGACAGTAACTGACTTGTAAGTCTCCAGCTTCAGGAGGGCACAGAGACTGGAAATTCTACAACAGGAAAGTGGAGAAAATGAGTTTTCAGTGAAACAGAATGAGTCCAAAACATTTCCTGGGGAAAAGCAAAGATTCATTCATTTGGAGAGGTCTGTCTGAAACCGTCCCAGTTATGGACTTGAGATTTTCTAACAAGCAGTGATGTTACCTGTAAAATATGGATGTGATCCTCTGTCTCTGAAAGCTGTTTCAGCTCAGTGTTTCTCCTCCAGCTCAGCAATCTCCTGCTCCAGTTTCTTCATGAGTCCTTCAGCCTGATTCACTGCAGCCTCCTCGTTAGCTCCAATCAGCTCAATAACCTCAGTGTGGATCTTCTCAATGGATCGGATCAACTCGTGAATCTTCTCACTTCCCCTTTATTTCTATGCATGCAGATCTCTGGTGAAAGAACACAGTAGAGGAGACATGGTTGAATGATATCATCAGGCATAACAGTAAACTTCTGTAGATGTGTTCCAGTCCATCTGTTTTAATAATAATAATAATAATAATAATAATAATAATAATAATAATAATAATAATAATAATAATAATAATAACAACATCCTCTTTTTCAATACCCACTTTCAGTGACTCACAGCCTGTTTCAGCTCATCAGTTTCTTTGAGTCTCTCCTGGATTCTCTGTTGTATTTCTGTCTGTGTCTCTCCCAGCTGCTTCTGTGTAGAAACACAGTGACACAGTGACATTTCTGATGGGGCATTGGTGATATCCTGTCACACTCAATACAGACTGTTCAGAGCAGGCTGTGTTTCACACCTCTCCCTTATATGAAGTTAGATTAACATAAGAACATAGAACATGAAAGTTTACAAACGAGAGAGGCCATTCAGCCCATCTTGCTTGTTTGATTGTTAATAGATTATTGATCCCAGAATCTCATCACGCAGCTTCATGAAGGATTCAGGGTGTCAGCTTCAACAACATTACTTGGGAGTTGGTTCCAGACCCTCACATTTCTCTGTGTAATTTCTCTGTGTACACATTATGCACTGAATGCCCTAAGGTTCAGATGCACCAGCGTGATTAACCACTAACCCAGATTAAATCAAGGATTATATTTGAATCATATCGCACAAAACTTAAACCAGGATTTATATGTAATCCTTGTTTAAAATAATCAAGGTTAAACATTTAAAAGAATTAAATATAATGAATTACCACTCATTTTAATCCATGTTTAAAATGTGATAGCTAGAATAAATTGAAAACTTCCTTGAGGTGGTTTAAACTTGGACAAAAGGCAGCAGTTCAGACAACATGTGTGTATAGTAGTAGATACAGCATCATCTAGTGCACAGCTGCCAGCAATACAAAGGACACTTGATCCACAGAGCTGTCCACTAGATGGTACTGTTTTCATACTAGTAACAGTGAATGATGGCTGATCTAGCATGTGTCACATGTTTGTTTTGTCAAGCACCTAGAAAACTGAAGCAGCTTTTCTTTAATGGATATTTGGGGCTTCTGATTTCCATTTTAATCGATAAACACAGATAAAACAGCACTGATACAAAACAATGAAATCAGTGTAAAAATGCCTAAATACACAAAATCCCCAGAAGAATGAGCCCGTGAGCAGAAGGACTTCACTGTGGAAGAGAGCAAAGGAAAGGGGACTAGTAGGGTGAGCGAAAGAAATTGTAGATTTTAACAAACAAATCCCTAAATAGGTTATTAAATTTCTTTTAAACTAACTTAAACATATCTGTTTTAATCATGTAAAAATGTGTTTTAACGCACCAAATTAAGCTTATTTTTCTGCCCGATTTATATTGTATATCATATTAATCTTGTATATTATTAATATTATTAATTTATATCATAGAGATGCCCTTATCCAGGGTGACATACAATTGTTACAAGATATCACTTTATTTTTTACATACAATTCTCCATTTATACAGTTGGGTTTTTACTGGAGCAATCTAGGTAAAGTAACTTGCTCAAGGGTACAACAGCAGTGTCCCCCACCTGGGACTGAACCCACGACCCTCCAGTAAAAGAGTCGAGAGCCTATCATATTAATCTTGTATATTGTATATCATATTAATCTTGGTCTTTTTCTTTTTTTAAATTAGGTGCTTGACTTTTCTGGGAATGTCATTTTAAAAAGTTTAACTAATTAAACTATAATATATCTTAAACAATGAAACTGATCTATGATTTTATTAAGTTGCAAGACATATATAAAAACACTAGGAATATAAATCATACTAATTTTACACTACACATTCCAATGCACACAAACAGCTGATTAAATCCTTCTACCCTGTGAGGCAGGGGCTGAGGTCCTGCGTGTAAATAGTGTTTTTGTTTGATTGTAAATAATGTTTTGATGATCAAGTGTGTGCTAGATATGGCAGGGCATATTCAAATCCAGGTGTGGAATGTGGCCAGGTGTTAACTGATTAATTGATTATCTCTTATCCTGGCCACATGCCTTTAAAAGGGTCTGAAAAGCCAGTTTCTTGGTTCTACAAAGGGGATACAGACTGTCTGGGAAGGAGTGTTGCTGTAGGATCCTCACGACTGCGTGTGTTAACCAGGTGAGAAAAACACAAGAGGAAAAATGTATCTCGGATCACAGTGTGAGTTAACCAGGATTGCTAGCACTGGAAGGAATAGCGAACAAGTTTAGGGGATTTTTAATCCACCCAAGTCTAGAGAGAGGAGATGTCAGGAGACTGTTCCTGGGCGGGACCTCCTTTCTTGTTTGGTCAGCTTTTATTTTCTAGTTGTTTTTCGAGCAGTGTTTTGTTTTGAATGTTTTGTGTTTTTTGTATCGAAAACCTCCTGTGTCTCCTGTCAATCAGCGATAGCCACACCCGTAACAACACCCCTGTTACACCCTGAAATACATGTTAGTACATCATAGTTTAGATAAAACAATTAAAAAACTAGGGCTCTTTAAATAGCTCTTAATATACAATTAAAATCTGATCTCATGTGAAACTGTATAACCAAATAAACAGACATGTTAAATATCCTGGGAATTCTTATCTTCTAGGATAGCTACAAAAATGGTGGTTCAAACCTTACCTGTTTCCCAGTCCCAGCTGAGACTATATCATGACCCTTGTGTTCCCCTCTGCACACAGCCAACAAATACACGTCTGATCATTCTGCAGAAACCCTCCAAAACCTTCTGGTGTTCAGCACAAAGCTTTGCTCCAGATTTCCAATTGCATTGACCAACTTGTGCCTCTTTAATGGAGTAACCTCACTGTTGTGGCTTGACGTGTGTTTCACAGTAAGAGGCCAGCACGTCAAACAGGATTTCACAGCTTTGAACTTTCTCCCAGTGCAGAAATCACACGGCACATCTCCAGGTCCAGTATAACTTTGAGCAGGAGGAGGATTGAGTCCTGTCTTCTTTAATTCCTCCACAAGTTCGGCCAGCATGGTGTTTCTGCACAGATCAGGCCTTGGGGTAAAGGTCTTTCTGCACTGGGGGCAGCCAGACACCTGTATGATCAGTCTGATCCCAGTAGTTCTTAATACACCCCATACAGTAACTGTGTCCCATGGAATAGCGACTGGGTCCTTCAATAGCTCCAGACATACTGAACAGCTAAACTGATCCTCTGACCATACTTTTGAAGCCATTCTTGCCGCAGAGAGACAGAGACTGACGATTTCACAAGAAACGAAACTTCACTGCGCTGATTTCCTGGAGTTGTGTACAGCTCTGAGGCGGGGTTTGGGACTGAGGCCAGGTTTGAACAAGCAGGGAGCAGAAACTGATGAATCAGATATTCTATGAAACTGTTTCTAAATCCCCAACAAATATTACAATGTTAAGATTGGGAATTAAACAACTGATATTAATAACTGTTTAATATCAGGGCTGAAGAGTCTGACTTTGTTTAGCCCCAGATCTATAATATGTAAAATTAAGGAATGTTCTGTTACACGTATGTTTGTGATGACGGTTTGAACGGCATCTCGTTACTTTAGTAACGCCTTACTGTAATAATATTACTTTAGTCAATAACGAGGTAATATAACTTGCGTTCCGCTTTTTAATGGCAGTAATAACATTACAGTTACTTTCCAAACAATAAACGCGCTTGCCTCGTTCTCTTGTCTCTGCAACTGCATCGGTTGTCTTTCTTGTTTTAAAGCCAGTATATTTCAGTGCGGTTATAACCGTAAACGCGACGCTCTTTATTATTTATTTATTTGATTTTTTAATTTTATTTAGAAATACATGTGAGCTACAAGTAGCTCGTTTACAAAGGCGTGTAGAAATAACAGCAGCAGGTTACAGGTTTCAAATAAAAATAATATAAACGCACAATGACAAGACAATACACAAAGTACACATCAGATTTACAGCACACACACAAACCTGTTTAAGCACTAGAACAACAGGGTTTGTTTTTTAATTCCCACAGGAGATGTCAGGTCTCAGTCCTGCGGGTAACAGCTTCCAGTCTGTAGCAGCAGAACAAAACGAAACTTTCTTCCCGCAGCACTTTTTTCCAGACGGTATATTAAAGTATTGTGTGTCTCAGACATTACGATAGGCTGTGTTACAGGTAAACTCAGAAACAAGCTGTTTAAATAAACTGGTAATGTTTGTGCCCTTTACAGAGAATCCGATTCAGTGATAATTCCTTCTGTTGGCAGGCGATCATAAGTTTAATGTAGAATACGCGCTGCAGTGATGCGCTAGGAGTACACGGGAGCACACAGATACACATCCTGTTACACATTGTATCGATCTTCTTCAGCGATTCCTCACTAGCAGACCGCATCATCATCATTATAGTCTAGAATAGGGAACACAAGTAATCATTTAAAACCTTGCTGTAAAGCACACAGTGGCGCTGACCACACAATCCTCCAAGCTTCCTTCCAATTTTACTACATACATCTTTAATGGTTTTTCAAATTGAAGAGTTGTGTCAATATAAACCCCTAGATATTTAAAAAGTCGGCTCTCTCCAATGCTGTGGTATTACAAGTAACAAAGAGAACAAAAAATTCTAAAGGATCCACATATTCCTAATGTTATAAATATTTTCAGTTCCCGGGTAGAATCTTAATGGTTCATATTGATATAGCGCGGATATTAAAAACAACGCATCCAATTCTCTGCATGCTGCCACATCAGACCTTCCCAGCGAGGTGTGAAAGATTAAACACAAGAAAATATCAATGAAAGAATTTAAAATCAGTCAAATATAAATGTAGCCCACAAACAACAAACATTTCAGTTCTTGTTCTGTCCCTGTATATTTAGAGATTCACAAACCCATTAAACACGTATTTGTCTGTTGATTGCTCTAATTAAAATGGTACGTCATTTTGGAGATGAGATTAAAACGATTACATCTGAAAATAATTAAGGAGGATCAAAATAATTAATTAATCAATAAAACAATGTTTCTTCAAATTAGCCTACAGAAATACATTACGGGTTACAGTTATGGTTTGGCTGAATGAGACTAATACTACCTAAAATAATGTGTGTGTGTGTGTGTGTGTGTGTGTGTGTGTGTGTGTGTGTGTGTGTGTGTGTGTGTGTGTGTGTGTGTGTGTGTTTGAAACGATCCATATAATTATTTATTAGATTTACTGTTCAGTTCCTTAGTTGTGAAATGATCACGTGATAGTGTAAGGATTAGTGAAATGCACCTGAGCTGCGTGATGACGTATTTAAGAGCTGGTTACGCACCGCACAGCGAGTGAGGTGCAGTGGAGCGAATGATACAGGACTCCCGCGCTGCACATACCCTCTTAGGATGGGACCATCAAGTTAAAATGGTTATAAGGTTTTATTCGAAAATGTGAACGTTTTTCGTTTCGATTTTCCTTCTAAAATCTTTAGAGTTTTGGTGGTATAGATTATTTATTAAGATGTGATTTGAGATTTCTAAACTGCCCATTAAATTATCTGCATTTCATCAGCAAGTCCTCCGTTATTGGAAACTAATACATAAACACATAACTTCACTGCATACTACTCAATCTGGAACAATACATGTATCTAATTAAGAGAAAATCCTTCTTTTACAGTGAATGGGTGGAGAAAGGTGTCTGGTCTATTCAACATTTAATGGATGATCATGGAAATATTCTATTGTATAACGATTTCATTCAAAATAGGATCTTGTTTTGCACCAATAGACAATATTCTACAGTGGTTAAGGCAATTCCACAAGCAGTGATTATTTTTAGTTAAAGGAATGTTGACTTATTCTGCTGCAGTACCACACATGTTTTCATTAGTTATAGATGGATGTCATTTCCTAGATAAAAATGTAAAACACATTCTTAAGAACTTCTCTTTACTGCAGAGTGTTTCCCTTCACCTTTGAAAAGGAAATGCATGTTACAAGACTTCACTAGATGTTCTATAGTCACAATAAGAACCAGATCCCTTTCTTTACCTTCATCATCTAAAGATAAAGAAGATCATCTCAAAACAATGAATGACATTTACCCCTGGAATGATTTCTGAAGACGGAGATTTAACTTTGACTTCAACCATTGTGTGTTTTGTAACTCAGATATTGAAACGGCAGGCAGAACATTTTTCTTTTCACGTCAACCTACTGAAACCTTTTCGGATGCATTTCAGGACTGGCTCACAAGTAATGATCTATTCATACCCACTTTAACGTTTAATAATATCAGGTGTGCGTTTCTAATGGAGTACAGGAAAGCTGAATGCATGCATAATAACTTGATTATTATGGAAACATATTTCATTCACAAAAGTCGTTTTTTTAAACTACCCCCCTGTTTATTGTTTTCTTAAACGAGATAAAGTTATATAAACGATCTTTGAAATTGGTTGCATCCAAACAAGCCCTTGATCTTTACAATAATCTCTATAATTTGACTCCTGAACAGACCACCCTGTGTATTTGTGTTTTTTTGTTATTTCATTCATTTTATTTGTACAAGTTTGCTCAGTCTGTTTATTGAAATAAATATTTCTTTCTATATGTGAATTATGCCTGTTTGTTATTTGAAAATGTCTGAATATATATATATATATATATATATATATATATATATATATATATATATATATATATAATCTGATACTGTGATGCAAACGCCGTAAAAACAAAAGAAACAAACAAACAAAAATAATGTCGAGATCAGCCAATAGCTGTCGGCTTTATGAAGCACTGGGGGCGGACCCAGGACTATATAAAGCACGATAGGACAATGATGTCACAAGTGGGCGGAGTTAGTAAACAGTGACGCATTTCTGGAGCCCGTAGAACTCTTTCACAGCGCGCTCGCAATGCTTTTAAAGTATTCACTCTCGCCCTGGCAAAATGTTTCTTGACATAATCAAGCATTAATTCACATAAATAACAGGCAATTTATATTAACGATATTTTGTATTGTTATTAAAAAATACCGGTATATCCTGGCGCTGCAGCACAGCATCTCCGCAATGTATTCAGTACAGAGTGGGCTCCACAAATGGCGCCTGTAATTGAGCACAGAACTGCATCACGGGATTGACTGTCCTATCCTGCTTTATACAGACCGAGGTGAGGACACAGAAAGTCTGACAGAGAGTTTATTGCAGTTTAACGAAGTTACGTAAAACACCGTCCCTCTGCAGCTCCCCTCAGCACAGGTAGAAATATTATGTTCATGTGAGTCCGCATTACAGTGTAAATGAAACGGATGTGTCGTGGGACAGACCGGACTAGGCTTTTACATTCATAATACACGGGTTTTAAAGTGACGTTTGGCACAGATTGGAATATAGAAACATTACATTTTTGCAAATTTCAAATCTGTGCTCCCCTCGTTAATGATCGCGTTGCTATAGGTTTTGTGAATGGGCTGTTCTGCTGTGAGTATATCGGGTGTTCTGTGCTTCCCTCGTTAATGATCGCGTTTCTATAGGTTTTGTGAATGGAGACTGTTCTGCTGTGGTATATCGGGTGCTCTGTGCTCCCTCGTTAATAATCGCGTTGCTATAGGTTTTGTGAATGGAGGCTGTTCTGCTGTGAGTATATCGGGGTGCTCTGTGCTCCCTCGTTAATGATAGCGTTGCTATAGGTTTTGTAAATGGAGGCTGTTCTGCTGTGAGTATATCGGGGTGCTCTGTGTCTCCCCTCGTTAATGATTTCAGTTGTGTTACTGGTCGAAACACAGCTAACTGCGGAACAGTGATTTCGGAGATACAGACACGGAGATGACTTCAAGGAGGAGGAAACAAAGATGTCTCCACAGCTGCATGGGAACCTCAGCATTTCCCGGTTCATTATTAATAGCGGGCTGTCAAGACTTGTCAGCGGGTCGAGCGAGGTGAGATAAACACACAGGATTATTTAAAGTCGTTCGTGACTCATGACTCTGAACAGGTCATGTTTCTCTCTCGTCATGAACCAGCTGCTGCCCAACCGAGGAACTGCTTTGAAGACATTTACTTCCTGTGTCATGTGACCCGCAGCTCGCTTCAGCTACAGTGAAGAGGAGCGCTTGTGCGAGTCGATTTTATATACGTATTGTTGAGGATAGTGGTTAATAAAACTATATCCATAATAATAATAATAATAATAACACACACGCTATAATACTAATAATCAGAGTTGAAAGTCAGCCAGTGCACGCCCGAACTGCGACCCGGCAAAACATCTTAATCAAAGGTACTTCAATATTTCAGCTTATCACAATGATAGGCTACATCATTTTTCTTTGTATTTTCCGTCCTTTAGCTTCTTCTTCTTCGTTGTTCGGTCATTATTGATGTTTAAGCAAAAATAACTCGGCGTCACGAGGTTCGGTCATGTGACTTATGATGTCAGAGCATGCTGACTGCCAAAGGGGCTTCCGCATACTTGTGAACATGGAGTCTGCAAAATAAGCGACTTTTGTAAACTGATATTTCCTAAAGACACAAACATACAACTATTCCACTATAATTTGGTAAAACTATTATTGTGTTAAATACGTAGAACATAAGAAAGTTTCCAAACGAGGAGGCCCCATTCGGCCCATCTTGCTCGTTTTGGTTGTTAATAAATTATTGATCCCAGAATCTCATCAAGCAGCTTCTTGAAGGATCCCAGGGTGTCAGCTTCAACAACATTACTGGGAGTTGGTTCCAGACCCTCACAATTCTGTATAAAAAAGTGCCTCTATTTTCTGTTCTGAATGCCCCTTTATCTAATCTCCATTTGTGACCCCTGGTCCTTGTTTTTTACTGCACTGTTATTTTGGTACTGTGTCAGTGACTTGGAGAAAAAGACGTCTTATTTAGTTTTCAGGGCCGTCGGGTAACCCTAACGACATGAACAGTCACGAGAAACTCAAGCTCGAATATAAATTTGGTCAGACACAAAATCCAAGCAGAACAACTGGACAAAACATACAAAAAGATCATAGTTTTTCCTATTAAGTGCTGTTGTAACTGTTAGTATTAACCTGTATATTTAAAGTTCAAAATTAATAATTCAAAATGAAACATAATCTTAATTGATACAAAATTGTTTAAAATACAATGCTCCCATGGCACACCATTAGCAACACAGACGTTTCCAAAAACAACCCAGCATTTGAGTAACTGTGATAACAAAGTGGTCAGGATGATTTCAAACAGCATGAAAAAGATAAGGGGGCGCTCTAAAGAAAGAGAAAGAAAAATGACATTTGAAGTGCTGTACTCTTTAACAACGGACTTGTTTCAATTGTGTTGCAGAGGAGAAACACAGCTAACTGAGGAACGAGTGATTCAGTAGAGGCATGGACCCGACTCAAGGAGAAGAAGAAGGAGTAAAGAGAATGACCGCCTGATATGTCACAAGAGTCTGCCAGGTACTGAAAGTCTTTTCTTATTAGTTCACGGTCGGTGACATGCTGAATAATACCTTTACTAAGAAGCTGTTCAGGAATCCAAATCACTGAGCTGAGTCTCAAGCCCAGGGTTAGAGTCCAGACCTCTCTGTTTTTACAATGCTTCCCAATGCTTTACCAGACCTCTCTGTGCTTTACAATGCTTCCCTATGCTTTACCAGACCTCTCTGTGCTTTACAATGCTTCCCTATGCTTTACCACACCTCTCTGTGCTTTACAATGCTTCCCTATGCTTTACCAGACCTCTCTGTGCTTTACAATGTTTCCCTATGCTTTACCAGACCTCTCTGTGGTTTACAATGCTTCCCTGTGCTTAATGAGTGTTAATGAGTGTTAATAAATAAGAAAAAGTCAGTTAATCAGACTCAATTTTTTTTATTAAATCACAATCTGAAAAAAATAAACATTTTATGGAGATCAAAAGAAGAAAAAAACACACACAATAAAGCAAACTTAAGTTCACTTTTTTAAAAATTTATACCATTGAATATTGGATGACATTTTTAAAAAATATATAAAACATAACAATTCTTAAAGAAATTAAATACAAATAATTCACCTTGTTTCACTCTGCAGGTGGCGCCGTTTTAACCCCTAACTTTCATCCAAAGTTGTGTCAGATTGAACATTCCCTTCACCCGAGGAGTGGAGAGGACAGACAGGGAGTTCAATACAAAGGGTTTCTTACAACACAAAACAGTCTAGTTCAGCTGGCAGATTCTTACAGAGGAATCAATATTAACAACAACCCGAGGACTAAGCCTAAACCCAGGATAGAAGCGGCTCAGTGAATGTGGTTTGGAATCTGTGCAGGAGGGTCATTGTGTCAGAGACACCATAAAAAAGGACATCGTGTCGGCATTAAAGTCCAGATACACTCCTATTCTGGGGAGGCGGGGGCAGTTATTGCAGTGTGATTGTTATTGTGCCAGGCAGTGTAACTGGAACCAGAGCAGCGCAAACTCAGGACTTGTCATTGAATCCAAGGAGACAGGAATCATCCCTGCTTTCCTGCTGAGTTCCTTTATATGTGACTCCTATAGAAGCCCCCCCCCCCTCCACTCAATCTCCAGTAACAGCAGTCCCAGACAAACCCTCTCTGCAAAGCACTTGGGCACAGTTCTCAAATCTCTCTAGGTGATCGGGATATCTCTGCGTCTCATTCCTCCATCACCTTTCTGTTCCCTTCAGACAGACAGAGCTCTCTATACGCTGTGTTGGGGTCCAGTGTGAGCTGACAGGAATCTGATTGAAGAGAAGAGGGCGGGTAGAGGGAGACTGTTAGAAAAGTCAAAATCACTGAGAAAATCAACAGTCATTGTCTGCTGCATCCTCAAATCACTCCCTCCTCCCTGCTTCACCAGTCCCTGCACCCTCCTCTATGCTCCCTCCTCCCTGATCTCTCCCTACCTGATCTATTCTCCTGCTTCCTCCTCCTCTATAGTTCCTGCTCTATGGTCCCTCCTCTTTGCTCCCTCTTCTGTCCTTCCTGTTCCTTCCTCCCTCTATACTCCCTCCTTCCTGCTCCCTCCTCTATGCTCCCTCCTCCCTGATCTCTCCTACCTGATCTATTCTCCCTGCTTCCTCCTCCCTCTATAGTTCCTGCTCTATGGTCCCTCCTCTTTGCTCCCTCTTCTGTCCTTCCTGTTCCTTCCTCCCTCTATACTCCCTCCTTCCTGCTCCATCCTGTATGCTCCTTCCTCCATACTCCCTCCTGTATGATCCCTACTTCTCCCTGCTCCCTCCCTCCTGTATGCTTCCTCCTCCTCCTCCCCTCCTCTATCTATGCTCAATCCTCCCTGCTCCCGCCTCCCTACTCCCCCCTATATGCTCCCTCCTCCCTGTTCCCTTCTTTATGCTCCCTCCTCTCTCCTGCATGGACCCTGCTGCATCCTCTCTCCTGCCTTTTCCCTGCTCCATTCTCTATGCCCCTTCCTCCCTGCTCCCTCCTTCATGATCCCTACTCCCTCCTTTATGCTCCCTCCTCTGCTCCATCCTCTCTCCTCCCTCCTCTATGCTCCCTCCTTCCTCCTTTATGCTCCACACTGATACCTCCTGTGCTCTCCCTACTTCCTGGTCCCTCCTCCCTCCTTTATGCTCCCTCCTCTGCTCCATCCTCTCTCCTCCCTCCTCTATGCTCCCTCCTTCCTCCTTTATGCTCCACACTGATACCTCCTGTATGCTCCCTACTTCCTGGTCCCTCCTTCCTCCTGTATGCTCCCTACTCCTTGCTTCCTCCTGTATGCTCCCTCATCCCTTTTCCCTTTATGCTCCCTCCACCCTTCTTTTATGCTCCCTACTCGTTGCTCCCTCCTGTATGCTCCCTCCTCCCTCCTATATGCTCACTCCTCCCTACTCCCTCCTCCATGCTCCTTTTTCCCATTCCCTACTCCCTCTATTCTCCCTCCTCCATGCTCCCTCCTTCCTCCTCCCTGTTCTCTTCTTTATGCTCCCTCCTCTCCTGCATGCACCCTGCTGCATTCTCTCCTCCCTTTTCCCTGCTTCATTCTCTACGCTCCCTCCTCCCTGCTCCTTCCTCCCTGCTTTTTTATAGACAAGTATATTTAGACTGTAATAATTTAAATTGATAATCAATAGATTTGATCTATAATTCTTACTTGAGATTTAGTTCTGACTTTGGATAAGTTCTCTCTTTTTATTTTTCTGTCTTCAATAAACTGCTGCTATTAATTAAACCCTCTTGCTGTTTGATTGTTTTGTTCGTTATAATTCCTCGATTTTATCAAACTTCTTCAATTGGAACCAATCAAATGCAGCTCTGCATACAATTACAGTGCACTTAATGTTCCTACAGGGTATGTGTTGCCATTTTACCCACTCAGACCCCTTGCTTACTAAATATCTTCAGTAGAATATCATCCACTCTTCAAATATCTGTCTAATATTTTAATGAGCAATCCATCCCACAAGTGCAGTGATACTGCAATATACATTACTACCAACACAGGATGACTGGGAGGGATAGCTGTTCATTTACCCCACAACTGGTTTCATGCATTGTACATGTATTAAAAGATGGGATGATTATCTATTCAGGATACCAAGATATTTGGGGAGAGAAAGGTCTGGTGGAAAACAGGCAACAAATGCCCCCTCCCCAGTCATTCTGCATGTATTCATCTGAACCAATACTTGTTGGAGGAGTGTAGATTAATGGCTTCACAATTACTAATAAATAATAATAATTGCCGCCCTCAAGCTCCACCCCTCCCTGTTCTGTAGTGTTAGCTCTTCTCACAATGGGTGACACATCTTTCAATCAAATGTTTCAGTGAAAACAGACTTACATTTTAAAAACTCAGCTCTGTTCCTTGGCTCTGGAGCCTGCAGACTGTAAACTGCAACTTCATTCACTGGGCAGAAAAAAGAGAGAGAGAAATAGAATTGAAACATGTGGATTAATACACAACACACACAAGACTCCAAACAGCAATCTGCCATGCTCTTAATCTTTAACACTTTGCAGTCCATTTATTAAGTGCGCGTCGGGTCCAATTTATTTTCACACGCAGTTAATTTTAGACAAGCTGTTTAAAAGTTTTTTTTCTCTACATTCAAACGGGTTTAAAAGGCCCTGCATATCAACAAAGCTAGGCATCTCCAGCCCCGCCCCAGCCTTTTGTTCACTATCGCTTTCACATATGCTATTAAATAATAATAATAATAGTCGTACATACCGATCAATCATCTCCTGATCACTCGTTTTATCACCAAACTCCTCAATAATGCGATCCAAGTCATTATTTTATTAGTATAACATCTCAAAAAAGCTCTGAAAATGTCCATGAGATTCTCTGTGCGCTGATTCAGTAACAGCCAGCTTGTTTCCTTATGGCCGCCCCTATGTGATGCCAGGGACAAGTATGACTATTCATGAGATCGCCTTTTTTTTTTTTTTTAGTCGACTTGTCTCGGCTCCTGTCGCTCCCACTCGGCCATTGAATGGTTTTATCGGCTTTTCCGGGGAAAAAATGACTAGAAACCCGTTTTTTGCATTTTTTTGATGATGTCGGACAGGGTCCGACATAGGACCGGAAAGGATTAAACACATAGTGCATCTGTTCCGTTTATCAGTGTAGCAAAGGACCCAGCTAACTCCACCCTCATCAGGAATCTTTCACACAAGAACTAATCTAATACATCTCCAGCCACTCTTTCACTGAGGCGTTAGGGCCTTCCAAAAAGGGAGAATGTCTCTGGAGATTAAATGTTTTATTGGAAGAAAAGCCTTATCTTTGAAACGTCTGTCACTGCTCCTAGACCGCAGGGTATAAACTGCTGTTTCACTCACTGAATAAAATACAGAAAACTGTTTTAAACCAAAGACTTTACTGAAGAGGATTTGCAATACAAACATGACCATGACCTCCAACTCCTATAAATCTTTGATAAGAAAGTGCAGGACTACTATTATTATTATTTATTATTTATTTCTTAGCAGATGCCCTTTTCCAGGGCGACTTACAATTGTTACAAGATATCACATTATTTTTACATACAATTACCCATTTATATAGTTGGGTTTTACTGGAGCAATCTAGGTAAGTACCTTGCTCAAGGTACAGCAGCAGTGTCCTCCACCTGGGTTTGAACCCACAACACTGCGGTCAAAGGTCAAAACCCTAACCACTACTCCACACTGCTGCCCTATAAGTTAGTATCCTATATGGAATGAATGTGTTGTTTAATGTTTGAATCCCTCTGAATGCTTTTGTGTTGTTTTCTCATGCAATGTCTTTAGAAACTCTCTTCCTTCCTGCTCTCATCACTCAGGATGTCACTGTAAATGAGGTGGGGTGTTTCAATCTGGGAAATCATTTGAAATAAAACATCTGCAGTATTCATATAGCCAACAATCTGCAAGAGGTCTTTATTAATGTCTTGCAAGTCCTGTCACTCCTCAAGCCATGGTCTATTTGAGAAATCTCTACCAAAGGAATCTATTTCACACCAACCTGTTGTGGTTATTTTGACTAATTCACCCTTGCAGAAGTCCTCAATATGGTCTTTAAGTTCAGATACAGCTTTCCTCACAGCCCCAAAAGAGATGTCTGTATTGACAGTAACGCTGGGTAAGTCTCCAGCTTCAGGAGGGGCACAGAGAGACTGGAAATTCTACAACAGGAAAGTGGAGAAAAGGAGTTTTCAGTGAAACAGAATGGGGTCCAAAACATTCCTGGGGAAAAGCAAGGATTCATTCAATTGGAGAGGTCTGTCTGAAACCGTCCCCGAGTCACACTATTTACTGAGAACACTTGGGATCCCCCAAAATGTATTTATAGTCGCCGACTACGCCACATGTTTGTAAGCGCCAGGACTAACTAAAAATAAATTTACTACTATAGTTAACAAATCAATAACCCACAATAAAAACACAAGTTTGTTAGTGAGAGTTGGGATATGGACCAGTAGCAACACCACAGAGAGACAGACAAGGACTAAAACAAGGTTTATTAAATATTTGAAAAAATGTTGCATAAAAAGTTCAATAAATTAGACAATAAAAAAGCAAACACCCACTGGATGGCTAGGGTGCAAAAGTATCAAGACAATAGACACCCAGTAATTAGCTAGGGTGTAAAAGTATAAAAAACTAAGAAAAAAGAGACAGGTTCCCCACAATGCTGCCAGCACCAACAACCTCTTCAAGGGGGACACGATGCTCAATAGCAGCAACCCAATCACCAAGCAGGTAGGGCAGGATTCTGAATAAAAACAAAAAAGGAAGAGACAGCAGCAAAACCCCCAAAACATAAGAGCCTTGCTTTCTTCATGGTAACCAATATAAAATAAATAAAAAACAGGCTAAAACTCTGGGTTATTCACTCTAGAATAACTTATACCACACCCACAGAAACACCAGGGGGCTCCAACCACAATCCAGCAATAATAAATTAAAACAAAACAGCTATATCACTACAGTACAGTACCAAGCTAAAACACGGGGTGGTTCGCTTTAAAATAACCTATACCACACCCAAAAAAAACACCAGGGACTCCTACCACAATCCAGCAGCAATAATAAATTAAAACAAACAGCAGCTATATCACTACAGTACAGTACCAAGCTAAAACACGGGGTGGTTCGCTTTAAAATAACCTATACCACACCCACAGAAACACCAGGGGACTCCAACCACAATCCAGCAGCAATAATAAATTAAAACAAACAGCAACTATATCACTACAGTACAGTATTTCCTTTTCTTTTACTTCCCCACCAGTCGCTGTTTCACAAGTTTCAGGCAGGCTCCTGTAATGTCACAATGCGTTTATAGCACAGCCTACCAACAAAACAAGCAAAACTCCTTGCCACTATACCTGAAACCAATTGCAGAGCAAGAACAATAGCGGCTGAAAGCGAAACCAACCCCAGTAAACACCGTCAGCTTCACAACAAAATATCTCCGATCAAGGTAAAACATCCAACCCCGCGTCTACCAAACGTCCCTGCTTCAGCTATCCCAAGCAAAACTGAGCTGCGCTCCCGATCTCGGATACACTTGCATTTTATATTATTATTATTATTATTATTATTATTTATTTATTAACAGACGCCCTTATCCAGGGCGACTTACAAGTATTACAATTGTTATAGTACAAGGTCCTTCCTTTTCTGCTTCCGAACAATAAACCGCCACTTATAAACACAGAGGTTAATGGCCCTACCTAAACAACTACAATACCCAGAAATCAATACACTGAAGTTATTAGTCGCAGGTTAACAACGTCACAACGCCTTCAGCATCACAGCTACAACAGCGATGAAAAAAAAATGTATACTTCAACTCAAAAAAAAAAGATATATAAAGTAAACAAAAATGATTCTATAAACAACATGCACATTTACTTTTCAATCTCGTAGCTGACTCAGCTGTTGGCTCGCAGCACGTAAAGAAGATAAAACACAGGTATGTATATTTCTTTTGTTACCAAATTACGGTATAGTAGTGGGGTTAGTAGATAAAAAGTATAAACTGTAAAAATAGTGTTGAAACATTCTTTCTTTTAAAACTAATATATGGCAGCTTACAGGGATAATTATTACTTTGGGTTCCTGCCTCGTGCAACACCAGTTATGTACTTGAGATTTTCTAACAAGCAGTGATGTTACCTGTAGAAAATGGATGTGATCCTCTGTCTCTGAAAGCTGTTTCAGCTCAGCGTTTCTCCTCCTTAGCTCAGCAATCTCCTGCTCCAGTTTCTTCATGCGTCCTTCAGCCTGATTCACTGCAGCCTTCTCGTTAGCTCCAATCAGCTCAATAACCTCAGTGTGGATCTTCTCAATGGATCGGATCAGCTCAGTAAAGATCTTCTCACTTTCCTTTATTTCTATGCATGCAGATCTCTGAGTGAAAGAACACAGTAGAGGAGACATGGTTAGAATTGATATCAAAAACACAACAGGTATATACAGTAAACTTCTGCAGATGTGCTCCAGTCCATCTGTTAATAATAATAATAATAATAATAATAATAATAATAACCCCCTCTTGTCAATACTCACTTTCAGTGACTCCACAGCCTGTTTCATCTCCTCAGTTTCTTTCAGTCTCTCCTGGATTCTCTGTTGTATTTCTGTCTGTGTCTCTCCCAGCTGCTTCTGTGTAGAAACACAGTGACACAGTGACATTAAGGATGGGGCATTGGTGATATCTTGTCACACCCAACAGGGGATATTTCAGAGCAGACTGCGTTATTCACAGCTCTCTGCTTAATATGAAATTAGATTAATGACACACATTATGCATTCAGATACCCTGAGTGTCACTATCTAAAGGAATGCTATTAAACTGTCAAAAAAAATCTTACTTAAATGGAATGCAGCAAATTACATGATCTTGTCGCTGTTTCTTTATCTCCTTATGATGTTTTCAGTGATTTGGGCGGTCTTATTGCAATACTCAATTCTAATTCAATGAATCTGTGTTATGGGGCCTTAACCTGAGTTAACCTGAGTTAACCTGAGTTCAAGCTGATCTTCAGTCTTATTGCGGTCATAGACATCTGCAGACAGGCTAGATCGGACAAAATGCCTGCATAGTGGTAAAAAAGCCAGCTCCATCTAGTGTACAGCTGCCAGCAATACAACAAGAAACTTGACTTTAGAGCACCCGTCCACTAGATGGCACTGACTCTTACTACTAACTGAGAATTGTTGCTGATCTACAATGTATTACATTACATATGCTTATGACAGGCGACTAGACAGCTGAAGCTGTTTTCTCTTTAATGTATGTTGTATTCAATCTTTATTTTGTTTATTTTTGAAATCAGGTACCAGGATTTGTTTGTTACACAGTTTAACCCTAGGATGCAGTCCTGAAATACTTTACACTGTTCCAGAGGTCGAGTCTGGAAGATCCGTACAAGCAATAATGTAGATTTGCTCAAAAAAGATGACTCATTGATCCCTTTATTTAACAAGATGTAAATGTTGTGTACAAGGTCATGCAAAAGCCTTTATAATGTATAACAAAGAGATTTATTAATCAAGCATAACAAGAAACTATACAAAATACAAAACTCTGCACTCCGTAATGGTGCGCATTCTTTCTTCCTATGTATTCCCATGTATTGTAACCGTGTGCATTGTTTCTTCCTATGTATTCCTATGTATTGTAACGGTGTGCATTGTTTCTTCCTATGTATTCCTATGTATTGTAACGGTGTGCATTGTTTCTTCCTATTCTTGCTATGTAATAAAAAGACAATGACTAAAGAAGTCTTCTTCACTGCAGGCATTTGGCACACAACGTGACTGTGCTCCCTTACATACATGGCATTCACATTTCATGCATGTCATGGAGCTTTTGCAGTCCTTCTTTGAAGGGCAATAATGACATCTTTTCTTCTTCGGTTGACCCTGCTCTTGGCTATGTGCCGTGTGTGCTTGCATTGCTACACCACACTTCTCCAATGATTTTTAGGAGGCCGGGGACTGCCTTCCAACCTGCTTCTCACGTGTGGTGTGACCTTTTCTCTTACAAGTTCTTGTAGGAATAAGCGTTGCTTGTGCATCAGGCCTTGTCTGTATTCTGGATGCTATGATGTGTACAGCAAGTAAGCATTTAAGCTAGCTCCATCCAGATCATTGTACCACAGGACCATAGGCCATCTTCTGGATTGCCGCTTGCAATAATATGTACGAACCATCAGGTCCATCAGGTCACATTTTGTTCCATTGTAATACTTGATGACGTCTGGTTTCTTTTTCTCGCTCTCTTCATCTACTGACATGTCATGATGCATTGTGCTCAGCAAAATTACAGCCTTGCCTTTCTTGGGTAGGTAACTCACCATAGTGGTGTTTTCTTTGAAACCAAATTCAGTACTGTGAACTTCCCGACTCTTGGAAGCCTTCATCAAAGCAGGAATGTCTGGCTTGTTTTGGTGGAGTGTCCATACAAGTGTCAGTCCTTTCTTGAGTAGTGCTTCAGCAAGGGGCACGCTTGTGAAGAAATGATCTGTTGTTATGTTGTGATCGGTGTTCCTCAATTGACTGCACAATTGCTGCATGATGTTTGATCCCAGATTCCTCTGGACATCTTCACCAGGCTGTTTTCCCGTGCACACAATCCCATCTACAGCGTAGGAGTTTACTGCATCGCAAAACCAGAAAATCAAATGGGTTAATGGCAAGGAAAGCAGAGGTGAAAATTATAGTTAAGACAACAGTAAAAGAATTAAGGTCTGCTGGACCTGATGACTGGACAATTAGGGTAGTAATAAGAATAGAACTTTTTCCCCCATACAATTTTTTTCTTTTCCTAAACCCTAAACTGTCTTTCATACATATTTGTCACCAAACTGTAGAAGAATAGAAGGAGGATCACGGCAACATATGTATCTATAACAAAATTACTGTACAATAAAAATCCTGCCCGGTCTCTTAGACCAAGGGCTGCAACATAGGGTTAACACTAGAAAGACCAGAGATATATTCATACCTAGAAGCCCCGCAGCCGTCTTCTGACGGCTGTATTCAAAACACAAAAAAATAGTGTAACAAATGGAGAAACAGTCGGATGTAATTATTTTTTTTATTGAGTACTTCACAAACATCTGAACAACTGAAGCCTATTATATATATACAGTGCCTTGCATAAGTATTCACCCCCCTTGGACTTTTCCACATTTTGTAGTGTTACAACCTGGAATTAAAATGGATTTAATTAGGATTTTTTGTCACTGATCTACACAAAATAGTCCATAATGTCGAAGTGGGGAAAAAATCTACATATTTTAAAATTATTTACAAATAAAAACTGAAAAGTCTTGATTGCATAAGTATTCACCCTTTGCTGTGACACCCCTAAATAAGCTCTGGTGCAACCAATTGCCTTCAGAAGTCACATAATTAGTTGACTGGAGTCCACCTGTGTGCAATTAAAGTGTCACATGATCTCAGATTAAATACACCTGTTTCTGGAAGGCCCCAGAGTTTGTTAGAGAGCATATCTAAACAAACAGCATCATGAAGACCAAGGAGCTATCAAAACAAGTCTGGGATAAAGTTCTGGAGAAGCACCAATCAGGGTTGGGTTATAAAAAAAATATCCCAAACTCTGAACATCCTCCGGAGCACCGTTAAATCCATTATTAAAAAATTGAAAGAATATGGCACAACCGCGACTCTGCCTAGAGAAGGCCGTCCATCAAAACTCAGTGACTAGGTAAGGAGGGCATTAGTCAGAGAAGCAACCAAGAGGCCAATGGTAACTCTGAAGGAGCTGGAGAAATCCACAGCTGAGATGGGAGAAACCGTCCATGGGACAACTGTAACCCGGACGCTCCACAAAGCTGGGCTTTATGTAAGAGTGGCGAGAAAAAAGCCATTGCTGAAAGAAAACCATATCAAATCTCATTTGGATTTTGCCAAAAGGCATGTGGGAGACACAGCAAACATGTGAAAAAAGGTTCTCTGGTCTGATGAGACCAAAATTGAACTTTTTGGCCTTAGCGCAAAAACGCTATGTGTGGCAAAGCCAACACTGCTCATCACCCTGAGAACACCATCCCCACGGTGAAGCATGGTGGTGGCAGCATCATGTTATGGGGATGCTTTTCATCAGCAGGGACTGGGAAACTGGTCAGGATTGAGGGCAAGATGGATGGAGCCAAATACAGGGAAATTCTGGAGAAAAACCTGTTTCAGTCTGCAAGAGACCTGGGACTGGGGCGGAGGTTCACCTTCCAGCAGGACAATGACCCTAAACACACAGCCAAAGCTACACTGGTGTGGTTTAAAAACAAGAACCTGAATGTCTTAGAATGGCCCAGTCAAAGCCCAGACCTCAATCCGATTGAGAATCTGTGGCAAGACTTGAGAATTGCTGTTCACCAACGGTCCCCATCCAACTTGACAGAGCTTAAGCAATTTTGCCAAGAAGAATGGGCAAAAATTGCAGGATCCAGATGTGCATAGCTGGTAGAGACTTACCCAAAAAGACTCACAGCTGTAATTGCTGCCAAAGGTGCTTCTACCAAGTATTGACTCAGGGGGGTGAATACTTATGCAACCAACAAATGTCTTTTTTTTGTTTAATTAACTTTTGTGTCTCAATAAAAAATATTTTGCACCTTCAAAGTGTTAAGTATGTTGTGTAAATAAAATTGTAAAAATCGCAATTAAATCCATTTTAATTTCAGGTTGTAACACTACAAAATGTGGAAAAGTCCAAGGGGGGTGAATACTTATGCAAGGCACTGTATATATATTTATTTTACAAATCAAAACACGAAAATGTAAATATATAAACATCTGAACAGACATTGGTTTGCAACATACCTATTTATAAAACTGATACAATAGCAATACATTTTTAACTTTTCAGCAGCAATCGGTTTACAGAAGCACACAGCACAAGAAGTTTTTTTAAATAAGTCTAATTTATTTTTCTTTCTTTTCGACAAAAGGGTATTCATTTACATTGAGTCTAAGGCTGTTCACAATCAACACAGAATGCATTTCTCCACATCACCTTTCTGCACAGGGAACAGCTTGCCAACCTGGCATTGGTGTCTCTTGCGGCTCTCAGCAGGGTTGCCAGCTTCAGCTGTGGGTACATGCTTGGCAGTCTCCCTCTGTTCCAAATGCTTCTTGCAAAGTTCTTGTGCTAACTGTAAAATATATTCTCTCCTTGGTAAATTCTTCTCTGTGCATTCTTTGTAAAGTACCCAGGAGTTGATGGCTGCTAGGTCCAATACGTTGTAAAACATCTGATCCAAAACATCAACTCCATATTTTGTTGCGTTGTAAAACTCCACGGTCTCTGGTATTTATTTTCACTCGTCCCGATGCTAATTGACTGACCAAAGCAGCGCAGCTGGCAAACAGGCGCCAGCCTTCAAAAGGCCGATTGAAAAACAATAGACTGTCAGTCATTCACTCATTCAGAGAGTAGAGACTAATCTGATTACAGCTAAACACAGTGCGGACTGGTAAATAAAAATAATAAAGTAGAATACTGTTGTTTTTGAGTGACCGTCAATGTGACTGCTCCCGGGGCTTTTAGGTATAATGTAATATATCTCCTTTATTTCTGCACTCCTGCGTTTCATGCTTTATGAGAATATTTAATACATACAGACAAAAAGGTACACGAACGCACAGCCCCATATGTGTTACACGACTGGAGAAAATTACATTTTAAAAACAAAAACTGCCGAAATTACCACAGCAGGGCTTCTAGTGTTAAAAATGATATATGACTACATAAGATTGACCATATAAGATATACAACAATAAAACATATTTAAACATGACATATCATTTTCAAGTTACAAAGTAAGTAGAAAAATATTAATTATTAAAAAATCCAAATAGTCAAAATGAAATTGAACCAAATAAAAAATAAATCAAAATAAATCACAAACTACAAATGTAAAGCTAATCCATAATAGTTTAGTCTGAATGCACTAAGGGACCTATTCTCACTTGGTTTACACACCATTTACTCACTGGAATAAGAATATACGTACCCTCAGAACTGCTGCGTGCATTCTCAGCACAGATTCAGAACTAGGCGTCAGAAGGGATGTTGGGGTTGCGCGCTTCAGGGGAAAGGTGGCGCAGTTTAGCTAAATGTGAGTGATCCCACAGATACGCACCACTGCGCGCATTCTGACATTGAAAAAAAAACTTTTACCCTGTGTAATTTACACGGGCTAAATGGTGGTATAAGGGGCGAGCAAGAGCTTCACCCTACTGGTGATCAATGGTAAACACACACACAGAGAATATATACAGTATATATATATATATATATATATATATATATATAATAAGCATATCTAAAATACAATAAAATAAAAACACAGCCCCTCCTTAGATCATCATCTAGTCATATATTCACAAACAAGGTCAAAAGGTCCCTAAAAAGGTCAAAGGCCATCATCAATCAAATTTTGACATAAGCTATGTTAATATTACTACTAAAATATCAAAAGATTGAAGACTGATAGGCACAGGTCTTCCCACTTCTTCAGGAGATCGCGATCAGCCACCGGAAATCTGAAGAAACTACATATTTCTCTTTCTGACTGGTGGTTGCAGACCACCTGGAAGTTGGTTACTTATTCCCGGTTCCTTATTCGCGGTTAAATAGGTTATCTAAATATTTTGTGTTTTTGCAAAGAGGGGGTGATAACCTGTCTAGAGATACCTCGATATTTAATGAGCAATGCGTCCAAGGGGGTACATGGGGCATCAAAAGACGTGCCCCCATGCGTTCTGTATTGGTTATAATGGGCTACACTTTGGGGTGCTGCTGCTCTTGGGGTACGGCTTGCTCACTAAAATTTTTAGTGTTTTTGCAAAGAGGAGATGATAACCTATCTAGGGATACCTCGATATTTAATGAGCAATGCGTCCAAGGGGGTAAATTGGGCAAAACAAGCGGGTAGTATAGGGTACCGCTATGTTGCTGATACAGATTTGTTATTCAAATTTTCGTGTTTTTTTTTTTTTTTTTTTTTTTTTTTTAAGAAGGAGCGATTTTTTTTAAATAGCAGCAATATATTAATTGAATAAGATCTGTAAATGAGTTAAAACACACAGAAAAAGGACACGCTGCTTTGTGAACTGTACAGCGAATAAAGAACCGGGAATAAGTAACCAACTTCCAGGTGGTTAATTGCAGTCTGCGCAAAACACTGCACCATGTTAGGTAGATCATTTTTATTTATATAACTGTAATAAAATAAGATGCCTTTTTACAGACTTTTAAAACGCACTAATGACTTTTACCATAGACTCGCCTGTTTGTTTAGAACCGCCTAGCAACAATCACCGCGGATGTGACGTCACACTAAAGAGGCGCACAAACCACGTTGTGTTTATGCAATACCGTGTTGAGTAAATCCTTTAAGATGTTATCAAGAACACTACAGCTTCCTTGCACTCATTATCCTTTCAAACCACAGGGTGTGTGTGTGTTTTTATACCTCTGCCTACGTTTTAAGTGACAACCAAAAGTACTTAAAATAACCTGCTGGGTTTCAATATTAACACAAATCAAGTGAGTTTGAAACGAGCGCAAGCTGAAACGTGTATGGTGACCAGTATCCTTTTAACACGCGCTAATCCGCCTGCTTAATTGTGAAGTATTTTGTCGTTTTGTTTGAGGGCACTTCTTATCTTGAACACGAGGTGGTTCTAAAAGAAGTGTAAAACATGTCTTTAAAGTTTCGTGGCAGAAGCAGTCACTATCACCACTACAAGGAAGTTATAATTCAAAAGCAGTAGAAACACATTATTATTATTATTATTATTATTATTATTATTATTATTATTATTATTATTATTATTTATTTCTTAGCAGACGCCCTTATCCAGGGCGACTTACAATCGCAAGCAAATACATTCAAGTGTTACAATACAAGTAATACAATAAAAACAAGAAATACAATAACATTACTACGGCAAATAAAATATACCAAATTAGTAATGAGTTTATGTTACTTATTATTATTATTATTATTATTATTATTATTATTATTATTATTATTATTATGTATTTCTTAGCAGACACCCTTATCCAGGGCGACTTACAATCGTTACAAGTTATCACAGTACAAAATGTCACATAAAATATCACACTACAAGGCATCACATTATAGAATATCACAGTACAGATAAGAGGAGTTATGAAAGTGCAATAAGATCAGTTCAAGCCAGAGCAATATAAAGCACACAGTAAATTATAAGGAGCGAATTTGCCTAGAGCAGTTAAGCTGTATCTATTTGTTTATATGAGTAAGGTCCAGTGTAAGAACACGTGGTAATGCATTGAAAGTGATTTCAAATAAGAACAATTACACAACTTGTGAGTATTGATACCTATAAGAGCAAGCCATGATATAGCCAGCATTACTTCTGTAATATAGAAACATGCTTCTTGCAGTTATTTTGTCTATTTGTCTATTAATTGGCCTAACAATGGTAAGAGATAACATTCCCCATTGATCTAAATTCAGAAATAAGTTAAATAAGTTATAAGCAATGCTGGTCAAACACAAACTCCGGGCATTTTTACTTGGCCATACAGAGCCGTGACCGTAAACTTGCAATATTTAAAATGAGTGTGCGGAACTACAAGCCACGCCCACAGCCAGATACGCACCTCAGATTTCTGAGTGAGAATAGGCGTAAGAGCGCAGAGCCAGCATGGAAATAAATTAAGTCACACGCTGAGATGTCCGCTTGAGTCAGAATAGACCTTTAATTAATCTAATGTGAAGCTATCTAACATTTGAAATAGAGACATTAAATATCCTGGTGAATCCTTGTCTTCTAGGATAGCTACAAGGAAATGGTTCAAACCCTTACCTGTTTCCCAGTCCTTTCTGTCTCAGCTGAGACTGTATCATGGCTCTTGTGTTCCTTTTCTGTACACAGCCAGCAAATACACGTCTGATCAGTTCTGCAGAACCCCTCCAAAACCTTCTGGTGTTCAGCACAAAGCTTCTGCTCCAGATTTCCAATTGCATTGATCAGCTTGTGCCTCTTTAATGGAGTAACCTCACTGTGTGGCTTGACGTGTGTTTCACAGTAAGAGGCCAGGCACGTCAAACAGGATTTCACAGCTTTGAACTTTCTCCTAGTGCAGAAATCACACGGCACATCTCCAGGTCCAGCATAACTTTGAGCAGGAGGAGGATCGAGCCTTCTCTTCTTGAATTCTCCAACAACTTCAGCCAGTATGATGTTTCTGCCCAGAACAGGCCTCGGGGTAAAGGTCTTTCTGCACTGGGGGCAGCTGTAGACACCTGTATGATCAGTCTGATCCCAGTAGTTCTTAATACACCCCATACAGTAACTGTGTCCACATGGAATAGCGACTGGGTCCTTCAATATCTCCAGACACATTGAACAGCTGAACTGATCCTCTGACCACAAGTTTGAAGCCATTCTTGCTGAAGAGAGACAGAGAGACTGACAATTTCACAACAGACGAAACTTAGTTATGCTGATTTCCTGCAATTGTGTACAGCCCTAAGAGGCGGGGGGTTGGACTGAGGTCAGGTTCAGACAAGCAGGCTGAGCAGAAACTGATGAATCAGTGTGAGAGGGGCGGTGTCCTGAATTCAGGACTCCTGAATGTGTCAAAGACTTTTGCACAGCAGTGTGTTTATAATAAACATTAATATTAACCAGCAATGTACAGAAGTGCAAATAAAATATAATCAAATGATTTTAGATAACAAAACTTTAAATGACAGAAAGTGTACTAATGTTTATTATTTTGTTACAGAACTATTGCACAGGTGTCATGGCTTTCAAACAATGTCTTCCCTCTCATCAGCAGAACATCATTCTCTCAAGTCCCTTCTTGTTTTGCTGTTACTGTTTATTTCCACTCTCTTTGACTCAGGTGAATCCCATTGATCCTGCAATCATCCCCCACACTGGTTTCCTCTCCCCGTTCACTTCCTTCCTTCCTGTGTTACAGGTAATAGGACCCCACCTCCTGACCCCCTTCATCAAACATTTCAAATAGATTTCATTTCAATCAGCCATGCTGCTGTGTTTTCATGAACAGATACAATTGCTCATTTTGAAAACTCTCCTGATAGATAGATATTAATGAACACTCATGGGGACCACACTGAGGTTAAAGGTTTAAACGTCATCATGTTCTTTACATTTCTTACCTGATGAGGATTTTTTATGGCTGTTTCTGATTAGATTTTATTCACCGTGCTTACTAACTATTCCAGCAAAACACTGCTTCTGAAAAGACTCCTGGAGGCTGATTGTGGGGAAGCGTATGACTGTTGCACAGGCTGCAGTGCACAATGCTTACCCTGTGGACTTCAGTGCCCAGCGCACCGCCAATATGCTTCCCCACCTCGTTTCCACACAATCAGCCTGGACAAGAGTTTTCAGAGGCAATTCTTGCTGGAATAGTTAGTAAGCATTTCAAATAAAGATCTAAGCAAAAATCACATTGAATCATTCAGCAATGCACATACTAGGATATTAAAGATCAGAAATGTAATATTTAGAATATATAGATGTAAACAATACTTTAATCAACCTATTTTCAATTGTATTTCTTTAATAAAAAATATTTACATGCAGTTATTGCTGATCAAATTTAAAACCATTACATTGTTCTGATTAAAGTGCAAATTGAAAATCATATTTCTTATTTTAAAAACTTAAATACAACCTTATTTATTAATTTTAAATTAGTTTATTTATTGTCATTTTGAAAGTAAAATACTTTGACAATCTGACAATCTTTAGCTTGTATTTGAAGACGGTGCTATTATCTTTTCAGACGCACCAATATATTTAGAAAGCGAGGGATCTGAGTGGGTAAAATGGACAGAAAAGTCTCCACTTCAGTTCTCAATTGTTTTTGGAGGGGAAGGGAGTTTTCTTCTTCAACAAGGAGAACAAGTGGAATAACAAGAACAAGCTTGTTTCCATGTTTAGACTGTCCATTTCTCCTGATTTATCACAGTATTAACAATGTGTTTGACTGCTGTGTTAGAGTGTCTAGTTCTGTACAGGAATATAAGAAGGATGGAACTCCAGCCATTGGAATAGTTGTGTCAATACCCTCGATTCACCATGAACCCACGTGTGCCTTGGACCCCCTCCCCACTCACCTCTTTCAAGCTGCTGCTCCTGCTCTACTCCCCTTCATCTCCTCCCTCCTCAACACCTCTCTACTTTCTGGTATCTTTCCCTCTGCCTTCAAAAAGCCTCTATCCTCCCTCCTCAAAAAACCTACCCTCGACCCCCACCTCCCTCCAGAGCTACCGTCCTGTCTCCCTCCTACCCTTCCTCTCCAAAACCCTCGAGCGGACTGTACACCGCCAGCTCTCTGCTTTCCTGTCCAACCACTCTCTGCTTGACCCTCTCCAATCTGGCTTCCGCTCTGCTCACTCCACTGAAACCGCCCTCCTGTCTGTCACCAACTCACTAAAGTGTGCCCAGCTGCCTCTCTCTCCTCTGTCTTAATTCTCCTCGACCTCTCTGCTGCCTTTGACACTGTTGATCACTCTATTCTACTATCATCTCTTGCTGACCTGGGGATCTCTGGCACTGCTCTGGCCTGGTTCTCCTCCTACCTCTCAACCGCACTTACCAGGTAACCTGGCGTGGAGCAACCTCCACCTCACCCTCTCTTAACTGGAGTCCCCAAGGGTCAGTCTTGGGTCCTCTTCTGTTCTCTCTCTACACCCGCTCCCTGGGCCCCTTCATCGCATCCTATGGTTTCTCATACCATTTCTATGCTGATGATGCTCAGATTTTCCTTTCCTTCCCACCTCTGACTCCACCATCTCCTCCATTATCTCTACCTGTCTGTCTGCTATTTCCTCCTGGATGCACTCGCATCACCTCAAACTCAACCTCTCTAAATCTGACCTCCTTTTCTTTCCCTCCTCCTCCCCTCCTCTGATCTCTCTATCTCTGTTCCTCTGGAATCTACCACACTCTCTCCCTCTTCCTCCGCTAAGAACCTTGAGTCACCCTGGACCCCTGCCTCTCTTATTCCCAGCACATCTCCACTCTGGCACGCACTTGCCGATTCTTCCTGAGCAACATCCGAAGAATCCGACCCTTCCTCACCAACTATGCTACCCAGCTCCTGGTCCAGGCCATGGTACTCTCCCGCCTAGACTACTGCAACTCCCTCCTGGCTGGCCTCCATGCATCCGCCACCCGTCCGCTCCAGCTCATCCAGAACTCTGCTGCCTGCCTGGTGTTCTCTCTGCCTTGCCCGCCCACGCCTCCCACTACTCCTTTCGCTCCACTGGCTCCCGATCACCGCTCGCATCCAGTTCAAGACTCTTGTACTAGCCTACAGATGCCTTGACCAGACTGCACCCAGCTACCTCAGACCCTCATCTCCCTACACCCCCACTCGACCTCTCCGCTCCGCCTCCACTAGAAGACTGGCTCTACCTCCGCCACGCTCTCCTGCCTCCAGAGCCCGCTCCTTCTCCACCCTTGCTCGCAGTGGTGGAATGACCTTCCTACAGATGTCAGGACTGCCCAGTCCCTGACCACATTCGGCGCCTCCTTAAGACTCACCTCTTCAAACAGCACCTGTAGAACTCCTCTGTTTGTATCCTGGGACACTATCACCCTTCATTTAAATGTGCTTTATTTTGCTCTTATCTGCCCCCTATCTTACTGCATTTAATCCTGTACTTCAGAATACTGTAATCTGCCAAGTGTTTAACCTGTAGTATTTTGTATTTAATCATATCCTTATGTAACTATCACTATTTAATCATATCCTGATGTAACTATCACTATTATCTGCTGTATTATTGAATTGTGGTTTGTCACACTTGAACAAAAGTTATTGTATTTCTTGCTCTTATTGTATTGCTTGTATTGTAACACTTGAAATGTATTTGCTTACGATTGTAAGTCGCCCTGGATAAGGGCGTCTGCTAATAAATAAATAATAATAATAATAATAATGAAGTGTGATCCTGGGCTGGAATCACAATATGTGCTTTCTGCTGTTTCTGTTCAGATGATACAGAGACAGGGATGGGTTTCACAAGAAACGAAACTTACCAGTGTTTCTGAATTCCAGGAGTTATATAAAGCTCTAAGAGGCGGGGTTTGGGACTGAGGCCAGGTTTAGACAAGCAGGCTGAGCAGAGACTACTGAATCAGTGTGAGAGGGGCGGAGAGGAGAGAGTGGGACAGGAGTTTGAGAATGACACCCTCTGTCACAGCGCTCCTTCAAGACTGAAGCTTTCTCCCAATGGGACAGGCCCATTCCCAGTAGAGACTCTGAATGCGGGCGGGACACTGGCCACACAAATAATCTCACCTCCTTCCAAGAACCCAGTCCTATATACAGGACACGTGATGGGTTTGCATGAGAAATCCGGGAGAGAGTCAGAAGAGATCTTTCCTTTCTACTGGAGAGAAATCGAGGACTCTCAGTATATCTGCAGGGACATGTCATGTGTTCTTCATGAGTGATGAAAGGTTTTGCAATGATAAGCTGTGAAGCTCTTTGGTCCTCCATTACACCTGCAGATATATCTGGAATGGACTGACGGTTCAGCTTTGGGTTTTCACTTCTCAAAAGACATACAGCAGCCTCCAGATCCTCTTCACTTGCATTAGCTGGCAGAGTTATTGAAATCATGCTGTAGTTTGATACAGATTTGTTCTTCTAATATTGTGTAGTGTAGAAAAGGTATAGTGATTCAAGCAGCACTATCACTACACTCCAGAGGTGAAGTCTGAGTTTGCTCTGCAGCCCTCCTTCAGAACATCTTACCACGCAATCCCCTCCTCTCACACATCATGTGTTATATATTATATTTGAAATGGTTAGGATACACAAGTCCTTATTATCACAGCGTTTGCGACTGGTAACAGAGCTATCAGGGTCGTTACTGATCTGAACAGCAATGCAGGGGGATTCCTCAGTGCTGTAAAATGCTCTAAAACCCACGTTGGTCAAAGGAAGCCGTTATCCAACCACCCTTGTATTGAGGAGACTAAACTGCAGTTCTTTGTTTCTCCCAGCAGGGGACGATAATGCCACAGTGTTGGAGGTATTTTAATCCCTGCAGTTCTGACTTTCTTCTAAAGGAACAAGAAATGGGACACAAACATAGGAAAACCTGTTACATGCAGCACACACTTTTGTGTCATCCACAGGCCTGATTGAAATGGTATCTCTGACATGTATTCTGTGATGTGTAAAAGATGAATCTCCCTGACAAGTCTGTTTCAGTCACGATGGGACCACAGGACTACAGATCTGACAGACTTTGATAGAGGGCTGATAAGAGGTGCTTGGTTGGCAGGTGCTTCTGTTTTCAAGCAGGCACAAAATACTACTGAGGCTTTTTCACAATGAACAGTCTCTAAAGTGATGCGACTCTATGTATGGGCCATTCTGACTTGACTGCAGATTTCCAACCCCAATACAACACAACCTGAAGGAATTAGAGGCTGGTAATCATTGAGGAATGGTCCCGTATCCCTCCAGCACAATTTAAAAAGCACCTTGCTGAATCGCTACCTGCCACGACCAATCAGTGCCGTGCTGGCTGCCCATGGAGGCCCTACACCATATTGACACTGCTATGGCAGGTGTTGCTATTTGTTTGGCCAAATAATGAAAAACATTTTTCAATAAGCAGATTCATTTAAAATACAAAATAAATGACCCAGACAATGACGTGTCAGTCATTTGTGTTTAATGTGATTTGTCCTGATTTGTTTACAGCTAATATACAGTTTTATATTTTCATTTATTGTAGATTTCTTATATCATCTATTCAGTATTTATAACACATTAGTAAATGTTGTTACTACTCTGTATAACTTGTTCTATAATGCATTATAAAAACATTACTCATCTTTTAATCATCTATAACGGGTTAATAAACTATTTAAAAATGACAACTTCATATAAAGTGTTAAACTTCAGCAAGAAGTTCAAACGCTATTCAGCTAACAGAATTCTACTGTATACAGGAATCTGCTGGAAACTATACTGACATGCCTTTGACATGGCAAGTATTGTGAGCTGCTATTTCTGTGACCTTACATTGATAGGGATTGAGCTGACAAAATAATCCCATGAATCTCAGCTGCTGTGCACTTCCATTCGTTATATGGGTCTCAAATGCTTGAAAGTGTTGAAAGAAACACCTGCTATACTAAACATGCACCCTGAGAATAAGGCATAGAAACTGAGAACTTTCTTTAACCTCTACTAGCACCAGATCTCATGTTTTTCAAACCTGCACATTTGAGACCTATGTAGCCAATGGAAGTGCAATATAGGTACACATTGTGGAATTATTTAGTGAGCTACAATCACATTAAGAGATACTTATCAGTACTTGCTGTGGGAATTCTAGCACTGTGCAGAGATGCCAACTAAGTCTGCCACTTGGTGCTATTTATGTGTTTGTAATCAATAAATACTCAGGACATATTAAACAGGCTATACTCAAACAGCTGTCCAGTTGTGAGTGTTTACAATTACAAAAACACTAACCTGACAGATTAAACAGTAAAAAATGAGGCTGCCTCAGCCCCAAGTGTAAATGAAATAATTCACCTCTGTTTCACTCTGCAGGTGGCGCCGTTTTACCCCCTAACTTTCATCCAAAGTTGTGTCAGATTGAACATTCCCTTCATCCGAGGAGTGCAGAGGACAGACACAAAACAGTCTAGTTCAGCTGGCAGATTGTTACAGGGGATTCATAATAATGAAGCCTAAACCCAGGATAGAGCGGCTCAGTGAATGTGGTTTGGAATCTGTGCAGGAAGGTCATTGTGTCAGAGACGCCATAAAAGGACAGCGTGCTGGCATTAAAGTCCAGATACACTCCTATTATGGGGGAGTGGGGGGCAGTTATTGCAGTTTCATTGTTATTGTGCCGGGCAGTGTAACTGGAATCAGAGCAGAACAAACTCCAGGACTTGTCATTGAATCCAAGGCGACAGGAATGATCCCCTCCTTTCCTGCTGATTCCTTTATATGTGACTCCTATATCAGCCCCTCCCCCACTCCACTCAATCTCCCAGTAACAGCGAGTCCCAGACAAACCCTCTCTGCAAAGCAATTGTTCCCAGCAATCAAATCTCTCTGGGTGATGAGGATATCGCTGGGTCTCTCCCCTCCATGTCACCTTTCTGTTCCCTTCAGACAGACAGAGGTTTCTATATGCTGTGTTGGGGTCCAGTGTTAGCTGACAGGAATCTGATTGAAGAGAAGAGGATGGGTAGAGGAGAGACGGTTAGAAAAGTCAAATTCTCAAATCACTCCCTCCTCCCTGCTTCACCAGTCCCTGCACCCTCCTTTATGCTTCCTCCTCCCTCTTCTATGCTCCCTCATCCCTCCTCTCCTTCTCCATGCTCTCTCCTCCCTCCTCTATGCTCCCTCCTCCCTGATCTCTCCTCCCTGATCTATCCTCCCTGCTTCCTCCTCCCTCTATAGTCCCTGCTCTATGGTCCCTCCTCTTTGCTCCCTCTTCTGTCCTTCCTGTTCCCCCCTCCCTCTACACTCCCTCCTCCCTGCTCCCTCCTGTATGCTCCCTCCTCCCTCCACCTCTATGCTCCATCCTGTATGCTGCCTACTGCCCCCCCCCTCCTCTATGCTCCCTCCTCTGTCCTGTTGCTCCCTCCTCCCTGCTCTCTCCAATATGCTCCCTCCTCCATCTATGCTCAATCCTCCCTGCTCCTGCCTCCCTACTCCCTCCTGTATGATCCCTCCTCCCTCCTCCTGCTTCCATGCTCCCTCCTCTCTGTTCCCTTCTTTATGCTCCCTCCTCTCTCCTGCATGGACCCTGCTGCATCCTTTGCTCCATTCTCTATGCCTCTTCCTCCCTGCTCCCTCCTTTATGCTCCCTTCTCCATGCTCCCTCCTCCATGCTGTATGCTCCGTCCTCCCTCTATGCTCCTACCTCCATGCTCCCTCCTTCCTCCTCCCTGTTCTCTTCTTTATGCTCCCTCCTCTCACCTGTATGCACCCTGCTGCACCCTCTCTCCTCCCTTTTCCCTGCTCCATTATCTATGCCCCCTCCTTCATGCTCCCTCCTCCCTGCTTTTTTATAGACCCGTATATTTAGATTGTAATAATTAAGATTGATAATCAATAGATTTGATCTATAATTCTTACTTGAGATTGATTTCTGACTTTGGATAAGTTCTCTCTTTTTATTTTTCTGTCTTCAATAAACTGCTGCTGCTATTAATTAAACCCTCTTGCTGTTTGATTGTTTTGTTCATTATAATTCCTCAATCTTATCAAACTTCTTCAATTGGAACTAATCAAATGCAGCTCTGCATACAATTACAGTTCACTTAATGTTCCTACAGGGTATGTGTTGCCATTTTACCCACTCAGACCCCTTGCTTACTAAATATCTTCAATAGAATATCGTCCACTCTTCAAATATCTGTCTAATATTTTAATGAGCAATCCATCCCACAAGTGCAGTGATACTGCAATATACATTTACTACCAGCACAGGATGACTGGGAGGGATAGCTGTTCATTTTACCCCACAACTGGTTTCACATGCATTGTACATGTATTAAAAGATGGGATGATTATCTATTCAGGGACACCAAAATATTTAGGGAGAGAAAGGTTTGAGTGGAAAAACAGGCAACAAATGCCCCTCCCCGTCATTCTGCATGTATTCATCTGAACCAATACTTGTTGGAGAGGAGTGTAGATTAATGGCTTCACAATTGCTAATAAATAATAATAATTGCTGCCCTCAAGCTCCACCCCTCCCTGTTCTGTAGTGTTAGCTCTTCTCACAATGGAGTGACACATCTTTCAATCAAATGTTTCAGTGAAAACAGACTTACATTTTAAAAACTCAGCTCTGTTCCTTGGCTGTGGAGCCTGCAGACTGTAAACTGCAACTTCATTCACTGGGCAGAAAAAAAGAGAGAGAAATAAAATTGAAGCATGTGGATTAATACACAACACACACAGACTCCAAACAGCAATCTGCCATGCTCTTAATCTTTAAAGACAAAGTGTGTCTGTTCAGTTTATCAGTGTAGCAACGGACCCAGCTAACTCCACCCTCATCAGGAATCTTTCACACAAGAACTAATCTAATACATCTCCAGCCACTCTTTCACTGAGGCGTTACGTCCTTCCAAAAAGGGAGAATGTCTCTGTATTAAAAATGTGTATTACTGGAAGAAAAGCCTTACCTTTGAAACGTCTGTCACTGCTCCTAGACCTCAGGGTATAAACTGCCGTTTCATTCACTAAATAAAATACAGAAAACTGTTTTAACCAAAGACTTTACTGTAGAGGATTTGGAATACAAACCTCCAATTCCTATATATCTTTGATAAGAAAGTGCAGGACTATAAGTTAGCATCCTATACGGCATGAATGTGTTGTTTAATGTTTGAATCCCTCTGTCTCTATTTGAATGCTTTTGTGTTGTTTTCTCATGTAATGTCTTTAGAAACTCTCTTCCTTCCTGCTCTCATCACTGAGGATGTCACTGTAAATGAGGAGGGGCGTTTCAACCTGGGGAAATTATTTGAAATAAAACATCTGCAGTATTCATATATCCAACAATCTGCAAGAGGTCTTTATTAATGTCTTGCAAGTCCTGTCACTCCTCAAGCCATGGTCTATTTGAGAAATCTCTACCAAAGGAATCTATTTCATACCAACCTGTTTTGGTTATTTTGACTAATTCCCCCTTGCAGAAGTCCTTAATATGGTCTTTAAGTTCAGATACAGCTTTCCTCACAGCCACAAAAGAGATGTCTGTATTGACAGTAACGCTGGGTAAGTCTCCAGCTTCAGGAGGGGCACAGAGAGACTGGAAATTCTACAACAGGAAAGTGGAGAAAAGGAGTTTTCAGTGAAACAGAATGGGGTCCAAAACATTCCTGGGGAAAAGCAAGGATTCATTCAGTTGGAGAGGTCTGTCTGAAACCGTCCCAGTTATGGACTTGAGATTTTCTAACAAGCAGTGATGTTACCTTTAGAAAATGGATGTGATCCTCTGTCTCTGAAAGCTGTTTCAGCTCAGCGTTTCTCCTCCTTAGCTCAGCAATCTCCTGCTCCAGTTTCTTGATGCGTCCTTCAGCCTGATTCACTGCAGCCTTCTCGTTAGCTCCAATCAGCTCAATAACCTCAGTATGGATCTTCTCAATGGATCGGATCAGCTCAGTAAAGATCTTCTCACTTTCCTTTATTTCTATGCATGCAGATCTCTGAGTGAAAGAACACAGTAGAGGAGACATGGTTAGAATTGATATCAAAAACACATCAGGCATAGACAGTAAACTTCTGCAGATGTGTTCCAGTCCATCTGTTAATAATAATAATAATAATAACCCCCTCTTTTCAATACCCACTTTCAGTGACTCCACAGTCTGTTTCAGCTCCTCAATTTCTTTCAGTCTCTCCTGGATTCTCTGTTGTATTTCTGTCTGTGTCTCTCCCAGCTGCTTCTGTGTAGAAACACAGTGACACAGTGACATTTCTGATGGGGCACAGAGATATCCTAGGCTTGTTTAAGCATGCTATTGAAACTGACAGAATCATTTTAGTTTAAATATATTTTCTTTCTTGTTTTACCTCTTTACAGTGTTAGTAATAATTATCAGTGGTTCTTGAATATATTTTGCTCTTCAGTTCCAGTTGCACACCATAGACATCTGTAGCACAGGCTAGATCAGACAACATGTGTGTATAGTGTATAGTAGTAAGATACAGCACCATCTAGTGCACAGCTGCCAGCAACACAAAAGGACGCTTGATCCACAGTAACTGTCCACTAGATGGTACTGTTTCATACTAGTAACAGTGAATGATGGCTGATCTAGCATGTGTTACATGTTTGTTTTGTCAAGCACCAAGGAAACTGAAGCAGCTTTCTCTTTAATGGATATTTAGGGCTTCTGATTTCTGGTTTTAATGGATAAACACAGATAAAACAGCCCTGATACAAAACAATGAAATCAGTATATACCCAATAAACACTAGAAAAACACTGGACATGGTTTCTCAATTCACGTTGACTTCACCCCTTTCCATGTGAAATAATACAATAATATAACCTAAAACCAAACAAAAAAATCCCTTTCCCAGCGCAGTCGGGCAATGAACCTCCTTCCTGACTTGAATCTATCATTGATTCATTCTGAATACTTTAAACTGAGTGGCAGCACATTCCTGCATTTCTATTGGAGGATGGCACACGCTTGTGAGATTTAAAACGAGATTACAATTAGAAACGGAGTGTTGTTCTTGCTCGTGGGATTTAAAGCTATATTACAGTTCAATAGAGAGGAACACACACTCGTAGCATTTAAAACAGAATTGCAAATTGTGGTGAAAACACACCTCTCACTGTGAGCAGACTGGCAAGAATGACATGGCACTTTTAAAGGCATGGGCACAGCAGCTCTGCCAGTGCAGATAGATGCGTATGTGTCACTTTTTTAAAGTAATATATAAATACTGGCACCAAGCAATTGTTCTGATTGCTTAGTTTATTCACCATGCAGGTACATCGACATTATATTACATTGTTTCAACACACACCAAAAAAATATGAAGTGCCACCGCTATATTACTGGCATTTTACATAGCTAGTGAAATTGTATAAGATAGCCATTGCATACTATATAGGGAAATAATATTGTAAAGGGAAATGCAATGCAAACTAATACTATAACATACCACAAGAGATTTGTTAAGACTCGTTATTGATAATGAATATAGTATTAATGAGTAAGTGAATACAATAATACAAACGTTCCTGTGCTGCGGTATAGTTCATATTTAAGCAAACAAATGTACAAAACGCAGATGGCAAACCTGACGATTAACTGCATTAGTTTTCAATGTGGCGCGCTTGTCAAATCCCTTCAGTGCGCATAACCGGTCATCTTCCTTGTTTGTTTTTTCTTGATGTCACACTCGAAACACCGGGCTTTTAGTGAGAGCCCTTTGCGGGCATTCGCAGGACCAGTATAATTGTGAGATTAAATAAATGACACATATACTAACCAATGAAGACAAACAATATAACATCCAATTGTGGTTCTTAGAAGCTGAGCGTTTCAAAATAAAAATACCGGACATAAAGTGCCGTACCGGTACTGGACAGGGGTCAGACCAGCTGAAAACCGGACGAATGGCCACTTCTATGCTGGGGACAGTTAAACATGCTGTGATTGAAACAGGATTTGATAGATTTTTCCAGAATAGCTTTTCAAACACCATAGTAATGAAAATATCTTCAGGGTGTTTTTTTTTTTTCTTACATATATATTCACTTGTCTGTAAGAACATGAACACACCATTTCAAACAACAACAGAACAACTCAACAAAGCCTCCGAGTTATGGAGCGAATGTCAGTTTTATATTTATTTTTATTATGATGTTTTTTTTTTTTTTTTTTTTTAACCGACATGCATACCGCCCCACTTTAACGACTGCTTGTAAATACACCAGAACGGATTATTATTATTATTATTATCATCATTATCATTATTATTATTATTATTATTTGTTTATTTGGCAGACGCCTTTATCCAAGGCGACTTACAGAGACTAGGGTGTGTGAACTATGCATCAGCTGCAGAGTCACTTACAACTACGTCTCACCCGAAAGACGGAGCACAAGGAGGTGAAGTGACTTGCTCAGGGTCACACAATGAGTCAGTGGCTGAGAGGGGATTTGAACCGGGGACCTCTTTGTTACAAGCCCTTTTCTTTAACCACTGGACCACACAGCCTCCAATACGGATATTTAAGGTTTTCTAGTTTTATTTCTGAGCGCTATATACAGACGTGCTCAAATTTGTTGGTACCCTTACAGCTCATTGAAATAATGCTTCATTCCTCTTGGAAAGTGATGAAATTAAAAGCTATTTTATCAGGTATACTTGCATGCCTTTGATATGTCATAGAATAAAGCAAAGAAGCTGTGAGAAGAGATGAATTATTGCTTATTCTACAAAGATATTCTAAAATGGCCTGGACACATTTGTTGGTACCCCTTAGAAAAGATAATAAATAATTGGATTATAGTGATATTTCAAACTAATTAGTTTCTTTAATTAGTATCACACATGTCTCCAATCTTGTAATCAGTCATTCAGCCTATTTAAATGGAGAAAAGTAGTCACTGTGCTGTTTGGTATCATTGTGTGCACCACACTGAACATGGACCAGAGAAAGCAAAGGAGAGGGTTGTCTGAGGAGATCAGAAAGAAAATAATAGACAAGCATGGTAAAGGTAAAGGCTACAAGACCATCTCCAAGCAGCTTGATGTTCCTGTGACAACAGTTGCAAATATTATTAAGAAGTTTAAGGTCCATGGAACTGTAGCCAAACTCCCTAGGCGTGTCCGCAAGAGGAAAATCGACCCCAGATTGAACAGAAGGATAGTGCGAATGGTAGAAAAAGAACCAAGGATAACTGCCAAAGAGATACAAGCTGAACTCCAAGGTGAAGGTACGTCAGTTTCTGATCGCACCATCCGTCGCTTTTTTGAGCTTAAAGTGGGCTCCATGGAAGAAGACCCAGGAGGACTCCACATTTGAAAGATAAACAAAAAAAAGCCAGACTGGAATTTGCTAAAATGCATATTGACAAGCCACAATCTTCTGGGAGAATGTCCTTTGGACAGATGAGTCAAAACTGGAGCTTTTTGGCAAGTCACATCAGCTCTATGTTCACAGACGAAAAAATGAAGCTTTCAAAGAAAAGAACACCATACCTACAGTGAAACATGGAGGAGGCTCGGTTATGTTTTTGGGGCTGCTTTGCTGCGCCTGGCACAGGGTGCCTTGAATCTGTGCAGGGCACAATGAAATCTCAAGACTATCAAGGCATTCTGGAGCGAAACGCACTGCCCAGTGTCAGAAAGCTCTGTCTCAGTCGCAGGTCATGGGTCCTCCACCAGGATAATGACCCAAAACACACAGCTAAAAGCACCCAAGAATGGATAAGAACAAACATTGGACTATTCTGAAGTGGCCTTCTATGAGTCCTGATCTGAATCCCTAGAACATCTATGGAAAGAGCTGAAACTTGCAGTCTGGAGAAGGCACCCATCAAACCTGAGACAGCTGGAGCAGTTTGCTCAGGAAGAGGGGCCAAACTACCTGTTAACAGGTGCAGAAGTCTCATTGAGAGCTACAGAAAACGTTTGATTGCAGTGATTGCCTCTAAAGGTTGTGCAACAAAATATTGGTTAGTGGTCCCATCATTTTGTCCATGCCATTTTCATTTGTTTTATTATTTACAATATTATGTTGAATAAAAAATCAAAAGCAAAGTCTGATTTCTATTAAATATGGAATAAACAATGGTGGATACCAATTACTTTTGTCAGTTTCAAGTTATTTCAGAGAAAATTGTGCATTCTTCGTTTTTTGTGGAGGGGTACCAACAAATTTGAGCACGTCTGTATATGCGCAAAGCAATGTGTAAAAGCACCTAAATATATAATTATTAGTATGATTTTAACCGAGGCCCGTGCCTCGTGTGCCTCATAGCTGGCTACGGACTTGAGGTTAGGTAGAGCAATTAAAATATAACGGCTCTTTAAATAGCTCTTAATATACAACTAAAATCTGATCTAATGTTAAACTGTATAACCTAGTAAACAGACATGTTAAATATCCTGGGAATTCTTATCTTCTAGGATAGCTACAAAGAAATGGTTCAAACCCTTACCTGTTTCACACTCCTTTCTGCCTCAGCTGAGACTGTATCATGGCTCCTGTGTTCAATTTGTGAACACAACAAGCAAATACACGTCTGATCGGTTCTACAGAATATCTCCAAAACCTTTTGGTGTTCAGCACAAAGCTTCTGCTCCAGATCTCCAATTGCATTGATCAGCTTGTGCCTCTTTAATGGAGTAACCTCACTGTGTGGCTTGACGTGTGTTTCACAGTAAGAGGCCAGGCACGTCAAACAGGATTTCACAGCTTTGAACTTTCTCCCAGTGCAGAAATCACACGGCACATCTCCAGGTCCAGCATAACTTTGAGCAGGAGGAGGATTGAGTCCTGTCTTCTTTAATTCCTCCACAACTTCAGCCAGCATGGTGTTTCTGCACAGATCAGGCCTTGGAGTAAAGGTCTTTCTGCACTGGGGGCAGCTGTAGACACCTGTATGATCAGTCTGATCCCAGCAGTTCTTAATACACCCCATACAGTAACTGTGTCCACATGGAATAGCGACTGGGTCCTTCAGTATCTCCAGACACACTGAACAGCTAAACTGGTCATGTGCTACCAGAATATTCGCTTCTGCTATTCTTGCTGCAATGAGACAAGGAGACATGCTGTCAGTTAACTGCCCAGTGTAACCATGTTAAATACAAGAAAGCAAGAGATTCATATCATTACAGTTCTGTTAAAAAGCTGAAACAAGATTTTTTGCCGCACCCCAAAGCCAGTTTGTGATGGCTTTCATGTTGTTGTTTGTGTCTCAGGTTAACCCACGCGGCACAAAAAATAAATAAATAAATAAAAAGAAAGCCTGTCTGATTACTGTGGCAGAGTGAGAACGCACGGGAGCTTTGTGGAATTGTATTTTGTAAATTGTCAAATACCGTATTACAGTGCTTTGTTTTGCAATAATGTTCACTGATTTTATTAGTATAGTATACATGTCGATACTTTGTTTTAGACCAACGTTTCTCAAATGGGGCCATCAGTGTGATTTTGTGCGGCCACAGCAGCCCCCAGCAACTCCTCTCTAAAGCGTGATTCACACGGGACTAAAAACCAGGCGTCCTCAGAGTTGGTCAAAAGCAGAGGACGTCTAGAAACCTCCCAGACGTGGATTTGTTTTCATCAAGGAAAGTCAGCAAATTCTAAATGAAATGTGATGTTGTGGCCTGAGAAGGTGCTTTTGTGCATGATTTGTAAATAATAAATAGCTAATTTCATTGTACCTTCTTTTCCAAAGGCAATAATAACCATTTCATCCCTTGAGTGATATGCATTTCCATACATATCTTAAAATGCACTGTTAATAAAAGCATAAATTGTTTAAGAGTTGACAATTATGTTTTGTATTTTCTCAGGTCATATCGTACTAATCTGAATATTATATTATGGTTTATTGTGAAGGCCGGTGTTGCTTTGAGGTGAACACCCTGGAAATGCTGCATCAATTCTAACATAACACTGACACAGGAGTAAAAAGACCAGACGTCTGAGTTTGAAATTTTTCACAAGGTCCCGATGCCCTGTAAAAAAAAAAAATCAGATGACCTCTGAGAATGATCTGGGATAAAAAGAAAAGGACGGTTCGCATGGGACTAAACTTCACAGACGCTGGTAACAATTCCCAAACCACCTGTTTATGTGATGATTTTTAGTGCCGTGCAAATCAGGCTACAGTGCAGTAAAAATGAGCTTTAAAAAAAAAAAATCACCAATATCACTGTGTTTAGTGATTTATAGCAGCAGAGCTCCATTTCAAAACATTTTATTTTCAAATTAAATAAAAAAGATCATTTTAACATTTTGGGCCTTATACACTAAACAGCTAACGTGTTTTGCGTTAAGCCCCTTTACTGCGTGTTTTGTACACCTGCTGTATTCACAAAGGCGTGGCAGGCGACCTAGCGTATGCAATGAATCGCGTGGAAAAAGTCATTTAAATACAATGAACAATGTTAATGCATGGAAATGCATTTAAATTGTTTCCCCATAGACCGCGGGGGAGGTGTTTGTTATACTAACCATATTCACTTAAGCGCGGTACCTTCACTAAATGTCTCAAGGTGTGTTAACAGTACCGCGTTTGGAAACCAGGCGATTTCAACTAAATCACAACATAAATAGAGCAACACACATACAAGCACACACACACCCGACACATCCACAACACACATACAAGCACACACACACCCAGACACATCCACAACACACTCACACACATACAAGCACACACACACACACCCAGACACATCCACAACACACTCACACATACAAGCACACACACACACACCCAGACACATCCACAACACACTCACACACATACAAGCACACACACACACACCCAGACACATCCACAACACACTCACACACACACCCAGACACATCCACAACACACATACAAGCACACACCCAGACACATCCACATCCACAACACACATACAAGCACACACCCAGACACATCCACAACACACATACAAGCACACACACACACCCAGACACATCCACAACACATACAAGCACACACACACACAGACACATCCACAACACACATACAACGCACACACACACACCCAGACACATCCGCAACACACATACAAGCACACACGACACATCCTCAACACACATACAAGCACACACACGACACATCCGCAACACGCATACAAGCATACACACGACACATCCACAACACACATACAAGCACACACACGACACATCCACAACACACATACAAGCATACACACACACACACATCCACAACACACATACAAGCACACACACACACACATCCACAACACACATACAAGCACACACACACACCCAGACACATCCGCAACACACATACAAGCACACACACACACACCAAGAACACCCACAACACACAACACCAAGCACATAATACATACAACACATCACATCACACACATACAAGCACACACACACGACACATCCACAACACACAAGCAACACACACACACGACACATCCACAACACACACACATACAAGCACACACACACACACCCAGACACATCCACAACACACTCACACACATACAAGCACACACACACACACCCAGACACATCCACAACACACTCACACACACCCATACACATCCAATAACACACACACACACACCCAGACACATCCACAACAACACTCACACACACCCAGACACATCACAACACACATACAAGCACACACACACACCCATCCACATCCACAACACACACACAACAAGCACACACACCAGACACATCACAAACACATACAAGCACACACACACACCCAGACACATCCGCAACACACATACAAGCACACACACACACACAGACACATCCACAACACACATACAAGCACACACACACACCCAGACACATCCATAACACACGCCTAATACAAGCACATCGACAACATCATACAACACACATACAAGCACACACACGACACATCCACAACACACATACAAGCATACACACACACATCCACAACACACATACAAGCACACACACACACATCCACAACACACACACACCCCACACACACACACCCACACACACACAACACACTACACACCCGCAACACAAATACAAGCACACACACACACGACACATCCGCAACACACATACAAGCATACACACGACACATCCACAACACATACAAGCACACACACACTACACATCCGCAACACACATACAAGCATACACACGACACATCCACAACACATACAAGCACACACACACACACTACACATCCGCAACACACATAGCATACACACGACACATCCACAACACACATACAAGCACACACACGACACATCCACAACACACATACAAGCACAAACACGACACATCCGCAACACAGATACAAGCATACACACACACACGACATATCTACAACAAACATACAAGCATACACAAGACATATCCACAACACAGATACAAGCATACACACACACGCACCTCAAACAGTGAATTACAGGACCGAATCAGATATGTATGATAATACACTATACTAATATACTACAACATACACTTATTAGTAGCACATTCTAATAATAATAATAATAATAATAATAATAATAATAATAATAATAATTAAATAAAAAATAAAAAACCACACACCAACCACTTAATTATTGGAAGTAGAAGATTTTATGTGAAAGTACATCTGTCCTCAGTACCAAATGAATATTATTGATTTATGTATGTATTCATTCATTCATGTGCTGCTTTGAAATAAAAATGCGTTTTAATCTAATTGATGTATTTGTTTTTACATGGAGCGTCTTGCATTTATACTCGTTTACGTGTATAAATGGAGAATAGGATTCGATTGTATTTCGAGTTGGATATCTCATACAGAGGCATCTTAACTTGTTGTGAATTGGCTCTCTGTTTAGCCCATAATGTGGGTTTCCCAACCCTGGTCCTGGGGACCCCCGTGTCTGCTGGTTTTCGTTCCAATCGAGCTCTCAATTACTTAATTAGACCCTTCATTGAACTAGTCATTAGCTTAATTAGACCTTTTTAATTGTTTTCAGCTTTTTAAACAGTTGGAGATTTCAAGTTAACTATACAATTTTATAAGGAACTTGAAAATTGGCAACTTTTTAGGAGCTGAGAACAATTAGAAAGGTCTAATTAAGCATGAACATTATTAGTTCAATTAAGTGTTTGCGTAAGTAATTGAGAACTCAGTTGGAATGAAAACCAGCAGACACAGGGGTCCACCAGGACCAGGATTGGAAAAGCCTGGTACATACGGTGTGTTACAAGGTGTGTGCTGATTAGTAGGTTACTCCACCGTAACCATTATTGCATCTATTAAGTTTAGTGAATAAGGTGTTTATCACTGTATGAAACTGTGTGAAGTGATCTTCCTTTTTCACTGTATAAATGTCCAAAACACTGCCGTGTAGTGAATGAGGCACTTTGTTTAGAGTTAATTGAGTGATATTTAGACATCAATAAGCAGAAACGTTTTGCATTTTACAAGTCATCTGTTAAAACTGTATTGATTTATTTATTCTGATAAACTTTTTATCAACTTGACTCCTGTTTCTTTTCCCTGATCTGAATTGCCCAGTTTGAATACCCCCTCACCTCTGTAACCCAGGACTGAAGATAAAGCTCCTTTCACACTCTCAAGCGAGTCGCCTCTTTTAACTCAGAGTTACTAAGTTACTGAATCCTGGAGGAGAGGAAGGAAGTCTCTGCCTGGAATCAAAGGCCCCTGACCAGCAGGGGGCGCTGTTTCAGCTATACTTCCAGATATGTGGATGTGATGCTGCAAGCCCCATCCCATAAACAATACAGCCTTGCTTGAGCCTACGTGAACATTAAAACAACGACCGCATACCTATTGTGGCTGTAAACTGTGGATTTAACCAATGAACATCCCTGGTATAAACAAGAGAGAAAAATATAAAGAAAATAACAATGTACTTACCTGGTTCTTGTTCCTCTGTCTCTCCTGTTTCCTCTTCTGCACTCGCTTCACATCCAGACACTACACAAAAAAGGAAATGTTTAAATCACTCACAACTAATGATTCATGTTTATATACATTCAACTAGTTAAGAGTAGAATGTATATCTAAACGAGGTGTGTGACAATTCATCATGTATCGATGAATCAGGACACTTTCTTTACATGAGATATCGTATCATCATAGAGGTCTGTATCGTGTGCATCGTGGTTCAAGACCAAAGCACAGCTCAGCTCACTGTAGTTCACAGAGTGGTTCTTGAATGAAGAGTGTGTTTTATAGTTAGCATGAATACATACTCTCCCTGTCAAATTTCATTTGTCTTCTAATAAAACAGTCCAATAAATTATTATTATTATTATTATTATTTATTTCTTAGCAGACGCCCTTATCCAGGGCGACTTACAATCGAAAGCAAATACAAATACATTCAAGTGTTACAATACAAGTAATACAATAAGAGCAAGAACTACAATAATTTTTGTTCAAGTGTGACAAACCACAATTCAATAATACAGCAGATAATAGTGATAGTTACATCAGGATATGATTAAATAGTGATAGTTACATCAGGATATGATTAAGTACAAAATACTACAGGTTAAACACTATAAAACAGTCTAAACAATAAAACTGATCTGGATTCAGCTGTTAAATACAGTACAGGTTGAAACATGCTTTCTTTTCCATACAGGATGCTGTATATGCCAGTTATATAAACAGAATACTGCATGAACTTTCACACAGTGCTGTGGCTATTTCACTGATGAGGATATCCATAAGCATGTCGTCTGTATCCTCATTCATGGAATAGCAACCCTGTTCTGTACTCTGATCCTCCACGACTCTATCCTCTGCATTCTACTCTTCACTCACTGTTAGGATGGTCAAAATCTTTACTGTTTCTTCGTCGAGGCTCTGGCTGTTTCTTCATTTCCTCTTCACACTTTTCCTTTGCTAAGATAAAACAAAACAAAAAAAACAAGGTTTCTTTCTAACTCATTTATTTTAAACAAACAAATAAATTAAAAAAGTTTGCAAAAACAATAACACATTGGTTGATATTTCACGTTGTTTTGTTCAACATTGTGGTCACACGCTCACACAGAGTCGGGGTCAATTGCTTTTTTAATGACAATATCTTTTTTTTATTATTATTTCCCAATTTCAATTCACATTCCCTTTTAATCAATTCAATTTACGGCACAAAAGCTTTATTGAGCAAACATACATAAACTCAAACACATGTAAGGCGTGTGTGTGTTTGTTCAATACAGCCTGTGCAATAAAAGGAATAGTATTTGATTTAAAGGGTTATTCAGAAGTGATTCGAGTCGGGGTCTGCAGTAGGGGGCTACAGTAAACCTTACTGAATACTAATACATGAATTGTGCAGTTTCAATAAAACAACACATTTGTCTCAAATGGCCGTTCAGAAATCGAAAATAAACCGTAGCTATCCTGTGCATTTCCTGTATTTAGACAACCAAACACAATCTAATTGAGAATAAGCCCTTTTTGGCCACACATACTCTTTATTACAGCAGTAGCTCTACACAGAAAATGAAAAACTAAATACTTACACGGATCCGGCGCTGAGCCTCCGGTATCCATCGCTGTCTAGAGGTATTACACAGGCCCGGTTTTGGGGATGGAACCGCATAACAGTCTCGCGTTTTGATTGGTCCATGTCTGTCACATAAATATGTCGTCACACGAGTGGAAAAGCTTGCAGGCATTTTTAACATTGTGATATGAGAGAGAGAGAGAGAGAGAGAGAGAGAGAGAGAGCGAGCGAGAGAGAGAGCGAGATGCTTTACACAACCTTACCATTAAAATATAATGTGGTATTACGCTGTACTGATATAACAAACTATGGGTGATTACTTTATATGAATTATCATGTTATGCACGAATGTAAGAATTGGCTTTCTGTAATGGCGTACTTTTTAGCATATATCTATAATCGTTTACGCGATATATTTTAATATCAAATATATGTCTTCCACGCTATTACAGTTTTGTTAGAGGATGTATTATTTTAGATCTAATGTAATCACAGTTGTACATATAGACTGCCCATGTTTTCATTCACGTCCCAAATTCTGGGCCGCTTTGGTTTTTAGGTAACGTCCCAAATTCTGGGCCGCTTTGGTTTTTAGATAACGTCACAAATTCTGGGCCGATTTGGTTTGCAGATAACGTCCCAAATTCTGGGCCGCTCTGATAACATCCCAGTTTCTGGGCTGCTCTGGTTTTTAGATAACGTCCCAAATTCTGCATTTTCGAATTCAAGCCAGTTTTTGAGATATTCTGCTTAGCTGACAGCCGAGTTTCTAAGTCATGCATGCACAGTTTACCATAAACTGGACGGCTAATTCATTTAAGAGTAACCCTTAGTACATGAATCAAAGTTAATGTATTTTTTACTCTCCCAGAAAACATTTAGGAACATGGTATACAAAAAAAAAAAAAAAAGGACATCTCATTTGCTTATGTAATGTCCATCAATATATAGTGAGACGTAGGGGTTTATCAGAACTTCTGGGTTCAAGAGACCAGTGCCCTTCAACAACTCCAAATAAATCCTATTGTATTGTATTAGTCAACATTTCCCTTATCTATTCCTGATAGTTTATACTGTAGGTCAGTGGTTTGCAACCTTTATTTGAAACTGTACCCCTTCTATCTGGAGGTTTCAGCTCGAGTACCCCTTTACAATTTTCGCTCAACTGAACGGTACCTCAGTTACAATAAAATTGAGAATAATCTGATGACCCCCCCTGTTTATTTAATAAATTTGGGTGACAAACTGCTGGTTTAGGACAGAACAACAAACAGTAGGCTTAATTCTTAAAACTTTAACTACAAGTATTTGGATGCACAGAATTAAAAAGACAAGTAATGGGTAGGAGCACACCTATTTTTTTGTAACTGACGGCCTTTTTTTAAATTTTGACAGCCTTTTGTAAAAGTGAAGGCCTTTTGATACCCAGCATACACTGCAATACCCAGCAAAGTTATACACTGATATTCTGATAGCACAGCAATTCAAATGAAGTTTGTAATTGGTTTGTTCCTCAAATACACAATAAAAGTGATATTTATAGGGTATACAGTTATACAGCGATACAGTGGTTTTGGACATCTAAGAACAGTTACTGCAAGCATCTGATTCATATCCAGAGGTACTCTGTAACCTCCTAGGACATTCACAGCTTGTTTGACACCCTCTTGTAGTTGCCCGTTTCTGCATATAAAGCAAAATGCTGTTTGTCAATCTCTTTTTCTTATAAATCAGTCTTTGCAAGAATCATTCCAAAAACACTTGAATCAGTTAGGGACTGCCAGTCTGACACTACAGGCCTTTAAATTGCAGTACCAATTTGCAAGTTGCTAAGTGGTTGCGTTTCTCAAATTTGCACTGCAAAGTGATATTTTTAAAGAATAGGTATATAGTGCTTTTTTCGCCTCTGCTCGCTTTTGGTGCAAAACTATGCTCTGATACACTCAAGCTGATACTGTAATCACAAAACACTTGGAATGGAATTATATTGGTGCTTCTGTTACATAAATACACTACAAAATGTGCACATTTCAGGTCTTATATATAATGGACATTTTTTGTATGTATTTTGCTATAGGAAAACACGGTCGGGGGTGGGGGGGGTCCTCCTGTCGTACCCCATGAGTCCACAAATCCTGGGCCAACAAACTCGCTAGTACTCTCTTTAGATGCACAACAGTCTTAGCTAAAGAAAATGGGCTCCTTCGAGTTCGTACGACCCACGACCGCCATTGGCCGAGCCTTACCCCAATGATGTTTTTATAATGGGATTTGCCATAGGGAAGGGGGTGGTCTCTTATCGTACCCGTATCTCCACGACCCCTGGGCCAACGAACTCAGAAGGGCACTCTTTACCTGCACAAGAGTCTTAGCTAAAGAAAGACATCGGCCACGGGTTCATACGCCACCCCACCGCCAGATGGTGGGCGTTGCCCCAAAGGGGTTTTATAATGGGATTTCCCATATACATTTTTTAGGGTGCTATATCTCGGGTTCCGGGGATCCCCGAGACTTGAAAATCGGTACGGAGGTCCACCTCAGGGCCCCTGTCGATCCCTCCAAGCGACGTGTCCCCAGCTAGAAATGACACCAGTTTAGACTTTTTTTGCCAACCTGGAGCTCAAGAGCTATTGGAAATGCAACCTTGACATGCCATCATGCTGAAAATGTGTAAATTTGTTGAAAATGTAACATTTGAAAAAGGGTCGCTCCCTGGGAAAGAGGGCCCCCAGACATGACCCTAGGAAGTTCAACCCGGTTTCTAGGCCTCGGGGTCATGGAGATATGACCAAGAAAAGTGTAGTTTTTGGACATTTTTGACAGGGCGTATCTCGGGTTCTGTGGGGTTAGGAACTTGATTTTTTTTTGCGGTGAAGCCCCGCACAAGGAGTCACCATTTTCATGGTTCAGATGCCAGGACGGCTTGGCAAAGTGTATTTTTTCGTCATGACATGAGTTTTTGCGTGAACCACCACACCGTTTTAGGGGGTGGTTTGGGGTGCTCCCCTGAGTCTATATTACTTTGAATGGTGGTTCTACGTGCTTGGGTTCGAGAGATATGCCTGAAATGTGTTTTTCAACCCTGCCATAGACATGAGTGAGACTGAACACCCTGAACTCCCTGAAAATATTTTTTGCAAAGAATTGCTACGAAACTGGGCATGTTACATTCAGGCTGGTCTAGAACCCTTCGAATGGTGGTTGTAGGTGCTCTGGTTCGAGAGATATGACTGAAAAATGTTTTTTAACACTGCCATAGACATGAATTGGGCTGAATACCCGAAAATATATTTTGCAAAGAATTGCTACGGTGTGTGTATATGTGTCGGGGTTGCATGGTGGTGTGTGCGTGCAGGGGTTGCATGGTGGTGTGTGCGTGCAGGGGTTGCATGGTGGTGTGTGCATGTAGGGGTTGCATGGTGGTGTGTGCGTGTTGGGGTTGCATGGTGGTGTGTGCATGCCGGGGTTGCATGGTGGTGTGCATGCAGGGTTGCATATTGGTGTGCATGTAGGGTTTGCATGGTGGTGTGTGCATGTGGGGTTGCATGGTGGTGTGCGTGCAGGGGTCACATGGTGGGTGTATACATGTAGGGGTTGCATGGTGGTGTGTGTGTGCAGGGGTCTTATGGTGGTGTGTGTGCAGGGTTGCATGGTGGGTGTATGCGTGCAGGGGTTGCATTGTGGTGTGTGCGTGCAGGGGTTGCATGGTGGTACACGTGTGTGGAGGGAATGGAGTTCAGGTTTTGCAAAAAAGGGGCGGGAAAAAAGACTGGGAAGGGTAGGGTAAAAAGAAAAATTACTACAATCATTTATTTTCACTGTCGACTCCCAGTCTCCTTTCCCTCACTTTATGATTTTATTTTGTGATTATTTAATTATTGTCAAAATAAATGGCCTTCATCTACTCACAGTTGCAGTCTCATTTCTGTTCAAAAAGAACCTGAAACACTTCAATATATTGATGGACGTTACATAAAAAATGAGATGTCCTTTTTTTCGAATACCATTCCTTCCCAAAATGTGTTTTAATATTAGCCTTTAATAAAGGAAAACGACTGCTTTAATTAATTGTCATGTATCTATTTCAGTGCAATGTAGTTTCTTCATGTAATAAGAAATACGTTTTTTTTTTTAATTTACATTTTATTTCTGTTTTTTCATTAAAGAAATAAATAAATAAAACGATTTCTGGGGAGAGTAAAAAATACATTAACTTTGATTCATGTACTAAGGGTTACTCTCAAATGAATTCACGATCCAGTTTATGGTAAACTGTGCATGCATGACTTAGAAACTCGCTGTCAGCTGAGTCCCCAAAACTGGGCTGAATTAGAAAATGCAAAGCGGCCCAGAATTTGGGACGTTATCTAAAAACCAAAGCGGCCCAGAATTTGGGACGTTATCTAAAAACCAAAGCGGCCCAGAATTTGGGACTTTATCTGCAAACCAAATCGGCCCAGAATTTGGGACGTTATCTAAAAACCAAAGCGGACCAGAATTTGGGACTTTATCTGCAAACCAAATCGGCCCAGAATTTGGGACATAATCTGAAAAGCAAAGCGGCCCAGAATTTCTTGATAAATGAAAACAGGGGCAGTCTATATGTAAAACTGTGATTACTAAACTAATGTATCCTGTAACAAAACTGCAATAGTGTATACATTTTATATTAAAATATATCGCAAAAACGATTATAGATGCTACTTGAAAGAAAAAAGTACACCACCACAGAAAGCCCATTCTTGCATTCGTGCATAAAATGATGGGACGCCAGAATCACCGTCGAGCCCTCTTGAGGTGTCGTGGGCTAGTCGACGAAACACTGAGGATGGAAGGTCCCCACTTGAAGACCCCAGAGATGTACCCTACTTAGCTCAATCCAGACGGTTGTCATGCTGATGCGCTGTGGAGGCCGCACTGTGGTTGACCCCCGGAGCCAGCATCGCAGCCGTCGTGTGTGCTGATGCGCAAGGGAGGCAAAATAAGCTGATCCCTGGAGCCAGCATTACACTTCAGCCATTAACACCAGACAGAAGGATATCTGCATCATCACATGGAAGGAAACGCAAATGGATGGAGACACATATGGATCACATTAGTTTACTGTAAAGCTACGTCTTAGCTGGTGCTTATCTTGGTGAGAGCCGAGTTCAAATCAGCATGAAGTTTTAACATCTACTCTCGTGTAATGGAAATCATAATTCATATAAAGTAATTACCCATAATTTGTTATATCAGTACAGCGTAATACCACATCATATTTTAACGGAAAGGTTGTGGAAAGCAGATCACTCTCTCTGATTACAATGTTATAAATGCCTGCAAGCTTTTCCACTCGTGTGACGACATATTCATGTGACAGACATGGACCAATCAAAACGCGAGACTGTTTGCGGTTCCATCCCAAAACCGGGCCTGTGTCATACCTCGCTATCTACTTTCCTTTGAAAACTTTCCTTCCTCTCTTATACGTCGATTTGTTATGCATGCAGTTTTTTTTTTTTTTTTGTTTTGGTTTGTTTTTGGCAATACCTTTTAAATAGGAGTAGCTCAAATATATATATAAAACAGATATACACTGGCTTTCTAGAACACCCCCCAAAAAGTATATTCTTCGAAGTGGAAATAGAACTTTGGTGTAGAAATCGCTCTGTCAGAACTTGCGTCTCAAACAGGATCTGAAAGCGCCGAAGCGCCGCCCGTGGAAGCGCTCAGAACTGCAAGCATTACATCACATCAAACGCGCTGTCTCCCCTTCTGCATTCTCCTGGCCGGGAGGAAGACTGTTCACCTGTCAGACATTAATAAGCAGAGTCACGGACACAGCAAGATGAAAAACATGATCATTTATTATAGAATAAAATTCAGTAACCCATGAAATTCAGTGCCCCTTGTTTGTTGTGATGTTTATTTAGAAAACATAGATAACACATTTCAACTTTAATTATTATTATTTTTATTTTTTTTTGCTGAATCGTTAAAAATCTATAGAGTTCGCGGAAGCTTAACATGAATGACAAAGCTCTGCCCGTGAGTAAAAGTGCTCGGCTTATAACATCTATCACGTCACAGCAACTAAGCAAATAGCAAAATAACAGCCAGGGCCATTTTAACTAATTAGAAGTTAGTCGAAGAGGACAACGAAAAGCTAAACTCGCGCCTCAGGTGGTTTTTATTCTGTTTTTCAGCTGATGCAACTCTAAAAGGGTACTTGTTAGTACTTGTAAGGCTTAAATTCATTTATTTTAACATTTATTTTCACGAGGACTGTAGCAATTTATTTTCATGGCAAATATTACAAGTGAAAATATTTACTTACAGTGGGCTCTGTACTCGTGTCGGTATCAACATTTGTTAATAAGGAAAGTTTAAGGCACATTTAAAGAATATTTGCGAGACTCAAAAAACGGGCAGCAGTGTGGAGTAGTGGTTAGGGCTCTGGACTCCTGATCGGAGGGTCGTGGGTTCAATCCCAGGTGGGGGACACTGCTGCTGTACCCTTGAGCAAGGTACTTTACCTAGATTGCTCCAGATAAAAAACCCAATTGTATAAATGGGTAATTGTGTGTAAAAATAATGTATTATCTTGTAACAATTCTAAGTCTGCTAAGAAATAAAAATTTACCGACAGGTTTGGTCTGTCCTAAAAAGCATATTCCCCTCGCGTTCTCCATATGGTATTTTGTCCCGTAAACAAGGATTTGTGCCGTTGTGCGCTTGTGTTGTAGCAGGTATATGGGTACCACTTTTGCTGTTATTAAAGGGCCAAGCAACGTAGTTGCTGTCTGGAAAATGATTCTTACTATTTTATATGCACTTATTTACTTGTTTGAATGACTCGCAAAGCCAAGCATTACTGATGCATATGAAAATAATAATGATGTTTGGGGGTTTTATGCAACAGCAGGGTCTTTTCAAATAGCCAAAGGAGAGATGTTTTGTCATTCCCCGTGTCCTGTATCAAGTAACAATTGCGTTACTTCATAAGGCAGTCAATGCTATAAATATTCTCAGCACTGACACCTGCGTCAAAAGAAATCTGCGTTATAATCGTGGTGAATTTATATCAGTGCTGGGATTGCGCATAGCCTACGTGGCATGGACACCTTCTGATGGGGCTGTAGTGTGAATAGAAAGGGAACCCAACTCTGAGATGTAGGCATTCATTGTATATGTATATTAATGTATGAATAAAGTATCATGAAGGTCTATATATATTTTAATTGCATTGTAATGCATTTACCGCAGATGGGTGAGTAAATCAGCAACGTGTTCATTCAATATAGACTCAATATCATGATTTTATATTGTATTCACCCTTGGATTAAACATGTTGCTGTTTTTGCTGTCAACACGTGCCCCAGAAAGTGCCCAGTCTTCATTATTCTACCACCGGCGGATAGAAATATAAAAGTCTCATGCCAGTCAAGTACACCTACAGTAATCGTATTACAATATAGGTTACTTCTAGCAACAAAATATATTTTTTTTAAAAAAAGTTGACGTGGGTTTTAAATTAAGTTTTTAAATTATTAAAAATATCTATTTTATTTTCAGGATGTTTTGCATTTTTTTCATTCTATGAACCTTCATTCGTGTACAGTGTAGTAGTTCAACCTCTTCTAATATATAAATGTTTGTATAACAATAGGGTGCATCGAAGTACGTGCCTCTTATTAAACTTGATAAAAAACAAAACTGTATCTGGACGGACCTACTTAAACCATTGAGCAAGTCCAATGTTTAGAAGCCAAATTACAATTTAGACTGAAACAGAAAAAAAAAAACTAAACATGTAAGCAATGCTTATAAAACCTGTCGAACAAATTGATTTGGCTTAAAATAAAATAAATGTAATAGCCCTGCTTATACTTACATATTACTAAAAATCACCAAGGTAGTCATGACTCTGCAAGTAGTCATCAATCTTCCAGTAACCACTGCAAGCAATGAGCGTCTGTTTTAAGTTCGGTTGTGTTGTGTTTTTCTTTTTTTTTTTTTTTAAATACGTCTCGTCACCCCCCTTCCCCAAAGAAAAGTAGAAAGAACAGTCGGAGCTTTCTAAGCTTTTTTTTCACCACATGCAAAGGAGGAACTAATTTGACTAACCCGTCCAGGTGTAACTACATTTCTTAACCAGAAAAGGGAAGCGGTTCCTACCAAATACGTTTCTGTTCATATTTAGTAGACCTACCTGTTCCATTCGGCGCCCTTCACGACACAGGTTGGTGGCAAGCAGCGATGCCAAATTAATTTCCCTCAAAAAATGTTTTTTTAAAAAAAAAACATGTTTCATTTCATAATATTATACAAGACTGTTGTCGTCTGTCTGGCGCGGTTCTTTTTCCAAAAACATATATATTTTTTCATTTCATAATATTATACAAGACTGTTGTCGTTTGTCTGGCGCGGTTATTTGGAGTCGAGACGTTAAGTGTACATTCCAGAAAAAAAAGTGTGTCTGCCTCAGCGCGCGAGACCAATTATTTGAAATGAGAAGAGAACACAGCAACCGTAAACGCGCGAGACAGAGACAGTTACCGAAAGAGGGTAAACATATTTGTATGTAGAGCACAGCACTTTTAAAAAGCTAAATACATCACATTGGCCGACATGAATAACCTGTGTCAGGTTATTCAGAAAAATACAATGCTGCTGATTTCATACTGGTAGCAGATTTATCAGCCCCTACAGACTGAGGTGCTGCCTACTGAGGAAGAGCAGGCAGAAGAAAATATTTTTATTTCTAAATAATAATGATTCTATATAGAGGGTGATGCATACATGATGATTAATAAAGAGCGCAAAAGGCAATATTTCACATAATGCTAAAATCATGTTATATTTATTTTATTGTTTCTTGATTTGGGTATCTTTTTGTAAAAATGCTTTCTTGCACACAGAATAAACATTTTAAAAAGTCTTACTAATCTGTTCAGTCCCCGTTGCAGAAATACATTATTTGACACATTCAGAATTGAAATGTGTCAATTATAACAGGGATGGAAATCAGACTCCCGTTGCATAGCAGTTTGATATATTCCTGGTTTCACTGGTAAGAGCTTAATAAGACACACCTGAGCTTGCTACCGAAACACACGGGGGCTAATTAAGCTGGTAGTAAAACCTGGAAGGGGTGAAACTGCTGGAGTCTTATTTCCATTCCAGTATAAAATATAATATTCTCTTAATCTGGAAGACCAACATTTTCATAAGTCTCATCTACAAAGACACAAGATATGGGCCACAGATGTAAGCATGTGTGTAATAGGAATGTGTGTGTCTGAAAGGCTGGAAATAAGACTCCTATTGCACAGCAGTGTCACCCATTCCAGGTTTTACTACCAGCTTGATTAGCCAGAGTGTGTATGGGTAACAAGCTCAGGTGTCTTAATATTAAACCAGAAATGGATCAAATTGCTATGCAGTGGGGAGACTTATTTCCATCTCCTGTGTGTGTGTGTGTGTGTGTGTGTGTGTGTGTGTGTGTGTGTGTGCTTATGCAAGTTTAGCAGTGCCTTCTGTGCTGAATATTAGATGTCAGTCTCTCAAACTGCCAATCCAGTACCATTCATGAGCGCTGAAATTGCATCACAGACATTTATAAAACAAACAAATACACTGAAAGCTCATCAAATATAAAAAAGACAAGAGTCCGTAGTGTGTCATGTTCCCTTTGTGTCGTGGTCTGAGTGACAGACAGTCAGCTTCTCACACTGGCATAGGCAGGCTCATCTTCTTCCCTTTCAACACTGGAAACAAAACAAAGAGTGGTTAGATCTGAGGAGGGAGGGAAGCAGTGTGGCTCTAGCGGAGCTGAGGAGGGACTGGGAGGGAAGCAGTGTGGCTCTAGCGGGCCGAGGAGGGACTGGGAGGGAAGCAGTGTGGCTCTAAGCGGGCCGAGGAGGGACTGGGAGGGAAGCAGTGTGGCTCTAAGCGGGCCGAGGAGGGACTGGGAGGAAGCAGTGTGGCTCTAGCGGAGCCGAGGAGGGACTGGGAGGAAGCAGTGTGGCTCTAAGCGGGCCGAGGAGGGACTGGGAGGAAGCAGTGTGGCTCTAGCGGAGCTGAGGAAGGACTGGGAGGGAAGCAGTGTGGCTCTAGTGGAGCTGAGGAAGGACTGGGAGGGAAGCAGTGTGGCTCTAGTGGAGCTGAGGAGGGACTGGGAGGGAAGCAGTGTGGAAATAGAGGGATACCCAGCGATCCCTTTCTTAAAGGGGAGGTACCTTTGGTGAAGTACAGGTAGAAGAAGTCACAGTAGAAGATGGTCTGCACGGCCCCCGACACCACAGCAATCTGGTCGAAGAAGCCCTCCTGGTTGTAGCGCCAGATCCAGTTGGCCAGGTAGAGAGCGCGGTACAGGCCCAGGAAGAAGAGGTAGTGCGTGGTGATGGACTCGGCCTCGCCCGTCTTCGAGATCATGAAGAGCTGCGGCAGGATCGCCACCGACTCCAGGTAGATAGAGAAGGTCCACAGGATCTGCAGAGCAGAGAGGGTTACAGTACAGCACACTATAACACAATGCAATGAATAACACTACACAGCACTGTATACAGGAAGGACTGACTCCAGATAGATAGAGGTCCACAGGATCTGCAGAGCAGAGAGGGTTACAGTACAGCACACTATAACACAATGCAATGAATTACACTACACAGCACTGTATACAGGAAGGACTGACTCCAGATAGATAGAGGTCCACAGGATCTGCAGAGCAGAGAGGGTTACAGTACAGCACACTATAACACAATGCAATGAATTACACTACACAGTACTGTATACAGGAAGGACTGACTCCAGATAGATAGAGGTGCACAGGATCTGAAGAGCAGAGAGGGTTACAGTACAGCACACTAACACAATGCAATGAATTACACTACACAGCACTGTATACAGGAAGGACTGACTCCAGATAGAGAAGGTCCAGAGGATCTGCAGAGCAGAGAGGGTTACAGTACAGCACACTATAACACAATGCAATGAATAACACTACACAGCACTGTATACAGGAAGGACTGACTCCAGATAGAGAAGGTCCACAGGATCTGAAGAGCAGAGAGGTTACAGTACAGCACACTAACACAATGCAATGAATTACACTACACAGCACTGTATACAGGAAGGACTGACTCCAGATAGAGAAGGTCCACAGGATCTGAAGAGCAGAGAGGGTTACAGTACAGCACACTAACACAATGCAATGAATTACACTACACAGCACTGTATACAGGAAGGACTGACTCCAGATAGAGAAGGTCCAGAGGATCTGCAGAGCAGAGAGGGTTACAGTACAGCACACTAACACAATGCAATGAATTACACTACACAGCACTGTATACAGGAAGGACTGACTCCAGATAGAGAAGGTCCACAGGATCTGCAGAGCAGAGAGGGTTACAGTACAGCACACTATAACACAATGCAATGAATTACACTACACAGCACTGTATACAGGAAGGACTGACTCCAGATAGATAGAGGTGCACAGGATCTCAGGGGCAGGATATACATGGGGACAGTACAGCACAGTACACTGTAACACAATACATAGCATTATACATCTCTGGCCAAAAGTTTTGCATTACCTAGAATTTTAGGATTGAGACATAATACAAAACAAAAAAAACTATATGAACATAATTCTGATCTTTTTATTTAGAATGATGTAATAAAAACTGCAAACTGATATCACAAAAAAAATAGTCTATACCAGAAGCCATAATAGTAGTACAGCCGTATATTATGTTTGATTTTGAAATGCCACATTTTTCAATTTCTGTCAGTTTTACGTTGTGTTTTGAAAAATACAAAGCGGTGTGTAATTCAATATGTTAGCGTAACATTATTCAACAGGTTTCATTCCACTTTATGAAGCAAAATGAGTTCATTCTATATAGAGGGTGATCCTGCAAAACTTGTCCACAGCTGTACGTGATGCATCGTAATAGAGGTCTGTATCGCTTGTGATACGAGACCACAGCATAAAGAACTACAGCTCCCAGCATGCCTCAATTGCTGTGGGGTGCAGCGGCATGCTGGGAGCTGTAGTCATATCCAGCAAAATGAGTTTATTCTATAGGGTGATGCAAAACTTTTGCCATAGCTGTATTTGTGTGAGCCCCATGCTCTTTCGGAGGGGTGAGGGACCCCCGTGGGCGCATGCGTTACCTCAAGGGGGGTGAAGGCGTAGTTCTCCAGGAAGGACAGGCCCACCACGGGAATGAGCAGGAACTCCACGCGGAACGTGTCGTTCTCCTGGTCGTAGGAGCTGCGGAAGCGCAGGTAGATCAGGTACAGAGTGGCGTAGGCGAGAGACAGAAAGACAACCTGCAAGCAGAGCAGAGGCATGAGGGCAGTGAGAGGGAGTGAGGGGACCACCACCACCACAAAGCACTTTACAAGATGCAGTAACAACAAGAACGTCCATAATACTTTAAATACAGAGGAATGCAAAATACATGAAATACAGTAAAAACAATGCATTAAACAATACAGTGAAAAATGCATGGTACATTAAATACAGTGGAAAGTGCATAACACATGATAGTAGAATAATACATGAAACAGTAGCAGCAACACAGCAGCTAATAGCAGATATCAGATATGGGGCAGCAGTGTGGTGTAGTGGTCAGGGCTCTGGACTCTTGACCGGAGGGTTGTGGGTTCAATCCCAGGTGGGGGACACTGCTGCTGTACCCTTGAGCAAGGTACTTTACCTAGATTGCTCCAGTAAAAACCCAACTGTATAAATGGGGAATTGTATGAAAAAAAATAATGTGATATATGTATAATGTAAAATAAAGTGATATCTTGTAACAATTGTAAGTCAACCTGGATAAGGGCGTCTGCTAAGAAAATGAAAATAATAATAATAATAATATACACTGATATTCTGATAGCACAGCAATTCAAATGAAGTTTGTAATTGGTTGTGTTCCTCAAATACACAATAAAAGTGATATTTATAGGGTATACAGTTATACAGTGATACAGTGGTTTCGGACATCTAAGAACAGTTACTGCAAGCATCTGGATTCATATCCAGAGGTACTCTGTAGCCTCCTAGGACATTCACAGCTTGTTTGACACCCTCCTGTAGTTGCCCATTTCTGCATATAAAGCAAAATGCTGTTTGTCAATCTCTTTTTTTCTTATAAATCAGTCTTTGCAGGAATCATTCCAAAAACAGTTGAATCAGTTAGGGACTACCAGCCTGACACTACAGGCCTTTAAATTGCAGTACCAATTTGCAAGTTGCTAAGTGGTTGCATTCCTCAAATTTGCACTGCAAAGTGATATCTTAAAGAATAGGGTATATAGTGGTTTTTTTTTGCCTCTGCTCGCTTTTGGTGCAAAACTATGCTCTGATACACTCAAGCTGATACTGTGATCACAAAACACTTGGAATGGAATTAAATTGGTGCTTCTGTTACATAAATACACTACAAAATGTGCACATTTCAGGTCTTATATATAATGGACATTTTTTGTATGTATTTTGCTATAGGAAATCGCGGTCGGGGGGGGGGGGGTCGTCCTGTTGTACCCCCATGAGTCCACAAATCCTGGGCCAACAAACTCGCTAGTACTCTCTTTAGATGCACAATAGTCTTAGCTAAAGAAAATGGGCTCCTTCGAGTTCGTACGACCCACGACCACCATTGGCCGAGCCTTACCCCGATGGTGTTTTTATAATGGGATTTGCCATAGGGTAGGGGGTGGTCTCTTATCGTACCCGTATCTCCACGACCCCTGGGCCAACGAACTCAGAAGGGCACTCTTTACCTGCACAAGAGTCTTAGCTAAAGAAAGACATCGGCCACGGGTTCATACACCACCCCACCACCAGATGGTGGGCGTTGCCCCAAAGGGGTTTTATAATGGGATTTCCCATATACATTTTTCAGGGTGCTATATCTCGGGTTTCGGGGGTCCCCGAGACTTGAAAATCGGTACGGAGGTTCACCTCAGGACCCCTGTCAATCCCTCCAAGCGACGTGTCCCCAGCTAGAAAGGACACCAGTTTAGACTTTTTTTGCCAACCTGGAGCTCAAAAGCTATTGGAAATGCAACCTTGACATGCCATCATGCTGAAAATGTGTAAATTTGTTGAAAATGTAGCATTTGAAAACGGGTGGCTCCTGTGAAAAGGGCCCCAGACATGACCCTAGGAAGTTCAACCTGGTTTCTAGGCCTCGGGGTCATGGAGATATGACCAAAAAAGGGTAGTTTTTGGACATTTCTGACAGGGCGATCTCGGGTTCTGTGGGGTTAGGAACTTTTTTTTTTGGCGGGGCCCCATGGAGCCCGCTGACAAGGAGTCACCATTTTCATGGTTCAGATGCCAGGACGGCTTGGCAAAGTGAATTTTTTCGTCATGACATGAGTTTTTGGGTGAACCACCACACCGTTTTGGGGGTGGTTTGGGGTGCTCCCCTGAGTCTATATTACTTTGAATGGTGGTTCTCGTGCTTGGGTTCGAGAGATATGCCTGAAATGTGTTTTTCAACCCTGCCATAGACATGAGTGAGACTGAACACCATGAACGCCCTGAAAATATTTTTTGCAAAGAATTGCTACGAAACTGGGCATGTTACATTCAGGCTGGTCTAGAACCCTTGAGCGGTGGTTGTAGGTGCTCTGGTTCGAGAGATATGACTGAAAATGTGTTTTTAACACTGCCATAGACATGAATTGGGCTGAATACCGAAAATATATTTTGCAAATAATTGCTACGGTGGGTGTATGCGTGCAGGGGTTGCATGGTGGTGTGTGCATGTAGGGGTTGCATGGTGGGTGTATGCGTGCAGGGGTTGCATGGTGGTGTGTGCGTGCAGGGGTTGCATGGTGGTGTGCATGCAGGGGTTGCATACTGGTGTGTGCGTGCAGGGGTTGCATGGTGGTGTGCATGTAGGGGTTGCATGGTGATGTGTGCATGTAGGGGTTGCATATTGGTGTGTGCATGTAGGGGTTGCATGGTGATGTGTGCATGTAGGGGTTGCATGGTGGTGTGTGTGTGTGCAGGGGTCTTATGGTGGTGTGTGCGTGGAGGGGTTGCATGGTGGGTGTATGCATGCAGGGATTACATGGTGGTGTGTGCGTGCTAGGGTTGCATGATGGGTGTATGCGTGCAGGGATTACATGGTGGTGTGTGCGTGCCGGGGTTGCATGGTGGTACACGTGTGTGGAGGGGAATTGGAGTTCAGGTTTTGCGCAAAAGAGGGGTGGGAAAAGACTGGGAAGGGTAGGGTAAAAGAAAAATTACTACAATCATTTATTTTCACTTTCGACTCCCAGTCTCCTTTCCCTCACTTTATGATTTTATTTTGTGATTATTTAATTATTGTCAAAATAAACTGCCTTCATTTACTCACAGTTGCAGTCTCATTTCTGTCCAAAAAGAACCTGAAACACTGCAATATATTGATGGACGTTACATAAGAAAATGAGATGTCCTTTTTTCGGAATACCACGTTCTTTCCTAAAAATGTGTTTTAATATTAGCCTTTAATAAAGGAAAACGACTGCTTTAATTAATTGTCATGTATCGATTTCAGTGCAATGTAGTTTCTTCATGTAATAAGAAATACGGTTTTTTAAAATTTACATTTTATTTCTGTTTTTTCATAAAAAAAAAAGATTTCTGGGGAGAGTAAAAAATACATTAACTTTGATTCATGTACTAAGGGTTACTCTCAAATGAATTCACGATCCAGTTTATGGTAAACTGTGCATGCATGACTTAGAAACTCGGCTGTCAGCTGAGTCCCCAAAACTGGGCTGAATTAGAAAATGCAAAGCGGCCCAGAATTTGGGACGTTACTTAAAAACCAAAGTGGCCCAGAATTTGGGACGTTATCTAAAAACCAAATCGGCCCAGAATTTGGGACTTTATCTGCAAACCAAATCGGCCCAGAATTTGGGACATTATCTGAAAAGCAAAGCGGCCCAGAATTTGGGACATTATCTGAAAAGCAAAGCGGCCCAGAATTTGCGACGCAAATGAAAACAGGGGCAGTCTATATGTAAAACTGTGATTACTAAACTAATGTATCCTGTAACAAAACTGCAACAGTGTATACATTTTATATTAAAATATATCGCAAAAACGATTATAGATGCTACTTGAATGAAAAAAGTACACAACCACAGAAAGCCAATTCTTGCATTTGTGCATAACATGATGGGACGCCAGAATCACCGTCGAGCCCTCTTGAGGTGTCGTGGGCTAGTCGACGAGACACTGAGGATGGAAGGTGCCCACTTGAAGACCCCAGAGATGTACCCCTACTTAGCTCAATCCAGACGGTTGTCATGCTGATGCGCTGGGGAGGCCGCACTTTGGTTGATCCCGGGCCAGCATCGCGGCCGTTGTGTGCTGATGCGCAAGGGAGGCAAAATAAGCTGATCCCTGGAGCCAGCATTACACTTCAGCCATTAACACCAGACAGAAGGATATCTACATCATCATATGGAAGGAAACGCAAATGGATGGAGACACATATGGATCACATTAGTTTACTGTAAAGCTACATCTTAGTTGGTGCTTATCTTGGTGAGAGCCGAGTTCAAATCAGCATGAAGTTTTAACATCTACTCTCGTGTAATGGAAATCATAATTCATATAAAGTAATTACCCATAATTTGTTATGTCAGTACAGCGTAATACCACATCATATTTTAACGGAAAGGTTGTGGAAAGCAGATCACTCTCTCTGATTACAATGTTAAAAATGCCTGCAAGCTTTTCCACTCGTGTGACGACATATTCATGTGACAGGCATGGACCAATCAAAACGCGAGACTGTTATGCGGTTCCATCCCAAAAACCGGGCCTGTGTCATACCTCGCTATCTACTTTTCCTTTTGAAAACTTTCCTTCCTCTCTTATACGTCGATTTGTTATGCATGCAGTTTTCTTTTTTCTTTTTTTTGTTTTGGTTTGTTTTTGGCAATACCTTTTAAATAGGAGTAGCTCAAATATATATATATATATAAAACAGACATACACTGGCTTTCTAGACCACCCCCCAAAAAGTATATTCTTCGAAGTGGAAATAGAACTTCGGTGTAGAAATCGCTCTGTCAGAACTTGCGTCACAAACAGGATCTGAAAGCGCCGAAGCGCCGCCCGTGGAAGCGCTCAGAACTGCAAGCATTACATCACATCAAACGCGCTGTCTCCCCTTCTGCATTCTCCTGGCCGGGAGGAAGACTGTTCACCTTTCAGACATTAATAAGCAGAGTCACGGACACAGCAAGATGATAAACATGATCAATTATTATAGAATAAAATTCAGTTCCCCATTAAATTCAGTGCCACCTGTTTGTTGTGATGTTTATTTAGAAAACGTAGATAACACATTTCAACTTTAATTTTTTTTTTTTTGCTGAATCGTTAAAAATCTATAGAGTTCGCGGAAGCTTAACATGAATGACAAAGCACTGCCCGTGAGTAAAAGTGCTTAGCTTATAACATCTATCACGTCACAGCAACTAAGCAAATAGCAAAATAATAGCCAGGGCCATTTTAACTAATTAGGAGTTAGTCGAAGAGGACAACGAAAAGCTAAACTCGCGCCTCAGGTGGTTTTTATTCTGTTTTTCAGCTGATGCAACTCTAAAAGGGTACTTGTTAGTACTTGTAAGGCTTAAATTCATTTATTTTAACATTTATTTTCACGAGGACTGTAGCAATTTATTTTCATGGCAAATATTACAAGTGAAAATATGTACGTACAGTGGGCTCTCTGCTCGTGTCGGTACCATCATTTGTTAATAAGGAAAATTTAAGGCACATTTAAAGAATATTTGCGATACTCAAAAAACGGGCAGCAGTGTGGAGTAGTGATTAGGGCTCTGGACTCTTGACCCGAGGGTCGTGGGTTCAATCCCAGGTGGGGGACACTGCTGCTGCTGTACCCTTGAGCAAGGTACTTTACCTAGATTGCTCCAGTAAAAACCCAACTGTATAAATGGGTAATTGTGTGTAAAAATAATGTATTATCTTGTAACAATTGTAAGTCGCCCTGGGTAAGGGCGTCTGCTAAGAAATAAATAATAATAATAAAAATTTACCGACAGGTTTGGTCTGTCCTAAAAAGCGTATTCCCCTCGCGTTCTCCATATGGTATTTTGTCCCGTAAACAAGGATTTGTGCCGTTGTGCGCTTGTGTTGTAGCAGGTATATGGGTACCACTTTTGCTCTTATTAAAGGGCCAAGCAACGTAGTTGCTGTCTGGAAAATGATTCTTACTATTTTATATTCACTCATTTACTTGTCTGAATGACTCGCAAAGCCAAGCATTACTGATGAATATGAAAATAATAATGATGTTTGGGGGTTTTATGCAACAGCAGGGTCTTTTCAAATAGCCAAAGGAGAGATGTTTTGTCATTCCCAGTGTCCTGTATCAAGTAACAATTGTGTTACTTCATAAGCAGTCAATGCTATAAATATTCTCAGCACTGACACCTGCGTCAAAAGAAATCTGCGTTATAATCGTGGTGAATTTATATCAGTGCTGGGATTGAGCATAGCCTACGTGGCATGGACACCTTCTGATGGGGCTGCAGTGTGAATAGGAACCCAACTCTGAGATGTAGGCATTCATTGTATATGTATATTAATGTATGAATAAAGTATCATGAAGGTCTATATATATTTTAATTGCATTGTAATGCATTTGTAGCAGATGGGTGTGTAAATCAGCAACGTGTTCATTCAATATAGACTCAATATCATGATTTTATATTGTATTCACCCTTAGATTAAACATGTTGCTGTTTTTGCTGTCAACACGTGTCCCAGAAAGTGCCCAGTCTTCATTATTCTACCACCAGCGGATAGAAATATAAAGTCTCATGCCAGTCAAATACACCTACAGTAATCGTATTACAATATAGGTTACTTCTAGCATCAATATATTTAAAAAAAAAAAAAAAAGTTGACGTGGGTTTTAAATGAATTTTTAAATCATTAAAATATCTATTTTATTTTCAGGATGTTTTGCATTTTTTCATTCTATCAACCTTCATTCGTGTACAGTGTAGTAGTTCAACCTCTTCTAATATATAAATGTTTGTATAACAATAGGGTGCATCGACGTACGTGCCTCTTATTAAACTTGATAAAAACAAAACTGTATCTGGACGGACCTACTTAAACCATTGAGCAAGTCCAATGTTTAGAAGCCAAATTACAATTTAGACTGAAACAGAAAAAAAAAACTAAACATGTAAGCAATGCTTATAAAACCTGTCAAACAAATTGCTTTGGCTTAAAATAAAATAAATGTAATAGCCCTTTTTTTTTTTTTTATTGGTGGAGGGTGGTTGCTCGGAAAATATTCCAATTATACTTACATATTACTAAAAATCACCAAGGTAGTCATGACTCTGCAAGTAGTCATTAATCTTCCAGTAACCACTGCAAGCAATGAGCGTCTGTTTTAAGTTCGGTTGTGTTGTGTTTTTATTTATTTATTTATTTTTAAATACGTCTCGTCACCCCCCTCCCCCAAAGAAAAGTAGAAAGAACAGTCGGAGCTTTCTAAGCTTTTTTTCACCACATGCAAAGGAGGAACTAATTTGACTAACCTCCAGTCCAGCTGTAACTACATTTCTTTAACGAGAAAAGGGAAGCGGATCCTTCCAAATACGTTTCTGTTCATATTTAGTATACCTACCTGTTCCATTCGGCGCCCTTCACGACACAGGTTGGTGGCAAGCTGCGATACCAAATTAATTTCCCTCAAAAAATGTTTTTTTTAAAAAAACATGTTTCATTTCATAATATTATACAAGACTGTTGTCGTCTGTCTGGCGCGGTTCTTTTTCCAAAAAACATATATATTTTTTCTTTTCATAATATTATACACGATTCTTGTCGTCTGTCTGGCGCGGTTCTTTTTCCAAAAAACATATATATTTTTTCTTTTCATAATATTATACACGATTGTTGTCGTCTGTCTGGCGCGGTTCTTTTTCCAAAAAACATATATATTTTTTCATTTCATAATATTATACAAGACTGTTGTCGTTTGTCTGGCGCGGTTATTTGGAGTCAAGAGACGTTAAGTGTACATTCCAGAAAAAAAAGTGTCTGCCTCAGCGCGCGAGACCAATTATTTGAAATGAGAAGAGAACACATCAACCGTAAACGCGCGAGACAGAGACAGTTACCGAAAGAGGCTAAACATATTTGTATGTAGAGCACAGTACTTTTAAAAAGCTAAATACATCACATTGGCCGACATGAATAACCTGTCTCAGGTTATTCCGAAAAATACAAGGCTGCTGATTTCATACTGGTAGCAGATTTATCAGCCCCTACAGACTGAGGTGCTGCCTACTGAGGAAGAGCAGGCAGAAGAAAATATTTTTATTTCTAAATAATAATGATTCTATATAGAGGGTGATGCATACATGATGATTAATAAAGAGCGCAAAAGGCAATATTTCACATAATGCTAAAATCATGTTATATTTATTTATTTTATTGTTTCTTGATTTGGGTATCTTTTTGTAAAAATGCTTTCTTGCACACAGAATAAACATTTTAAAAAGTCTTACTAATCTGTTCAGTCCCAGTTGCAGAAATACATTATTTGACACATTCAGAATTGAAATGCATCAATTATAACAGGGATGGAAATCAGATTCCCGTTGCATAGCAGTTTGATATATTCCTGGTTTCACTGGTAAGAGCTTAATAAGACACACCTGAGCTTGCTACCGAAACACACGGGGGCTAATTAAGCTGGTAGTAAAACCTGGAAGGGGTGAAACTGCTGTGCAATAGGAGTCCTATTTCCATTCCAGTATAGAATATAATATTCTCTTAATCTGGAAGACCAACATTTTCATAAGTCTCATTTACAAAGACACAAGATATGGGCCACAGATGTAAGCATGTGTGTAATAGGAATGTGTGTGTCTGTAAGGCTGGAAATAAGACTCCTATTGCACAGCAGTGTTACCCATTCCAGGTTTTACTACCAGCTTGATTAGCCCCAGTGTGTATAGGTAACAAGCTCAGGTGTGTCTAATTATTTAACTCCTAGTAAAACCAGGAATGGATCAAATTGCTATGCAGTGGGGAGACTTATTTCCATCTCCTGTGTGTGTGTGTGTGTGTGCTTATGCAAGTTTAGCAGTGCCATCTGTGCTGAATATTAGATGTCAGTCTCTCAAACTGCCAATCCAGTACCATTCATGAGCGCTGAAATTGCAACACAGACATTTATAAAACAAACAAATACACTGAAAGCTCATCAAATATAAAAAAAGACAAGAGTCCGTAGTGTGTCGTGTTCCCTTTGTGTCGTGGTCTGAGCGACAGCTTCTCACACTGGCATAGGCAGGCTCATCTTCTTCCCTTTCAACACTGGAAACAAAACAAAGAGTGGTTAGATCTGAGGAGGGAGGGAAGCAGTGTGGCTCTAGCGGAGCCGAGGAGGGACTGGGTGGGAAGCAGTGTGGCACTAGTGTAGCTGAGGAGGGACTGGAAGGGAAGCAGTGTGGCTCTAGTGGAGCTGAGAAGGGACTGGGAGGGAAGCAGTGTGGCACTAGTGTAGCTGAGGAGGGACTGGGAGGGAAGCAGTGTGGCTCTAGTGGAGCTGAGAAGGGACTGGGAGGGAAGCAGTGTGGCACTAGTGTAGCTGAGGAGGGACTGTGAGGGAAGCAGTGTGGCTCTAGTGGAGCTGAGGAGGGACTGGGAGGGAAGCAGTATGGAGATAGAGGGATACCCAGCGATCCCTCTCTTACAGGGGTGGTACCTTTGGTGAAGTACAGGTAGAAGAAGTCACAGTAGAAGATGGTCTGCACGGCCCCCGACACCACAGCGATCTGGTCGAAGAAGCCCTCCTGGTTGTAGCGCCAGATCCAGTTGGCCAGGTAGAGCGCGCGGTACAGGCCTAGGAAGAAGAGGTAGTGCGTGGTGATGGACTCGGCCTCGCCCGTCTTCGAGATCATGAAGAGCTGCGGCAGGATCGCCACCGACTCCAGGTAGATAGAGAAGGTCCACAGGATCTGCAGAGCAGAGAGGGTTACAGTACAGCACACTACAACACAATGCAATGAATTACACTACACAGCACTGTATACAGGAAGGACTGACTCCAGATAGATAGAGGTGCACAGGATCTGAAGAGCAGAGAGGGTTACAGTACAGCACACTATAACACAATGCAATGAATTACACTACACAGCACTGTATACAGGAAGGACTGACTCCAGATAGATAGAGGTGCACAGGATCTGAAGAGCAGAGAGGGTTACAGTACAGCACACTATAACACAATGCAATGAATTACACTACACAGCACTGTATACAGGAAGGACTGACTCCAGATAGATAGAGGTGCACAGGATCTGAAGAGCAGAGAGGGTTACAGTACAGCACACTATAACACAATGCAATGAATTACACTACACAGCACTGTATACAGGAAGGACTGACTCCAGATAGATAGAGGTGCACAGGATCTGAAGAGCAGAGAGGGTTACAGTACAGCACACTACAACACAATGCAATGAATTACACTACACAGCACTGTATACAGGAAGGACTGACTCCAGATAGATAGAGGTGCACAGGATCTGAAGAGCAGAGAGGGTTACAGTACAGCACACTATAACACAATGCAATGAATTACACTACACAGCACTGTATACAGGAAGGACTGACTCCAGATAGATAGAGGTGCACAGGATCTGAAGAGCAGAGAGGGTTACAGTACAGCACACTATAACACAATGCAATGAATTACACTACACAGCACTGTATACAGGAAGGACTGACTCCAGATAGATAGAGGTGCACAGGATCTGAAGAGCAGAGAGGGTTACAGTACAGCACACTATAACACAATGCAATGAATTACACTACACAGCACTGTATACAGGAAGGACTGACTCCAGATAGATAGAGGTGCACAGGATCTGAGGGGCAGGATATATAGGGGACAGTACAGCACAGTACAGTGTAACACAATGCATAGCATTATACAGCTCTGGCCAAAAGTTTTGCATCACCTAGAATTTTAGAATTGAGACATAATACAAAAACAAAAAACTATATGAACATAATTCCGATCTTTTTATTTAGAATGGTGTAATAAAAACTGCAAACTGATATCACAAAGAAAAAATAGTCTATACCAGAAGCCATAATAGTAGTACAGCTGTATATTATGTTTGATTTTGAAATGCCACATTTTTCAATTTTTGTCAGTTTTACGTTGTGTTTTGAAAAATACAAAGCAGTGTGTAATTCAATATGTTAGCGTAACATTATTCAACAGGTTTCATTCCACTTTATGAAGCAAAGTCAGTTCATTCTATATAGAGGGTGATCCTGCAAAACTTGTCCACAGCTGTACGTGATGCATCGTAATAGAGGTCTGTATCGCTTGTGATACAAGACCACAGCATAAAGAACTACAGCTCCCAGCATGCCTCACAATTGCTGCGGGTGCAGAGGAATGCTGGGAGCTGTAGTCCTGTCCTAGACTTGTCCACAGCTGTACATGATGTATCGTGATAGAGGTCTGTATCACTTGTGATATGAGACCACAGCATAAAGAACTACAGCTTCCAGCATGCCTCACAATTGCCGAGGGTGCAGAGGCATGCTGGGAGCTGTAGTCATATCCAGCAAAATGAGTTTATTCTATAGGGTGATGCAAAACTTTTTGCCATAGCTGTATTTGTGTGAGCCCCAGGCTCTTTCGGAGGGGTGAGGGACCCCCGGGGGTGCATGCCTTACCTCAAGGGGGGTGAAGGCGTAGTTCTCCAGGAAGGACAGGCCCACCACGGGAATGAGCAGGAACTCCACGCGGAATGTGTCGTTCTCCTGGTCGTAGGAGCTGCGGAAGCGCAGGTAGATCAGGTACAGAGTGGCGTAGGCGAGAGACAGAAAGACAACCTGCAAGCAGAGCAGAGGCATGAGGGCAGTGAGAGGGAGTGAGGGGACCACCACCACCACAAAGCGCTTTACAAGATGCAGTAACAACAAGAACATCCATAATACTTTAAATACAGAGGAATGCAAAATACATGAAATACAGTAAAAACAATGCATTAAACAATACAGTGAAAAATGCATGGTACAGACAGACACCTCCCTACATCCCCAGCATCTGATACTCTCAATAACTTGAGTTAAATGATGTTAAGAGCAAGTTTCGTGACAATCTGAGAAGCGCTTCTCTAGAGATATGTTGAAATGTGTACAGTGTGACATGCATGCGTACAACCGCCTTCACTACACCCAGCCAATCTGATTGAGATCGGTCGATTCAATGGGACGGTAGCAAGCAAAAATGGGCCAGTAGGTATCTACTAGCCTACTAACCCCTAAATCTACCTTCTACCCCTAAACCAAATGTCTACAACTAACCTAATCTCTTCCCCTAAACCTATCTGTGTTACTATTGACCTAATTTTTAGTATTATTATTTCAACACCGGTTTTTAGCGCCCTATAGCGGCTACTACATCCGACGTCCATTAAAGTGCTTGATCTACCTACTCGGATCAAAGAAGAGCGACCCGCATTATCCCGGGTTTAAAAGGCATATCATATGCAGACAGGCTAAAAAATTGAATCTATTCAGTCTTGAACAAAGAAGACTACGCAGTGATCTGATTCAAACATTCAAAATCCTAAAAGGTATAGACAATGTCGACCCAGGGGACTTTTACAACCTGAAAAAAGAAACAAGGACCAGGGGTCACAAATGGAGATTAGATAAAGGGGCATTCAGAACTGAAAATAGGAGGCACTTTTTTACACAGAGAATTGTGAGGATCTGGAACCAACTCCCCAGTAATGTTGTTGAAGCTGACACCCTGGGATCCTTCAAGAAGCTGCTTGATGAGATTCTGGGATCAATAAGCTACTAACAACCAAACGAGCAAGATGGGCCGAATGGCCTCCTCTCGTTTGGAAACTTTCTTATGTTCTTACTCTACCTGTTGGGAGTCTAGTAGATACCTGCTGGCCCATTCCTATGGGCTGACTTTTGCTTCATAATGTCCCATTGAATGGACTGATCTTAATCCGATCGGGTGCTACACCGCTGTAATGTTTCCTCGCTATACCCAGTCCTTGTTAAACGCGCTTTGCTGTTCTTACCTTCATCACTGTGTTGTAAATGGATATGAAGGACGTAAAGAGGTCCAGGTATCGGGTGCTGAAAACCACAGCGAACAGTATCTGGCTCTTACCCGAGATACCTGCGAGAAGAAAATAACAGCAGCGGCGTTACCAACACCGCGCTGGTCAGCATCGCACTGCTGAAGCGGGCTGTGATGTGAACCGCGGATAGAGCTCCTGAACCACGAGAGAGCACAGAGAAGCCAGGTGAAAACAAAGCATTATAAACGTATGTCGCATCACCTAGTATTTTAGGATTGAGATCCTAATTAATTAATTATATATATATATATATATATATATATATATATATATATATATATATATATATATATATATATATATATATATATATATATATATATATCTTAAGGCTATATGAACATAATTTAGATATTTTATTTAACACCGTGTAATCGAAGAAACTACAAAATGATATCGCAAATGCCTACCGGAAGCCATAATAGTAGTACAGTAGTATTTCGTGTTAGATTTTGAACATTTTAAAATTGAGTAGTATTTCTTGTTGGATTTAGAAATGACACATCTTTCTTTCACTTTGTCATTTCGTTAAGTATCTGGAAAACTACAAAGCGGTGTGTAATTCAATATGTTAACAAGGTAACATTATTCAGCAGGTTTCATTTGGCTTTATGAAGTTAAATTAGTTCACTATATCTACAGGGTGATGATGTGAAACTTGTGACAACAGCTGTAATTAAACCCCAGGCTACAAAGGCCTGCTGTTCGTGCCCGAGTGTTTTGGTTGGGGCGTGCCACGTCACAACTGGGATTCGCGTTACTGTCAATCAGGGATAAAACGTAGAAACTGGGAGGCGTTTCAACAGCCCATCCTATAACGCAGAAGGCAAGGCGCTGCCAACTATTTACCTGCAGCTCAACGTCATAAAGACTCAACGAGGTGCTTTTGTTATTACGGTGTGTCGGACGATTAGCAAGAATGCACTCGTGAAATGTTTAACACCTAGAAAATGAATCTGTCACAAGTGTTATTTAATCTGTAGTATGTTGTATTTAATTATATCCTGATGCAACTATCACTGACACTTATCTGCTCCGTTATTGAATCGCATTTTGTCATACTTGTACTTGCTTGAACCAAAGTCATTGTATTTTATCTTGTATTAATACTTGTACTGTGATTCTTGAAATGTATTTTTGTTTACGACTGTAAGTCGCCCTGGATAAGGGCGTCTGCTAAGAAATAAATAATAATAATAATAATAATAATAATAATAATAATAATAATAATAATTGCATTGTATTTTAATTTCGTAATTCTCTTTAAGAATGTTTTAAGCAATCGCCATTGTTTTATTTTTATAGCAGAAGGCTACTGGGAGGAGAACAGAAGCGTATTTTGCTCGAGTCTAACAGTTATTGATTGCTTCATGCTTGCACGTACTTCTCACAAACGAACAGACGTATACAGTAAAAACGGTAAACCGTAGTTTTACCTGCACAGGATTTTGACCTCCAGATTTTCGCAAATAAAATGATCATCGCCAGCAAATGCGAGACATCACCCAGGAGTCTGAAGAGGTTCATCTTGTCTCGGTATTCGGTTGCAGAGTTTTTTTAAAAAAAGTTTTAGTGCAGCTTCTAAAAAAAAAAAAAAAAAAAACTAATTCACATACACTTTAAAAATCTCCATATATTGGAACCTATGCGTAAAATTTGGCTGCAAAAAACACGCTTTTTCAATTTTGCAGCTACACAATTATTCTCGTTGCAGTTTGAGTCGGTGGAAGTTTTCCTTTTAAAAGTTTTAGTTTTCTTTTTCAAAAGCCACTTTAAAAAACTTTGCTTCCACTGGGTGACGTGGCTCGCAGTGCGGATTGGAAGTCAAGCGTTTTCAAGTCGAAAGCGAACACACTGGCCAAACACGTCACTTACCTCACCGTCTGCCGACAGAAATGTGTGCGTTAGCTTTAAAGGGGAGGAGCTAGGTTATGGTTGCGACAGGACACATTTTACTCTATTTGATCGAGTCTCTTTAACAGTGCGTAACACAGGCTTCTTCCTGATCGATCTCGATTGGCCAAGATGGCGTTAAGCTTATGAATAATGCATTCGAGAGGCGAATAATTAACCCCGCCCTTTACGCACACGTTTAGCGCAACTGGTTACGTTAGCAAACAGGCGTTGTTAGTTTTACCAAAATGTTCTCAATTGCAGTTCAGTCAACAGGGGCATGAGGGCGCTACAGGCATACGCAGATCACAGCCTTGTTTGCAACACCTGTGTGTGAGACAAGTTACAACACGAAATGCATTCCGTACCAAACTACTTCTTCGTGATTTTGCACCACAGCCCTGCACCTTAACAAAGTGCACGGTCAGTCAGGATGTCTTTCTCTGACACGGTAGAGGACACGAATATAAAGCATCGTGGGGGACTAACTAGAAGCCTCTTGCAATGGGCAGCAGTGTGGAGTCGTGGTTAGGGCTTTGGGTTCAATCCCAGGTGGGGGACACTGATGCTGTACTCTTGAGTATGGTACTTTACCAAGATTGCTCCAGTAAAAAAAATTAATAAATAAATAAATAAATAATGGGTAATCATATGTAAAAATAATGTGGGGAAAAATAATGTAATTGTATGTATCAATTATGGGATATGTTGTAACAACTGTAAGTCGCCCTGGATAAGGGTGTCTGCTAAGAAATACATAATCATAATAATAATAATAATAATAATAATAATAATAATAATAATAATAATGGTCGTTAGTGAAGAAAATATACTCTATTGCAACTGCAGATTACACATACGAACGTGTCCTACTGCAGTTTGAGATCACTCTATAAGAATTACATTGGAACTGCAGTTTGAGATCATTAGACTAGACTGTATTATAATTACATTGTAACTGCAGTTTGAGATCACTAGACTAGACTGTATTATAATTACATTGGAACTGCAGTTTGAGATCACTAGACTAGACTGTATTATAATTACATTGGAACTGCAGTTTGAGATCACTAGACTAGACTGTATTGAATTACATTGTAACTGCAGTTTGAGATCACTAGACTAGACTGTATTGAATTACATTGGAACTGCAGTTTGAGATCACTAGACTAGACTGTATTGAATTACATTGGAACTGCAGTTTGAGATCACTAGACTAGACTGTATTGAATTACATTGGAACTGCAGTTTGAGATCACTAGACTAGACTGTATTATAATTACATTGGAACTGCAGTTTGAGATCACTAGACTAGACTGTATTGAATTACATTGGAACTGCAATTTGAGATCACTAGACTAGACTGTATTGAATTACATTGGAACTGCAGTTTGAGATCACTAGACTAGACTGTATTATAATTACATTGGAACTGCAGTTTGAGATCACTAGACTAGACTGTATTGAATTACATTGGAACTGCAGTTTGAGATCACTAGACTAGACTATAATTACATTGGAACTGCAGTTTGAGAACTCCACTAGTACACTGTAACTGCAGACTAATATCCCAGGTAAGAATTACATTATAATTGCAGTTTGAGATCACCACTAGACTAGGCTATACATTAATAAACATTGGATCCTCCATGTACTGTTTTCAGACTCAATCAGGTAGAGCTGTTTCCTATACCTGTGTGGGTTTGACAAGGAGGCAGCAGAGATCCAAGACTCTCCGCTCAGGTTTGCTAGATTAAATTGAGAACTGCCAGCCTCAAGATCTGCCTATATTTAGACTTTAGATTAGGATTGGTGTCCATTGTTCATGATCATAGACTTCTGAACATTCAAGGTTGAATGAGCAGGTGTGTGCAAACTGACAGTTCACTCACCTAGATATCAGACTGTATTGCATTTGGGTTCATTGGAACTTTGGTTTGAGATCACTAGACTCAGTTACAGTGTAATTCTAGTGGTGATCTCAAACTGCAGTTACGATGTAATTATAATACAGTCTAGTCTAGTGATCTCAAACTGCAGGTACAATGTAATTCAATACAGTCTAGTCTAGTGATCTCAAACTGCAGTTACAATGTAATTATAATACAGTCTAGTCTAGTGATCTCAAACTGCAGTTACAATGTAATTCAATACAGTCTAGTCTAGTGATCTCAAACTGCAGTTACAATGTAATTATAATACAGTCTAGTCTAGTGATCTCAAACTGCAGTTACAATGTAATTCAATACAGTCTAGTCTAGTGATCTCAAACTGCAGTTCCAATGTAATTCAATACAGTCCAGTCTAGTGATCTCAAACTGCAGTTACAATGTAATTATAATCACAGTCTAGTCTAATGATCTCAACCTGTGTTACAATGTAATTGATAATACAGTCTAGTCTAGTGATCTCAAACTCCAGTTACGCTCAGGTTTGCTTTTAACATCATCCAAAAACATACCAAACGCTGTGTTCCTAAAAGAAGACAAGGCCAATTTAATTTGCCTATGAAAAGCATTTTTTTATTGAGCTGTTTTGAATTGGTGTCCATTGTTCATTGATTAGTGAGATTCAGTATGTTCAACACAGAGATTGCAATGCCAGTATTATATTTGTGAAGAACAATTAAACTGAGAAGCTGAAAGTAAAGATGCAATGTAATTTGTGTTATATATATAATCTGCATTTATTTTAAGTAAACTAAAGTTAGTGCTTTCCTTTGTTGCCATGGACACAAAATCCACAGTGTGGTGATCTCAAACTATGCAGCTTTGTAACCAAGGAATTATAATCCATTTTTTTTTAGGAAATAAAAATTACAAATAAATTTGTTAGGTTTTTATTAAAATTTACACTTATAAAACAAAATATAGGCATCTTTTATAAATTGCAGTATTACAGCCTTTGTAGTATATATAAAGTTTTAGATGGAGTTTTTATAGTAAAAAAACATAGAGTAGAAAAATGTAATTCAATACAACTTTAGTCTAGAGATCCACTGAGATTCCACTGATTCCACTGAGATTCCATTGTAATTCCATTATTCCATTGCAACCCCAGTGTATCACCTGGAGAAACACAGTCAGCAGAATTGGAGGAATACACCAGCACAGTGGATCGGGAAAGTGCAGACACACACAGACACAAACAGGGGTCCTAATAGCTGATGTCTGTCTGTCTGGTACAATGATCTGGTCCTGTGCCAGAGTGCAATGGATCAACCAGCAGTGTATGGCTGGTTCATAATACTGTGATCCTAGTTTCAAAATGATCATCAAACTGTGTTTACCAGCCCCATTGCAGCTGCCCAATACTTTGCTACCATTCATCATACAGAGCCATTGCAGTGCCGCTGTCTGTCTGTCTGTCATTGAAGATCACTGACAAGGATTAGCACACTGTGGTCCCATTCTACCAGCCATTACTTTTATGCCCCTGTTTTGTAATACAGAACCATTATTATTATTATTATTATTATTATTTGTTTATTTAGCAGACGCCTTTTAGTGAGATTCAGTATATTCAACACAGACATTGCAATGCCAGTATTATATTTGTGAAAAACAATTAAAAGGAGGCTGAAAGTAAAGATGCAGGGTAATCATTGTCAGTGTATATATATAATCTGCGGGGACCTCCTTTAAGTAAACTAAAGCTTTTTAACCACTGGACCCTTGTGTTGTCTGGACACAAAATGAACATCATTGAGAGTACAGTTAGCAACTATGGGGCCCATTTACCAACCACCCCATTGTAGCTCCATTTTTTTAGGAAATTGCCCCTCACAAATAAATTTGTTAGGTTTTATGTCTGTTTGTCTGTTTATAAAACAAAATATAGGGCATCTTTTATAATGTGATCCCATTCTATTAAAAACAGCCTTTGTCCCATTATAAAGTTTTTAGATGGAGTTTTTATAGTAAAAAACATTAAATGATTGTTGATGTAACTTTCTCGAAAACTTTAAAGACTTTGTTGGAGAATTCCACTGAGATTCCATTGAATTCCACTAAGATTCCATTGAGATTCCATTGAGATTCCACACAACACACACACACACACACAAACACAGTCACACAAAGGCATTGGAGGAATCGGAATTACCAGCAAGTGGTTGAAGATGTCTGACAGACACACAGACAGAATGACAGGGGTCCTAAAGTTGTCTGTCTGTCTGTTTAGCTCTGATCTGGTCCTGTGCCAGAGTGCAATGGATTATCCAGTTTTGTATGGCTGGTTCATCCCTATATGTGATCCGACTTGCAAAACATCCATCTGAGGTATGTTTCTTATTGAAGCCAATGAATTGCAGAGGCACCTATATTGTGCTACCATTCAGTACAAGACAGAGCCATTGTATTGCCGCTGTCTGTCTAACTGCAGCTTGAGATCACTAGACTAGACTGTATTGAATTACATTGTAACTGCAGCTTGAGATCACCAGACTAGACTGTATTGAATTACATTTGAACTGCAGTTTGAGATCACTAGACATTAGACTGTATTTATTACATTTTTGTTTTGTTGAGATCACTAGAGTAGACTGTATGGATTTTATCCAACCAGCTTGAGACTCACTAGACTAGACTGAATTACATTGACTAGACTCAGGGACAGTTTGAGATTGAACCGGGACCTCCTTGAGTTTTCTTAACCACTGGACCAGACTGCCATGGAATTTACATTGTAACTGCAGTTTGAGATCACTAGACATAGACTGTATTGAATTACATTGAGAACACTAGACTAGACTGTATTAGAATTACACTCTGATCACTAGACTTGTATTGAATTACATTGTAACTGCATTAAAAGTTTGAGATCACTAGACTTTGTTGGAGAAAGACTGTATTTGAAATTACATTGCTTTCTGCATTGCAGTGATGAGGCTGGCATGCTTGTTGAAGACTAGAGACTGTACAGAATGACATTGTTATGGGTTCTGTATTTAGCAGCCTTGAATTATCCAGTTTTGGCACTCTGCGCTATATGGGACACGTCCCATGCAAAGACTATGATTTCTTATTGAATTACATTGTAACTGCAGCTTGAGATCACTAGACTAGACTGTATTGAATTACATTAGACTAGACTGTATTGAATTATTAGAACTGCAGTTTGAGACACTAGACTAGACTAGACTGTATTGAATTACATTGTAACTGCAGTTTGAGATCACTAGACTAGACTGTTTTATATTTACATTGTAACTAGACTAGACAGTTTGAGATCACTAGACTAGACTGTATTGAATTACATTGTAACTGCAGTTTGAGATCACTAGACTAGACTGTATTGAATTACATTGTAACTGTATTGAATTACAGTTTGAGATCACTAGACTAGACTGTATTGAATTACATTGTAACTGCAGTTTGAGATCACTAGACTAGACTGTATTGAATTACATTGTAACTGCAGTTTGAGATCACTAGACTAGACTGTATTGAATTACATTGTAACTGCAGTTTGAGATCACTAGACTAGACTGTATTGAATTACATTGTAACTGCAGTTTGAGATCACTAGACTAGACTGTATTGAATTGATTGTAACTGCAGTTTGAGATCACTAGACTAGACTGTTTGAGATCACAGTTTGAGATCACTAGACTAGACTAGATTGTAACTGCAGTTTGAGATCACTAGACTAGATTGTTTGTTTACATTGTGCAGCTGCAGTTTGAGATCACTAGACTAGACTGTATTGAATTACATTGTAGCTGCAGTTTGAGATCACTAGACTAGACTGTATTGAATTACATTGCAGTTTGAGATCACTAGACTAGACTGTATTGAATTACATTGTAGCTGCAGCTTGAGATCACTAGACTAGACTGCATTGAATTGCAGTTTGATCACTAGAACACTAGACTAGACTAGACTGTATTGAATTAGAACACTAGACATTGAGATCACTAGACTTTATTGAATTACATTGTAACTGCAGTTTGAGATCACTAGACTAGACTGTATTGAATTACATTGAGAACAGTAGACTAGACTGTATTAAATTACACTATGATCACTAGACTGTATTGAATTACATTGTAACTGCAGTTTGAGATCACTAGACTAGACTGTATTTAATTACATTTAGATCTCTAGACTAGACTGTATTGAATTACATTGTAACTGCAGTTTGAGATCACTAGACTAGACTGTTTTAAATTACATGGCAGCAGTGTGGAGTAGAGGTTAGGGCTCTGGACTCTTGACGGAAGGTCGTGGGTTCAACCCCAGCTGGGGGACACTGCTGATGTACCTTTGAGCAAAGTATTTTACCTAGATTGCTCCAGTAAAAACCCAACTGAATAAATGGGTAATTGTATGTAAAAATAATGTGATATCTTGTAAAAATTGTAAGTTGCCCTGGATAAGGGCGTCTGCTAAGAAATAAATAATAATAATAATACATTGAGATCGCTAGACTAGACTGTATTGAATTACATTGGAACTGCAGTTTGAGATCACTAGACCAATAGAATTAAATCATCACAATGGAATTAAATTACAGCTTTTTAAGAGTGCAGTACTTCACTGAACTGATCTATATTATAAGTTAAAATCATAAGAACACTGGGGGAAAAACTTGCCATATGTGGTACACACAGTCGCTCACGTGACTGGTTGATTAACCATGCCACTGCTATCTCCTGTTCCATGACACTATAAAGCAAGAAATACTGATCTATCACAAGTCAGCTGGGTATACATTCCTCTCCTCCCTCTCTTCCCTGTCATTAATTCTCTCCTGTGTTTGACCTTCTCTGTGAGAGTTACAGGTGTCATTTACGTCCTCAGTTTCTGTTTATATCCCCTAATCTCCTGACGTTTGAAACAATCCCCCAACACTCCCCCTTCCTCCCATCCAATCCGATTAGTTACCTCTGTGTCGACCAAGCCAATCATAGCTCCCCTACCCCAGCATGCCAGGGAGCAGGACAGACCGTCACACCAACCCCCTCCCCCTCCCCCCAACCCCCTATTAACTTTCTCAATGGAAAATATTAGCCCTACATTCTATATATAGAGTCAGCCTCATTCAAATTCTCAACTTAGGAAGGGAGAACTTAGGGATTTTAAATAGAACAGAAGACTTTCTTAGGTCTAACCACTAGAGCCACACTGCTTCCCTCCCTCCCAGTCCCTCCTCAGCTCCACTAGAGCCACACTACTTCCCTCCCTCCAAGTCTCTCCTCAGCTCCACTAGAGCCACACTGCTTCCCTCCCAGTCCCTCCTCAGCTCCACTAGAGCCACACTACTTCCCTCCCTCCAAGTCCCTCCTCAGCTCCACTAGAGCCACACTGCTTCCCTCCCAGTCCCTCCTCAGCTCCGCTAGAGCCACACTGCTTCCCTCCCAGTCCCTCCTCAGCTCCACTAGAGCCACACTGCTTCCCTCCCAGTCCCTCCTCAGCTCCACTAGAGCCACACTGCTTCCCTCCCAGTCCCTCCTCAGCTCCACTAGAGCCACACTGCTTCCCTCTCTCCCTCCCTCCCAGTCCCTCTTATGGTTCTCTGGCTTCACGCAGTAATTTGTTCACAGATGGCTTCAATGCATTCTGATGCAAGTTGGCACAGTTTAGCAGGAACCTGCAGTAACTGTACCAGGGCTTAAAGACATCCCTGAAACACACTCCAACTGATATGAGTAAATGGAGCTGTGATTGTGTGTGTGTGTGTGTGTGTGTGTGTGTCAGTGTGTTTGTCTGTGGGCAAGCGGTACTATCAATGTGCGGACACAATTTCGGAAAATGTCCCCACAAAGACTCCTGAAAAAAAATGACGTTGTGGGGACGTCCCCACTTTGTAAAATACCTTTTTAAGAACTAAATGTGCCTTCAAAAAAAAAAAGAAAGAAGGTGCCAAAATATTTAGTTGTCGACTTTCACACTGTGTGGGGTTTTGTCTGACTGGAGTTAGAAATAGTAAATAAAAATATAATGAGAGTCAATGAGAAGTCCCCACGAACATAGGAATGCAAACTTTTATAAGGGTTAGTTTTACCTTTGTTTGTTGTTAATATGCTTTACTATATCTCTCAACATATAGAAAATGGAGCTTTATCATCACTGTGGGTAGGACAAAAAACACCAAGAAATGGATCATTTTTAGCCTTCAGTTTCTTATTTTATTTTATAAAAGCACCTAAAGGGCTTCATTTTCAGAATTAACCGTTACATTTAGACTTAACAGAATCAAAGTAAGTTATCGTAATAATATAGTTAAAGAGAAAAATATAATAACAGGCAGATGATGGCAGTCAGAAATGCTCTACAAATTACAAAGTAACCTGTCCTCAAATGACAATGGCACTTAATGGGTTAATAAATCAGGGAGGAAATCAATAACTGGGGGCTCGAAAGTACAAAAATAACAAATTGATTGTGATTGTGGGATCTATAACCAGAAGGGTGTTTTTGAATCTGCACGGCAAGGGGAGTCAATGGGGCTCATGTAGTTCTAATGACAACGACTGCCCCTATAAACACCTGTCTGATTCTCAGTGTTGCCTTTCTTTTTTTCCTGAGACCCCTGGGTCTGTCTGTCTGAGAGAGAGAGAGAGAGAGAGAGAGAGAGAGAGAGAGAGAGAGAGAGAGAGAGAGAACAAGAATGTGCCCTTTTCGAAGTGTGTTGATCAGAGGGTCACTGTGGCTCATCTGATAATGACAGAGATTAATATCTATAAATAGAGAGCTGCTCATCTTGAACTACATCTCACCAGTCATTTCTGCTAGAAGTCTTTCTCAGTGTCTTCAGTGTAAATTCAAAGGCAAACATTTCCACTAGAAGTCTTTCTCAGTGTCTTCAGTGTAAATTCAATGGCACACGTTTCCACTAGAAGTCTTTCTCAGCGTCTTCAGTGTAAATTCAAAGGCAAACATTTACACTAGAAGTATTTCTCAGGGACAAAGAGTCCTCAAGAATTTACACTGAAGACACTGGGAAAGACTTCTAGTGGAAACATCTGGCATTGAATTTCAGTTCCTTTTAGCATTCCTAAACCCAGCACTATCGAGTGTTTAATAAAAGCACAGAGATACCCACCCTGCTCTTAATACTGACCACTCCCAGCACAAACCCCCCACCAATCCACAAGCAGAGGAGAATTTGAAGCATGTGTGGGAGCTGCTATAAATCAATGGTAGTGCATTAGATCTAGAAACAAAAATGCTGCCCCTCTTCCTTAATGATAAGATCCAGTACCTTTTCATTTACAAAGAAACCCCTGGTCAATACGAAGTGATTCGTTCACTAGCCAGGGCGGAAATGTAGACTTTCTTCCAATCGCTGTCCACACCCCCCCTCCCTCCCTCTTCTCTGATTCTGGACAAATCCACTCCAACCTGATCTATCCAACTCTGGTTAAAAATAAACGACAGCAGCTGTAATTTGCACGGCAGCGTGAGATGGCAGGTTTCCATGGGAACACACATGCAGTCGTGGCGAGGCTGGTACTCTTCTATAGGTGTGTGTCTGTGTGTGTGTGTGGGGGGGGTCTATAATGATCTAATCACTGGTGGTATGGCGTACATAGTCAGTGAAAGCTGAGAGATTGTTATAGGGAGTGTTGAAAGTGGCAGTGGGCTCTGATACTGTGATTGCCCTTGGTAGAAAAATGACTGCCATTCACTCACACAGACCCAGCCTGGGTTCAGGCCTCCAAGCACACACGGGGCAACAAACCAGAGGCACCAAAAAAGTCCATTTATTCACAGATAGTAGTGCACACAACATTGTATAGCATGGATGTTAATAGGTTATACGTGTAATATTATTTAATGCTTGGTTATGAGACACCAAATACACAGTTCCATGAATGATATATCTAGCGGGATGCAGTGCAGCATCCTATATGAGACACCATATGTAAATCAGTTCCAAATATACAGCAGTGGCCAAAAGACTTGCATCACCTAGAATTTTAGGATTGAGACATAATTTATATATATATATATATATACAGGTAGTGGACAAAAAAATGGAAACCCCAATGTAAAGTCACTTAAAAGGACGTTGGGCCTCTATTGTATCCCGCTCTGGAATTCTCGTTGGACCGTTTTTGATGAAACTGGCTGCTCGCGCCCCAGGTTGAAATTTGTAGTCAATTGATCTGCACTTGCTCGCCTGTTTTGCACTTCGAATGAATACACGGATATCACGATCCTGGAGTATGGGTTTCCGCCCGCTGTTGCCCTTTGCTGATGATGTCTTTCCCTCGAAGTTCCATACTGACATCACCTAAGACACCGTTGCTCGTGAAACATCAGCAAGTTGAGCTGTCTTGGTCACTGAAGCTCCTGCCAAACACGCCCCAACAATCACGCCTCTTTCAAAGTCACTGAGGTCTCCTCTTGCAGCCATGCTAGCCATAATTATAGGCAACCAGGCCTGTCCAACATTTTTATACATGACCCTAAGCATGCTGGGATGTGATTTGCTTAATTAACGCATGAGCCACACCTGTGTGGAAGCCCTATATATATATATATATATATATATATATATATATATATATATATATATATACATAAAATCATAATTTAGATCTTTTTTTTAACATGTAATCAAAATGACCTCGCAAAAGTCTACCGGAAGGAAGCCATAATAGTAGTACAGTATTTCATGTTAGATTTCGAAATTGTTGTCAGTTTCTCCCTTAAGTATATGGAAAACCACAAAGCGGTGTGTAATTCAATATGTTCAAGTAACATTATTTAGCAGGTTTCATTCCACTTTATGCAGCAAAATAGGTTCATTGTATAGGGTGACGGATCAAATGCATTGCACGGGCCGGTACGTTTGTAACTCACCTGTGCTCTACAAACAAACTGGACTGCAGCCGTGCGTAGTAAATATAAGAGATTTAAAGGGATTGCAATGGAGGTTTGTTTGTAATGTACTGCTCCCTCCCAGAATCCACAGGGAACAAACTCCGACTAATACAAATAAACAAGTCAACACTAATAAATACATCACAACAGATGGAGAATCGCGCTCACCAGCTTCTTCGAAACGACGCTGTCATTTAGTTTGCTCTCTCGTGCTGACGCGCTGTTTGGCAGCGGGGCTGATCGAGCCATTCTCTCTCTGTTTCGGTTCTAACCTAATCAAGGCGTCAGCTGACGCATTCATCTGCTTGACTTGCAGCTGCTTTCACAAACCCTACTTATCATGGTCAAAATAATTCGTGTTACCCCGTCCTCGATTAGGGCTAATCAGAGACAGTAAAAACAAGCTTTTGGATTTGCATACAGCTGTTGGCTCAGTGCTTGAGGTTCCTGAGCACGGGGGAGTCTTCATATAAAGTAGAAACTGCCAAGTAGGCTAGGAGGTTAAAGAAAGGGGCTTGTTACCAGGAGGTTCCAGGTTCAATCCCAGCCACTGACTCACTGTGTGTGTGGGTGTGTGTGTGTGTGTGTGTGTGTGTGTGTGTGTGTGTGTGTGTGACCCTGAGCAAGTCACTTCACCTCCTTGTGCTCCATCCTTCACATGAGACATAAAACAAACGAGGTCCTATTGGAAGCGACTCTGCAGCAGCCACTGACTCACTGTGTGTGTGTGTGTGTAGAAGCTGCCAAGTAGGCTAGGCGATTAAAGAAAGGGGCTTGTTACCAGGAGGTTCCAGGTTCAGTCCCAGCCACTGACTCACTGTGTGTGTGGGTGTGTGGGTGTGTGTGTGTGGGTGTGTGACCCTGAGAAAGTCACTTCACCTCCTTGTGCTCCATCCTTCGGTTGATACGTAAAACAAACGAGATCCTATTGGATAGTTCAAAAGCGTTTGCTAAATGACTAAATCATACAAAAATAAATAAATAAATAAACGCCAAACGTGTAGTCCCACAGAGACTTGTCAAGATCTCTTAAGGATAGAGCCCCCAGCCAGATCAGAAGCCAATGCAGTGATCAGGCTTGACTGGGTTACTTTTAAACCTGTTCAAGATCTCTGCCTTGCAAACACTCTCCTGTCAGGTGGGATTAAGATAAATGGTACAGTAAGAGCTGAGCGCTTGTCGTGTTGTAAACTGATGGGAGATGTGCATTTAATTGCAGTGGTACGTTGTTTTTAAGTACAGCTATGGCCAAAAGTTTTGCATCGCCCTATAGAATGAACAAATTTTGCTTCATATTGAATTGCATACCGCTTTGTGCTTTTCCTTATGCTTCACAAACACACTGAAAAATGTGACATTTCAAAATCTAACGTGAAATACTACTGTACTACTATTATGACTTCCGGTAGACTTTTGCAATATCATTTTGTAGTTTCCTTTGATTACATGTTGTTAAATAAAAGATCTAAATTGTGTTCGTGTGTTTTTTTTTTTTAAAATGATGTCTCAATTCTAAAATTCGAGGTGGTGCAAAACTTTTGGCCATAGCTCTACAGTACAAGATCACATGCTTGGATCAAGTAGGCAACGGATTGCTAAACACACAAACTCTCTCTCTCTCTCTCTCTCTCTCTCTCTCTCTCTCTCTCTCTCTCTCTCTCTCTCTCTCTCTCTCTCTCTCTCTCTCTCTCTCTCTCTCTCAGCCTAGCAGGCAAAACCAGGCTGTTATTATCAGAGAGTGGGAGAGAGAAAGGGAGAGAGAAAAGGGAGAGAGACCCACTGGATTTACCAAATACAGATCGCACAAAAAAGCGAATTCACAAGAATAAACGCGATGGCAGAAGAGAAAGCTGTAGAGTGAAAATAAACAGTTTTTGCGAATGGGATGAAAAATTAAAACATGCAAATTGAGGGAGGAGAGAAAGAAGGAAGGGACCCGATAAACCTGGAAAGGAGAAGAGAAAGTGAGAGAATCGAAGGATAAGAATACCTTTTAGCCAGTTCCTGGATATTTGAACGCGGTATTCCGGATTTTTGTTTTCTATCTGCTTGCTCTTTTGGAGAAAGCTGTAGGATTACTCCTACCTGCTCGTTTATCATTCCTGTAGGATTTTCCCGAATCGGATTTCAACCTGGTTTCTCCGGAAGGCAAGGTAAGCGACTCCTAACTACTCAGAGGAAGCTGCGCTCGGCAGTGATCATGTGCGCTGAACGCTGGTCAACCGATGCTGTCTTTCATCACATTACCAAACAGGACATTCTGAAAATGTTTTCTTAAGGATCGCAAACAGTACAGCTGTGGCCAAAAGTTTTGCATGATAGAATATAACTCTATTGCTTCATAAAGTCGAATGAAACCTGCTGGATAATGTTACGTTATTTTTGCAAACTTGCTGAAAGGGTGCATAATCTTAACTGCAGGCAGTATCATCACAGCCAAATCATTTGATAGATATTTTTCATACGTAGCTGGTCTTTAAATATCGATGATGTAATATGTGGAATTCAAAGCCGCTGTTGTGCTGTTGATGTACGTGGTCTTCAACATAACATTAGCGCAATACATACACCATTACAAAATGCTTGAATTATTATTAGATCATTTGAGTTGAATCTATCATGTGGCTCACATCTTATAAAAGTTTAACAAGCTATGTGTGCACTTTATTTTTGCAGTCACAGTCACCCCCCTCCCCCAGGCTTTTTCCATGGTTATGCGACGCATTTGCCATAGTTTACCGTGGTTTATTTATTAAAACGCTTCCCCATACCTGGCTGGTCTTTACAATGCTCACCTATGCTGTGCTTTTACTGTGGGACACTTTCATAAGGGTTAGTTTATCATGGTTTGTTTTTAATATGCTTTACCAGACCTCTCTGTGCTTCACAATGCTTCCCTATGCTTTACCGTATCTCTATGTGCTTTACAATGCTTCCCTATGCTTTACCAGACCTCTCTGTGCTTTACAATGCTTCCCTATGCTTTACCAGACCTCTCTGTGCTTCACAATGCTTCTCTATGCTTTGCCGTATCTCTCTGTGCTTTACAATGTTACCCTATGCTTTACCACACCTCTCTGTGCTTTACAATGCTTCCCTGTGCTTTACCAGACCTCTCTGTGCTTTATAATGCTTCTCTATGCTTTACCAGACCTCTCTGTGCTTTACAATGATTCTATATGCTTTACCACACACCTCTGTGCTTTACAATGCTTTACCACACACCTCTGCTTTACAATGCTTCCCTATGCTTTACCACACCTCTCTGTGCTTTACAATGCTTCCCTATGCTTTACCAGACCTCTCTGTGCTTTACAATGCTTCCCTATGCTTTACCAGACCTGTCTCAATGTTACCCTATGCTTTACCACACCTCTCTGTGCTTCCCTGTGCTTTACCAGACCTCTCTGTGCTTTATAATGCTTCTCTATGCTTTACCAGACCTCTCTGTGCTTTACAATGATTCTATATGCTTTACCACACACCTCTGTGCTTTACAATGCTTCCCTATGCTTTACCACACACCTCTGTGCTTTACAATGCTTCCCTATGCTTTACCACACCTCTCTGTGCTTTACAATGCTTCCCTATGCTTTACCAGACCTCTCTGTGCTTTACAATGCTTCCCTGTGCTTTACCAGACCTCTCTGTGCTTTACAATGCTTCCCTGTGCTTTACCAGACCTCTCTGTGCTTTATAATGCTTCTCTATGCTTTACCAGACCTCTCTGTGCTTTACAATGATTCTATATGCTTTACCACACACCTCTGTGCTTTACAATGCTTCCCTATGCTTTTACCACACACCTCTGTGCTTTTACAATGCTTCCTATGCTTTACCACACCTCTCTGTGCTTTACAATTTCCCTATGCTTTTACTCTGTGACAATGCTTCCCTTTTTACCAGACCTCTCAGTACTTTACAATGCTTCCCTATGCTTTACCAGACCTCTCAGTGCTTTTATCAGGGCTAGCTACATTGTTCCATATTTTCAAAGCATTTTACTGCAGTCTTTAACTCCTATTTATTTTAACATAGAAAAAAATCCTATTAATATTACCAATGCTTGGGGGACTTTGTATTATATTAGCTAGTTGTTTGGTTCTAGCCCGGTCATATTAAAAGGTTATTATCTGCAAAATGAATTAAAGACTGGAGTAAATACTTTGTGTGTGTTTGTTTGTGTGTGTGTGTGTGTGTGTGTGTGTGTGTGTGTGTGTGTGTGTGTGTGTGTGTGTGTGTGTGTGTGTGTGTGTGTGTGTGTGTGTGTGTGTGTGTCAGTGTGTGTGTGTGTATGTGTGTGTGTGTGTGTGTGTGTGTGTGTGTGTGTGTGTGTGTGTGTGTGTGTGTGTGTGTGTGTGTGTGTGTGTGTGTGTGTGTGTGTGTGTGTGTATACATATTCTTTAAATAGTGATTGGTTGGAGCTGTGCTTTCTTTCTAGATATCAAACTATGTGCCTTCACTTTTATAACGCAGACAGCCCTGCAAGTATTGCTGTTCAAATTAATAAATAAAATATTGAAATAAATCGAAATAAATAATATCCAGTGCTTCAAAAACATTAAAAACATTTCAAACGAGCACTCGCTACAGCAGGCTTATTAAAATAGGGGTCGTGCCGTACTGAGAACTGTACTACATTTTCTAGACTGAATTGAACTAATAAATGCTGTTTTTATTTTTTATAAAGACCACAAACCAGTAAACACCAGTCTATGTGCTCCCAAATCCCAGTTATAATTGAACCCGTTTTCAGAAGCTTCCGGCGTTAACCAGGATGTTATATAAATCATGGAAGCGAGACCATGGTAGTATTGCAGGGTATTATTGCAGTTTTCTCCCATGTTTTTCCCATGGTTACACTGTGCATTTACCACAGCTTAACCTGGTTCGACATTTTCATTAATATGAAGTTTTATTTAAAACTACATACTTACTCTAGTAAGTATTTAGTTTTTGTTTTGCTTCAATACACTTTAAACCTTTTCCATGGCATCGCATTTAACGTTCAAAAAACCATCAGCCATTATAATTTACAGCTGCGGCCAAGGGTTTTGCATCACCCTATAGAATTAACAAATGTAGCGTCTTGAAGTGGAATGAAAGCTGCTGAATAATGTTACGTTAACATATTGAATTACACACCCAGAGCTTTGTACTTTTTCCAGATACTTAACGAAAAACTGAGAAAGACTGAAAAGGTAACATTTCGAAATCTAATAGGAAATACTTTAGGCCTATGGCTTCCGTTAGACGTTTGCAATACAATGTTGTCATTTATTTGATTACATGATGCTAAATTCTGTTCTTATAGTTTGTTTTTTAAAAGATTATGTCTCAATTATACAATTCTAGGTGATGCAAAACTTTTGACCATCGCTGTAGGCAGGTAGACAGATTTAACCTAATTAGGATGAATCATGATCCAGGACTAAATCAGCACTTCTCAGAATACCATTGCAGCCGGCTGGGGTAAGTCCACGTATAACAGCAATGTTAATCTAAAGGGGTTGTAATCGATTCATGGATAATTGACTGGTCACACCTGTGGACTTTGATCGATTAAAAAGGAATCGATCAATTAAACTTACCTGATATCAAAAAACGGTGCTTGAAAAATAAATCTTGAAAAATGGCAGTGGGCACTTCTAAAGACCTTGGTCAAAGGGCAGCTAGAAGGGAAGGTATATTCAATATTTCACTAATATCTCAGAATGAAGACAAGTTGCAAATTTTCATCGGTGCTTCCTTTTCACTGCAGTACAAGTTCCAGGCATGGAAATAAGACTCATATTTCCCCCATTCCAGGTTTTACGACGAGCTTGATTGGCCACAGTGTATAGGTAACAAGTTCAGACGTGTCTTATTAAACTCATAGTAAAACCAGGAATGGATCAAACTGCAATGGAACGGGAGTCGGAGGCTTAGTCGCAAGTAAGCCGATTTTTCTTCTTATTCCACGTATTGCTTTCACAAGGTATCAGAAAATCAACAGCTGTCTCATAATTCTTTTTTTTAGCTAACCTAAATAAAATAGCATAGGCCTACGGTGAGTAACCTTGGAAACGTGAAAGCGTACGGTATACCAAACACAGGTCTGTTCAATACAGTATTATACTATCATTTATAGGAGGCTGTAGTGCAGCTGGTAATTTACAGTGATATGTACACGCTTGTTGTATTTTTTTTTATCTTTTTCTTTTCGACGTGACATTTGGCTGAAGGAAACGGCTTTATTACACTTTTCCGTGCTTTTACTGTGAGGGGGGGGGGAGGGGGGCATTTGTAAGGGGACTCCATCATCCTACCCCTAATGTGCGATTCAAAGGTCGCTGCCCAGTCTGCTCTGTGCGTTGATAAACAATAAACTGCTGACCGCTCTGTGTGTTCAGTGCGTGCGTATTATGCGTATAGGGCGTAGAGGTGACGTCATGCTTTTAGTCCGCTTTAGGTAAGAAGGTGAAGGAGCGCGTGCACAGGTTCAAAATATTCATAGACAATTGAAAGTCTATCGGATTGTAGCTAAAATGCGATCCGAAACATCTAGATGCTGGGAATAGTGGTTTGGCCTCTAATGCTAATGATTATATCACAGTAATGAACAGAATTGCAATAAACTTCATGGCAAGCTTTTCATATCCACCATATCCAGTATATATCAATGTAGCTGTGCTGTGTGGGTATCGCTGTTATTAGTACACTGCCTGATGCGTGGTCCACTTACTGCTCTCTCTCTCTCTCTCTCTCTCTCTCTCTCTCTCTCTCTCTCTCTCTCTCTCTCTCTCTCTCTCTCTCTCTCGTTTGCTAGTCTCCTTAGAAAGAGGTTACCATGATAAAAGCACGGACTAGAGAAATAATGATGAATCTATTAAAAGCATGTTAAACTGAGAAATCAAAGTGCAGATCTATCTCTGTCTCTGTCTGGCGCTGCACGGTCAATGACTGCATGACACCTGCCTTCAATTTGCAGCATGGTTTTCTCTCTCTCTCCTCCCTCACCCAAACTTGACATACTTAATCAGCTCTCGTGGCGTGCGGCCGATCGTTCCCATGGCAACGTTTTTTTTTATTTTTTTTATTTTATATATATATATATATTTATGTGCGCGTTTGTGGATAGCCCTCTTTGAGTCATTTTTTTTCCAGATTGTCGACTCTTTTCATATTTCATGTTCCGTCCCAGTGGTCAGAACAGGTTTATCCTGGTCACTGTCAATGGTCCAGAAGCGGTGCCAAAGGGTGAAACAGGATCATTTTAAAGTTTGTGGAAGAACTACGATGAAGAGCATGCAATTATACGCCAAAACTGTCCAAAATTGTCATTGTGTGGGATAATCTGAACAACTGTTATCTAAATAAAACAGGGCGCCAGTAACAGACCACAACCACCCAATATTCCCAAACAATCTTCTACTCCCTACCTTTTATATATATATTGGGTGATGCACACCACAAACCAAACAACCTCTGACACACCTTTCTTGTATAAAAATGTAGAAATATTTTATTTTCAAATAAAAAAACAGGGGCTTCGTAAACTAACCTATAGTGTCCCATAGTAAAAGCACAGCAAAGTAAAGCACTGTGAAAGCTAAAGCATAGGGAAGCATTGTAATGCACAGAGAGGTCTGGTAAAGCATAGAGGAGCATTATAAAGCACAGAGAGGTCTGGTAAAACATAGGGATGCATTGTAAAGCACAGAGAGGTCTGGTAAAGCATAGGGAAGCATTGTAAAGCACAGAGAGGTGTGGTAAAGCATAGGGATGCATTGTAAAGCACAGAGAAGTCTGGTAAAGCATAGGGAAGCATTGTAAAGCACAGAGAGGTCTGGTAAAGCATAGGGATGCATTGTAAAGCACAGGAGGTCAGAGAGGAAGCATTGTAAAGCACAAGAGGTCTGGTCCACAGGGATGCATTGTAAAGCACAGAGAAGTCTGGTAAGGAAATGCACAAAATGTCATTTTACAGAGAATGCAATCCATTTAAACAACGGAAATGCAAAAATGTCATTTTGCTGGAATGCTTTCTGTGGTGATTACTTTCCTGCTGTGATTACTTTCCTGCTGTGATGATCGCTGGTTGCTTTGGGCTCGGCGCGGACGTCATTCAGTGGGCGATCTGGGAACTGCCTCTCTCTGCTCCTGGGAAGGTCAACAGCAGCCCAGTTTCCATCGACACCTCTCCACCAGGCACGTGGCACCCCACACGCCCTGCCTGTCACCCCGGGGCCATTGAAACACTCCCAGAGGTCACGTCAATACCCAGCTGTCAGCTCTCACGCTCCACAGCACATCTCTATTGATGCAGGGGCTTCGGAAACACAAGGGCTCTCAGACTGCGAGTGACTGTTCCGGGGGTGGGGGGTCACAGCGCCTGTCCCTGAGACTCAGCCAATCTGGCACAAGTTGGGCTGGATCTCTGTTTCAACTCTGCTGTGCAGAAATGTAATGTAATACAGACCAGCTAGGTGAAGGTCATGCATACGAAAGCGCTAACCCTATACAAACTCACTGCACAGGCGGTTCGTGGTGCTGCTTGCTGGCTCTTGAACTGAATTATCTTCAATGGAAATACAGATAGGCACTGCAATTGCAATGCAAACATATACAATACTAAGAGCCAATGCAGGCAGGCATTTAAAGGGCACTGCAATTGGTTCTGTATTACACTGAGAGGGGGCAATGGTAGCACAAGTATAGGTTAGCTACAATGTGGTGAGGCTGGTAGACCACAGTATGCTAACTCTCTACCCTTTCCATTGATGTCCAATGGAAATGCAGACAGACAATGGCACTCCAATTGCAGTGGTTGTATACTAAGGGAATGTGACAGCAGGGTAGCACCATGGCCCAGGCTGGGTACCGGCAGGACCCGGAGATAGAAAGCTGCAGTTTTAATGCGCTGTGGGGTAGCACCATGGCCCAAAACTTTTTCATGGCAAACAAGGACTGGGCCAAAATAAAAGGCAGGACCCGGAGATAGAAAGCTGCAGTTTTAATGCGCTGTGGCTCACTTTATTAAACAAAATAACACAAAACACAGGAGCAAACAAGACACTGCACAAGGGCCAAAATAAAAGGTTCAAACAAAGGAATAACTCTGTGTCGGCTGGGCGTTAGCCTTCACTACCAGGTTGAAAAACACAACACAACACAACACAACACAACACAACACAACACAACACAACACAACACAACACAACACAACACAACACAACACACAACACAAACACAAACACAAACACAACACAACTCAAACCCAAACTCCTCCTGCAAGCAAACGATGTTGCTTCAATGTATACATGTGGCCACTCCCCAATTAGCATTAATTACCTAAATGGGGAATGACCACATTCCACACGTGATTGTTTTCAGAGATGGATTTAACCCCATCACTGCCAATATATATTCAAAGTGACCTAACAAACCATTTATTTAACCCAACACCAAAACCATGCACACACATGTACACGTTGCCACAGGGACAATAGCAGCGGTGCTGCAATGGGTCTGTTAATTAAGGGTTGTTCAGGGTAATAGAGTCAGTGCAGCCTAATCGGGATGCTGATAATCAGGATTGCTGCTTAAATGGGATACAACTCTAGGAGACGGTTCTTCCCAATGCTAATTGGGACATCACTTTGTTTTAATTGGGATACAGTATTTTCAAATGACGAACGGAGATCGCTTTTCAGAGCAGGACAGGTTCGCATAGCACAGGAGAGTGAGTATGTGATTACTTGTGTAATGCGTAAACCATGCTCTCTTGAAGGAGCTGCTGGAGTCTCCTGTGGTTTCTCAGGCTGCTGTTGCAAAGAAAGTTGATGTGTCAGCATTGCAGCTGCTTCGCCTTGTGATTTTTTTTTTCATTTCCTGTAGAAATAAAAAACAGCGATTCATTTTGTTTAGGAATAAAAAGAAAAAAATGGACTCGTTTAATTGGGACAGCTGCTTATTCGGGATATTTTTACTTCTCTCGTGGCGCCGACTGTACACTGAAATTAGAATAGAATCCCAAAGCTTTTCAATAAGGGAACCTTAAAAAAAATACCATGGTATTCATGCAAGTCTAAACCTCAACACTCCCAGCAAACCGACACTACTTGTGGTTTAGTTTCTTTCATCACTAACCTCTCTTTCTCTCTCCCTCCTTCTCTCCACAGGACTGGAGTGAGGAGCAGGTTGCCATGCCGATCCCTAATCTTTGGAAATAGACCCCGCCTCCAGCAGAGGCCGCCGCCCACGTCCCCCGTGACCCTCAAGCCCCGCCCCCCTCTTGGTGATCAAGAGCCTCATGATCACAACAGCCATGGGAACGGTGCGCGTGAACAGGTGGGCCGCATTTCCATTAGAAAGAGAATAGAGGGCAGCAAGCAATCTCATTGGCTGACAGGGGTTCCAATTTGTGTCATAAGTGATCTATTAATAGCGCCCCCCCTTCTGAATGTTTACAACAGTTATCCATTAATAAAAGCACATCAGAATGTATCAAAGCACAGAGAAGAGAATGAACCAGCCCTTTATTATACTGCTTTGGTATCCCCCCTGGTAAAAGCACAGCACAGTGTAGTAAAGCACAGAGAAGATAATGAACCAGCCCCCTTCTCAGAGTTTACTGCTTGGTGGTCCAGTGGTTAAAGAAAGGGGCTTGATACCAGGAGGTTCAGCCACTGACTCACTGTGTGTGACCCTGAGCAAGTCACTTCACCTCCTTGTGCTCCGTCCTTCAGATGAGATGTAAAACAAACGAGCTCCTATTGCAAGCGACTCTGCAGCAGCAATTGTCTCTGCAGCAGACCCCCTAGTCTCCATATGTTGCTAGGTTAACAGCTTCTGCTAAATGACTAATTAATAAAAATCCCATTGTAAAAGTATTCAACTACTTCATTTTAGTATTTCTGTGACTTCACAGTTAGTTCATAAACTTCCTTCCAGCTTTTCCCAAGCACACCTCTGGCCAAAAGTTTTGCATCACCTAGACTTTTAGGACTGAGACATAATTAAAAAAAAAAACAACTATATGAACATAATTTAGATCTTTTATTTAACATCATGTACAAAGAAACTACAAAATGATATTGCAAAGGTCTACCGGAAGCCATAATAGTAGTACAGTAGTATTTCATGTTAGATTTTGAACATTTTTAAATTTTGTTCAGTTTTTCGTTCAGTATCTGGAAAATTACAAAGCGGTATGTAATTCAATATGTTAACATAACATTATTCAGCAGGTTTCATTCGACTTTATGAAGCAAAAAAGTGTTAATTTTTAGGGTGATGCAAAACTTTTGGCCAGAGCTGTAAACATTACAAACAATTTGTTCATTGATTCACATTGTATAGATTTTGTACAGTGCGGAAAACTTACAGATTAAAGGCAAGCCATGTTCAGGTTGGACACAATCCATAATGTCAATTATTCAAATATTCCTGTAGATTGTGAAATGCACAATTAAAATGTTAATGACGCTTTTCTCTGTCACGTTTGTTTAGTGTCTCGTTTTGAAAAATGAGGTTTTCTAGTTTTTCTCAGAGAAGTGAAAGAGATTATTTCAGGTACATCACAACTGGGAGAAACTCATTAATAAATGTGGGGTTGGGGTTGGGGTTGGGGTTGGGGTTAGGGTTAGGGTTAGAGTTGTATTAGTGTGCTGTGTTATCAGAGAATCACAGCAGGGTTTGAGGAGCTCAGTGGTTAGCCAAATAAAGCGAGACAGAGAAAGCTGCTAAACCCCAGCTGACCGCAATCCTTCATCCTGTCACCATGAAACAGATAATCCAGGGGTTTAGGAGCTCAGTCCCAGACTCACAGGAAAGACACGGGCTGCTGGGCATGACAAGTTTGAGGAGGCAGAGAGAGAAAGAAAGTGCTGCAGTGTGGAGCAGTGGGTTTGAGGAGATAAAGTGGTTAGATAAAGAAAGTGCTGGGTTGCAGTGTGGAAGGCAGTGGGTTTGAGGAGCTCAGTGGTTAGATAAAGAAAGTGCTGGGCTGCAGTGTGGAAGGCAGTGGGGTTTGAGGAGCTCAGTGGTTAGATAAAGAAAGCGCTGGGCTGCAGTGTGGAAGGCAGTGGGGTTTGAGGAGCTCAGTGGTTAGATAAAGAACGTTTTGCAGTGTGGAAGGCAGTGGGGTTTGAGGAGCTCAGTGGTTAGATTTTGGTGGGCTGCAGTGTGGAAGGCAGTGGGGTTTGAGGTTCTCAGTGGTTCCAACCGTTTTGAAAGCAGTGGAATATGCTTGCCTTTTTAATTCCCTGTAACTAATCCAATGCAGTGATCCAGAGCTCTCCAACACCGTTCAGATATTCAGCTGATAAAATAACCAAAGCTTTGATTTGCGTGATGAAAATTTGAGGAGATCATTGATGATAAAAAAAAAAATGCAGTGTGGAAACAAATGGGGTTACACTGTCATCACAATGAGGAAAGCACTAGACAAAAAGACATTTTAAGATCCTACTCCTTACCTACAACTATGGCCAAATGTTTTGCAACACCTAGAATTTTAGGACTGAGACATAATAAAAAGAAACGTTATATGTTGATTTTTTATTTTTATTTAACAGTTGATGTAGTCAAATAAACTACAAAATGCCTTTTTAATCACAAAAACTAATCCAATGCAGTGATCCAGACTATCCAACACAGTTTAGATATTCAGTTGAAAAAGTACAAAGCTTTTTGACGATGAAAATTTTTGTTGAGCTGATGACAAAAAAAAAAAATACTACAAACAAATTGTGTAATGTCAACAATGTTGAAAATAGACAAAAGACATTTTAAGATGATGGTGGTCCAACTATGCCAAATGTTTTGCAACACCTAGAATTTTAGGACTGAGACATAATAAAAAGAAAAAACTATATGAACATAATTTATTTTATTTAACATGCAGGTTTCAAATAAACTTACAAAATGAATCACAAAAAAAAATTATAAGGGTGATTTTGCAAAATTTTTTGTTGAGCTGGTTGTTGGAAATACTACAAAGCGGTGTGTAATTCAATATGTTGAATAAAGTGCTTTGTGATGGTGGTCCACTATGAAAGGCGCAATATAAAATAAAGAATGATTGATATGTTAACATAACATTTTTCTGCAGGTTTCATCCTACTTTATGAAGCAAAATTATAATGGTGATGCAAAACTTTGGCCATAGCTGTACATGATGTATCATAATAGAGGTCTGTATCGTTTGTGATACGAGACCACAGCATAAAGAACTACAGCTCCCAGCATCCCTCACCACTGCTGCGGGTGCAGAGGCATGCTGGGAGCTGTAGTCATAGCCAGCAAATTCAGTTAATTCTATATGGTGATGCAAAACTTTGGCCATTGCTGTACATGATGTATCATAATAGAGGTTTGTAACATTTGTGATACAAGACCACAGCATAAAGAACTACAGCTCCCAGCATCCCTCACCATTGTTGCGGGTGTAGAGGCATGCTGGGAGCCGTAGTCATAGCCAGCAATGCTGATGCATCCGGTGACGCTGTGCCTCTCTCTCAGGTACAGCATCGTGTCGACAGACGAGGACGGTCTAAAGGTGTCCACGCTGGGCCTGCATAATGGAGGAGGAGGAGGAGGCAGTCTCCACGGCAACCACTACCACCACCACCATCACTACGGCAACCACAACAATGGCAGCGGCAGCGGCGGGGGGGGCAAGGTGTCAACGATGGGGGTGCGGGGCCGGAAGAGGAATCGCTTCGTGAAGAAGGGCGGCCAGTGCAACGTGGTCTTCACCAACATGCAGGACAAGCCCCGCCGCTACCTGGTGGACCTCTTCACCACCTGTGTGGACATCCGCTGGCGCTACATGCTGGCCATCTTCTCCTCTGCCTTCCTGGCTTCCTGGCTGTTCTTCGGGTTCATCTTCTGGGGCGTGGCGCTGATCCACGGGGACCTGGTGGCAGGGGGCAGGGAAGGGGCCGGGGGGGTGGAGTGGAAGCCCTGCATCCTCCACGTGCAGAGCTTCGTGGGAGCCTTCCTCTTCTCCATCGAGACCCAGACCACCATCGGCTACGGCTTCCGCTGCGTGACGGAGGAGTGCCCGGCTGCCGTGGCCACCGTCGTGGTCCAGTCCATCGTGGGCTGCATCATCGACTCCTTCATGATCGGCACCATCATGGCCAAGATGGCCCGACCCAAGAAGCGGGCCCAAACCCTGCTGTTCAGCCGCCATGCTGTGGTGGCACTGCGGGACGGCAAGCTATGCCTCATGTGGCGGGTGGGCAACCTGCGCAAAAGTCACATCGTGGAGGCCCACGTGCGCGCCCAGCTCATCAAGCCTTACGTGACGGCCGAGGGGGAGTACCTGCCCCTGGACCAGGTGGACATCAACGTGGGCTACGATGCTGGCCTGGACCGCCTCTTCCTGGTCTCCCCGCTGGTCATCGTCCATGAGATCGACGAGCACAGCCCGTTCTATACCATGAGCCGGCAGGACGTGGAAGGCGGAGACTTCGAGATCGTGGTCATCCTGGAAGGCATGGTGGAGGCCACGGCTATGACCACGCAAGCCCGCAGCTCCTATGTGGCCGGGGAGATCCTGTGGGGCCACCGCTTCGAGCCGGTGGTCTTCGAGGAGAAGGGGCGCTTCCAGGTGGACTATGCCCGCTTCCACAAGACCTACGAGGTCCCGTCAACCCCTATCTGCAGCGCCAAGGACCTTAGCGACAACGCCTACAAGATGGCCGAACAGTCCTCCCCCTCCTCCTCCCCCTCCCCTCCTCCGCAGCACAGGCCCCTCCTCACCCCACCCTCCATGCTGCCCCTCCCCGCCAGCGCCTTCTGCTACGAGAACGAGGTGGCTCTGTGCTGCAGGGAGGAAGAGGAGGGAGAGGAGGAGGAGGGGGAGAGGGAGAGGGAGCGGGTGAGGGAGTTCAGGGGGCAGGCGGATGTCATGAGGGTGCTAGAGGCTGGTATTCCCCTGGACTCTGTGTCGTACAGGCGGGAGTCGGAAATATGACTGACCCCAGAACAGAGGAGAGGGGGAGGGGGCTGCTTCAGAGTTTGGCTCACCCCTCTTGATGTGAATTTTGTTTTGGGGAATGGGTCAGTGTTTCAGGTAAATGTTCCAGGGAGATTATTACAGCATAAACAACCCTCCCCATCTCTCCTGCCTTCCAACCTCACGACAGATTTAAGACTTCCATTGGAGAATGACCAAACTTTGGCAGGTCTATCTGGGTGTCTTATTTGGGAAGAAAGTGTGTGTGTGGGGGGGGGGGATTACAAAGTAAGGAACTGTTTTAAACGTTTTATTTTTTTTTTTTTGGTCGATTTACAAGGTTCCAGAAACTGGCCAGGATTTAAAAAAAAAAAATGTTGGCCATTGAATGGCATTTTCAAAGACGTGTGACCAATTTTAAGGAGCCTGGTGAGCTATGGTCTTCCTGGGTGGCTCTGTGGCCAATCTAAAGCAGCCTCTCCTTTAAGAATTGCCCCTGAATGTATGCGTGGAGACAGGAGTCTGGATGCAGTCTTACTGGGAGGGAGGGAGGGATGGAAAGGGGGTGTCAAGACCCTCTTCTGATATTTCAAACTGCCCTGAAGTTGTTTTTCTTACCAAATCCCAGACAGCGTTGCTTGAATTCTGGATTGTGGATTTTTTGTTGCTGTGCTTGCTGACAGTTACCAGCAGGGATTGAATTCCTTGTTTTCCTCCCGGATTTCATTTCCCTTTGTAACTCTCTCTGCTTAATACCGACAATCTTTGAACCCTGCGTTCTGTTTGCATGCGCTAAGGACTTGGTGAAAAGAATGCTTTATTAAGTCATTTTGTAGGATCTTTTTTAAAAAATAATCTTTTCTTGGACTTCTTTCTATAAGTATTAAAATTAAAATGAAGCACAGTGGTTTATTGCTTAGCATGACTTGCACAGATAACTTTGTACTTGATAAAAAATAATAAAAAAGAAAACTGTATATTGCAACAAAATATCCCCGGGTGTCCCATATGACAAACTACTGGCTTGTGAATTGTATTGATGTCGTTATAATAGTTTTATTTTAATATACTATGATTAAACTGTAACTGCGGGGGAATGCAGTGACTGCGGTATGATATCACTGTAACAGAATGACAGTGTGACTGCGGTTTTAGATCACTGAAGTTGAATTATATTGTACCTTCATTCAGAGATCACAATGCTATACCAGATAGACTACTGACGTTCTGCAGCATTGAAGCTGTAACAGAAATTGTAAATGGAGCACTATAATCGGAGGTGTATTTTTTTATAAAAAAATGACTTATTTCACGGCGCATTCCCAGTCTAAAAATAGATATTGCACGATTTATTAATGAAGAAAAAGGAATGCGGTGTCACATTCCAAAACGGATCTCTTTCCTCTCTATTATTCAACAAACGTTCTTAAATACGTCCATACCTCAACAGTCAACGGTCAGCTGCAGAACATGCCGGGTGTTATGTCCTGCTATGAAAGACAATTCTATTTTCAACATCAGTGAATTATCAAACTGGGCAGAGAGATCTTTAACAGAAAAATTTCTGATCAACTTTGATGCATCATTTGCGGGAAGGAAGCAAACTAAACCGGCTGCCAGGTTCCTAAGTTTGCATTTCATTATATGACAGAAAATATTTACACCATTCCTTTAGAAATGGGAGTTTTCACGGGGAACTACATATTACACTGCGATGGGAAATCGTGACATCGCTGAACTGCGGCTATGTTGTCATTCTTGTGCTGTTCTGTAACGATAGACATCTGGTACAGTTCAAATATCAATAGTAGTCATTTGGGATATCCTGACGATACAGTGGCCGTTCATTAATTGTTTTTTTAAAAAGTCATTTTTACAAAAAGGACTAGCATACAAATGTAAAAGAAATCGCTTTTTCTTTTCTTAGAAGTTTGTCTCTCACCCCTACCTGTGTTCCCGTCTTTTCGTTTCTTCTTAAAGTTTGATTTATTTACTACAGCACTTTCTTGTCTGTCTTTATTTTCTTTTCTCGTCTGTTTCTTCCTTCGTTCTTTGCTTTTCTTTGGCGTTCAAACTTTTTTTTTTTTTTTTTTTAGTTCTGATGTAAAAAGTGAAAAACGAAAACTTTTTTTTTTTTTTTTGTGAACTGCACACAGTCTCAACAGGCTTGGACAAATGTCACTGGACACCGCAACCAGCTCCGAGTGTCTTTTTCAAAGATTGACTTACACTGGCAACAAAAAAGTATTTAGGATATACATTTCATAGCATAGCCTTAATTTCTCCGCCGTTGTTTATCAAATATACACAAAGGTTTCCAGGTTTAAACTATGAACTTATAGACTTACCGATTGCGCCAAATTACACACGCACGCACGCACGCACACACACACACACACACACACACACACACACAAAGTACAATCCAGAAAGAAAACTACACCTTTGATTGATTTTGATAAAGATAGCTGGTGTTTTTGTTTTGTTTTTAATGCAGCAATTTTCTTAAACGATTGAAAACAGTTTTCTCTGTTTTGGTGTTAATAATAATAATAATAATAATAATAATAATAATAATAATAATAATAATAATAATGAGTTTCATTTATTTTATCTGTTTGTTATTCCTTTCAAACTTCATATGTTTTTAAAACCAGATCGGAAAAAAGCGACCCGAATGACTGATGTTGTCCATTGACGTCAGACCAGAGTTGTATAACAATATATATATATATATTATATATATATATATATATATATATATATATATATACACACATACACACACACACACACACACACACACACACACACACAGACACACACACACAGAGTAGGCCTATACCGTGGATCAATGACGCTTTGAGGCAATTTTGCACTTTATCTATTCAATAAGGTATATATAGCTGTGGCCAAAAGTTTACTATCACCCTGTAGAAGAACTCATTTTGCTTCATAAAGTCAAAAGAAACCTGCTGGATAATGTTTTACATATTGAATCGCAGTTCGCTTTGTAGTTTTTCATATACTTAACGAAAAACGATCAAACATGAAATATCTAACATGAAATACTACTGTACTACTATTATGACTATCATATAGTTTGTTTTTTTTTTTTAATTATTATTATTAATAATGTCTTAATCCTAAAATTCTAGGTGAGGCTAAACTTTTGGCCAGAGCTGTCTAGTATTCACTCGGGGTCCCATTCATGTACTGGCGGTATTGCTTTATGAATACAGACAGCCTGTTACTGAATTTCTAAAAGCAAGACTAGCATTGAGAGTCAAAGCTTTTCAAAGATCTGTATTTTTCTGGTAGTGCAGGTTTTTGTTTTGTTTTCAACAGGCTGTAACACGGCTGATCTATTCAGTGGGTGCAATTCGATCTCAGGAGACTGGTTTTGTTGTCTGATAGGAGAGACATTGGGAGGAGGTTGTAAATGTGTTCATTCTGTCCTGTGGATCTGTCTGTATTTGATTTTTTTTTTCGTTTGTTTTACGGGGACTGACCTTTGACCTTGGTGACGTCTTCCTGCTTATTCAGATCTATAACGATTTTTTTTTTAAATAAATAATGAAAAGCACTTTATTCCCGGTCTAGAAACCCCACTGTAAAATATTTCAATAAAATATATATATTGTTAATTTTTTAATGGTCTCATGTTTTTGTTTCGTGTGTTCGCTGATATTTTGCCCTGCAGATCATTTTACATTCACTCTGCATCAATCACCTACCCGCGATTATCGCGGTCGATTCGCCAGCGCTGTAAAATGCTCTAACAATGCAGCTGTCTCACCGGGGTATGCCCTTATGAAAATGAAATATATATATAAAATATACCCGGTCAGTCACTGCGTGTATAATTATACCATGTTTAGTTTCCTATCTATGTATCTATTTTATAATGCATGTTTGTGAGGGTTTTTTTCTCCAAGTGTTGGCAGGGCAACATCACAACCCTCATAGAGTTACCCAAAGTAAAAGCACAGCAAAGTGTAATCAAGCACAGTGAAAGCTAAAACATAGAGAAGCATTGTAAAGCACTGAGAGGTGTGGTAAAGCATAGGGAAGCATTGTAAAGCACAGAGAGGTCTGGTAAAGCATAGGGAAGCATTGCAAAGCACAGAGAGGTCTGGTAAAACATAGGGAAGCATTGTAAAGCATAGGGAAGCATTGTAAAGCACAGAGGAGGTCATGGGGAAGGCAAAGCAAGCGAGGTCTGGTAACATAGGGAAGCATTGTAAAAGCACAGAGAGGTCTGGTAAAGCATAGGGAAACATTGTAAAGCACAGAGAGGTCTGGTAAAGCATAGGGAAGCATTGCAAAGCACAGAGAGGTCTGGTAAAGCACAGGGAAGCATTGTAAAAAGCACAGAGAGGTCTGGTAAAGCATAGGGAAGCATTGTAAAAGCACAGAGAGGTCTGGTAAAGCATAGGGAAGCATTATAAAAAGCACAGAGAGGTCTGGTAAAGCATGGGGAAGCATTGTAAAAACACAGAGAGGTCTGGTAAAAGCATAGGGAAGCATTGTAAAAGCACAGAGAGGTCTGGTAAAGCATAGGGAAGCATTGTAAATCACAGAGAGGTCTAAAGCATAAAAGCATAGGGAAGCATTGTAAAGCACAGAGAGGTCTGGTAAAGCATAGGGAAGCATTGTAAAGCACAGAGAGGTCTGGTAAAAGCATAGGGAAGCATTGTAAAGCACAGAGGTCTGGTAAAGCATATGGAAGCATTGTAAAAGCACAGAGAGGTCTGGTAAAGCATGGGGAAGCATTGTAAAAGCACAGAGAGGTCTGGAAAAGCATAGGGAAGCATTGTAAAAGCACAGAGAGGTCTGGTAAAGCATAGGAAGCATTGTAAAAGCACAGAGAGGGTGGTAAAGCATATGGAAGCATATTAAAAAAAAGGTAGAAAAAAAAAAAAAAAAAAACATGGTAAACTAACCCTTATAAAACTTCCCCATAGTAAAAACACAGCAAAGTGTAATAAAGCACAGTTTAGTAAGTACTGTGCAAACCTGGGTAAACAATGGTAAATGCATAGCATAATCATAGGAAAAGCATGATAACACTGCATAAAATACCGTGCAAAAATACCACGGTCAACTTTTATTAGGGGTAGCCCATTCACTGTCACAAAATGTTTGTGTATGTGTTTGCAGTCTTGCAGACACAGAGTTTCTATGCGTATGGTGTGTTGTGCAGTGTGTGGGCTGGCCTATGGCAGAGCCCGTGTTTCTGCCAGGGCGGAGAGAGTTAAACTCAAAGCCGTGGTGGGTGGTAAGGATAATTACAGTTGAGCTGGAGGAATCACTGACGCCCAGAACATAATATAATAAAAACAAGCCTCGCTACAGTGCTTACACGACTGTCACTGTGAGACAGAGAGAGAGAGAAAAAACGATGACGCAATGCACCGCGCTCTCTCGCAATCCGAAGCAGCAAGTGCTAGGAAAAAAAAAAAAGAAGAATGCCAAGAGGTGGGCAGCGCGCTCCAACACAACATCTTGCGCTTGGCGGGAGACGCGGTTTGAACGGAACCGTCTCCAACTCACCAACGGGCGGGACTGGGGAGACGAGAAGAGCGGGGTTTTGAAACACTGCTGTTTAAAAGGAATTAGTCTAAACACTTCAATTCTCAGCTCTCCGGCGCTTTAATGAGCGTCAGTCTAATCGCTCTCCTCACAGCTGTGCCTTATTATAAAGCTAATTATAAAGCTCTATGCTTTATAATTAGCCAGGGCTTCCAATTTGTGTTTTTTTTTTACACCGACTTTTCTACTCTCCTTTAAGAATTTAATTAATATAAGCCACTTGTGTATCTCAATCACAACTGAGAAACGCGTTAAAAAAAAAGGCGGTAAATGAAATCAATTTGACAATTGACGCGTTTCTCAGTGGTCATCGAGATACACAAATGGCTTAACAGGTTTAATTGAATTCTTAAAGGAGAATAGAAAAGTCGGGGTGAAACACCGACACTCGGAAGCCTTGTTTATAATGATTGCCAGTCTAAAAACACTCCATTCTCAGCTCGCTAACGCTGCAGAACAAACCTGTCAACAACGAGTTTTCAAAACAAGGGATGAAAGGAATGATCTGTAAACTGAAATCTTAGTGGCCTGAATTGAAGTGGATACCAAAGACAGGCATACACATATTCAATTTTATTACTTGGTAAAATGATAGACTGTGATGCAGTGCTCCTTCTAATTGCTTTAAAAAAAGTAAAACATATCAAAACAGCAAAACAACCATGATAATCTTCACTATCGTATTCTCTCTCGGCCCCTGTGGTTCTATAGTTGTAGGCGGCTGATTCGTCAGCAGTCAATTCCAAATCGTCAGGAGCACTTTGTGTACAGATCCACTGTAGTTGATAATGCAGGACAGCAAAGCATACAGAGTTGGCTTTGTCACTTTCATCACACAGCACACCTAGCGGCTGAGTTTGGTGCTGCACATTGACCTCGTCTTCAAAGGACGAGTTATGTCACCTACTTTATAACAAGAAACAAGTCCATCATATAAAAAAAAAAAAATAAATGAAAAAAGCCAAACTACACAACGTTGTTCATTACACTGCAAACATGTGGCGGATCAATAATACCGCTGTCAGTAACATTTAATTGTCAACTGTCTTCTATTTTAAATGCACACACCCATGTCATCAATCAATCTGAATTTCTAAAGCAATGCTGAGGCTGAAATTGTAATAGAAATGCTCTTTCACTATTTGTGTGACTTTTAGACTTTCCTGCAGAATACTTTGTGAACGTCTACTACAGATTTGCTGAACTAGTCACAACATGTAAAGGTCTCTGCCTATGTAACTTTCTTAATCTCCGTTGCTCCTTTGGCGAGGCTTTTTGGAGTTTTTGTGCTCTCTCGTGCTTACCACAATCTTACCACAAACAGGAATGCCATTTCCCAACGTTTTGGAACCAAGAAGCTTGAAATTTGGATTCCTAACGGCAGGACTTACAGCACGCGGAGCCATCGTAAATGGTCAAGTATGTGAGTTTGCCTCGAGCACTGAATGCCTGCCTGCCACAGGTCTCCCCTGGGTCCTAAACCCTCCTGAGTAAGAACGGGGATTGCAGTAACCACAGACTTGCATTATTTTGCAGAAATTAAAGGTTTGCTGACATAAACGGGTTTAACAGCAGAGTTTTGAGCAAAATACGTTTGAAAATCTGTCCTGGAGACGTCCTAAAAACGGGAGAGTCCTGCCAAATAAGGGAGAGTTGACAGGTCTGGTATGATGATCATTAGTCTAACTCTCGATTCTCAGATCTCAATTTAAATGTTTTTTTTGTTTTTTTTTTTTTTTTTTTTGACGGATAAGGTTTTTTTTACTCGTTTGAGTTAATTTTTCTGGGGAGAGTTCAAAGGTCGACGGCGTCCCGCCTGCCTCCACCTGTCTTCCGGTTCTTCACGTGACTGCACCCGCACTGACGTGTGCAAGATGATTGGCTGGGCCGGCTGTTGAGCACCGCGGGGCAGTGAAAGAGGGAGAGGGGCGTCCCGAGAGTCGACCTGGATTCACAGCGACAGGCTAGCGGCCAGACTGCACACTGACCACAGCACCTGTCACTGTGTATACACTCACCTCCTCTCTCTCACACACACACACACACACACGCACAGATACACAGATACACAGACACACACATGCACGCACACTGACAGACAGACACAATGACACACACACGCACACTGACACACACACACACACACACACACACTGACACACACACACACACACACATTCCTGCATTCCTATATTTGTGGGGACTTCTCATTGACTATCATTATATTTTTATTTACTATTTCTAACTCCAGTCAGACAAAACTCCACACAGGTTGAAACTTGACAACAAATTACATAATTGGCACTTTTTTTTTTGAAGGCATATTTAGTTCTTTAAAAGGTGTTTTACAAAGTGGGGACATCCCCCAGATACACAGATACACATCATTTTTTCGTATTTTGTGGGGGGACATTTTATTCAAATTTTGTCCACATATTGATAGTAATAACCTGAAGGCATATTTAGTTCACACACAAACACACGCATTGTTTTTCAGGAGTTACTATCTCTCTCCATTTTTCCACAGTGTTCCACAATCCTGTTCAGTTTGACACAACAATATAATTCCATCTTGGTGTCTGTGTTTGTTTACTACATTCTTCGTTTAGTTCCATTAAATCAACAGACAGACAGACAGACAGACAGACAGACAGACAGACAGACAGACACAGACACAGACAGAGCCTCACCATCCTGTTCAGTTTTAGACTACAAGATGATTTCTTCTTAAAGCCAAAAAAAAAAAAAAAGGTTGGAGCAACTTTTAAAAAAGCAGGGGAAAACACACACACAGCATAGCAGCTTTTAAACTCCTGAATCTCACAGGAGGAGACACAGCGACTGTGCTTGCTGTGTGAAAGGGGACAGTTGTGTTATTCTGCTCTCTGAAAACAGGCAGGGATCATGGGCAGGACAGGAGCCTGGGGCCCTCGGGGGCCCAATCGAAAACTGTGCTGAACTGACAGCATTTTATTTATTTATATTACATAGAAATCAATACATCAACAAAAGCTGATGAAAGCACTTACATTTTTACATCTACAGCTATGGACAGGTTTTGCAGCACCTGGAATTTTAGGATTGAGACATAATTTAAAAGACAACATCAATGTCATTTTTTATTTATCATCATGATGTAATCAAAGGAACTACAAACTGATAATCGCTAACAACTATACAATCTATTTTTTTGTGATCCATTTTTTTTATCAACTATACAATATATATAAAAAAGATTGAAATAACAGTTATGAATATCAAACGTCATTTTGAAAACCAACAGACAAATAAGTAAATAAATAACATAAAAGACAGAAAGAGAGAGAGAGAGACAGAGAGAGAGAGAGAGAGAGAGAGAGAGAGAGAGAGAGAGAGAGAGAGAGAGAGAGAGAGCTGGAAGGGACACCCATTCTACCAGCCTCACCCCATTGTAGCTACCCTATACTTGTGCTACCATTGCCCCTCAGTGTAATACAGAACCATTGAAGATCATTGAGGGTATAGTTAGCACACTGTATGATGTGTTTTGAACAGTGCATTGTGCACCGGGGCCCTGCAAGGTCACAGCTCTTTAAAAAGGGCTTCATCTGAATTAAGACAAGATGTGTTAATTACTGAGCCGCGAACGACAGCCTGAGCGTTGATTAGTCGCAGCTGCCAGCTGTAATGACACGGAGAGAGACAGATAGAGTGGGAGGGAGAGACCAGTTTTTTAAAGCTGTGAACATACAAAAAAAACAGACTCAGGCTTCTATAGAATAGTGAGACACGAGAGACACACACAGAGACACACGCACACGCACACGCACACGCTCACGGCAGGCTGCAGTACAGCGCTTCCATTGCCTCGAAGCAATGGGGCCGATGTCAATAGTGCACTCCATTTGCGAATCCATACAGTGCGGCCAAACGCGTAATTCAACTGTGTTGTTTATTGCGTGCATTGAGATCTAGATTATTTTCCAGCACTGTCTTTATTTCCAGTCTTGTGCAAATCCAATACCATCCACCCTAAACGCGTCATCGTTTCATATTCACCCAACACGTTGAGCGACTGGTAAACTGGTGCACTGCCTCGAACGGCAGCGGCTGAACAGTTCAACCGATCACAACAGAAAACACACTGGCATAATTTGGGGTGTTTAAATCAGACTGGGGGCCTGTTTCTCAGTAGCAACTTTTATCTAACCACCGTCGTATGACCGTTTCCAAACTGCAGTGTTCCCCCGAACACAAACGTAACTCCATTCGCTCTTGAACGACTGCTTGCGCTCTGGCGTGAGACTTGACGTGTTTGTGGAGGTTGCGGTGCACTGTGGGTACGTAAGAACGTAGCCAGGGCTGCTACATATTCAGAGGATAGTTGCTTTAAGAACATAAGAACATAAGAAAGTTTCCAAACGAGAGGAGGCCATTCACCCCATCTTGCTCGTTTGGTTGTTAGTAGCTTATTGATCCCAGAATCTCATCCAGCAGCTTCTTGAAGGATCCCAGGGTGTCAGCTTCAACAACATTACTGGGGAGTTGGTTCCAGACCCTCACAATTCTCTTTCAATCGTCAGCAAGAAAACGTATCGTTTATATACAGGCTACTCCATAAATTAGTTTCAAATGTGTTTCCCCAACAAAAGCCCAGAAGAAGCTCTTGACTTTAACGCTGCACACGGTGCGCGTTGACGTAGGTCTTTGGCAACCGCACTTCAAGAGAGACTGGAAGCAGCCGCACACGTTCATCGTGACAACGATCGTGAACTGCAAGTACTTCCGTTACCGAGGAACGAGCCCCCCTGGCCAGGTTTTATTGGACCGGCCTTGTTTACAGCGTTACCGCAAACGGACAGCTTGTCAAAATGAGGGCGGGAGGAGGTTGACCTTTGGAGAAACTCAGGGCTAAAATAATTGATTGAACCATATATATATATATATATATATATATATATATATATATATATATATATATATATATATATATATACACACATATATATATATATATATATATATATATATATATATATATATATATATATATACAGTACTCTGCAAAAGTTTTAGGCAGGTGTGAAAAAATGCTGTAAAGTAAGAATGCTTTCAAAAATAGACATGTTAATAGATTATATTTATCAATTAACTAAATGCAGAGTGAGTGAACAGAAGAAAAATCTAAATCAAATCCATATTTGGTGTGACCACCCTTTGCCTTCAAAACAGCATCAATTCTTCTAGGTACACTTGCACAGTCAGGGATTTTGTAGGCATATAGTCAGGTGTATGATTAAACAATTACACCAAACAGGTGCTAATGATCATCAATTCAATATGTAGGTTGAAACACAATCATTAACTGAAACAGAAACAGCTGTGTAGGAGGAATAAAACTGGGTGAGGAACAGCAAACTCAGCTAACAAGGTGAGGTTGCTGAAGACAGTTTACTGTTAAAAGTCATACACCATGGCAAGACTGAGCACACAGCAACAAGACACAAGGTAGTTATACTGCATCAGCAAGGTCTCTCCCAGGCAGAAATTTCAAGGCAGACAGGGGTTTCCAGATGTGCTGTCCAAGCTCTTTTGAAGAAGCACAAAGAAACGGGCAATGTTGAGGACCAGAGGCGCAGTGGTTGGCCAAGGAAACTTACTGCAGCAGATGAAAGACACATCATGCTTACTTCCTTCGCAATCGGAAGATGTCCAGCAGTGCCATCAGCTTAGAATTGGCAGAAAACAGTGGGACCCTGGTACACCCATCTACTGTCCGGAGAAGTCTGGTCAGAAGTGGCCTTCATGGAAGACTTGCGGCCAAAAAGCCATACCTCCGATGTGGAAACAAGGCCAAGCGACTCAACTATGCACGAAAACACAGGAACTGGGGTGCAGAAAAATGGCAGCAGGTGCTCTGGACTGATGAGTCAAAATTTGAAATATTTGGCTGTAGCAGAAGGCAGTTTGTTCGCCGAAGGGCTGGAGAGCGGTACACGAATGAGTGTCTGCAGGCAACAGTGAAGCATGGTGGAGGTTCCTTGCAAGTTTGGGGATTTGGTCAGAATTAATGGTCTCCTCAATGCTGAGAAGTACAGGCAGATACTTATCCATCATGCAATACCATCAGGGAGGCATCTGATTGGCCCCAAATTTATTCTGCAGCATGACAACGACCCCAAACATACAGCGAACTATCTTCAGCGTAAAGAAGAACAAGGAGTCCTGGAAGTGATGGTATGGCCCCCACAGAGCCCTGATCTCAACATCATCGAGTCTGTCTGGGATTACATGAAGAGAGAGAAGCAAATGAGGCTGCCTAAATCCACAGAAGAACTGTGGTTAGTTCTCCAAGATGTTTGGGCCAACCTACCTGCCGAGTTCCTTCAAAAACTGTGTGCAAGTGTACCTAGAAGAATTGATGCTGTTTTGAAGGCAAAGGGTGGTCACACCAAATATTGATTTGATGTTCACTCACTTTGCATTTTGTTAATTGATAAATATAAACTATTAACATGTCTATTTTTGAAAGCATTCTTACTTTACAGTATTTTTTCTCACCTGCCTAAAACTTTTGCACAGTACTGTATATATATATGTGTGTGTGTGTGTGTGTGTAAGTACTGAGGAATCCATCTGCTTGTTTTTAGCACTGCAACAAATACTCGGATATTTAAAAAAAAAAAAAGTCATTGTAATTATATTTGAACGTCAAGGCATACCTGGGTGATTGCAGCTGCGTCATTGTAAAATAGCATTGTAATTGTAAGTGCAATTTTACGATTAGGCTGTCACTGTAATTGTAATTGAGCGCAGATCTGCTTGGTAGCGCTCCGGTAACAATGCTGCAGCTCCCACTGCACTGCTATGCGGAGAGACACTGCTATGTGCTCAAGTCTCAGTAGATCTCCCTCCCCTCACAGACAGTGGTTAATTACACCTCTGTCGCTGTGCTGCTATTGCGTCACTTGCTAATTTTAGGCAGCCCAGTTTCACAGCAGTGGGGAGCAGATTAGAGCAGAAATAAAATACCAAGAAAAAAAAAAACATACATCTCAATTGCGACCTGCCCCTGTCACCATCCTCCGCAGAGAAAATCTACTGCACAAAGAAAAAGACAAGAAAATTACCCACACTCGCTCCTTAACTGTAACTACTAGAGCCACACTGCTTCCCTCCCTCCCTCCCTCCATCCCTCCTCAGCTCCACTAGAGCCACACTGCTTCCCTCCGTCCCTCCCTCCGCCCCTCCTTCCCTCCTCAGGTCCACTACAGCCATACTGCTTCCCTGCCTCCCTCCCTCCCAGTCTCTCCTCAGCTCCACTAGAGCCACACTGCTTCCCTCCCAGTCCCTCCTCAGCTCCGCTATAGCCACACTGCTTCCCTCCCAGTCCCTCCTCAGCTCCACTAGAGCCACACTGCTTCCCTCCCAGTCCCTCCTCAGCTCCGCTAGAGCCACACTGCTTCCTCCCAGTTCCTCCTCAGCTCCACTAGAGCCACACTGCTTCCTCCCTCCCAGTCCATCCTCAGCTCCGCTAGAGCCACACTGCTTCCCTCCCAGTCCCTCCTCAGCTCCACTAGAGCCACACTACTTCCCTCCCAGTCCCTCCTCAACTCCACTAGAGCCACACTGCTTCCCTCCCTCCCAGTTCCTCCTCAGCTCCACTAGAACCACACTGCTTCCCCTCCCTCCCAGTTCTCCTCAGCTCCACTAGAGCCACACTGCTTCCTCCCTCCCAGTCCTCCTCAGCTCCACTAGAGCCACACTGCTTCCTCCCAGTCCCTCCTCAGCTCCACTAGAGCCACACTACTTCCTCCCAGTCCCTCCTCAACTCCACTAGAGCCACACTGCTTCCCTCCTTCCCAGTCCCTCCTCAACTCCACTAGAGCCACACTGCTTCCCTCCCAGTCCCTCCTCAGCTCCACTAGAACCACACTGCTTCCCTCCCAGTCCCTCCTCAGCTCCACTAGAGCCACACTGCTTCCCTCCCAGTCCCTCCTCAGCTCCACTAGAGCCACACTGCTTCCCTCCCAGTCCCCCCAGCTTTAACCACTAGAGCCACACTGCTTCTCTACCTCCTTCCCAATCTCTCCTCAGCTCTCACCACTAGGCTGCATGTTTCGGTCAGCCTCTGACTCAGCGCTGCCCCATGCTGGTGGGACAGATGAAGTGCTCGGCAGGCCAGCAGAGAGGCAGGTGTCTCTGAACACAGTCAGGCCAGTTCACACATCGGCAAACAGAGATCAACGCAGCTGAGAGGAGAGCGGGAGAGAGGGGGGAGGAGAGAGAGAGAGAGAGAGAGAGAGAGAGAGAGAGAGAGAGAGAGAGAGAGAGAGAGAGAGAGAGAGAGAGAGAGAGAGAGAGAGAGAGAGAGACTTTGACTTTTAAGATCCTTTATTAAACCATTCCAATTAAAATCCATTCAATAACAATAATAAGGTAAAACACGATTAAGATACTTGCTGCTCCTGGGAACAGCCGAAACCTCCCCAGAGCATCAGCATAAAATCCTAAAAAAACAACATCATGTTCTCCTTTAAAACTGATTTTAACCAAATAAAAGGATCATAAAATATAAATAAAACACAAAAAGCCAATATTAAAAAAAAAATAACTAAACAGTGTTTTCCTGTAAAAACAGATTAATAGTAAAGTGATAAAAACACTGTAAAACAATAAAACAAAAAATAAATTCAAACTAGAAGTTAAACAGCAGCTCTCCCTCCTCACTCAATGAGCACAAGGCGTCTCCCACACACCACCTCTCCTGAAAGCCCTCCAGGTTACTGACCATTTTAAAAAAGTTAAAATCCACCATTACCCGGCTGACAACTAAAATACTGAAATAATCTGGCAGCATCTGCTAGCCCTGCCTCTAAAATCTTATTTTTCCTAGATTTTAAAATGGCCAATTTTGCCTGCCCTAAAATAAAATTAATTAAAACACACCTATCCCTATTTTTAAAACTATAGGGGAACCCAAAAAATAAAAGTATCTTTGCTGAAAATTACCCAAGGATCTGCAGGAGCCCCTGCAAGAGGTGAAAGAGCGACCCCAGCCTGACACAGTCAGTGAATGTGGAACACGGTCTCCTCCTCCCCCAGAAGCAGCACTCAGCACTGATGCTGGGGTCCACTCTGTGGAGGAACCTTCCGTAGACACGGCACAGTGCAGGATCCTCCACTGCAGGTCCCCTGCTCTCTTGCTTAAAGGCAGTTTGTACAGCACCCTCCATACTGGCTGTCTCTCTTCTGCTACCTGCAAATGGCTTCTCCATTTTGTGTCCACAGTCCCTTTTAGGTGGCTGGACTGGACTGTTTTAACATGCAGCTTGTATAGTTTTTTTTCCCTCTGCTTCTTGGAGTGCTATATTTTTAACTCCCTCCATTTTCCTTATTCTCTCTCCTTCCCCCCCTCTTCCTCACCTAAACCTGGTGATAAAAAAAACTGTGGGGAAAAAAAGGGGTCCCCTCCCCTGATCAGGCCCCCCCCAGCTATTCCCTCCCCCCAAAGCCTCCTTGAGCTTTGGTGAGAGAGAGTTCTTCAACTCATGAATCATCTTCTCAGCCATCCTCTCCGAGTGCCAGCCCCGCCTAGCCAGCTGAGCTGCTGAGATCCAACAGGGGGGCCCTGACACGATCAGGTGAGCCAGTCGGGTTACACCAGCCCTGACAAAACTGGTACACAATGCCCCCGACTGAAAAAAAAACTGAATGGGAAAAGGGGATTAAAAAGAGGGTTCCTCCAGTAGAGACTGGCCTGTCACCGACCCTCCTCCCTCTCCACGCTTACTGTCTGCCACACTTTAAAAACATTCACATAAAAAGAGGGGAGACCTGTCTTGTCTAGCCTGGAGAAATCAATTAAAAACAAGTTGCGATCTAACCCCATTCCTCCCTACCCATCTCAGAAAATAAAAGCTATCTCTCTCCAGTGAGCCCCTTCCTCTGGCCGACAGAAGCCTCTTCACTGCCTGCAGTCTGAAAGCTGCCACCCTGCTGGCAATGCTGACCAGGCCGTTTGCCCCCCCCTTCATCAGTGGGGAGATACAGGACTGCCCGGCCTCAACCAATGTCTCATGGAAATCAAAAGTACTCTCTATATTTCCTCTACCATTCCCGTGGAGGGTCCAAATGCGTGTAACATAAAATAGATGAAACGTTGGGAAGAACAGCCCCTGCCAGCTGAGCAGCCGCCCCTTCATATATTATCCCAAATTTATTATGTCCCAAAGACGCCCTTATCCAGTCATCCCCACAGGGCCTGAGGCAACACCCCCCCTCCTGCCAGCTGCCTGACAGAAAGATATTGCATTATTTTTACAGCTGAAGATTACATTCTTTTTTACTGCATACAATTATCCCATTTATACAGTAGGGGTTTTTGAGGCAGGCACCACCAGCCAGACAACCTGCCCAGAAAAGATGCAACCTGGCTCTAAGACAATGAATACAGCATGCCAGCAGAGCAGCCCCCACCTGGGAGGTTTGAACCCGTTATTAATCGACCATCCGGTCAAGAGTAAGAAATAAAAAAAGGCCTAACTCACAACTCCACACTGTGTGCGACCTGTCATCAAAAGCCTTATTAGCAAGTGGAACAAAAGACATGATTCTGTATTCCAGACAAATGTCAGCATCGTGGGTCAAATGTTTGTCCCTGTTGAGAAAATGAACCCTATTTTGAAAAAAAAAATACTGTAAAAAAAAAAAAACGGAAGCAGTGGGGCCGCTGCAGTTCTTTTTCAAAACTTTCCTTCAGCAACTGGAAATGGATCCATCAATAGACCGTATGTTTAATAATACTAGGGAAATCCAAATGATTCGGGCTCTTTTAAAGGGGTAGTTCCTCAAAGGTCAGCTCTTTATTGAACCTGTCTCAGGCTATTCTATTACAGGGTCTCTTAATCATCTTGATCAATGTTCTTTGTGAAAGCTGTAGAATTTTAGCTGATTTTGCTGTTGTTAATTATTTTTATTCCAGGCCAAAGAAAACACTAGTGCATCCATGTTACGTCACATTGCACCAACGCCCCTTGTACCTTTTCCGAGGCAAGCTGAGACATGTCTTTTTTTCTTTTATTTTTTGAGAGGTTTGCTCAGAGAGAGAGAGAGAGAGAGAGAGCTTTGAGAGAGAGAGAGAGAGAGAAAGAAACAGACAAAAAATTCAGGAGAAGAAACTGGTTAAATCTTGATAATTGTTTTTTTTGGTTTTGCCAAATTTCCAAAACTCTTTAAAAAATGTAACACAGTCTTTTCCAATTGAATGTTGAAATGCCAATAAAACACACCGGTTGGAAAAACCGACTATAGTGGTGGTTTGTCGACGGAATAATGCTTGCCCCTACAAAAAATTGAGGGGACAACGGAATAAAACTGAAAATTTTAGCTACGTACTTTAAAAAAACCTCGCTTCTCAATCTCTCCTGAAACTTTTAAACGCGTGTGATTTAAACGACCGCTACTCCAGCCGCTGGTTGTTTGAAACAGAAATGCTTCCTGACTTGGTCATCCTCCTGTTCAAACGTTAAAACCAGCCCTTTTCTGTCTTTAAAAAATTTAACTTGCTCTTTAAAGACTGTTACAACCATGAAAAGAAATAAAAAAAACACTTTTCAATTTGATAAAAATTTAAAGGTTAAAACAAACACTAAAAATAAAAATAAAATGCTTTTTTAAAAATATTTTAAAATAAAGTTTTTTTGATCATTCCATCCATTTACAGTCTGTACTATTTTTTAAAGCGGTTCCTCTTTCTATTCCATTCTGGAGACTATTCTATTCCGTTCTATTCCATTCCATTCTATTACCTTTGGTACTTATAGTTTCCAGTCTAGTATAGAGGTTACGGGTTCTGTCAGGGGACGACAGAATGAATCACACACGTCATCCCGTCCCCTCATCTTGTGAGCCAAGTCTTGAGAACCTTAAACCAGCTGAACTGTAAACCACATTCAGCTTCAGTGCCCCCTGATAAGACTGGGGAAAGACTTTTCTTCATGGCACATCCCGGGGAACATTTGTGTTTATCTAAAAAATATGAGTGAACAATAATCACAGATACTGACCCAGAGTCCCGCCCCCTTGGCTCTCCTTCCTCAAGTGCTTTTTTTTTTTTTTTTTTTTTTTCCACCACTTCATCAGTTTGCCCAGCCTCTTAAGTGTTATTTCCTGGCTGTGTCTTTTGAGTTGTGCAACTCTGCTTCAAAAGTATAGGGCTCTGCTGGTTCTTGACCCCTCTGCTGGTTCTTTGACCGGGCTTTTGTGACTGCTGATTCTGCTAACCGGGCTCTGATATTTTGAAATGTACCTATTTTCCTGCTGAGCCCGACCTCCTCCCGCCAGGAACTCCCTTATCCTGCTCTGTTTCAGCCCGATCCCTGTTTCTGGGACACTGCTTTCTTTGATGTCCCTGAGCTCCACATTTAAAACACCTCATTATATCGAACTGGCAAAACAACACATTCGTATACATTAAAATTCCACGCTACTTCAATAGTTAAATTAGGATCATGCTGTAAAATGAGCCCTGTCTTCTAAAAGACAAAACATGTTTTACACTGGGATTTTTACATCCCAGAGGAATCGCTTTAATGGGATACATTAATTTTCCGTATCTTGATAACTCTCTTTCCAGTAACTCATTTTTTAAGAAGGGAGGGACATTAGACAGTATTACTTTGGTTACGGGTGTTTAAAGGTGAAACTTCAATAAAAGACCCCTGCACACTAAACCCCTCCTCTACTAGCTTATTTACCAAATCCACATCAGTTAAAAAATGACTAGAGCTTTATTCATCCTTGAAGCTGATTTTATTTTATTAAAACCCACAACCTCTTACCCACCAGGCATTCCTCCACTGACACCCGATATCAGGCGGCATCCGTGTACAGGAAGTCAAGCCCCCTCCCCCCGAACTACCGCCATATCGGCATTTCTGCTGATCTACGACCAGAGTACACAAACAACAATGACTCACAAATATACTAAAAACTATTACGATGATAGACAGATAAACAAACAAACAAATTTTACATAAAACACAAAAATATAAATATATATAAATAAATAATTGCAAAAGTTTAGACTCTGCTGAATCACAACTCCCGCTCACTCACCACCTGGCTCCTCCCACAATCCCACAATCCGAGAGAGAGTGAGAGAGAGAGAGAGAGAGAGAGAGAGAGAAGCAGGGGGTGGGAGAGAGGGAGAGGGAGGAGAGATGGGGGATGGAGAGAAGCAGGTAGAGAATGGGAGAGATAGAGGAGAGGAAAGCAGCAGGGAGAGTGGAAGAGAGAGGGAGGGGCTTTGACCTTTGGAAAGAGAGAGGGAGGAGGGAGAGAATAAAAGGGAGAGTCTTGATGAGACAGGGAGAGGACAGAAAGTTAACCAAGCTAAAAAAAAACTAAAGACAACAGGAGAGGAAAAGAGAAACGAGAGAGGGAGAGAGAAGACATGGAGGAGTGAGAGAGAGCAGTAAAGACCAGAAGGGGCAGTCTGGTTAGTTCACACCTTCGGGAGCTGAGATAAACACAGTAGCTACAAAGACAAGGAATACAAGCTGTAGACGTGCTACACAGCAACGAGAGCGGAGAGAGACGGACAAGTCACGTGACAAGGCGCGATCGAACAGCCGCCAAGTGCTGTGTTGAAGGGAACCCCGGCTACACTGGCCGAATTGAACCACTAGATGGCAATACAGATCTCCTCACGCACGGCCAAGGGCACATTTTTGGCCAAGGACTCGTTTGTCTATTTGGATGAAGGTCAAAGGCGCGATCATTTCTCTCAATATAGTGTGCGTGTGTGTGTGTAGTAAATTACATCACAAGCACTTACTGGATTTAAATAGAAATAATTAAGTGCGGTTGTCATGGCATCAAAAGCCTATAATTCCCTCTCCGTTGACAAATGCGTGTTAAAAATAGCGAAACGTTGGGAAGAACGTGTGTGTATATATTATTATTTATTTCTTAGCAGACGCCCTTATCCAGGGCGACTTACATTTGTTACAAGATATCACATTATTTTTACATACAATTACATTATTTTTTACATGCAATTACCCATTTATACAGTTGGGTTTTTACTGGAGCAATCTAGAAAAAGTACCTTGCTCAAGGGTATAGCAGCAGTGTCCCCACCTGGGATTGAACCCACGACCCTCCGGTCAAGAGTCCAAAGCCCTAACCACAACTCCACACTGCTGCCCTGTATATATTAGCAAGTGGAACAAAAGCTGAAACTGTATTCCAGATTATGTCAGCATCGTGGGTCAAACTGCCTGTTGATAAAATAAAAACTTTCTGAAAAAAAAAATACTGTAATAAAAAAAACGGAAGGGGGCGCTGCAGCTTTTAAAAACGCAGTCGAACTGCAATGGATCCACCAATAGACCGTATTTTAATAATACTACTTAAAACCAAATGATTCGGGCTCTTTTAAAGGGGTAGAGTTACTTTATTGAACCGTCTAGCTATTCTATTACACGTCTTTAATACACAATGTTCTAAGTTAAAGCTGTAGGTTTTAGCATTTTATGTTGTTAATTATTTTTATTAAAACACTAGTTACAGTTACGTCACATTGATTGTAAGTTTTCCGAGGTAGAGAGAGAGAGAGAGAGAGAGAGAGAGAGAGAGAGAGAGAGAGAGAGAGAGCAGACAGACAGACAGACAGACAGACAGATAAATAGATAGACAGACAGACAGACAGATAGATAGATAGATAGATAGATAGATAGATAGATAGATAGATAGATAGTAATGTAACACAGACTTCCAATGTGAACGAATACAAACACACCTGCAAAAAACCGACTGTAGTGCAGTTTGTCGACGGTGCCGCTAGAGGGGAGTAGCGGTCCACAATTTTACACGTAGAAACCTCGCCGCACCCTGAAACTTTTAAACGCGTGTATTACGACCAAGATTGTTTAAAGAAATGCTTCCACTTGGTAAGTAAACGTTAAAACCACTCGCTGTCTGTTTGTTCCCTCTGTAAAATATTGTGAAAATTACAAAAACACAATTTGTAAATGAAGGAGACCTCGTTATGAATGCTTATATTGGTTGTGATTTACTCTAGCAGAAACGCGCCTTTTCCATTCCATTCCATTCCATTCTATTGTTTTGCGTTCTATTCTATTCCATTCTACTCTATTCCGTTCTATTCCATTCCATTCTATTCCGTTGTATTATATTCCAGTCTAGTATGTTATGTTCTATTGGACAGAATGACACACACGCAGCGTCCCGACAGCTGTGAGAAGTCTTGAGAACCTAAACCAGCTCAACTGTAAACGCATTCCGCTTCCTGATAAGTAAAGACTTTGTCATTATTACATTTGAGTTTATCTAAAAAAAATATGAGTGAACAATAATAATTATTGTTAATAATTATTGTTATTATATGTAGTAATTATTATTACATATAGCATCAATGTGATACATTTAAAAGTACAATAAACATCTGCAGTAAATAAATAGGCGCTCGCTTCTTACAATAAGTCATGACTTTATTATGTTAACAATATTAACGTCATCGTCATTATTTCTGTGACGTACACAAGACATGCTGTCTCACCTGCTACCTACAGAAGCAGGAAGCTGTGAATGTCGTAGGGAGATTTAGGATTAAAAAAACAATTAAATAAATAAATAAATAAGGAATACATTTGTTGTTGTAAATGTATTTATTTATTTATTTATTTATTTATTTATTTATTTATTGTATAGGGCCTATATCTACCACAAAAACAAAGTTTTTTTAAAGTTTTCTTTTTAAACAGAAGCAACAAAGTTATAAATTTGTTATATTAAAAAAGAAGCATTTCTTAGTTTTGAAATGTACTTTTAGTCCCTAAACCATGATATAATATTGTAGATGTGATAACGGTTAAACTAAAATGTTCAGGCGCCTGTGTTTTTTATGTGCTGTTCATTATTCCTGTGTTGAGTGAATCTCGTGCTACGGAGGTTAATTCATCTTCCGCATCTAAATTAAACTCGGAGTCATAAATTCAAATGTACACAGTGGCGTCCGTGAGCATTGATCCAGAGGAGGATGTGTGGTCAAGCAATGAGCTGAAATTCACATTATTATTATTATTATTATTATTATTATTATTATTATTATTATTATTATTATTATTATTATTACAATGTTGTTGCTGGTGGTGTTGTTGTTATTGTTATTAATATACGAAGAAGAAGAAGAAGAAGAAGAAGAAGAAAATATGTCCTTTTCAATTACACAAAGAACCACTGCGTAAAACGTTTTGTAAATTATTGTGAATTGTAAATTGTTGTGAATTGTAAATTATTAAGAGAAACACGGCCTTATCGTCATTTTTTTTAACTCGTTTTGAGTTCAATAAATAACTATTATTATTATTATTATTATTATTATTATTATTATTATTATTATTATTATTATTATTAACAATAATAATAATAATTAATTTGTTTATTTATTTATTTATTGTTTTTTTCCGGCACATTTTTGGTTTCTCTTCATAATGTCGAATTCATATATATTTCACACAGGTTTCTGAGTATTTGCTGATAATAATTTTCAAGAAGGCGACACACACAACATCACCGTGCGTTTTGACGTGTTGACGTCTTTATGTTCACAAGGTAAGAGACGCTTTGCCTTACAAATATAACTCGTTCTAATTCGGGGTACAGTATACTGTTAATAAATTATGAACTTAAAATACCTTCAGGTGGGAAAAGTAATATTTCTATTCCGCGTTTCTTAAAGTAAATACAATTTAAAGTAGGCCTACTTAACATATTTAAAAACTAAATTAAAATGATCTTAGACACAGACACCGCTTTGACAGGCGTTACTTCAAACAACACACACTGAGCCACTAACAACACAAGATACCTACAGTATTTAAAATTAACATTGCAGGGAAATACATTACTTAATAGTTTTTATATACAGAATACTTTTAGATAATTATTACCTATTTGAAAAAAAAAAACCATTTACCTCGTGGTATTTTGGGGAGGTGGGGTTTTGACCCGCGTTTAAAAAAAAGAAAATTCACGACGCGGTTTAAAATTAAAACCCGCGCGCCGTACTGCGCGTGCTTAACCTGACGTTATTTCTGAGGTTAATATTTGTATTCAACGCTTTAAAATAAATAAATAAATAAATAAATACAAAAAGTAATCAATTTGATGTTGATTTTAATTATTTGCCGACTATCATCAGCCACCTGCCCAGCAGAGACACATCATTTTGCCGGGAGTGTAGATCTTGCGCTGAGCATGATAATAATTCGGATGTGTGGGTGCCTTAACGAAGTGAGCGGCTCTGAGCGAGAATTTTATTCCGCAGGATCAGATCGCTGATGAAATCCGCTGTGCACTCTGAGCTGATCTGGGGGAGCGGGACTCAGCATGTCGTCGTTAAACGGGCTCTTTCACTGACTGAACTAGGCTTACCTTTTACACGGTTTTATTCGGGATCAGAGCATGTCGTCGTTAAACTTACTTTACAAGATTAATCTTTCACTGACTGAACTACACACTTACCTTTACACGGTTTTTATTCACGCACACACACACACACACCTCCACACACACTCTCAGATTTACAAAGATAGAAACAATGAGAAAGATTTCTAGACAAAAAACAAAGTTGAATTGAGTACTACTACAATTATAAACTTACTTTACAAGATTAATCCACAGTTTAACTGGCTGGGAATTCTACATGGTACACACACACACACACACACACACACACACACACACACACACACACACACACACACACACACACACACACTGACACACGCACACACACACGCACGCACGCACACACACACTCACAAATATGGGTCACTGAGCTGTTTATATACATGTTTAGTAACAAGTGATGTCAAATCTAGCCCTGGAAGGTAAGGCTGACAGTGAGTCACAGGGGACAATCTTCTCACTTGCACACAGTGTCTCATTGTGACCAACTAGGGGCACTGCCACAGGAACAGGGCACACACAGAATACTATCCAGCCCAGAGAGGGAGAAACACAGCGCCCCCTAGAGACCAATCCACACCACTGCACTCACTGCTCACTGAAATCAGCCTGGCCCTGCTGCTGCTACTGGATCCCAGATCAGATCACAGTCCAAGAAGAAGAAGAAGAAGAAGAAGAAGAATGAATGAATGAATGAATGAATTCTGACCAGGCCAGGCCCTGTTGCTGCTGCTTAGCTTCTGAGATCTGAAAAACAGTAAGAACAGAAACACCCCATGTTTATGATTATGGTCATCAACCATCCCACTTGAAAACAAGCAAACTGTTTTAAAATTCCACAGCACTGCAATGGTTTTGTATTACACTGAGGGGCAATGGTAGCACAAGTATAGGGCAGCTACAATGGGGTGAGGCTGGTAGAATGGGACCACAGTGTGCTAACTATACCCTCAATGATCTTCAATGGCAGACAGACAGACAGCGGCACTGCAATGGCTCTGTATTACACTGAATGGTAGCCCAAGTATAGGGCAGCTGCAATGGGGCTGGTAGAACACAATAGAGGGATGATATTTTGACAGTGGGATCACAATGGGGATGAGCCAGCCATACACACTGCTGGTAATCCATTGCAGTCCAGCACAGGACCAGATCAGTACCAGACAGACAGACAGACAGCTATCAGGACCTCTGTGTGTCTGTGTGTCTGTCTGCACGGTTCCCGCTCCCCAGTGCAGCGCGCTGGCCATGCTGGGGTCTGCTCTTGCCTCTGGGGTTACAATGAGATTCCATGAGCGAGGCTTGTTGAAATTCTCCAATAAAGAAACCTGACATTTTAATGAGACTTTAATTAAATTACTTTGTTTTGTCTAACTTCCTTTTTCCTTTTAATTGTCTTTTTTTCCCCCTATTCTTTCTTCTTCTCATCTCCCAAAAAAAGGTTCCGTTAATTTCAATAATGGGCGGCTTGACCCCTGGGGGTCAGATTTTACAGTGACCCCCAGGGCATGCTTGACGGAGGTTGGGGTGGGTGGTTGGGGGGCAGGGGTATAGATTCGCTATCAAGGCAGTTCCCTGTCTATAGTGCTATTGTTCATTTTAGCACACAGCTCCTCTCCGTAACAGTGGCCCATTGTCTGCAGTGTCTACCCACAATGCACCACCCCACGGCTAGTTCCTTTCTTTCTCTCCTCACCCAATTAAAGCTTGCTCGCTCTTCGCTGCTTCCTGCTCTTTTGAAAAGGACACCAGCTCCGGTATTTAGTTACTGTTGCTGAAAATAGTTATTTTTTATGGGAACCGGTTTTTAGATTTGCAGGCTTCTCCGCTCCGCCTGGGCAGCAATTCAGAAATTAACCCTTTAAAGAGTAAGCAGCAAGGTTTCCGATAAAAAATAGAGCATCACGCGCCCCCAGGTGTTGCTACAACTGTTTGACTGGCGTACCTGTCATTTTTCTTTTCATTGTTAACATCCTGACAACTGTTTACACTTCTACATTTAAAGTCTGTTTCAAAGCTCTTTTCAAATGTCCGCTCTAGTGCCCTGGGGTGCTCTGGCTTTTCTGTTCAGTGTCACATCATGGATCGTTGTTGCTGTGTTTCCTGTTTGACAATGTGGGTGATAATCCTGACACTACCAGTGCACTAGAGCGAACTGTAAGGGGGTTACTGCTGGGGTATCCTACTGCTTTTTAAAATCCTTTTAATTTGAAAAATCTGGGTGGGGGTCTGATAGGGCTTCAATGGGAAAGAAATGTGGTCGATTCGGGTTGTTTTTGGGTTACCACTGCACTAGCGAGGGCCTTTCTCATTAAAATATTCTGCATGGATCTGAAGCAGGGATACATATCTGTGAAATCAATCACTACTTAGAAACTTAATACATGTATTTGGATGTTTCTAAAGTTGGCATCAGTGTAACAGTATAACAACTTAGCTGTGAATTTATCTGTGTGAAGAAGTGTTGTCCTAAGTCTATCTCCACTTCAGTTCCAACTGTGTGACCTCCGGTCCTATTAGTTAAACTATTAGTTATATTAGTTAACTATGTCAACTCCTTTTACGATTTGAAAGACTTCATTTTAAGATTTGAAAGGCCTATCTTCACAGCTCACTCCTCTAAGCAATACAGCCCACCACTGCCCACTGTCTGTGGCTTTTTCAAGCCTGGGTGCCACATCTTTCCACTTATACCCCTCCACTGCAGCGCTAATGAGAGCTAATGTTATGCCTTGGTTACTGTATCCTGCAGCAGGCTGTATATTAATAAAGAAAGCCGAGTTAAACACTCTTCTGTGCAGTAGAATGGGTGTTATTGATTCCAGACCTCATTCATGCATTGGGTTCCTTTGCATCGTTCTGACACAGTCCTTTACAAATGATATGAATGACTACAAACACATTTCCAGCAATTCCAATCTTTCAATAATTGTCCCGGCACTGATTTCCACAGGCATGGAAATAAGACTCCCATTGCATAGCAGTTTCACCCATTCCAGGTTTTACTGCTACCAGCTTGATCAGCCCCCAGTGTGTCTAGGTAACATGCTCAGGTGTGTGTTATTATTAAACTCCTAGCAAAACCAGGATAGGATCAAACAGCTATGCAATAGGAGTCTTATTTCCACCCATGTTAAAGAAAGCAGAGTTAAACATTGATTTCACACCTCATTCATGCATTAAGTTCCTTCCCATCTTTCTGAATCAGTCCTTTATAAATTCTAATATGACAAAGATGCTCATTTTATCCAAGTTTCAAGCCATGCTTGAATACTTGCCCCACTGTTCACACTGGTATACACACGCTGAAGAAAATCTATGTAAAGTGCACAAGAATGTGGCTAGTATTTCATGTTAGATTTTAAAAAGTCACATTTTTCATTAAGAATCTGTAAAACTACAAAGTGGTGTTTAATTCAATATGCTAACGTAACATTATTCAGCAGGTTTCATTCCACTTTATGAAGCTAAATGTGTTAATTCCATAAGGTGATGCAAAACTTTTGGCCATACCTGTATATTCATCCAATGAGAAACATTAATAATCTTACTACTATAGTATTGACAACCAATTAATATTGTGCATCTATTGCAGTGATATCGTATTCTGATTTAGCTAGCTTTTGCTAAATTTATGGCAATTCCCGGGACACCTTCTTGAAAACTGGGACGGTCCAGGGAAAAGCAGGGACAGGTGACCACCCTGTCAACTAGTAACGGTGGTCCTTAGGCGCCCTGACGGATCACCTGACTAGAATATGTGTCTCCTGCTTGTAACCCTGTGGCCAGCTGGTCCTGCTTCTGAACCCGCCTCACATGGTGCGTCATGGCTGTCGGGGGGCTAAACATGCCTGATGAAATCACAACGCTTTCATCTGGGCCTGGCAACAAGGACCCTATTCATTCGGGCAGCACAGCGGCCGCCCCCAGCCCCCAAGCCCCCCCTGCACGCTCCCTAATTGAATGTTCTGAGAAGAACTCATGATAGGAAAGTTACTTTTTTTCTTTCTTGTTTCGATCAAAACAACATCTGTGCGAACATTGTTTACCACTGAGAATCAGCTCTCGTTAACCCTTGGAGGAGTGGTAAGAAGCAACTCAGGCTCTAAAAAAAAGATCTAACTGGCTGTAGCTTTTAATGTGTTGTTTTCACTGCGACCCTCATCACCGTGTAGCTTAACTGTTGTTTATTTGTTCACTTTGAAAACCTGTGATGGTAAATATCTCCCCCAATACACCATGTGTCCTTTTTTTATCTCCAACCACTGAGCTCCACAAACCCCACTGCCTTCCACACTGCAGCCCAGCGCTTTCTTTATCTAACCACTGAGCTCCTCAAACCCACTGCCTTCCACACTGCAGCCCAGCGCTTTCTTTATCTAACCACTGAGCTCCTCAAACCCCACTGCCTTCCACACTGCAGCCCAGCGCTTTCTTTATCTAACCACTGAGCTCCTCAAACCCCACTGCCTTCCACACTGCAGCCCAGCGCTTTCTTTATCTAACCACTGAGCTCCTCAAACCCCACTGCCTTCCACACTGCAGCCCAGCGCTTTTTATCTAACCACTGAGCTCCTCAAACCCCACTGCCTTCCACACTGCAGCCCAGCGCTTTCTTTATCTAACCACTGAGCTCCTCAAACCCCACTGCCTTCCACACTGCAGCCCAGCGCTTTCTTTATAAAACCATTAGCCCATTTTGCTTAAGTGTCCCTTCCCCGTGACAAGAAGTCACGTTAATACATTAAAGCGATTATTATCCTCAATTAACTAGCTAATATTAACTAATTAGCTCCCTCCCCCGCCACTGTCCCTGACTTATAAAGTAGTTTGCCAGGAGGCGGCTGTCTCATGATCGTCACGTCGCTATGCCAACGACATCTGTGGAAACGTAGCGCAGAGAACAGGGCCTCAAGCGCTCACCTCTCAGCGGGAAAATTAGTTCGAGGTCATTCGCATATAATGGACTTTCTTTTATAAACTTAAGTGGAGATGCTACTACTAGTATCTAAGTACAGACAGACAGTGTCTTCTTTATTACATTTGACAAGGAGCCCGAACGTCTTTTGTTAGCCGACAACAAAAGGAGATTCTCCTCGCTCCGTTTCCTTTAAAGAGTTAATTGTCAACGCTGTAGGCCCGCATTTCAAAGTGACGGCTATACACAGTGGCCGGCACGTACAAAGCAAGGGGTCAACAATTTTATTTACAATTTACAATTTTACGCGTTTGATTAAATCGGTGTCTTGGGATCTGACTTTTGACTTTCGACTTTAAATTTACACTCGCGTACACACACACAAATTGAACAGGTTGTGTGTTTATACAAAACAACATTACGTTTCTGGATATGCAAAACAATTCTATTTACGTTCTCTAGACGCTGACAGCTACCACGCGTTTACCTGTCGACAGTATAAAGTCACTATTAACTCTTCATTAACTCCACATTAATAAGTGCCATTGGTTTGAGTACAGACTCGTTTGTAAGTTTTTGGAGCATTTTTAACTGGCATCGATTTTAACTGTATCTGTAACTGTAGTGTTATGATAACTTCCTCTAATTTTGATAAACTCAAAAGTCACTTCTTTGTAATGCATCAGATTACATAAATACAGCTTGTGTTCTGTTTTCTTTTTTTCAAATAAAAGCGGTCAAGTAAGTACCTCTTGCTTTTGCCGATTGCTGTCTGTCAACACGCCTGAACGTTGTCTAATAAAATAGTTCGACTAATTTATTAAATTAGCAATAATTAACCTACAGTTAAATTAATAACACGTGTCCCTTACCAGTTGCTTCCGTGCTTGCACCATTACTGGAGGACTTAATACCAATTTAGGCTTGCTTCTTAACTTAATTGAAAACTCCATGTCACGTGTAGGAGTATGCCACTTATTTTTATTTCCCTTTTAAATGTTTTTATCCTGTAAATATTGTCTATGACCAGGATCATGCAAATTGAAATGGTTTTAATTTTTTTAAATGCTTTTATATCTCAAGACTTCTATCTTGGTTAAATAAATACATTTGAAATCTGAACTAGAAATAAAATAAAAGCACCTGCCATGTACAGCACACACTGTTGGTGCAAACAGGGTGTTCCATGACACAAATGAACATACGCAGACAGAACCCCTGACGTATATTCCATGATATACACATGCTGCATCTCCCTGTTGAAACTCAATGGGACGCAAAGAGGACTGACAGGTGGGGCTCAGTTGGCAGGTGCTTCCCTATTCGGGGGAAGCTGGGTGACGAGAAACAGGGATGTCAGATTTCGTCCAACTTCCTGAATGTTTGAACTTTATGATTCAACGCGTTTAAACGTTCTAAAGTTTTATCCGGAACGTTTGTAACCAATGAAAAGCCTTCACGAGAAGCCACCATTTCACTGCTCTTACTTTATTAGCGTGGTGGAGATACATCTATACAACATCAATGACTGTTGGTGGCCAAAGCAAAACGGGGAGGCAGAAAAGAGACAGAGGGCTTTTGGGGTCCCCTTAAGCCCCCAGCACCAGTAGAATCTTATTCTGTTCTGAATGACAACACTTTTCATATCCTCTCAACGTTTTGCCCCAGTTCAAGGCTGCTAAAAGCATTTTCTCCATAGCCAGCAGAGAAAATAAAACAGTAGCCCATCATAGTTTTATTCAAATAAACTGTCGCACAGTGCTAGCGTCTGTTTTAAAATTGCACTGTATACAACATTGAATCGGCATTTAGATTTCAAGACCGCGCCACTTTAAGATATTTTGCACGAAATGTTTTCTGAACAAAGTTGTTGAGTATTGTATAACACGCGTGTTTTTTTTTTTTTGACAATGGTTAAAACATTCAGGAACTTGGAATACAATTCAATGTTTGAACTCTAAACTGTTTCCATGCCTTCGCATTTCTCCATAGATCTGAAGAACCGCGTTGCCCTCAATATTATTTAGCTCAAGTTATTGAGAAGAGAGGATTCTGGGGATATGGGGGGGGTTAGACTGTACATCCGTCTGTCTGTCACCTTTTTGTAAATACCTGTTGAATCACTTATTAAATTGTTATTAAATTACTGACATACCCGCTGACAGCGTTAAGGCTGGTGTTTCTAGTTATCTGCTCGCCTTTGAAGCAGGCGGGATGTGTCGGCAGGTTGTCTGGCTGCTAACCCGTTTGCTCTGGCATCGTCGACTCGAAACCACACAGCTCCAAGCAGGGCTGATTCAGAGATCCAGAAACAAGGGGAGCAGACAAAAGACTTCTTTATCAGCTCTCCCTCCCTCCCTCCCTTCCTCCTTCTCTCGCAGAACAAGTGTCACCGATCCCCCGGAAACCGTTTCCCAAACAAGGATCTCTTTCAGAAGCAGCGAAACAAGTACCGACAAAACAAACCCCACGTTCTGTTAACCCTCTCCCTTCCAACGTCAGGTGGGTGTCAGGTTTAAGACTGGTTAGCTGAAGTTTACTACCGCTAAACGGCTTCATCAGTCATTACAAAAATAAACGAAATTCATTCACTGTTTGTATGTGTTTTGCTGTTGTTTGAGCTGCTTATCTGACTACCTGTTTAGAATACGGGTTGAAGCTCAGGTTATGTTCCTTATTCTAATCAATGACACCTGCACTTTCCAGGTCACCCCCAGCGGTGTATTCTGAGTGCAAAGCCTGTCAGTCAATAGAGGAAGCAGCTGATTGGTCAACAGGAAAAAATCCCCAGAAGGGGAGGGGACAATGTTACCCTCCAAGTGACCAAGGAAGTGCAACATTATCTAAAAAGCATGGTTTGCAAACGGAGATGTCTATAACCTAGTGTATTCTGTTTAAAATGTGTTTCTTTCAAAACTGCACATGTGAGAGCTGTGTGCAGATATGGCTAAGAGTTTTGCATCACCTAGAATTTTAGGATTGAGACATAATTTAACTATATATATAAACAAAATTTAGATATTTTATTTAACATCATGTAATCAAAGAAACTACCAAATAATGTCACAAAAAAAAAGTCTACCGGGAGCCATAATAGTAATACAGTAGTATTTCATGTTAGATTTCAATATGTTTTTGCCAGTTTTTTTTGTTATATGGAATGCTACAAAGAGGTGTGGGCAACATGTGTGGAGTAGTGGTTAGGGCTCTGGACTTGACCGGAGGGTCGTGGGTTCAATCCCAGGTGGGGGACACTGCTGCTGTACCCTTGAGCAAGGTACTTTACCTAGATTGCTCCAGTAAAAACCCAACTGTATAAATGGGTAATTGTATGTAAAAAATAATGTGTAAAAAATAATGTAATTATATGTAAAATAATGTGATATCTTGTAAAAATTGTAAGTTGCCCTGGATAAGGGCATCTGCTAAGAAAAAAAAAAAATAATATGTTAGCGTGGCATTATTCAGCAGGTTTCATTCCACTTTATGAAGCAAAATTAGTTCTATAGGGCAATGCAAAATGTTTGGCCATAGCTGTGCAGTGCATTTCCGAAATGATCTCTATTGCATTGAAGGGCATATTGATGTATGAAGTGATTGTGGTGGTACGGTCGCTGTGCTCAGTCCATTCCCCTGCACAGCACGTGCCTCTGCACAGCGGATGAGAGGAGAATTGTCCCATTCCAGGGTGAATAAAAGGGGTGCTTCTTCTCAACTCGCTGGCCCTTGTCCCCAAGACAAGGAGGCATTGAGGGGCAGCCTCCCATGAAACACAGCTGGGAGAGAGGGGGGAACGAAGGGGAGAACACTGGCATTGTCCAGCCACATGCACGCTGTCACACCGGGAGAGAGAGGGAGCATGAAACTGGGACAAGCAATACAGCAGGGTTACACAGGCAGTGTGGGGAAAGTTACTTTTCAAATCTGTTGCGAGTTACAAGTTACTTTTATTTATTATTAATTCATTATTTAGCAGAAGCTTTTATCCAAAGTGACTTACAGAGATTAGGGGTGAACTGTGCATCAACAACTGCTGCTGCAGAGTCACTTCCAATAGGAACTTGTTTGTTTTATGTCTCATCTGATGGACGGAGGTTAAATGACTAGCTCAGGGTTACATACAGTGAGTCAGTGGCTGAGCTGGGATTTGAACCGGGGACCTCCTGGTATCAAGCCCTTTTCTCTAACAATGGTCCACAATCAGCTGCTGTAACTTAAAAAAACAAAAGTTACGGTAACAGCTATAAAACTCTTTCGATTTTACAGAGAGTTTTCGGTTTCATCAGGCTGCAGGTTGAACTATTCTTTTGAAGATCCAGCTATGGAACTCACTAGTTCCCTCCTCTCTACTTTCAACCAAGATGATATGAATAGCACTTCCATGTGAGGTTTGCACTGTCTGTCTGTCTGTCTGTCTGTCTGTCTGCACCACCTAGCCCCCCAGATTGGAACCCAGGGCTCCAGAGGAAGGTGAAAGGCAGGAACGAGAGACTAGTGAATTAGCCCAATATCTGTTTGTCTGCCTGTCTGTCTGTCTGTCTGCACCACCTAGCCCCCAGAAAACCCAGGGCCCAGAGGAAGGTGAAAGGCGGGAACGAGAGCTAGTGAAAGCCCATTGTCTGTCTGTCTGTCTGTCTGCCTGTCTGTCTGTTTCCACCTAGCCCCCAGATTGGAACCCAGGGCTCCTTGAAAGGAAGGAAGGAGAGGCTAGTGGAACCCATCTGTTTGTCTGTCTGTCTGTCTGTCTGTCTGTCTGCAACCCAGATTGGGAAACCCAGGGCTCCAGAGGAAGGTGCTTCCATGTGAGAGGGTGAATTAGCCCATTGTCTGTCTGTCTGTCTGTCTGTCTGTCTGTCTGCACCACCTAGCCCCCCAGATTGGAACCCAGGGCTCCAGAGGAAGGTGAAAGGCAGGAACGAGAGGCTAGTGAATTAGCCCAATATCTGTTTGTCTGTCTGTCTGTCTGACACTAAGAGACGCCGCCTGTCTGTGCCGCCCTAGCCCCCAGATTGGAACCCAGGGCTCAGAGGAAGGTGAAACTGGGTCAGAAGCTGAGAGACTGGTGAATTAGCCCAATATCTGTTTGTCTGTCTGTCTGCCTGTCTGTCTGAGCCGGTCCCTAGCCCCCAGATTGGAACCCAGGGCTCCAGAGGAAGGTGAAAGACAGGGGGGTGAGAGACCTAGTGAATTAGCCCAATATCTGTTTGTCTGTCTGTCTGTCTGTCTGTCTGTGCCACCTAGCCCCCAGATTGGAACCCAGGGCTCCAGAGGAAGGTGAAAGGCACCTTTTGAGAGACTTTAATGAATTAGCCCAATATCTGTTTGTCTGTCTGTCTGCCTGTCTGTCTGTGCCGCCTAGCCCCCAGATTGGAACCCAGGGCTCCAGAGGAAGTCTGTGAAAGGCAGAAATGGAAGGAGACCAATGAATTAGCCCAATATCTGTTTGTCTGTCTGTCTGCCTGTCTGTCTGTGAAACCTAGCCCCCCAGATTGGAACCCAGGGCTCCAGAGGAAGGTGAAAGACAGAACGAGAGACTAATGAATTAGCCCAATATCTGTTTGTCTTTCTGTCTGCCTGTCTGTCTGTTCTGTGCCTAGCCCCCAGATTGGAACCCAGGGCTCCAGAGGAAGGTGAAAGACAGGAATATAGAGACTAATGAATTATATATAATATCTGTTTGTCTATTCTGTCTGCCTGTCTGTCTGTTGCCGCCTAGCCCCCAGATTGGAACCCAGGGCTCCAGAGGAAGGTGAAAGGCAGAAATGAGAGGCTGGTGAATTAGCCCAATATCTGTTTGTCTGTCTGTCTGCCTGTCTGTCTGTGCCACCCTAGCTCCCCCCAGATTGGAACCCAGGGCTCCAGAGGAAGGTGAAAGACAGGATTCAGGGAGAATAAAAGTGAATTAGCCCAATATCTGTTTGTCTTTCTGTCTGCCTGTCTGTCTGTGCCGCCTAGCCCCCCAGATTGGAACCCAGGGCTCCAGAGGAAGGTGAAAGACAGGAACGAGAGACTAATGAATTAGCCCAATATCTGTTTGTCTGTCTGTCTGTCTGTCTGTCTGTCTGTCTGTCCTTTTATTTATTATTAATTTGTTATTTAGCCCCAGATTGGAACCCAGGGCTCCAGAGGAAGGTGAAATCAACAGGAACGAGAGACTAGTGAATTAGCCCAATATCTGTTTGTCTGTCTGTCTGCCTGTCTGTCTGTGCCGCCTAGCCCCCCAGATTGGAACCCAGGGCTCCAGAGGAAGGTGAAAGGCAGAAATGAGATGTCTGGTGAATTAGCCCAATATCTGTTTGTCTGTCTGTCTGCCTGTCTGTCTGTGCCACCTAGCCCCCAGATTGGAACCCAGGGCTCCAGAGGAAGGTGAAAGGCAGAAATGAGAAACTGGTGAATTAGCCCAATATCTGTTTGTCTGTCTGTCTGTCTGTCTGTCTGTCTGAACCTAGCCCCCAGATTGGAACCCAGGGCTCCAGAGGAAGGTGAAAGACAGAAATGAGAGACTGGTGAATTAGCCCAATATCTGTTTGTCTGTCTGTCTGCCTGTCTGTCTGTGCCGCCTAGCCCCCCAGATTAGAACCCAGGGCTCCAGAGGAAGGTGAAAGGCAGGAAATGAGAGGCTGGTGAATTAGCCCAATATCTGTTTGTCTGTCTGTCTGTCTGTCTGTCTGTGCCACCTAGCCCCCCAGATTGGAACCCAGGGCTCCAGAGGAAGGTGAAAGGCAGGAACGAGAGACTAGTGAATTAGCCCAATATCTGTTTGTCTGTCTGTCTGCCTGTCTGTCTGTGCCGCCTAGCCCCCCAGATTGGAACCCAGGGCTCCAGAGGAAGGTGAAAGGCAGAAATGAGAGGCTGGTGAATTAGCCCAATATCTGTTTGTCTGTCTGTCTGCCTGTCTGTCTGTGCCACCTAGCCCCCCAGATTGGAACCCAGGGCTCCAGAGGAAGGTGAAAGGCAGAAATGAGAGGCTGGTGAATTAGCCCAATATCTGTTTGTCTGTCTGTCTGCCTGTCTGTCTGTGCCACCTAGCCCCCAGATTGGAACCCAGGGCTCCAGAGGAAGGTGAAAGGCAGAAATGAGAGGCTGGTGAATTAGCCCAATATCTGTTTGTCTGTCTGTCTGCCTGTCTGTCTGTGCCACCTAGCCCCCCAGATTGGAACCCAGGGCTCCAGAGGAAGGTGAAAGGCAGAAATGAGAGGCTGGTGAATTAGCCCAATATCTGTTTGTCTGTCTGTCTGTCCTGTCTGTCTGTGCCGCCCTAGCCCCCAGATTGGAACCCAGGGCTCCAGAGGAAGGTGAAAGGCAGAAATGAGAGGCTGGTGAATTAGCCCAATATCTGTTTGTCTGTCTGTCTGTCTGTCTGTCTGTGCCACCTAGCCCCCCAGATTAGAACCCAGGGCTCCAGAGGAAGGTGAAAGGCAGAAATGAGAGGCTGGTGAATTAGCCCAATATCTGTTTGTCTGTCTGTCTGCCTGTCTGTCTGTGCCACCTAGCCCCCCAGATTGGAACCCAGGGCTCCAGAGGAAGGTGAAAGGCAGGAACGAGAGACTAGTGAATTAGCCCAATATCTGTTTGTCTGTCTGTCTGCCTGTCTGTCTGTGCCGCCTAGCCCCCCAGATTGGAACCCAGGGCTCCAGAGGAAGGTGAAAGGCAGGAACGAGAGACTAGTGAATTAGCCCAATATCTGTTTGCCCTTCTCCAACGTGTCAGATATTGTACAGCCCCCACACAATGGTCCATTGACAGTGCCTGGTGCACAGTAATGACCCCCCCTCCCAGCTGCAAATCTGTTCCTCTGTCTGTCTGCACCAAACACAGAGGAACAGCCCCCAGGGATTCATCCAGGACAGAGGGGAGGAAGGGGGTGGACAATATGAGAGGCAGACAGAATTAGCCCAATATTTATTTGTCTGTCAAAGGGTCTGTCTGTCTGTGCCGTAGCCGTCAGATCATTAACCATTACCAGAGGAAAAACAAAATAGGTTTAACAGGGGGACCGATTCAGTTCAAAGGTCTTTTTTTCTGTTTGTCTTTCTTATAGAGGTGCACCTGCACACAGGTGATATCAGAGATTTGCTGATATATCCGATTGCTTGCCTTGTGTTTTGTAACGTGATGTACGTTATAATCTCCTACCTCAGCTAACTCAATCAATTCAACTTTCAGAAGTCTTGCTGAAACTAGACTGGACCTCAATTGAAAGCCTCTCACGAGAGCCTGTGCAAAGTCAATGGCTGAATGCAAAACCAACACACGCACACACTGGTCTTAATGGGACCTGTAAGAGAGCCTTCGAACAAAACTCCTTTCAACATACAAACGGTTCCCTTATAAAATGTTTGTAAAATTACCACAATAATTTTGCTGTTTGTCATGCTTTTTCCATGGTTATACCATGCATTTATAATATAGGGTCATGCTTATTAATATGCAGAAACCATACCTCTCTGTGAATTTTACAATGCTGTTTGTATGCTTTGCCTGTTCTGTCTGTGCTAGCCCCAATGATTGGAACCCAGGGCTCCACCAGGAAGGTGAACAATGCTCCCCTATGCTTTACCCCACCTCTGTCTGCCTTTCTAATGTCTGTCTGTCTGTCACCAGTCATGTCTGTCTGTACAATGTCTGTCTTGCCACCAGACCTCAGATTGGAACTCATACAGCCGGGTGGAAGGTGAAAGACCCTCTGTGCTTTTGAATTAGCCCAACCATCTGTTTGTCTGTCTTTTTGCAATGTCTGTCTGTATGCTTTATCAGCCCCCCAGATTTTACCCAGGGCTCCAAGGAAGGTGAAACCAGGAACGAGAGGCTGTGAATTAACAATGCTTCCCTTATGCTTTACCAGATACCTTTACAATGGTTCATTGTGTTTTATTTCCCAGCTTTGCAAAATGCTTCCTCAACCTCTGCACCAAACACAGAGGAACACAATGGCAGGGATTATACAGACAGAGGGGGGTGGGGTGGACCTCTCTGTGCTTTGCACAATGCTTCGCGCATTTTTACCAGACCTCTCTGTGTGTTTTTAAATGCCAAAGGGTACCAGATCTCTCTGTGCTTTACAATGCTTCCAGATCATTAACCATTACCATCGAAAAACAAAATAGGTTTTGATTCAGTTCAAGGTTTTTTCCTATGCTTTATCATAGAGGTGCTCTGCACAGGTTTATCATGAATTGCTGATATATCCGATTGCTTGCCTTGTGTTTTGTAACGTGATTATTATCTCCTACCTCAGCTAACTCAATCAATTCAACTTTACAAGCCTTGCTGAAACTAGACTGGACCTCTGTGAAAGCCTCTCACGAGAGCCTATGCAAAGTCAATGGCTGAATGCAAAACCAACACACGCACACACTGGTCTTAATGGGACCTGTCTGTGCCTTGAACAAATCCTTTCAACATACAAACGGTTCCCTTATAAAATGTTTCTAAAATTACCACAATAATTTTGCAGTTTCACCCTTTTTTCCCATGGTTCTTTGTGCATTTATAATAATGTCTTGCTTATTAATATGCTTTACCAGACCTCTCTGTGCTTTACAATGCTTCCCATGCTTTACCAGATCTCTGTGCTTTACAATGCTTCCCTATGCTTTTACCAGACCTCTGTTTTACAATGCCCCCCTATGCTTTACCAGACCTCTCTGTGCTTTATAATGCTTCCCCATACCAGACATCTCTGTGCTTTACAATGCTTCCTATGTTTTTACCATACCTCTCTGTGCTTTACAATGCTTCCTATGCTTTACCAGACCCTCTGTTTTTTACAATGCTTCCTATGCTTTTACCAGACCTCTCTGTGCTTTACAATGCTTCCCTATGCTTTTATCAGACCTCTGTGCTTTACAATGCTTCCTATGCTTTACCACACCTCTCTGTGCTTTTACAATGCTTCCCTATGCTTTACCAGACCTCTCTGTGTTTACAATGCTTCCTATGCTTTTACCAGACCTCTCCTGTGCTTTACAACCATACCCTATGTTTTACCAGATCCTCCCTGTGCTTTACAATGCTTCCCTGTGCTTTACCATACCTCTCTGTGCTTTACAATGCTTCCCTATGCTTTACCAGACCTCTCTGTGCTTTACAATGCTTCCTATGCTTTTACCACACCTCTCTGTGCTTTACAATGCTTCCCTATGCTTTACCAGACCTCTCTGTGGTTTACAATGCTTCCCTATGCTTTACCACACCTCTCTGTGCTTTACAATGCTTCCCTATGCTTTACCACACCTCTCTGTGCTTTACAATGCTTCCCTATGCTCTATCTTTCACTGTGCTTTATTACACTGTGCTATGCTTTTACTGTGGAATACTTTTATAAGGATAATGACATCTATTCCATGAATGTATTCAATGCCGTTTCATATTCTGTACTATCCCATACACCCTGTCAATATTCGCCACGGTCATCGGCCTTTTTGTAATACTAGATAGCTCTGGTTTTGAATGTAGATACAGCTGTAGTCACAAGTTTACATATCCCAATGGAAAATTATAATTTCTAAAAATTTCTCGAAAACAAATACTTACAGGAAAAATCTTTTGTAGCAAAAGTTTTGCTTTTGTGGATGAGTTACAAGAAATAGATGTCTACAATTATTTTTTTTTTTTTTTTTGCAAAACTTCAAAAATGCTAATTCAAAGGTATTCATACCCTGACAAGGAACATTAAATTAATAGCTAGTTGAGGCACCTTTAGCAATAATAACCTTTTTTAAATGATTAGGATATTTGTCAATGAGCATTTGGCATGATTCTTTAGTGATGTTTGACCATTCTTCAACACAAAATTGTTCCAGTTCATTCAAATTCCAAGGACTTCTCTTGTGCACAGCCTTCTTCAACTCATACCGAAGATTCTCAATCGGATTTAGATCAGGACTTTGACTAGGCTATTCCAGAACCTTGATATTATTCTTCTTTAACCGTTCTGAAGTAGATTTTCATGCGTGCTTTGGATCGTTATCGTGTTGGAACGTCCAGTTGCGCTTTAAACCAAGTTTTGTAGCAGAGGGTTTCAGATGATTGGCCAATATCTTTTGGTATGCTATGGAATCCATTTTACCATGTATTGGAACTAAATTTCCTGTGCCATTAGAGGAAAATCAGCCCCATAGAAGGATATTAGCACCTCCATGCTTGGCAGTAGGTATGGTGTTCTTTTCTTTGTACGCCTCACCAGACTTTCCAAACGTAACGACTATCAGCGTGACCAAATAGCTCGATTTTTGTTTCATCACTCCACAAAACCTTTGACCAGAACTCATATCCATCATTCAAATGCTGTTTTGCAAACTTTAAGCGATTGTCCTTGTGACGTTTTCCTAAGAGTGGCTTTTTCCTTGACCTGCGACCATTGAGACCTTCACCATGCAATACTCGACCTATGGTTGAAATGGAAACCCCAGTCCCACTTGCAGCCAATTCACTTTGAATATCTTTGGCAGTCAATCTCGGATCTTCCTCACAATTCTTCTGCTTATTCTTGGTGAAAGAACCTTCTTCCTTCCAGACCAAGGGAGCGTTGTGACCATACCATGAGTCTTGTACTCCTTGATAATAGAAACAACAGTTGAAATTGGGATACTCAGATGCTTTGAAATCTTCTTGTATCCTTCTCCAGCTTTATGACAACAAACAATTGTCTGCCTAAGGTCTTCAGATAGCTCTTTACTTTTTCCCATATTGACTTATTGGTAATGACAGCAATCATCCTACGACTAACCCTTTTATACTCTCTAAGAATGTTCACCTACAATCCAGCATTTTCTAGACTTTTCTAGAATTAGGTTCTACATTATCATATTGAAATCTCTTACACCTTGTAGACAATACTATAATAGCAGCAAAGGGTATGAATACTTTTGAATTAGCATTTTGTGAGTTTTGCAAAAAAATAAATAATTGTAGAAATCTATTTCTTGTAACTTTTTTCCTCATCCCAAAAGCAAAAAATGTTGCTACAAAAGATTTTTTTACTAAAATTCTTTGTTTTAGAGAATTTTCTAGTAAGTATAATGTCCCTTACATACTTGTTACATTAGATACTTTAATTACCACAGTGGAACAGGCCACACTATTCAGATTAAGACACTGGACGGAAAGGTCAGGACTAGCCCCCGCCCCCTCCGCAGTGTCTCAGAAATTCCCCGGCAGCGACTGCATTCCTCGGAGAGTTTGATCACCGGCCCCCGGACGAAAGGGCGCAAGACGGCCGTCATTCCCCCGACTTTCGCGGCCGCTCATAAATATAAAAGCGCTCTCCCGTCAAAGGAACCGCTTGTTCTCCTTCCACCCACTCTTCACTTGCTGTCAAATTATGACCCGAGAAAACAGGAAAAAAATATGAACAAAATGACCCTGTCCTTATAAAAGTTCATCATTGTATTTTTGCAGTTTCCCCCCCGTGCTTCTCCATGGTTATACTACACTATGCATTTAGCTTAGCTTACCCTGCTTCGCCATACGGCTGGTAAAGCATAGGGAAGCATTGCAAAGCACAAAGAGGTCTGGTAAAGCATAAGGAAGCACAGGTTGGTAAAGCATAGGGAAGCATTGTAAAGCACAGAGAGGTCTGGTAAAGCATAAAGGGAGAGGTCTGGTAACGCATAGGGAAGCATTGTAAAGCACAGAGAGGTCTGGTAAAGCATAGGGAAACATTGTAAAGCACAGAAAGGTCTGGTAAAGCATATTAAAAAAAACATGTATAACTATGGGAACAGCATGGATGTACTGTGGTAAACTCTTATAAGAGGGACTTTCATTTGAAATGCTTGTCTTTGAATTTGAATTTACAGGGAAGTCATTTGCACATGTGGCCATTTCCACAAAAGGGTGTGCTGTGTGTTGAAGCAATTCCCAATGTTTTGTCCAGCTCCCCCTGGCCATTATAAGAATTACATCTACTTGTATCCTTACCTCAGTCCTTATTCTTGTGATGAGGTCCACAGAAGAAGATGGAACAATGAGACTTTAATGTTTAGTGACTCCCTATTCAAAAGAACCACACACTGCAGAATCAACACACAATACATGCAGACCCACCCACCCACACACACCCACACACCCACCCACACACCCACACACACACACACACACACACACACACACACACACACACACACACACACACACACACTGACACACACACAGTCTCAATCTCACACACACACACTGACACACACACACACACACCCCCCCCCCACACACACACACACTGAGACACACACACACACACACACACACACACACACACTGAGACACACACACACACACACACACACACACACACACACACACACTGAGACACACACACACACCCCCCCACACACACACACACTGAGACACACACACACACATACACACACACACACACACACACAGTCTCAGTCACACACACACACACTGAGACACACACACACACACACACCACACACACACACACACACACACACACACACACACACACACACACACACACACACACACACACACACACACACACAGTCTCAATCTCTCTCTCACACACACACACACACACACACACACACAGTCTCAATCACACACACACACACACACACACACACCTATCCCAGCTAACACTTGCCACACAGTACTGTCCAAGTTACACTTTGAGAACCTCAAACCCTCAGGCTGTCTCTGAATTCACGTACCGTCTTCTGTATTAATACAGTAATAATAATAAAGAATAAATACTGTGAGAGTGATTCAAAACTGACATCCTTAACTTCGATTTAAAAGATTATCAGGTAGGAATCAAATCTTAATTATGGATCTGCTTTCCATTTAGTGGTGTGTAGAAAGTACTAAATAATATACGTGCTATGAGAGACATTTCAGCTCCATCGAGTGCTGAAGGCACCGCCCGAAACGTTTGTCTGCATGATATTTTTTTCCAAGTTGTTCCTTAAAAAAAAAACTATGCAGCAGCCAAAAAAAAAAAAAAAGAAACCTCATGACTTTTTCATTCTGACATTTTGACAAGAAAGGAAAGAAAAACTAAATATACTTGCATTCAGTCCTAGTAGTGAGTATCAGTTTGACTGGCAATTCAGAAAACACACACACACACACAGATGCTAGCAGACACACACACACACTCATCTGTTTAATCCAGGTGCATCTGTAGCAGAGAGGTCTGTCCGAACCCGGAGCCTTGATTTATAAAAGTCCTTCTGCTGTCCGGAGAAAAGCCCAAACTGAAGTGCTGTCTTTTCAAAACCACTTTATGTTTTGTTCTCGTTTTAGATTTTTTTTTTTGTTTTGGCTAAGAGAGAGAGAGAGAGGAGGGTGGGGTGGTGCTGGAGGGGGTCACATGCTTTCAATTCACCTGGGCCCGAAACAAAGACTCCAAAGACGGGACAGAAGAGAGAAGAAAGAGGAGACAGAAGAAGGCATAGACGGAACTTATCAAACTCCCAATTCATGGCGGCAGAACCATTTTGTCAGAGAGCGGGAGAACACAAGGCTGATTGTTGGTGGAACAGTGCGAGTGTTTGTGTGTGTGTATGTGTGTGTGTTTGCCTTATAATGTTTCTCCTTATCCCCTTGAAATGCGCTCACTGTACATCTGATTGTGAACTGTCTATTGATGTGTGTCGGACTTCGCAAGGATACACAGCGAGAAAGTGAGCAGGACTAGGCCTGGTCAGTACTGCTTCTGCATGCATTGTGATGTGCTGTGATCTATACTGAAGCCACTGAGAGAGACTTCTAGTGGAAACGTTTGCCATTGCAATTGCACTGAAGACACTGAGAAAGACTTCTAGTGGAAACGTTTGCCATTGAATTTACACTGAAGACGCTGAGAAAGACTTCTAGTGGAAACGTTTGCCATTGAATTGACACTGAAGATGCTTAGAAAGACATTGAATTCTAGTGGAAACCTTTTGCCATTGAATTTACACTGAAGACGCTGAGAAAGACTTCTAGTGGAAACGTTTGCCATTGAATTGACACTGAAGACGCTGAGAGAGACTTCTAGTGGAAACCTTTGCCATTGAATTGACACTGAAGATGCTGAGAAAGACTTCTAGTGGAAATGTTTGCCACTGAATTGACACTAAGACGCTGAGAAAGACTTCTAGTGGAAACGTTTGCCACTGAATTGACACTGAAGACGCTGAGAGAGACTTCTAGCGGAAACGTTTGCCATTGAATTGACACTGAAGACGCTGAGAGAGACTTCTAGTGGAAACATTTGCCATTGAATTGACATTAAGATCTTAGGAAGGCAAACTCAGCAGCAGGGTCAGGTCTGACCTGTAATATATGAAAGGTATTTGTCACTCAATAGGGTGGCTATTCCCTCTAGCCCAGGACTTAAACAACACCCTACAGCAAAGCTCCCTTCAGATGAGATGCTGAGTTGTGCTCCTGTGCACCCTACAGCAAAGCTCCCTTCAGATGAGATGCTGAGCTGTGCTCTTGTGCTCCCTACAGCAAAGCTCCCTTCAGATGAGATGCTGAGCTGTGCTCCTGTGCTCCCTACAGCAAAGCTTCCTTCAGATGAGACTCTGAGCTGTGTTCCCGGACCCTGGACTTGAGATCCCAGCAGTTTTAACCCCTACTGTCCTGGTTTAGCTAAATCTCCAATACAGGTCAAATCAGGCTGGATTTCAATGCATTTCTGACCCCTCTGTAATGGTGTATATATAAAACCAGCACACACACACACACACACACACACACACACACACACACACACACACACATGCACACACACACCTCTTAATGGTACCAGTAAGAGAGCCTTCACACTTTACCACTTGCAGTGGTCGAGTCCACATCACCCAGGGATAGAGGTATGTGAATCAAAACTCACATCACCCATAACTCTTGAATTTAGAGATGCTAATGGAACTTCATAAAGTCGTTTAAGGTAACGAGCCCCCTTTACTGGACCTGCTCTATGACATTAAAAGTAATCATCACACTAAACGGGCCTGACTAAAGAAAATGCGATTACAGCCTTGTTTTTTGACCTTACTAAATGAAATTAGCCATGATATATCATTGGAATGGGCCAGCACATTCCCTCCTTCACACTGAACACATTGAGAAAGACTGGCATTGAATGGACTAGGCTTCTTATAGTGTTTCTGTGTATTAAGTACACTTGTGTTATTTTGTGTTACTATAGTTTGAAATGAATGTGTAGCTGTTCCCAGCCCTCCAGATCTATATAAAGCACTATAACTTCAAACACTCAACCAGAAATCAAACTGCAAAACTGAACCAGTGAAAGCAACAATTCTACTTGACTTAAGTTTCTTATAGTTTCACTACAGACACAGACACCAGAGGCAAAACACACACACACACACACACACACACACACACACACACACACACACACACACATATACACTGACACAAAGAGACACAAATACACACACACACACACACACACACACACACACACACACACACACACACACACACACACACACACACACACATATACACTGACACAAAGAGACACAACACACACACACACACACACACACACACACACACACACAGACACAAACACAGACAGACACACTCACATACATATACAGACACACACACAGACACAGACAGACAGGTTTAACTAAGGAATAGCAGATCATTACATCACTAACTAGGTAGTAAATGACATCACAAGCACATTCATAGATTTAAATAGAAATAAGTGAGTGTAGTTTGCACCATGGCATCAAAAGCCTAGAAGTACCTCCACTGTTTGTTTTCAAACACACTTTCCCTTGACAAAGGCAAGTTAAACATAAGAACACATCATATATGTATTCATATGATGTAGCCTAATACTCCTTAAAGAGCTTAACTCAAATATAAAAGTTTAAAATACTGTGTTTTCCTCCAATCTAAGATTTTCTTTCACACGTACAACTTTACGAGTTCTGAGCCTTGAAAACACACACCCGTTTCCAGCGGCGGCCAATCACTGACGAGCAGGGCGGGGCGTGTAAATTGCGTTCTGTAGCTTTAAGATGGTTTTTAACTTTTTTTTTTTTTTCCGCATAACACAGAGGTCCTTTAAGCCGGGGAGCTACACAGAGGACGCATTCATCGCTGGGTGAAGCGACACTGAGCAAGGGGGGCTGGAACCGGTGAAGAAATCCGAACACAGCGACCAGGAACTCACAAAGTAAGAACTCAAATCCTCTTTGCAACTTTAGCAGGGCTTTATTTATTTTCTGTAACTCTGTATTTATGTTACACAACTACCGCCGCCACTCCGCGCGTAAAGGCAACGTTACAACTTTAATACGCTGTATTTATTTTTTATTTGCCTTGACCTAAAGGTGTATTAAATTGTAGCGCAATGTATTTATTTGGCCAATAATTTTTTTCAGCGGTAGACATTATATATCTGTATATATATATATATATATATATATATATATATATATATATATATATATATATATATAAATGTCTACCGGACGCCATAATAGTAGTACAGTAGTATTTCATGTTAGATTTCAAAATGTTGCATTTTTCAGTTTGTCAGTTTTTCCTTCCAGTAAGTATATGGGAAACTACAGAGTGGTGTCTAATTCGACATGTTAACATAGCATTATTCAACAGGTTTCATTCGACTTTATGATGCAAAATTAGTTCATTCTAAATAGAGGGTGATGCGAAACTTTTGGCCTCAGCTGTATGTGTGTGTGTGTGTGTGTGTGTGTGTGTGTGTGTGTGTGTGTATATATATATATATATATATATATATATATATATATATATATATATATATACATCGATCAAGCATCGCTGGATAGTATTCTGGTAGTCGTGCAGTCTTTGAGTATTTTATAAAAGTTTGTAGTTTTATTCTGACAAGCGTTTATATAATGATTCTGCTTTGGGCACAGTAATCGCTACAGCATTATTAACCTCCCGATGTTCTTGCATATAATTGTGTCAACGACTTTTTCCGAATTAATACGTGTTAGCCGTATACATGCCAGAAAGGTGTCATTTTATTAGCTTAAATAAAAGGTTGTACGTGGTACATTTAAAACGCCGTAGGAGACTAAACTGAGTAAACTGACTGGGACAGAACCGTGAAATGCTAGCTAATAAAACGGGTGGATAGAATCAGAAGAAACACGAATAAACAACTCAGTTTTCCCTTTTAAATACAAATAAACACGATGTTACCCGTGTTTCTTTTGTAGCTCGGTTTTGCTGTTGTTTTCCCCTAAAAGTAAAGAAAGGAGTCGTTCAAACGGGATGCCAACTTAAGAACGCCCAAGTTTATATGATTCCTAGTTTATTAAAAAGGCTTATAAAGTGATACAGTGGTCCAAACTCAGCTGTGTTTTAGTCTAACAAGTTCAAATAAAGCAACGGCAAGGCGTTCGACCGTAATATTGTTTAACACCAGTTATTTTATTTTTAAATCTGATATTTAATTGCAATTACCGTGGGGCTAATTTTGATCCTTTTTTTTTTTAAGGAGTACAAAAAAAAAAAAAATGTGACGGAACTTTCAATAAACAACTTGGAGCTGTCACATTAAAACAACACGTGTGATTTTCAATTAATCATTCAAATCACTCGGGCATGTAAAACGAACTCAAATGACTTATTGAACTTATTGCAACATGTGTGTGCGTTGTTTAGTTGACAAGGATGTATGCACTGTTAAATGTGTTATATATATATATATATATATATATATATATATATATATATATATATATATATATATATATATTATAAAGGAGTATGGAACTACAGACGCATATCAAACTATTAAAATAATAAAAAATAAAAAATGCATGGATCACAAAGTCACAAATATCGATGGGCGTTATCGTCAAACTCAGGCACCAGTACACCCCCTAGCGCTATCAGTCCGGCTACGCTCTGTATGGACTAACCGTTGGGAGGCCAGCGATACTGTTAATAAAGCTAATAAGAGGTGAGAGAATGGATTTTAAAGATGGTCAGCGCTCCTTTAAAGGGAGGGACCAGCGATACTGTTAATACAGCTAATAAGAGGTGAGAGAATGGATTTTAAAGAACTCCTTTAAAGGGAGGGGACAGCGATACTGTTAATAAAGCTAATAAGAGGTGAGAGAATGGATTTTTAAAGATGGATGGCTCCTTTAAAGGGAGGGACCAGCGATACTGTTAATTAATAAGAGGTGAGAGAATGGATTTTAAAGATGGTCAGCACTCCTTTAAAGGGAGGGGACAGCGATACTGTTAATAAAGCTAATAAGAGGTGAGAGAATGGATTTTAAAGATGGTCAGCGCTCCTTTAAAGGGGAGGGACCAGCGATACTGTTAATAAAGCTAATAAGAGGTGAGAGAATGGATTTTAAAGATGGTCAGCATCATTTAAATAACAATTATTAATGTAACCATATATAACCATTAAACTATTACATTTAGCAATAGTAAAATAAACTAAATAAACTCAATGACAACGTCTTTGTTACTGTCTTCAAAAAACGTTTGTCATGGAATGTATTTCCCTTGTTTTCAAGTTTTTGTTTTTTTTCTAGGGATTCTTATGAATGAAAATTATTATTATTTATTTCTTAGCAGACGCCCTTATCCAGGGCGACTTACAATCGTAAGCAAATACATTTCAAGTGTTACAGTACAAGTAATAATATAGACAATCTCGTATAGAAAATATATAAGCGGTGTCTGTGTTTAATCTCACTTCAAGGTAATGAGCGTTATAGCTAGGTTATTGTATGTAAACTTGAAACACACACCGACTGAATGAACAGATATAACTGCATTGTTACATACGTCATTCAGAATTCGAATCGCTTCAGGACTTCCAAGCCAAGTCATTCATTAAACACCGAGGCGATATCCATTGAATGCTTCGTGGGAAGCGATTATCTTGGATACAACGCTATATATATATATATATATATATAACTTATGTTTAATTTCCGAACATGTGTAGATTCAATTAGACTTGGCATCAGACAGGGTATTCAGCCGCTGTTATCTCCTCATTAAAAGTTAATTGACTCAGATGTATTGCAAATTACAGTTTACTACAGAGCAGTGTTTAACCGGATAGCGATCTGCATTTAGAGAGCGGTAATTAAATAAAATTGCAGCGGAGAGGTTACCAGGAGAGGAGACGGGCTCCTGCATTGCTGTAATTCTTCAGCTGTGACTTATAATTCAGTTACAGCCCAATACCGTAACAGTACTAATAATCATCATCATAATAATCATCATAATAATTTAAACACTTCGTAAAATACAATTATATTACATTTTGAGACGCTCCCTTAAGTGTTATTTACACATTATATGACCCCTATAGGCTATATGGTATGCTATACATATACATTAACAATATATCGGTACTACTGTTTTTTGTTACCAGAAGGAGGCGTAAATATAGATAGATAGCGATGGATTGATAGGTAGACAGCGTGCATTTCTTTGTAAACCATTTTTAAATTATTATTTTAGAGATGTGCAAAACGCCCAAATAAGTTGTTGTTGTTATTATTAGGATGATTGAGTCTGGAAAAAAGTAAGTTTTTTTAAAGTCAATAATATGTGGATAAATACAATTGTCTAGTTTTAAAGTATAGTACCAGCATACAGTAACTAAAACACAATCAGTCGGGGCAGTTTAGAAACATAATATATATATATATATATATATATATATATATATATATATATATATATATATATATATATAAGTAATCGAGGATTAAACTTGACCCTTTGAAATAAACGGACAGCACTTCGCACATATTTACTACTGTGAACTTCAAATCAAACTCCAATCAAATATATATATTGTAGCCTATGGACTTATTTTATATATCGACTGTGGCCAAACGTTTTGCATATAGAATGGACAATTATATTTGGTTCATAAAGTCGAATGAAAGCTGCTGGATGATGTTGTTAACATATTGAATTACACGCCGCTTTGTAGTTTTCTAGATACTGAAGGAAACTGAAAAAAAAAAAGTGACATTTCAAAATCTAACATGAAATACTACTGTACTACTATTATGTCTTCCGGTATAGACTTTTTATTGCGATATCATTTTGTAGTTTATTTGGTTACATGATGTTAAATAAGATCTAAGTTATGTTCGTATAGTTAAAAATAAATAAATAAATAATAAATAAATAAATTCTCAGTTTACTTATTTATTTAGTTACACCTGTGTGTGTGTGTGTATATATATATATATATATATATATATATATATATATATATATATATAATGCGCGTAAATGTAAGAATTGAGTTTCTACACGGAGTCTGCGCGTGCTAAGCCTTACAAAAACAAACTATTCATTCCATTCCTGTCCTATGCGAGCGAGCTGGGTTACATTATAGTATATTGGAGCTCCTGTTTTGCCGGCCGATATATTATTTCAGCCAGTTATACCGCAGTCCCCTCCTGGGAATAAGAGGAAACGGCGTAACAGCTGGAAGCAGCAGCGTGTGCTCTTAAACCAACACTGGCACGGGCAGGAGAGAGAAAATACAGCGCTTCTGTCAGAGAGAGAGACGTGGAATAATATTCACAGCACTGCGAGCTTCCAAGAAAAAGAAGCTGAAGTTAAATGTAGCTAAGCGGAGGCACTTTGCGGCTTGGAGCTTGGTTTCAAGAGACTAGGTTTCAGGCCACTGCACGTCACAACAGGGGAGACTTGGGTTATAATACAGCAACCTCAAACTAATGGAAAAAGTGGCCGTGTTCCCTCAACGTAATAAGTGCGGTAATGGTTGTAGCTTACAATAGACTATATGTTAAAGACAGACCGCCACATATAGGCTACGATATATTTTGTTTATAATTTATATTAAGTTTGATTAACTTGTATTTATATTTTTTAGACTTCTTGCATAAGCTGTCCTGTAATATGATTGCAAAGTTTATTTTTATTTTTATGAATGTCTTGTAGTCGACGCGTTTGTCCAAATGATTTGTTTGTGCTGTGGACTTAAGTCGGAGACCGCTCGTTATTAAGAAGCAACAGTATGTATTACAAGTAGTAGTAAATAATAATAATAATAATAATAATAATAATAATAATAATAATAATAATAATAATAATACTGCACTATCGATAGAAAACATTATAAAGTTATTGTTTAAATCCGGTTCAAGCTTTTTTGTGACATTTTACAGTGTGTGTAGCGTATAGATAGATAGATAGATAGATATAATGGATATTTGAAGAAAAACAAATTTGAAAACGATCTATTTCACTAGCTTTTCTTATGATTTGTTTTTATATAATCTTTTTGTTAGCACTTTGAGTCAAATCAATCAAGATTTTCCCCGATTATTTTGCTATAGTAGGCAACAATAAGGGTTATTATCGATGTGATATTATAAAACGGACTTTCTGAAAAAAGTAGGCATATCGGATCAAATAATTAACGGTAAGTGATTTCTTCTTCTTCAAAACCAAAAAAGAAGCCCAGAGGTATATCGCGAGTGAAAGTGAAAAAAAAATAAAACGTGTTTAACTGCGTTGATGTCTAGATTTTCATTTCTAACTCACCTGATGAAAGTTTGGTCTTGAAAAACTTCTATACAGACAAACACTATAGGCTGTTTAATCGTGGCATAAAACAAATGTAAATTAAAAATAATTTAGTATGTCTCCAAAGGTATTTTAAATATTTAATGCACGAAATGGTTATATATATATATATATATATATATATATATATATATATATATATATATATATATATATATATATAGATTTCCTACCGTACTACTGAAATTCAGACTACTATTCATAAAATGTTATGTCGGCCTACACGTCGTTTTATTAATAAAAACGGTGTTGTATATTCATAAAACTGCTCTGTTGTGGATTAATTGATATTTATTAAATACTAGCAACCGTATTTTTTTTTTTTTTTTTTAATTTCTAGGTTTGATTTCAACAACAACAAAAGAACTGGAAAAGGAAAACTGCGGTTTGGATTACCAGGGGGTGAAAAAGAAGACGGTTTTGAAGTGACGTTTCAAAATCCCTTTCATGGTTTTACAATTACCAGACCTTAGCAAGACCAAACCAACTGAAGAAAATATGAAAATAAATTAATATAAAAAATATATACATAAAAAGCTTTAAGTGTAAAACGTATGGTAAATCGGTGAGCAAATATACGTCAGAGGCCTATGTGAATATAGGCCTAACATTATCAAATAAGAAAAAGGCGCGTTTTCGCTTCATTTGCAGCACAACACATCAGCTACCGAGGGAGGCGGGAGGCAGGCAGACAAGCTAATTGCACGAAGATGTCGGGTGAGGACCACAGTTTGTCAGAGGTGGAAATGAGCCCCGGGGTCTCGGAAGACGGACATTCCTTGTCTCCGGGTCCCGCCTCAAGCGCAGCCGGCGGGGAGTCGCCTTTACCCGGGCAGCAGGACTCATGCGAGCCGGGGCATGCGGGCGGCGTCGAGGGGATCACCGTGAAATCGGAAGCGGACGATGACCGGTTTCCGATCGGGATTAGAGAAGCTGTCAGCCAGGTGCTGAACGGCTATGACTGGACTCTGGTGCCCATGCCTGTGCGGGTCAGCTCCGGGAACAAAAACAAGCCACACGTGAAGAGGCCGATGAACGCGTTCATGGTTTGGGCCCAGGCAGCGCGGAGGAAACTGGCTGACCAGTACCCGCACCTGCACAACGCGGAGCTCAGCAAGACCCTGGGCAAGCTGTGGAGGTAAGATTATTATTATTATTATTATTATTATTATTATTATTATTATTGGTTTATTTGGCAGACGCCACTATGTAGTATAATATCTTATCGTTTCAGAGGAACAGTAGGTGAGACCAGGGTTATAACACGGTTGTAACACGGGGCGGTTGTAACACGGGATGGTTGTAACACGGGATGGTTGTAACACCTTGAATTTCTCCAATCAGAAGCAAGCTAGAGTGCCATCACTGACTCTGCACATGCTCAGTTCAGGTCTCTGTCTATCTGTGGAAGAGGAGCTGTCTGTGCCACAGCTCTGAGATTTTATCTACAGAAAACGATTTTTGACCTAGTAGAGTAAATTGTTTCCCCAGTTTCCTTTTTGTGATCTATCCCTGTGTTATCCAGTTTATGGATCCAGGCTTTTAGCATTCTCATCCCTGCTCTCTGTACTTATAATTGACACAATTGATTGCTCTTAGTTTTGTTGGTTCTTGCTGGAACATGAGGTTTAGTAATGGCTCCCTGGGTTGGGGTTAGTTGTAACGCGTGTTACACCATTAGATGAACTATATTTGGGCCCATGAATCTTGCACTGAAGGAAACAAAATGTTCATTTATCACAATTGTGACTCAGCGTGACATTCTTGCTTGATAAGGCCTATAATTCTAGGGATGTTAAGTTTTAAAAGTAGGATAGCAAAAAAAAAAAAAAAATGCCTGTGTGAACATTTTTATTTTTTCAATAAAGATATTCAGTTTTTGACTTAAATAAAAACAAGCATATTTGCTTCATGTGAAAAATTGATCTTATTCAATAAAATTGTTGAAGCTGACACCCTGGGATCCTTCAAGAAGATGCTTGAGGAGATTCTGGGATCAATAAGCTACTAACAACCAAACGAACAAGATGGGCTGAATGGCCTCCTCCTTTTGTTCTTAAACATTCTTTCTTTAATGTTCTTATGTTCTTAAACATTCAATTCTTGAGTTAAATTTAAGGTGTTATTTAATTATTCTTCACAGAATGTTACATCTGACCCCACATCCCGTTACAACTGACCCTGGCCATGGGGTCAATTGTAACATCGGACACCTTAAATTTCAAGCCCTCTTGCTGTATGTATATCAGCTCTTAAAACAGGATCACTATGGGGATTGGTAGAGGACAGATGTAAGTTGTTTGTATCAAAGTCTGGTCAAACGAGCTCAAATCATCTGTGCGTAATAGAAAGAAAGGTAAAACATGTTACAACTGTCCCCAGTCTCCCCTACATGAAAATGATAAACACACATCCAGGTAGATAAGATTACTACAGCAACACTACAATGCCAGTCCATTTGAATTGGTGATTTATTATTATTAAATTGAGCACAATTTAAATGAATCAAGATCTCTATTGTTGCCATGGACGCACCATTTGAATTGGTGATGCAAGATCAATGTTTCCTATTGGATGACTGTAGGGTTTCTAGAGAGTTTAAACTTACAACAACCCCTCTCCTGTTGAGAGGTCCCATTTATTTTTGTACCTCAGAGGTACTCAGATTTGCTCAGACCTGGGGAAACATACCAAAGAGTCGTTTTTATATATGCTTTCAGATGACGTCACTATAACCTGTTCAACAGGTTAGCAAACTTTTTATTTGAATGATATTTTAGATGCTGTTTTGAATAGAAGTGTCCGTGTTGTGGAACACCTTGGCGTTCTGTTTCAAATGGATTGTACGTTCGGTCTTCTCTTGTGAATGATTGTGAAGGGCAGGGCTGCTTTGTGTCGCTAGAGGCCAAACGGAAATAGCAAAGTCACACGTATACGGGTGTGTGAGCTGGCTTCGTCCGTGTAATCCACTGTGTTAGAGGCTCTCGCGATTTGCGAATTGCCGTGAACGATCATGAGGTGCAACTGAGAAATGTTTTGTCTGGTACAGCAGACCAGCGTTAATGGCCACTGCCCTGTCGTTGTGTGTAGAGTGTTTATTTCGTGTTGTGTTGATTTGTCATGCTGTTTGGTTACGTCTGCAGTACACAGCTATGGCCAAAAGTTTAGCATCACCTACACTTCTAGAATTGAGACATAATAAAAAAAGAACTTATAAGAACATAACTGAGCTATTTTATTTAACATCATATAATCAAATAAACTACAAAATATTATTGCAAGAGTCAGGAAACCATAATAGTAGTACAGTAGTATTTTGTTAGATTTCGAATTGTCACATTTTAACATGCTTGTCTGTTTTTCGTTCAGTATCTGGAAAACTGCAAAGCGATGTGTAATTCAATATGTTAACAAGGGAACATTATTCAGCAGCTTTCATTGGACTCTATGAAGCTGAGGGAGTTCATTCTATATAGAGGGGTGGAATTCAATATGTTAACAAGGAACATTATTCAGCAGCTTTCATTGGACTCTATGAAGCTGAGGGAGTTCATTCTATATAGAGGGGGTGGAATTCAATATGTTAACAAGGGAACATTATTCAGCAGCTTTCATTGGACTCTATGAAGCTGAGGGAGTTCATTCTATATAGAGGGGGTGGAATTCAATATGTTAACAAGGGAACATTATTCAGCAGCTTTCACTGGACTCTATGAAGCAAAATGAGTTAATATTATAGGGTGATGCGAAACTTTTGACTGGAGCTACAGACGTCATTGGAATGGCTTCCAACCCCTCTGCCAAAAGGCTTGCTTGTGTTTTGTTTGGAATCGTGTGATCATGACTTTCAGCTCTCACGGCAGCGAGTGCAGTCAGCAGATGAAGAGTCACAGAATCACATGATTTCTCACAACAACAAAAAACTTCAGGATTAAACATGCTTAAACTTTAACATATTGGGAATGTTTGTAACCATTCAGAGAAGCCCATCCGTTGGAGTGATGCTGTTTTGTGATGCACTGCAACGTTATGGTAGCCAGACTACTTTGTGTGTAACTATTTCCTATAGGCAGCAGTGAACTCGCATAATAATAGGCAAGCATAAGTCACATGACTCCTATCTGATTTCAGTCAGCAGTCCTCTGGATGCAATGAAAGAGCATTAGGAACTTCCATTACAAACTACTTTTTCAGAAGGCTGACGAAGATGACAGCAAACACAAACTAAGCCACTTTACACACACGGGCACACACACACACACACGGACAGACAGACACGTTGATGAAGTAAAGCATTCTGACAGGATGGAGAAGACACGTTGATGAAGAAAAGCTCATTCTGACAAGTTGGATGAATGAAATGGGAATTGTATGAGAATTCTTGTTTCAGAAAATATGTTAGTGGGCCCCGGCCCTTCAGAGTTAGGCCCGCCCGCTGCTGTTGGAATCAGAAGGTTTGGAAAGGTCACGCGGTCACATGATTCCTCCCGACCGGGATGCAAAACAAGAACAGGGCAAAACCTCACAGGCCTGCAACAGATTGATTAAAAACAGACTGAAAACATTGCAATGAAAACTGAGTTAGGGGACAAAATAATGAAATGGTGTTTCCCTATAAAAGTTTACCACAGTGAATTTGGACAGTCATTTTGCAGTTTTACCATAGTTTACCATTTACGTATGCTTTACCAGACCTCTCTGTGCTTTACAATGCTTCCTTGTGCTTTACCAGACCTCTCTGTGCTTTACAATGCTTCCCTATGCTTTTACCAGACCTCTGTGCTTTTACAATGCTTCCTATGCTTTACCAGACCTCTTTGTGGTTTATAATGTTTCCCTATGCTTTACCACACCTCTCTGTGCTTTGCAATGCTTCCCTATGCTTTAGCTTGCACTGTGCTTGATTACACTTTGCTGTGCTTTTCCTAGTCTTTTAGAAGGGCTGTAGGCACATCACACGTGCTTTTGAACACTGACAGTGCTGACACCCCTGTGTGTTTTAACAGCAGCGGTTCCTCTGCTCAGTGTGTGTTTACCGAGCTGCGCTGCCTCTTTGTCTTTCCACAGGCTGCTGAACGAGAGTGACAAGCGGCCCTTCATCGAGGAGGCGGAGCGACTGCGCATGCAGCACAAGAAGGACCACCCCAGTACAAATACCAGCCGCGCCAAGAAGAACGGCAAATCAGGAGCCCGGCTCTGAGGGCGACGCCCACCTGAGGGCGAGGCCACACCCAGCGGCCAACCGCTCTTCAAGAGCCTGCACCTGGAACACGCCCACTCCGTGGGGGCGGGCTCTCCGCTCTCTGATGGGCTCCACCCCCATCCAGCAGGTGAGCAGCTAGCCCCGCCCACTGCCAGGGGACAGCGGATTTGATTGGCTGCCCCGGGCAAGTGGGTGATTTCATGTTGTCATGGGTAACCTGTTCTAGCATTCAGTCGTGCTGAGTTTAGAAATACTGAAAGGAACGGAATAATGAAAAAAGACTAAACGTTTGTCATGGAATCCATGAAGTTTCTTTCAATGTTTCTTTCACGCTGGTAGATTCTTTCAGAGTTTATTCCGATTTAGATGTGTAATAAGTTGTTCTAGATAATGAATTCTTTAGAAATTCGAGCAAATATTCATTCATTTTGAATTAGCTGAAAATAAAGAGTTTAATTGGCAGACTAGTGCAGTAACAAATTGCCCCAGGAATAAGGTACACCTGCAATTCGCCTTCTGTGCATTACGACATAAGCAGACTTTGTTGGCTGTCCAGTTATTTGACCCTAGGAATATATAAGCAAACTACACAAAATATACTTGTCACTTCTAAAAGGATTTTTGCGTAGCACACAGTGCCCCCCGGCACAGATGGTGAAATGTTGTAACTGCAGTTTGTATCAGGACGTGTACTAGTGTTTAATAGGTGACTTTTTTATATGAAATATTTTTCTAACCAGCTCTCTTCTCCCCAGGTCAAACCCACAGCCCTCCCACTCCGCCCACCACCCCCAAAACCGAACTCCAGTCTGGCAACCGGATGGCAAGCGCGGGGAGCGCTCCCTGGGGGTGGGGGGCGAGGGGAGCGGGGCTAGCGGACCAGGCAAACCCCACCTGGATTTTGGGAGCATGGATATCGGGGAGATCAGCCACGAGGTCATGTCAACCATGGAGCCCTTCGACGTCAACGAGTTTGACCAGTACCTGCCTCCCAACGGGCACTCTGCGGGGCAGCCCGGGGGGTCCTCGTACCCGTATGGGATCACCAGTGCCCTGGCAGCGGCGGGGGGTCACTCCGCGGCCTGGCTGTCCAAACACCACCACCACCATCACCACCACCACTCCCCGGCCAGCTCCAATGAACCCGGGAAGGCTCCTGTCAAGAGTGAGTCCGGCTTCCCAGAACAGCCCAGCGGCTCCCAGCTCACCTACACCTCCCTCAGCCTCCCCCACTACGGGACAGCCTTCCCAGCCCTGGCTTCCCGCCCCCAGTTTGAGTACAGCGACCACCAGCCGTCCACCTCCTACTACAGCCATGGCGCCCAGCCCTCCGGCATCTACTCTGCCTTCTCCTACATGGGTCCTTCGCAGCGGCCCCTGTACACAGCCATCGCTGACCCCGCCACCGTCCCACAATCCCACAGCCCCACCCACTGGGACCAGCCTGTCTACACCACCCTGTCCCGTCCATGAGGGGGTGTCTGGTCTGTCCCTGGGGAGATGGGTGGAGATTTTGGGGCTGATTTTTCCATTTCCCTGCTTCTGAATTTGTGGCACTGAACTTTTTGGGGAGAAAAAAAAAAAAATTAAAATCTCAGTAGCCATGTCGGTCCGCCGGTATTAGGGCCCCCCCTCCACTTCCTGTCTAAAAAAAGGGACCCTTATTCTCGCGCACCAACATGGAAGCTTTTCAAACGCAAGTGAAAGTTCAGCTCCACAATGATGAGGTGAGCAGCAGAAAAGGTATCTATGAAACACTTCTTACAGTAACACAGCGCAGGGGAATGTGGGTTTTTCCAAAAGGACAGTTTGTTTGTTAGTCGGTCTGTTTCCACGGTAGATCAAAATATCTGGACGGGGTGAACGGAGCGGTCCGGTATATCAAGGCTGAGTCGTCTTGACTGCAACGCTGCGGTTTCTGTTCATTTGTAAGGGTGAATGATTAGGTGAATTACTCGCGTGTTTCATTCTGTCTTTGTTTCCATCTGACCCTGGTTACCGAGTCGAATGCAGGTTTGAAAATGGTCCTGACTGTTTCCATTAGCAGCAAACCGGTTTGAATTTGGACTCTGCCAGCCAGCACTAGTTAGGATTGGGGCTCACTGACAGACACCAAGTCTTTTGAGAATCAAAAAAACAACCAAACACCTGAGAATCAAATGGACACCAAATAGGTATACATAAAGAACTCCTCCCCCTAGGCTTACCATGTTTGATGTCATGATGCAGCAGCCATGCATTAAGAACAAACGTTTACTATTGAGAGACAACTGAACCCTTATAGAAGTGTGCCATAGTTAAAAGCACAGCAAAGTAATAAGCACAGTGAAAGCTAAAGCACAGGGAAGCATTGTAAAGCACAGAGAGGTCTGGTAAAGCATAGGGAAGCATTGTAAAGCACAGAGAGGTCTGGTAAAGCATAGGGAAGCATTGTAAAGCACAGAGGTCTGGTAAAGCATAGGGAAGCATTGTAAAGCACAGAGAGGTCTCGTAAAGCATAGGGAAGCATTGTAAAGCACAGAGAGGTCTGGTAAAGCACAGGGAGGTGTGGTAAAACATGGCAAACCAGGGTAAATTATGTTAAATGCAGAGTATAAATATGGTGAAACTGCAGGAATAACTTTTGTAAGGTTATCCCTGAACAGTGTGAATAAGACTTGTGAAGAAGAGGCTGTGAAGAACAAGCTGAGAAAGTCAGTCATGTTGCCACAGTGGCGTGTGTTCAGGGTTAAAGAAGAAATCCCTGCACTGCGTGTGGAGGAGCCCAGGAAGAATTGTGCAGGATTATCACAGAGCTGCAGTCCAATTGTAACCGATCTCCAGCTGTAGAAACCAGACCCTGCCACGCCCTGGCATGCTGTGTGCTCTCTGTGATACCAGCAGCCCTCAGATTTTCAATGAAAAATATATTTTCTTCTTTCCATTGCTTTTGATATGGAGGGAGGAGAAGATGGCATCCTTCTGGCTCCTATGAGACTAGCAAGCAAATGCATGACAGTCTTCCATGTGTCCCCCATGCTTTATATATAAAGACTACAAGAGAGTTTTGTATCCATCCCTATATGAGGTCGCCGTGCATGAAAGAGTTAAAGATATTTCACCCCTGAAGGAGAGCCAGAGAACGATATGAACAACTACACCTGTGACCTACAGCACTTCCTGGGTGCCAGACTTTGCAATTCCAATTATAATTCCAATTACAGCTGCATTGTTTATGGAAATTCCAATTCCAATTCTGTTTTGTTCAATTAGAATTCTGCTGCAGTACAATTCTAATGCTTTAGATGGTGAGGCTTTTTAATGGCTACAGTACAACACCATGGGACCACTGATCTGCACTGTAGTACTGACCTGGGTGAAGACTACAGCTATGGCCAAGAGTTTTGCATCTTCCAACCTATACAATGAACTTGTTTTGCTTTATAAAGTCCAATGAAAGCTGCTAAATAATGTCCCCTTGTTAACATATTGAATTCCACCCCCTCTATATAGAATGAACTCACTCAGCTTCATAGAGTCCAATGAAAGCTGCTGAATAATGTTCCCTTGTTAACATATTGAATTCCACGTTCTCTATATAGAATGAACTCACTCAGCTTCATAGAGTCCAATGAAAGCTGCTGAATAATGTCCCCTTGTTAACATATTGAATTCCACACGCTCTATATAGAATGAACTCACTCAGCTTCATAGAGTCCAATGAAAGCTGCTGAATAATGTTCCCTTGTTAACATATTGAAATCCACCCCTATATATAGAATGAACTCCCTCAGCTTCCTTCATAGAGTCCAATGAAAGCTGCTGAATAATCTCTTGTTAACAATATTGAATGTTCCTTGTTAACATATTGAATTCCCCTCTATATAGAATGAACTCCCTCAGCTTCATAGAGTCCAATGAAAGCTGCTGAATAATGTTCCTTGTTAACATATTGAATTCCACCCCTATATAGAATGAACTCCCTCAGCTTCATAGAGTCCAATGAAAGCTGCTGTATAATGTTCCCTTCTTAACATATTGAATTCCACCCCCTTTATATAGAATGAACTCCCTCAGCTTCATAGAGTCCAATGAAAGCTGCTGAATAATGTTCCCTTGTTAACATATTGAATTCCACACCCTCTATATAGAATGAACTCACTCAGCTTCATAGAGTCCAATGAAAGCTGCTGAATAATGTTCCCTTGTTAACATATTGAATTCCACCCCCTCTATATAGAATGAACTCCCTCAGCTTCATAGAGTCCAATGAAAGCTGCTGAATAATGTTCCCTTGTTAACACATTGAATTGCACACCCAGCGCTTTGTAGTTTTCCAGATACTAAACGAAAAACTGACTGGAGAAAATGTGACCTTTCGAAATCTAATATAAAATACTACTGGACTGCTAGGGCTCCAGGTAAACTGTTTTGTTTACATAATGTTAAATAAAAGATCTAAATTCTGTTCATAGTGCTTTTTTTAATTTCTCAATCCTAAATTTATAGGTTATGCAAAACCTTTGGCCATAGTTGTAAAGTCATATCACAACATTTTCAATAGCTTCCCAGTACTGAATTTTATTAAAATATATACAAATTTTGAATATTGTCTTTTTTTTATTAACTAAAATGAAGGATTCTTTTTGTTGCTGTTGTATGAAAAAAAAAACTAATAATAATGGAGTTGTATTATTCTTTGTTCCACTGTAACTCTAGACCACTTCCCATTTTTGCAATATGTTTGAGAAATGTGGTTTCGTTCTTGTAAATATGTTTTTTCGTGTAAAATATGACCTTTACCTTCTGCATTGTGTTTCCGTTGCTTTATATTTTCCACAACCCGCTTGTTCAAACTGAAGAGAAAAAGTGGCCTAGTGGTGAGAGATGAGGACCTGGAGTGAGGAGACCCAGTTGAACCCCAATCATATCTATTTATAAGCTTTTGATTTTGTGCAAGTTGGGGCCAAATATTGTTTATTGTGCTAATGTTTTAAATTAAATTTTATCTCTCTCTCTCTCTGTCTCTAAAAAGCTACATTTAGGGCACTTTTTTTAATTTAAATATGATACATTAACTTTCTGTGCCTGGTTTTATAAAACAACACACGTTTCCGGTCAGTATACAGTTTATTATTATTATTATTATTATTATTATTATTATTATTATTATCCTTTCAAAATGTCAAAGACCTGCTTTTATTATTTTTATTATTATTAAATTTATATTAAAAAGTTATTTATATTTGCTGAAAAAGTGAATTTGTATCCTCTGTTTTAACACCTGTTTCTCACAATCTTGTATCAAAAAAACAATGTGTTTTTTTTTTTGGTGTTGTTTGTGTGATTTGAACTCTGTAAATATTAGCCTTACTGAAAAAGTAGAGTTGTAGCGATCTTTATTAACTCCTCTGACACTAAATAAAATAAATATTCTTTCTTTTTTAAATAGTGTGGTTTCAAAATTATTACAAATCCTCTCCCAAATTATCTTCAATGGCAGACAGACAGACAGCGGCACTGCAATGGTTCTGTATTACACTGAGGGGGGCAATGGTAGCACAAGTATAGGGCAGCTACAATGGGGTGGGGCTGGTAGAATGGGACCAAGTGTGCTAACTATACCCTCAATGATCTTCACGGAGCAGACATACAGACAGATTGGCACTGCAATGGTTCTGTATTTACACCCTTAAGGGCAATGGTAGCACAAGTATAGAGCAGCAGCAGCAATGGGGTGAGGCTGGTAGAATGGGACCACAGTGTGCTAACTAGTACCCTCAATGATCTTCAATGGCAGACAGACAGACAGCGGCACTGCAATGGTTCTGTATTGTACTGAGTGGGGCAATGGTAGCACAAGTATAGGGCAGCTAACAATGGGGTGAGGCTGGTATAATGGGAATGTTAAATAAAAGATCTAAAATCTAAACACTGATTCCCTCCTTCCTGTCTTTTGGCCACAGACAGATCGGAGAATAAGGGTCACTGTTATATTTTAAACCCTAAAAACGAAAGGGCGTTAATTATATCCTCCTGGAGGTTGAGAGTGAGAGAGGTTGGATGAGTGGAAAGTAGTTTCTTCCTGCTCAAGAAGTAAGCAGTTAAATTCCTTTAAACTGCGGTGGGTACTCAGCTCTTAATTCGGCTAATCGTATGTGATACGCAGGCGGTAACAAAGAGCGCATTCACCCCCCCCTGCAGGGAACACGACCCGGGGCAGGGCAGCAGCACAGCGACACAAAGAGACGCTTCATTGCTGGGATTTCACTGCTAATCTGATTAGAAGATTCCGCAGAATGAGAAAAAAAGAGAGTTTGGCTCCCTAACATTAACCCTTATCAATCCCAGTCCCTCCTCAGCTCCGCTAGAGCCACACTGCTTCCCTCCCAGTCCCTCCTCAGCTCCGCTAGAGCCACACTGCTTCCCTCCCAGTCCCTCCTCAGCTCCGCTAGAGCCACACTGCTTCCCTCCCAGTCCCTCCTCAGCTCCGCTAGAGCCACACTGCTTCCCTCCCTCCCTCCCAGTCACTCCTCAGCTCCATAGAGCCACACTGCTCCCGTCCCAGTCCCTCCTCAGCTCCACTAGAGCCACACTGATTCCCTCCTTCCCTCCCTCCATCCCAGTCCCTCCTCAGCTCCACTAGAGCCTCACTGCTTCCCCTCCTCTCAGTCCCTCCTCACCTCCACTAGAGCCACACTGCTTCCCTCCCTCCCTCCCAGTCCCTCCTCACCTCCACTAGAGCCACACTGCTTCCCTCCCTCCCTCCCTCCCCCCCCAGCTCCACTACAGAGCCACACTGCTTCCCTCCCTCCTTCCTATATTAAAATTATGACACTAAAGTAAAAAAAAAATACTTTCACCTACTATTACAAATCAACCTAAAAATAACATGAAGTACGACCCTTTTCTCCCCCCTTTCTCCTGTCTTCAGTTACAGACTCACACACACACAGCCTTCCAGCTGGAACGCGATCGGGCCTTGATACAATCCAGGGCCCGGGGTATCGCTGTCAACCAGACAAAGGCAGTCTTGATGGGGCCTGCTCTCTGATAGTCCTGGGAAGGCCCCCTCGGGCAGGACCCGCGTCTCCACGGCAACCCGTTACTAGGCAGCGCGCCGCGTGCGACACAAAGCCCTGCCTGTCTGAGCGAGGCCTGCCTTACCTGTCGGACTGCCAGCAGGTAGACATGCAGCTGTGTCTGGCACTGGGGACAGGAAGCCGCAGACGCACACCCTCGAAATACTGAGCTACAACTGCACCACCAAGCTGTATATATTTATAGAGAGAGCTCAGCTCCTCTCAGTCCAGGGCCAGGGCAGGAAATCAAGCAATTAGCAACACACCACAGGAGTACAATACTGAACTGTGCAGCACCTTCACAACACAGCTCTGTGTGCTGATCAGTGAAGAAAGACACACACACACACACAGAATACTGGACTGTGCAGCACCTTCACAACACAGCCACTGTAAGCTGGTTAAACGACTGCAATTAAAATTGTCCCCCAATCCACTCTGTATTGATTTATTGATCAGGTAATAAACAGACAAAAGTTTAAAAATACTTGTGCATGAAACTACAGGGATAGGAATAAGACTCCTGTTGCACGGCACTGTGATCCACTTCTGGTTTCACTAGGAGTTTAATAATAAGACACACCTGAGCTTGTTACCTATACACACTGGGGCTAATCAAACTGCTAGTAAAACCTGAAATGGGTGACTGCTGTGCAATAGGAGTCTTACTGCCAGCCCTGTACTAACATTAATATATATTGAACTTACTGCCAAGCAGATTTGAATTCAGGTATTAATTTGGTCTTATGCATGTATGTTGTATGTAAATCAATGCATTGACTTGTCATATTCAATACAGAGCTCTGCAGAGAATATAATTTCCCCACACGAGAAACACAAACCATTGAAGTAACTTTAACAGAACAAAACTCATTACAAAACAATCTTTTATTTATTTATTTATTTTTATAATAATTACACACAGACAACTAAAACCCTAAAATATTTATTTCAACAAAACTGAAAAGTTATCCTGTATACATATATATAAAAAAAGTAAGACTAAAATCAAAACGTTTGCCTGTTCTCTAACCACAGTGTGTGGGCAATCTTCTCACTCCCAGTCCTGTTGATTTTTATTTCTTCTCCCTGCACTTTAGCACCCCCGTGTGGCAGTCAGTTGTAACTGCAGTCTGGAGGCCGCTAATTGGGTATTGCGATTCCCAGAAAGCCAGGCCGGTTCCTGGAGGGAGTTCAGTCTGTAATGATGAGCTCATCACAGCCCCAGTCCTCGTAGCTGCCGTCAGGAAGATAGCGCCGGATAATAATGGGAATTTTCCTGCACCTGGAAAACAGCAAGACAGTTCAACAACTCACAGGGCTGACTTTACAAGAGTTTTCCATTGAGACACCCTGCCCCACAAATCCATTTATTGCTTAGCATACCGGGCGTATCACTAAAGACAGACTGTTCAACAAACGCTGATAATCACAAAAAAGGTGAATTCAAATGTGCTTGGCATCAAATCCAATACATATTAATGTTGGAAATAAGACTCTATTGCACAGCAGTTTCACCCCTTGTTGCATCCTAGTTCATATTGTATTTTAGTAGCTGTATTATTTGCACTTACTGTAAACTACGCTGTGTTTAAATATGAATCTTGCATTCTAACCCTGTACTGCCCTGTAACACCTGAGTAAGCCGACTGGCATAAAGGCGTCTGCCAAACAAATATATAATAATAAATAAATATTGCTGGAACAGAAAGCAGCATTGTTGCTACAGGAGGGAGCATGATCTGGATGCACGGCGATCCTTAGAAGAGAAATCCTCCTGGTGACGCAGGCTGTACTGAGCAAACATACACACAACTTGTCAGCCACTTGCACAAGCTGTCAGCCACACACACAATTGTACAAGCTGTACATGTGTTTGCCAAGGCATATGCATGTTTGATCAATAAAGCCAGTCATAAAAGATACATTGGAATTAAGGGAATGTGAATTGGAAATTGATTTAAAAGGAATGTCTCCTCCCCCCCCCCAGCCCTGCTCAGCAGCAGAAGGTCCAGGGCAGACACAGCGACTCACTTGAGCTCCTTCATAGCGATCTGCAAGGGATCAGTCTCTCCTTCCAACTCCACCATCACTGGAGCACACATCCTGAGAGAGAGAGAGAGAGAGAGAGAGAGAGAGACTGAATGAGACAGACATCATGAGAGAGGGAGAGAGAAACAATGAGACAGACATCTTGAGAGACACAGAGAGACAAACTAGATGAGACAGACATCCTGAAGGAGAGAGAGAAAGAGAGACTGAATGAGACAGACATGCTGAGACAGGGAAAGAGAAACCTGCAATTGGGCCCCGGTGTGGCACACAGAGCCACTCACGCTGTGCTCCAGTAACCTGCACAGGCTCCCGAGTCGTATGCAATGTGGGGATCCATACCAGAGTGATAGAAACTAGCCCTGCTGCACAGACCTGGGTTTCAGAACACCCTTGGATCAGGTTATATTACAGAAGCAGGAATCTCAGAAATCAGACTACTATTAATAATAATTAATATCTGATCCACAATAACGTGCCACCACGTTAGCCTGGCGATTGGCATTAACTTCATACTAAAAAAAAAAATGTAGAAATCATGTTTTCAGAATGTGATGATTGCTCACATACCTGGAGAGGAATAGCCCTCCAGGCCCGTGATTCACCTACTACTTTTTACACCATTACCTTAGCAGAGGTTTTACATTTTAGCTTGACAGTTTAAACTGGTGCAGCTCACTGTCTTCTTGCATTTAATCATGTGCGAGGTGGTGATGCACACAGACAGACAGAGCCTGGCGCACTCACGCTATCTGCAGGGCCCTGGTCCCCAGCACTCTGGCTCTCTCGTATTTAGTCATGTACGAGGTGGTGATGCACACAGACAGACAGACAGACAGAGGCTGGCTTACTCACGCTATCTGCAGGGCCCTGGTCCCCAGCACTCTGGCTCTCTCGTATTTAGTCATGTACGAGGTGGTGATGCGTTTCTGATTGGCTAGCTGCCCTTCACCGGCCGGTAAGATCTGCACATTCTCCCGGTCCTCCTGAGAGAGAGAGAGAGAGAGGACTGTTAGAAACGCAGCGTTCTGGAACCCACGGCTCTAGAACAGAGACATGAGGTGTCAGAGACTCCCATGCCTCCCAAGTCTTACTACAGTTAAACCCGCACTGTCTCTCAAACAGCTCTGCAACGGGAGTCTTGTTATTATCAATGATAATAATATTAAAGCAAACAGAATGAATGTAAAGGCTGGATTGGCTCAGACTGCTGGTTTTAATTGTGCAGCTCTGCTCTCTGCACTCACATCCTCAGCATTCTCCAGATCATCCATCCCTTCATCCTCCCATCATCGAAATCTGCATCATCGAAACTGAGGGGGAGAGAGAGAGAGAAACCGAATGAGACAGGCATCCCGATTCATAAACAAGTTATATATTTTAAAAAAGATCAGTTATATATAGATGACCAAGTTTCTTCCATTTGTGATAATGCACATCAAGGATGGGAATCAGACTCTATTGCTCAGCAGTGTGATCCATTCCAGGTTTTACTGCTACCACCATGATCAGCCCCAGTATGTCTAGCTAACAAGCTCAGGTGTGTCTTATTAATAAACTCCTAGTGAAACCAGGGATGGATCACACTGCTGTGCAGCGGGAGTCAGTGTCAGTGTGCATGGAAGAAAAATTGTGGGGGAATGACCCAGATAAATAATATAATACTGTTAATTTAACTCAACAATAAAAGTATTAACTGGCTTAAGTCACTGACAGAGGGGCACCACTTAGACCAAAGGATGGTCTAACTGAAAATAGATACATAAATAAATAAGATACAGACATAGTAATAACTAATTATGAAATGAAATCTTAAGACTCCCAAACTCACAGCACATTATTTTATGAAATGTCCTTCAAGAGGTGACCAGGACCTCATATTATACTGAGTGGGGTCTATCGATATACTTGTCACGATCAATGCAGGTCGCTATATGTTATGAATCGCGATACATGCGATGGTCGTGATTGACTGCCTGATGCACAATAACAGCAAATTATCAATTCACGATTGATGGACTGTGATATTAAAATGACAAATAAAATAAGTTAGCGAGTGTGTATTCACAGCAGCTATAAAAAGCATCGATTCATCATTCAAATACCAACTGGTGAACTAGAATCCGCTATGCTGTGGTCTTGTATCCCGACACAGTCTACTGTAAGTAAATAACGAGCGGAAAGCGTGTACATAATATTTTTAGGTCGATTAAATTATTCTCACTTTGGTTTGTGTCTAAAAAAAAAAAAACAGACGCACGCAGCAGCGGATTTGGAGGTTAAATTAGATGTTGCTGACGTACAACTTTATTACGTTGATCAAGTTTTCTTTCATTTAATGCAGTCATGCCAGGAACGTTTCGCTGGACTACGTTTTTAAACGAAATATCAATGTATTAATTACGACACATGTTGAATACCGAATGGTTTGGTCGCTCAATTCGTAAAATGCGGACCCACGCCGTCAGTCTGTATCGTGTTGCGTTTTCTGTCGTTGTTTAAACACACTTCAAATTTTATGATTTAAAAGCAATGCCTCACTTGTCCTCGTTGTCAGACATCTTATCCGCTCTTTGTCTTGTTTATCTGTGGGATTTAAGGAAGTTGTCTTCTGTTTTTTTTTTTGTCACAAATACACGCACAGGTTAAAGAATGGTGGCTCCGCTCTCACGTGACTTTCTTGCTTGCGTCCTTCCGTCCCAACTTCACTACTTCCTGGTCAAAGTGCGCTCCCATGGTAACGTCGTTTGTTTGTAATTATAGCGTTCTTCTTGTCCCACAGAATCCGTCTCCTTTTTTGTGCTGTATTTAAAATTCAGTAATTCATTATAAACTCTCCACTGTATTTCATGTATTATGCATTTCTCTGTATTTAAAGTATTATGGATTTTCTTGTTGTTACTGCATCTTGTAAAGCGCTTTGTGATGGTGGTCCACTATGAAAGGAGCTATATAAAATAAATATTGATTGATTGATTGATTGAACAATAGGGATCATCCCGCATCATTTATTATTTTACAATCTTTGGAAACTATGGGAAACTGAAATTTTCAGTACTTGCATAGCTGTGAAATAAAGTTTTTTTTTTTTTTTTCATGTCAAAAAAACACTGCCGCACAATAGAGACTGAAGGTACATCAGAAATGAAACGCACAGCAATTCCCAAGTCCCGCTGATATCACAGCACAGAGCTCTTCAAAATAGTGCGCTGGCATTGCAGACAACAGCGACACCCCGTGGCTCATTTCATACAGCCACAGCCGTGTGAGTTAAACGTGCTCAAATGAAGCGATCGAGGCTTATTAGCGAATTTTAGTTCAGTGAGGCAAATTACTAATGTTGATTAGAAATAAGTAGCCTACATATATCAGCCTTTAATAACAATGAATAATAAATTTAGTTGGTAGTCCGAACCCATCAGATTAATATTCCAATGCTAAACCGCTAAACTGCATCAGTTTATGAACTTTTTACAATTATGTACAATCGTTTAGAGGAGCCAGGTTTTGAATATTATTAGGTAATTTTAGGTACGGTTGTGGGGCTTGTCTCGATAGACACTGTCACTTACTATACATAATTATGCTTCATACCTTCTGCGGTGTCGGTGTCGGTGTCGAGCAAAGCAGTGTGCAGCTCGTCAAACTGGATGTGTCTATTTACTGATGTGGAGTCTCTGTATAGCCCTTCTCTCCTTTCGCGGGTGGCGGGTAGTGTATCTAGACAGTTGCTTTGATTGATGTGTTTAGTACTGTCTGTATTTTAATTTTATATCGGTATTTAAATTATATCTGGGTTTCTGGAGTTTGGGTTTTGTACCTGCCTTTAAATCCTTTTTTTTTTTTTTTTGCCGACTGTGAAACGAGCAGAAAAATAAACCTTTAGAAAATCGTCGAAAATTAAAAATGTCCCTTTAAAAAAAACTCTGTCCGTTTCTTACCTCCAGATTTCCCTGAACAGAAACTTAAAACATCTAGATCTGAAGGGAATACCTCCGATCTGCCAACACTGGGATGTGTCGAAGTTTATTTCAGACTGTCCGTGATTTACACACTGGTAGTTGAGTTGAGGGTTGTGTCGAGTTCATAGCGCTGCGGTTTGCAAGGAGCCTCGAAGCTGGCCAATCACATTAAGCCAAATGCATATTCATGAGTATAAAGTCAGAACACAGCCAAACAGCCTATCAACTCGACTGGTCGGGCGCGAAAAGCTCGAGCTACAATTATTACACCGTGTAACAACATTTTTTTTTTTTTGGTTCCTCACGCAGTAAGTGTTATTTCAATTGCTTATGATTTTAAAAGTATACAAAATGGTTATTATTCCCCACAAACTTTTGCTTTTGTGACCAGGAGAAGTGATATTTTGAAATTCAGGTACTGATTTTTCCAGAAAATTCCAGATAGATGAGTAAAATTGAGAGTAACTTCTAGAACTTTCTAGAACTTTCCAGTAATATAAATAGTAGTATAAAAAAATAATGTTAAGCCCAATTGTAAGTTCAGTTTAGTTCCAGCTGCTAAGTGGATAAACATATCTGCATTTTATTTTGAGATGTCTTTAAGGTTCATAGGAGACTTCAAATGGTGGCATTCCTGATGGCTCTCCTGAACAGACATTTTGCAGACAGTGGTCACAGGAAGTTTCCTGCTACATTTGCCTTTTTTTTTGGGACACAGGGGTTAAAAAAGCCAATCAGGGCACTGGATTTCCTGAGCGGACCGGACTTATATTTGTGGGAGGATTATATTTTGTTGGGGAGCCATTGATAACCCCCAGGAAGGTTCTGATGAAAAACCACTGCACATCAAATTGGTAACCCTAAATGAAACAAATTTGTCAGATGTATAGATAAGGAGTCGGCATATATATATACAGTACCTTCAAGACTTCTTCCCTAAGCTGTCTGAGGCAAAGGTCAAAGCCGGTGGCTTCGCCGGACCAAAGATAAAAGAAGATCCTTTTTGCAATGAATTACCCAAGAAGCACAATAGTAAGGAGAAAGCGGCTTGGAACAGCTTTGTCGCAGTGGTTGGGGGGGCTTCCTGGGCAATCACAAGGCTGAAAACTATGTGGAGCTGGTTGAGACTTGGTGAAGAACTACGGGCACAATGGGCTGTAGGATGTCCCCTCAAAATCCATATCCTTGATGCTCATCTTGATAAAATTCAAGGAGAACATGGGGAGGCATGAGGAGGAGCAAGGCGAACAGCAGTTTTGTGTTCCACCAGGATATACTGGACTTGAACGCTTGGCATAGAACATGATGGAGATGTTTATTTGGAACCATTGATTCGTGATTTTGATTTACAGGATATAATCTTGTTAAATCTCGAAAAACTACTCGCCCCAGTCTAAATCTTTTGTAGTCATTTTGTATTACTTTAGTATAAATACATGTTAATTTGGATTCATATGTTGTTTTTTTCTGACTTTATGTGAACGAAAAGACCGCTTTTCTCATTGGAAATAGGTAAATTTCAAAATATCACTGTCCTGGGGTGAAAAGCAAAGTTTGTGGGGGGAATAATAGCCATTTTCTATACTTTTGAGGCATAAGCGAATTAGGAAATAACACTTACTACCCAGGAACAAAAATTGTGTTGCTATAGTGTTATTATTACACCCCTGAACTACATATTGGTTATGATGCGCTACAACTCACTTTTATGGATATCTTAACCCGCTGAAGGCCATTTTATTGCTGAATATGATTTTATAATTAATATCACACAAAAACGTTACCTCAGCTGCAAGCATCTTTGCAGTTCATCCATATTTGTAGAATTGCATCACTGTTAAAATTCAGGTCTGATAGTTTAGGATTTAAAGTTTAGTATAGTGTCTACAACAAAATTGCACTGGTCTGTACATTTCAACCTAGATTGCCCCAGTAAAAACCTGGGATGTTTAAATGGGTAATTTTATGTAAAAATAATGTGATATCTTGTAACAATTGTAAGTCGACCTGATGAGGACGTCTGCTAAGAAATAAACAATAATAATTTGTATTTTCTATATAGTCTTTAATCAGTTTCACAGTGACAAGATCCTCCATGTCAGAGATTGAGATTCCTGAACAGACATTTTGCAGACATTTGATGACAGTGGTCACAGGAAGATTGGTGCAACATTTAAAATCAGATAGACATGGTTAAAAAAAGCCAGTCAGGGCACTGAACATTTCCTGGAATGACAGGACTTATATTTCTGTATATATCCAATATATTTTGTTGTCATGTGTACATTGATAATCAGTACTTATGTTCTATGAAAAAAGTATGTTTAGGAAATCTTTAACCCTAAATGACCTAGATGTGGCAAAATATATATATATATATATATATATATATATATATATATATATATATATATATATATATATATATACAGCCTAGGGGGGCTAGGTCTTTTAAGCTATGTGTGCTTTTGCAACTATATAGATCAATTAACTAGACATAGCGAGAGCTGTAGAATAATTTAATAGTTTAATATCCAAGTTTAAAAATACAATTTTACTGACGCTAAATAAATTAAACCCCGAAAAAAAAACTGTGCGTATCTGCCTTTTTACAATTTACTGCACTGAGAAATCTGCCTTGGCGGGTCTAGTTCTAGATACGTCTATGAGTTGAACGCACCTCTGGTCTGTTCCCATTGGTTGTTATCTGTGCATTCTCATTGGTTGTTGTCTGTCTGTGCCTATTGGTCCTGATGTGCGGCTGGGGGCCAAATGGGTGTGTCCAAAGCCAGGTACGCTATTTGCATAAAGGGGCGGGCTAAGCCTAGGAGGCGCAGCAGTGGCGTTTAGGAGGGGTTTCTGACATGCAGCGAAGCGGTCTCTGGGTGGATGCGGAGATAACGTCCAAATGAATAAAAATAATTAAACCGAAAGCTCAATTTCTTGACTCTGGCAAAACGCTGCAGTATACTTGTTGAGTAATAATAATAATGGAACCAATTATTGGCGTAATTAGTCAAGATTAACAGGTGTTCCAGATCTTTAGCCACTGATGATGTAAAGACACCTATGAAACCTACTGGATAGAGGCTATCGAGGACCAGGGTTGGAGACTCATGCTATACAGGAATACATAGAAATACAACTAATGACAGGAAAAGTAATATATGTTAAATGTACCTGATCACTTTCACTTTGTCCACAGATTCCCTTCATAATCTTGACAATTACCATCACACAACTACCAGCCGTTGAAATTGAACTCCTCCCTGTTTGAATTGGCAGTTCGCGCTCCTCCGGGTTAGTCAGCTCCGATGTTTATTAATCTGTGGCGGGCAATGCCAAGGATATGTAAACGGTAAAAGCCATCAATAAAACTACACGCTTACAGGTGGCAATGCAAACAGCGGTAGCCCGGGGCTTCTTCTACCTGTTCTTCTGTCAGCGCCGTCATTTTCTTCCCCTGAGTTGTTCCCGTCTGCAGCGTCATGGAGGAGTTTATCAGGGGTTTGAACAGGTGGCATTACTGTGGGTTTGATCTGGAGAGATGAAACCTCAAATACAGTCCCAGAGCGGGACAGCTGCAATGCGCGCACTGCAGCCTAAATCTACACCCCCCAGACTCTCTGGCTGCTCCTCCCGGTTTGAGTTTCAGCTCCCGGGACAGTAAAAGGTTAATCGGAACCAGACTCGGGCTGGGAATCAACGCTGTGGTAAAACTGGTAACACAATTATTTAACATTAACATTAAAAAATGATGTCTTCTTGAAAATTGTTTTAATTAATTAAACTACTGCAGACTGTTGTTGAAACGCCAGAAGTGAAATTGATCAAATCACTCTGAAGCTGTAAATACTCCCACAGGGTAGGGAAATGGGAATCTTATTCATGTAAAACCTGGACTGGCTCAAACAGCTCTGCGATAGAATCCATGCTGTCATCCTGTATATATTGAAGGTTCTTAGTAAGCAAGGGTCTTTCTCTTCTCTCTTTGTAAAGCCAGTTGTTTTGAATCACTGATCCAGTGCAATATGTGCCCCGCAGGTAAGAGAGGAGTGTCATCCCATTGCACGCTGGTACCAGGTGAGAGCTGAATCAACACCAGCACCCTCCCCCTCCCTGTATCCCAGGTCAGCTCTGCAAATCACAACCTGCTCCCTGGGACTCCCCCACCTGCTTTAATGAATGGGCTGATCGCACACACTGAACAACACAGAGAATAATTCACATTGAAACAGGTGTTTATTATTGAGAGCCCCTAAGATCACTACAAACCCTGCAAATACATGTTAATTGTAAAGGGCTTGTTATCCTGTATCCAGGGTCACGTTGGGGAATGAAGGGATCCACACACAGCCTTGCAGGTAGTCTATAGTGACACTTTTATTAATACACTACTTGGTACATGCATGGTTCTGACAGCCATTCAATAAACAAAGCATGATGGTCCTGAGCTCTTAAAGGAACAGATATTAATATAAAACAGGCTTCATTCATCGTACACTGTAATAGAATATCCAACTTTAGAACAGACCCCTGCATATTTTACATTATTTGCAATGTTCTGGTAAAGGATATTTGGCTAAAGCATACAAAGCATATACAATACAAATAATATATAACATTAGAATTTTCTAAGATAAAATCTCTTATTACAAATCAAAATCATGAATTTCTGTATCTTTTTCAATCAATGATCCAATCTTTATTTCATATAGCACCTTCCACCATCACAAAGCTCTTTACAAGATGCAGTAACAACAAGGAAATCCATAACACTTTAAATACAGAGAAATGCATAATACATGATAGTAACATAATACATAAAATAGTTGCAGCAAAACAGCAGCTAATAGCAGACACCAGGCTTAAAGAGCATGGAAAGCAAGAGAGAACAGGTGGATCTTGAGAGCTGATTTAAAACGAGCGACGGTGGGACCATCATGCACCAAAGCTGGGAGGGGGTTCCAAAGAGTCAGAGCCATGAATCTAAATGAGCATTCTCCAAGTGTGGTGCACTTTTGCTTGGGGATAACAAGCAGGCCAGAGTCGGAGGACCTCAGCTTGCGGGCAGGGACATAGTGGGTCAGCAGGTTGAGGAGGTACTCGGGACCTGTGTGATGAAGGGCATTGCAGGTGAGCAGGAGAGTTTTGAAAAGAAGGGGCCCAAGAACAGATCCTTGGGGGACACCACAAGTGACTGTGTTTGCAACACCACTGTGTCCAGCATAGAAAACAGACTGAATGCGTCCGGATAGGTAAGAGGACATTCAGGAGAGACAGGTTCCAGAGATTCCAGCATACTTCTGAAGGCGGTCACAAAGAATGTCATGTTAGGTCAAGGAGGACAAGCACAGAGAGAGCTCCAGCATCAGCATTGAGCAGGAGATCATTCACAATCCAGAGCAGAGCAGTTTCAGTACTGTGAATGCGGCTGGAAACCAGACTGTAAGCAGATTCTTGTCCGTGAGATGTTTCACCAGCTGACTGGCTACAGCCCTTTCGAGAGTTTTTGAGCGAAAAGGGAGATTGGAGATGGCACGGAAATTAGATAAGTCAGGGTTAAGTGAGTGTTTTTTGAGTACCGGCGTAACTCAGGCAAGCTTAAGGGCAGCAGGAACTGCTGCTAGGAGTCCAGGGACAGGTTGGGAGTGTGCATAATGGAGGGATCAAGATCAGAAACATAGAGATGGACAAGGTTAGTCGGCTAGGGTTCCAGGGGGCATGTGGCAGTAGTTGATTTCAACAGTAAGCCAGAAACATCAGCATTGGAGAGAGGAGAGAAGGAGAAGAGGGCAGGAGGGGGCAACCGGAGGAGCGTCAAGATGGTCAAGTAGTAGACTGGGTTTGTGGTGGGCGAGCATAGAAGAGATGTTGTCGATTTTGTTCCGAAAGAAAGAGGAGAAATCATGGCTATATGCACTGAAGTGAGCACTAATCCTCAAGTGTTTGTTCTGAATATGGACGTTACAGTGCAATTGCATGAGAATAGAGAAGAGGGCACTGTCCCTTTAAATCCAGGTAAATGCCTTCATAACCCACTGCAGCCTCATGTATTTTATTATTTTGTTGTATACTGACATCTAGTGGTCCAGTCCAATTTTAACAATGACAGCAGTATTAAAGCCTTCATTGATGTGGAGTCCCTATTGTAACAGCTTGTTAGTGTTACTCAGTGTTTATATTGCTACAGGGTGAAACAGAGTAAGTGTTGTTTCTGAATATGGATGTTAGATCTTGCTCAGATAACCCACACCCCGTCCAATAACACCACCCCCTGTCCAATAGCACCACCCCCTGTCTTACTGCTTTTGACGGGGTTCCTGTGGTGCTGCCTCTATTGCTTCTGCTACTGTGCGCAATACTGTACCAATCGCAGCCCCTTCTCTCAGTGCTCTTGTTACTGCACTGATCACTGACCTTGAGCTGGTCCTTCTCTCATGCTTCCTTTGCAGCGTGGATTACTGCCCCTTAATCTTGTCTCTTTCTTATTGCTCTGTTACTGTGTGTAATACTGCCCTACCTCAGCCCCTTCTCTCAGTGCTCCTGCTACTGCACTGATCACTGCCCCTAGTGCTGCTCTTTCTCCTCTCGCTTCAGCTGGCTTTTCATATGTGCTTATAAACTCATTGACTCTCTCTGCTTCTCCTCTAATGATTTCCTGGTAGGACTGTCTGACTGCCTCCATCTCTCTCCTGTGTTTCTCCTCATACTCTCCCCTCTCTCTCTCCCCCTTCTCCATGCAATCCTCCTTCTTGCTCCTCCCTTTCTCTCTCCTCTTTTTCTCCCTCAGCTCTTCCTCCAGTTTGATCCTGTGATTCTCTCTCTGTTCTTTCCTCAGCTCTTCCTCCAGCTCTCCTATACTCTCCTCCAGCTCTCTGATCTTCTCGTCTCGTTTCTGGATTTCCAATCTCATCTTCCTTTTCATGTTCTCCAGTTCTTTCAGGTGCTTTGCCTTCAGTTCCTCTTCTTCCCTCAATATTGTCTCTTCCTTCTCCTTCAGTATCTCCTCTTGTCTTTGTCTGATCTTTGCTTCTGCTTGCTGGTACATCTCACTGGTGTAGTAGCTGCCGTTGTTTTCCTTCACCATGTTGTCTATCTTGTCCAGGAGCTGTATGACCTGAGTGTGATTGCTCCTGTCCTCATTGTTGAGAACATGATATCTGTTCCCACATTTCTCAACAAGCTGCTGGAGCTCCTTTCTGCCTGTCTGAATATAATCCTCAATGGTCTTGCCTTTCAGTTTGTCACTGTGTGTGAAAAGCAGCATCGTGTACCTCCTCACAGCCTCCCCACTGAATATGTCCTGGACTGTCTCCACTGCTCTCCCCTCTTCCTCTGTGAATTGGCCCACCGGGTATCACCAGGAGGAAAACATGGGGTCCTGGGCAGACAGAGAAACACAGCTCCTAATCTGAGTTTGTCCTGAGAGAGCTCTGGAGTGTCGATAACAGCAACACATCTCCCAGCCACTTGTCCTTTTCTCTTCTCACACTCCCTCATTCCTGCAAAGGAGTTGGCTTCAGATCTGAACTCCTCTCTGCCCAGGATGGTGTTTCCTGCCGCACTCTTCCCAGCCCCAGTCTTTCCCAAGCAGCACCATCCTCAGCTCAGGGGGGCTGGGAGGCGCTTTGGTTATCTGCAAGGGGAGCCTCCTTCACCTCCAGACACTGAAAAAAAAAAAACAAAACAATATATATATATATATATATATATATATATATATATATATATATATATATATATATATATATATATATATACACATCATAATCAAAGTGAGAAACAAGTTTATTTACCACCAGAATAAACATCAGCTGAAACCTTACAATTAGGTTTCAGTTCTGTATTATTTCACCTTAATGGAAGAAACTCATTTTTATCCTAGAAGAACAATTTCAATCTCACTCACTGTTGGGGCTGATGATCTCCTTGCTGTTTCTTCTCCTGACAGGCAGCTTGGATAATTCTGATTCGTTCTCCACTTTGCTTTCAGATACTGCAAAAGAACAGTCATTATTAGCTACTGAGAGACAGGTCCATTTCCTCTTCACATAACATACACTGTATGTATATAACAGTCATTATTAGCTACTGGAAGACAGGTCGTTTTTCACCCAACACAACATGTATACATGTAACTTAATAACCAGGTGGTACTGGAGATCTAGGCATAAAACACAGAACTTTTTCCCTTTCACAACATGATATAGAGCAGTTTTCAACATTTTCATCTCAAGTACCAGTGTTTCCAGCAGTGACCACCAGGACCAGTAACCATGTGCAATCTTAAACGGCTGTTGTAAAACCGAGACCTACCTCATTACAACCAGGTAGGGCTGTATTAGAAGGTTCGAAGGTTCGTTCGCTAGCCAGGAATTCGAAGATTGTTTTAAACCTTCGAAGCCTTCGGTTTTTTTTTTTTGTTTTTTTTTTTTCGTTTGACAATGTGTGAATACTATACATCACACATGTCACTCACATGCAAAATTCGATCTTTTGATTTGTATAATGCATATTACTTAGACAAAAGTTGTTGTATTAAAATCCACTGCCAAATCGTTATACGTAGAAACTATTTGGGGCTGCTGTGATGTATGAAGAAGGGCATATTATTATGCCATAGCACTGGGAGGTACCTATAGCGGCTGTAGTGCTTCAGTCAAATATGTACTGAATACCTAGTGTACAAGACAGTGTAAGAGAGGTGCTACGGTAGAATATGTTTGAAACATACAAAATATACGCTAACACTAATCATTTTAATTTCGTAAAAAAACTGAGCACCGCCCGTCCCTCCCCCCTCCAGATCGTGTTAACCAGAGGCACATTTCTTCATTCGCCATCTCGACAGCAAAGTGCTGTGTGGCGTAAACTGTATTGAAATAAATGTTTCGAAACCCCTCGGCTGTTTGAGATTTTTTTTTTTTTTTTTTTGTTAAATGACCAGACGACAAAAAAAAAAAAAAAGTTGAATGAAACATCCAATCTCTGAGGTCACTTTACAATCGTAAAAATTATTATTATTATTATTATTATTATTATTATTATTATTATTATTATTATTCGTAGTAGTCGTAGTAAAATGTGACTGTGACTGATAACCTGCTTGGAATGGCGACTGTTAAATTATGCAAATTAGTATAATTCTGACCATTCGAAGGTCAAAATGTGTACCCTTCGTTGCAACCAGGTTTGTTGTGTCTGTAGGTACTCCCTTGTTTGTTGCCTCATTCTGCTGAATGGTTAAACTGTGCAGCTGATGACTGCAGTTAATTCAGAGGGTCAATTCCATCGTACCAGTGCTTTAGACCGCATCAAGTGGATTAAAATGCGGACTAGAAAATATTGTATATCTGTATAACTTAATCCTGATTGCAGCGTAAACAGATGATTCCGGTAACTGGTGTAACTGATCGATAAAGGGGACTAACCTACAGCTACGGTCAAATGTTTTGCATCCCCCTGTAGAATGGACTAATTTTGCTTCATAAAGTCAAATAAAACCTGCTGAATAATGTTACCTTAATATATTCAATTACACACCGCTTTATAGTTTTCCATATACTGTATTTAACAAAAAACTGACACATTGAAAAATGTGGCAGGCGATATCATTTTGTAGTGTCTTTGATTATATGATGTTAAATAAAAGATCTAAATTATGTTCATATCCTTTTTTTTTGGTTTGTTTGCTTTGTTTTAATTATGTCTCAATTCTTAAATTCTAGGTGATGCAAAACATTTGGCCATAGCTCTATAAACCCTACTTTACTAATCCGATATGTGGATTTCAAAGTCAGATAAATAGGATCCCTGTACAAAAGAAAGACGCATTTTTAGCACATCTAATATATTTATAAAAATAAATGTCATGTCTTTTTCGTGCACATTTCAAACTGGTGGACTTGCATTTAAGGTGCCGACACAGAACCGTTTAATTGCATGATAATGGGCAATTAGTTGTTTATAGTTCAGCATATTAACCGAAATTGTATCAAAGGACATGATTATGTGAAAATATATTGTGCGAGACTTTTTTCTCACGGATCTGACTGCCCGAACGTGACGGACATAAGACATGTACAGAATAAAGTTTAATTGTTGATCTTTTTGATGCATTACAGCCCTTCATTGATTATTTTCTTTATGTTAAGTTTTAAGGGAATTCTGTTAAATGCATGTGTGCAACACACAAACCTTAAGAGCATTTTTATTTTAGTTTTTCGCTGATCTTGTTCTACATTTCTTGAATGCAGCTGTTCATTTTAAGCTACATTTGTACAGTACAGTACTCGCACACGTTTGGTCACCATCCCAACTATTGCAAGAAACTGGGGTTCCTGTATTCTGCTGGTATTAATACTTCTCTGCACTGACAAACATTTGCATTTGATCCAATTGTTACCATCCTTCTTGCACTTCAGCTTATTAAAACATGTGAGCTGCTTTTTTTATATAATATAGACTGACGTCATGTTGCATTCATAAATATTGACACATGCTTTCAAAGGGAGAGTGTGACAGAGAGCGAAAGAATTGTAGTCAACAATCTCTCTCCCGTACAACCAGAGCAGAGTGCTCCGTAATGGATGGTTTGGCAGTTCATTCCAGGGTCAGACAGAAGCCGGCCATCCAGGAAGAGGACGGGGCGATGATACCAGAAGTCATCGCCTTAATGCAGTAGGCAATGTGTCAGTCACGGACTGGAGGATACGTGATTGGCCACGCCACCGAAAGAGGGCGTGATTGAGGGTATTTAGGGTAAGTGGTCCGGCAATCTGTTCCTTGGTTATTGGTTACTGAAAGGACCAGTAGAGGAAACAGAAGTGTTATTGTATCGTGAGTGTTATCGTGTTTTGTTTGTTTGTCAGTCTAACTGTTACTGTTTGTCTTTGATAAATGGCTAACACAATCTGGGAGCTGTCGCTTAAGGCCAGGACCCAACCTGGACTTCACTGCACTCGTGTTCACTAATAAATTGTATTATACCACTTTCACGTCAGCACTCACTCTGGACTTGTGACTGTGTTTGTGTTCTGTGTGTGTTTATACTGTGTTTATTATTTCAGAACTGAACGTGGTTATTTCACTGAGCAATACACATCGTCGTGTACTGCCAGTCATCCTTTATTATTACTGTTGTCAAGTGACATTTGGATTATAAATAAATATCATCATGTCACCAGTACTTTATTGTTTGCCATTGTATTGAGCACTACATCACCTCTACACCTGCGAACCACTTTGCCACAGAGAGACAGCATTTTTGTCCCTAAACCTGTAAAAACAGTTTTTGTTGTCACATTTGCAACTATTTTAGTCGTAGTCTGGAGCACTTCATTATAAATATCTAATTTCTCTGTGATTCAGTGGTGAAAAACACATTGATGCATTACGATGGTATGATTGAGGAAGCATTGTGGTTGAGGAATCATATCGTCATAAAGAACAACTTCTGGTGCATACCAGTTGCAAGCCTGTCACGTTCCAGTACTGGTACACGACCACAGGTTGAAAACCACTGATATAGACTCCATTAGACCACTGTATTCCAAATCTAACCAAGGCATATTGTTTATAGCTCCTATAGTGTTAGTATCTACATCGTAAATTATAGAGATGATCAATCAATAAAATCATTAAAGAACAACAGCAATCAATAAACGCTGTTTCTTTGTCCAGGGTCCCTCAGTATTTACCATCACACTTTTAAACTTACTCTTGGAAGGGTAGACCTTAGTGCTCTCCATTCTCCTGACAGGCTGCTTGGATTCCTCTGGCTCTTTCTCCAGCTCCTCTTCCTTCATTTGCATTCTAAACTCCATCAGCTCTTCTCCACTCTCACTGGTGTAGTAGCCGCCTCCATTTCCTGCCACCATGTTGTCTATCTTGTCCAGAAGCTGTGTGACCTGAGTGTGATCGCTGCTGTTCCTATTGTTGAGAACATGATACCTGTTCCCATATTTCGCAACACACTGCTGGATCTCCTCACCACCATCCTCAATGCGTTGCTCTATTGTCTTGCCTTTCAGTACATTCCCGTGGGTGAAAAGGATCATCGTGTTCCTGACAGCTCTCTCGCCAAACAGCTCCTGGACTTTATCAAAGGCTTTGAAATCCTGTTCTATTATTAAGTTAAAAGAGTCCAGAATTTCATCTGGATACACCGGTATCACCAGGAGGAAAGCGTGGGGTCCCGGGGCAGACAGAGAAACACATCTATCAATCTCAACCCGGTCTGTGTCTAACAAGTCTGGAGTGTCGACCACAGTGACCCGTCTCCCAGCTACTTCTCCTGTTGTCTTCCTATACTTCCTCGTTACAGCAGAAAACCTGACTCGAGATCCAAAATCCTCTGTGCCCAGGATGGTGTTCACTGATGCACTCTTCCCAGCCCTGCTTACCCCAAGCAGCACGATCCTCAGCTCAGAGGGGCTGTGCAGCTCTTGAGAAACAGTTTCTTCAGCATCTTGTTCTGCAGCCATGATTCCCCGTCCTGTTAAAGAGAAAGAACAGTTTGTTCCTCTTAGAAATTAAAGCTTTCCATGTGAAGCCCAGGATTAGTTTTCTCCTCTTGTTGTCATGCTGTGCTGAAAGAACACTCCCTGTCACACACAGCACTGGCATGTTCCTGTATGTGTGGAGCTGCTGTACAGGGATACAACTAGCAAGTGCTTCAAACAAATAGTGAACATTAATTACGTTCAGTTTAGTGTCTAAATTGTTTGTCTGCAGCTTTGTAGCATTAGCAGTTTGATTTCTTATTTGTTCTTTCATGTGTTGTGCAGGTGTAACAGCGTCTTCACACAAATTATTTATTCAGTTTTAAACCCCCCAGGACATCTGATGTTTCACAACTATTTCCAGTACTTTTCAAATATTCTGGAAAAAAATATCAAAGTTTAAAGGACACTGTGACAGAAATACAATGATTCTTGGTTGTAAATCCCCCCCGACCTTTGAGGGTGCTAAGCAGTTCCTTGGACGGGCTGGTTTGAACTTTCTTTCCCAGGGTTCAAGGGAAGTCGGCCAGCCAGGAAGGGGGCAAGGCTCTGTTGCAATAACGTATTGACCCGGAAGGGAAACGACGTGGCAGTGACGGAGAAGCATAATCTGTTCCTTTGAATTTGGTTTGTAATTAAAAACTGAGAAGGACTGTGAGAGACCCTCTTAACCGGAGAAAGCAGTATCCTGAGTGTTTTTCGTTTGTTAGTCTGTGTGTAACCATCTTGTTTGTTACACCACACTAGACGGCTAACATGATTCCCGGAGTTGTCACCGAGGTCCAGCACTAAAGCTGGAACAGCACTGCGCAACTGTCACAAATAATCTGTATCACCCACCACGAGCACTACTGCACTCACCCAGGACTGGTGACCGTGTTTGTACAATTGTGGGGCGGATATGTGTTGGGTTATTATTATTTGGGTCTGCAAACCCGTTATTGTTTATTATTATTGTTGTTGGTCACCAGACATGGATACAAAAATAAACCACACTTTTCCTAACTGGATTAAATCTCACTGTCTGTTCATCACTGTCTGCTTCCACTCAGTCACTTTGTCAAAGACACCCAATAATAGCCATAAATCGCCGTCTTATTATATTTACTGGTATTTCTGGGACATTCTTTAATTATTATATCTGTATAACTAAACACAGAGAAAAACGAAGTTTCTATACAGTGTTTCCTGATTATTATTAGTGTGCCTGTCTTTATTGGTATATAAAGTAGTATTGCATTGCATCGTGTGCACCTTTAAAATATTCAGGAGGAGTGAGACTAGCAAAACTGATGGGTTAAGAAACAGAGTGGATGGATCGGGTTTCAAACCTGTTTGGCTGCTCTAAGAAGCAATGGAATCTTTCTTTTCCTTTCACTTTGTAATGGCTTTTTAAAGACTAGACGGGAACATTGTGTTAAAACCTTGTGTGAATGTAAAGCAGCCTCAGACTGGCTTATTTAAACCACGATTGATTTATTTTAAAGCAAATAACATACAGTATTATTATTTAATCTCACAGATGCCTAGTCCAGTGTGTTGTATCTATTTTCCCCACTCACTGCAGTGTTTTACACAGTAGAAACTCACTCACTCACTCAGGGTCCCGACGCACTCCGCGCAGACAAAGCCAGGATCAGTGTGTGTAAATACACACAGCAGTAGCTTGATTTTATAAAAACAAGCAGCACAATAACTGATTCAAAACAGTTTGGGCAAAAATCCGGAATTAAACGTTCACAAACATTTAAACAAATATTCTGCCAAGAACTACTGCTGTCTGTCCATATGTGTTCTTATTAATAAAGCAGAGAAATTACTATAAAAGTCAAAATCCTGTAATTATAACTCACCGTGATGTGGATCAACACCGGCCGCGGCTGCGATCTCTGAAGAATGTGTTGATTTACTGACGCTGTTTCGGGAGTGTTCTTGATGCTACACAGATAATTAAAACATTTTTTTTCTAACTTCCTGGACCAGGTACATTTTATCTTGGTGGGGCCACCAGCGAAGTTAACCTTTTAAGTTAGTCCCAATTGTATCTTGATTAACACTGCTATTATCACTGATATATAGATATAGATGTACTTATTTAGATACAGGCCTATATATGTTTTTTTTTTTAGGGGGGTGGACAAAAGTTTACATGTTTAAAAAATATCATTTATTTAAGTTATTTATTCACTCCCCTGTTTCTAATGGTTCACCCTTGGTAATGTATGGTTTGTTTTCTTTTGTTTTAGGCAGTTTGCTTTTTTTTTTTAAATGTATAATAAAATGAGCGTAGTAGTTTTGTTTTTAAGTAAACTGTCTGAATTATGTTTCTTTTGTTTGTGGTCACGCATATGTTTTGTTTCTCCTTTTAATTTGGTTACTGTTTGTTTCTGTGTAATTTCGTTTTCGTTGTTTTTGGCAGTGTTTATTGTTTGCTTTGATTCGCGCGATCAAACACTGTATCTTGTGTGTTTTTCTTATGCTTGCTACTAAAAAGAAAACACCCGACTCGACTATCCTACCCCCCTACTAGTGTGTAATACATTGTATCCTAACAAATCTCAGTGCAACCCTTTGCGGTAAAAACAAAAGCTTCAACGATCTGACGGTGCAGTATTGTGTTTGTTAAGAAGCTTATGAAGTCTGCATTCAGCCTCCCTCAGATCACACTGCCCGCTGGTGTTTGTGTGGTTAGTTATTAACGATTTGTTTTGAGCGCAATTAAGATTTGTTGGCACTTGTATTTTATGATTTGGTTGTATTTTCTGATTATTTTGAAACACTTTTACTTTGGTATTTTCTGTGTCCTTTTCTTTCTTTGAGCACTCTTCCCTCCAGGCGCAGTGGCATCTGAGAGGGGCTGCCCTGACGTTCTTGTGCTTTACCAAACTTACTTTTGCTTTCTATAGTGCCTATAGTAAGTATTCACCCCCCTTGGACGTTTTCACAGTTTGTTGTGTTACAGCCTGAAATCTTGATGCATTTAAATTGATTAAACTGTAGCATATATATATATATATATATATATATATATATATATATATATATATATATATATATATATATATATATATATATATATAACAACTGTTAGTTAGCAAAGAAGATACATGTACTACAAAGCAAACATTTATTTTATTATTTGACAGTTTCTGTATTTTAAATATTATTACCTTGCTTATGTGGGGTCAGGTTTAACCGTCTAAATGCCAGTAGCTGATTTATTTTTTTCTAATCTGGCTTTTTGTACATTTATCACGTTTTGCTCAAATAGTTTTCGAACCTGTTTGGCTGCTACAAGAAGCAATGGAATTTTCCTTTCACTTTCTAATGGCTAAATAAAGACTAGTCTAGTTAAGACTGAAGAATTTGTTGATTTACAGACTGTTTAGGGCGTGTTCTTGATGCTCCACAGATAATTAAAACTTTTTTTTTTTTAACTTCCTGGACCAAATTAACCTTTTTAGTTCGTCCCAATTGTGTCTTGATTAACACTGCTATTATAACTGAGATATATATGGATAAGGGCGTCTGCTAAGTAATAATAATAATAATAATAATAATAATAATAATAATAATCATAATCTCTTTTTTTGGATGTACACAGAATGATATTTTAAAAAAACCCAATGTATTTCAGTTATTTATTTTAACTCATTTAAACCTTTAACATTTTCATTCAATTCTGTCCACAACATATCTCCATGTATGTGTGAAAGGAGGTATAATTGTAGTGGACAAAAATGAATGAAAGGGTTTAAATGATTTAAAAATAAATAACTGGAATAAATTATGTTTTTTTTTTGTCATTTTAACTGTTCATTCAGGTTAGAACAATTAGAATAGCTATTAGCATTTAAACATATAGATCTTTTCGATTAAAATAATAAACAGACTGTATGCGAGAATTTCGACAGGGAATGAAACGAGCCCCTGCTTCATTTATGGCAAACCACTCTCACCTGCCATAATAATAATAATAATAATAATAATAATAATAATAATAATAATAATATACAGGTGTTAATACAAACAGCAGCAGCCCGGGGCTTCTCCTATCGGTTCTCTCCTCTTTAGTAGTCGGCGCCGTCATTTTCTTCCTCCGAGTTGTTCCTGTCTGCAGCGTCACGGAGGAGTGTATCGGGGTTTGAACAGGTGGCATTACTGTGGGTTTGACCTGGAGCGGTGAAACCTCAAATACAGTCCCGGAGCGGGACCGCTGCAATGCGCGCACTGCACCCTAAACACCCCCCCAGACTGACACCCTGCACAGCTCAGCATGTCTCTGTGTATCAAGCGCAGCCTCGTCTCTGGAATTGCAGGGGAACTCTCTGGCTGCTCGTCCCGGTTTGAGTTTCAGCTCCCTGGACAGTAAAAGCATCAGAGTCGGGCTGGGAATCAACGCTGTGATAAAACTGGCAACACAATGATTTCACACTAACATTAAAACATGATGTCTTCTTTAAATCGGTTTCAATTAATTAATTAAACTACCGCACTGATGCTCAAAGTTTAATTTGTCAAATCACTCTGAATCTGTAAATACTCCCACAGGGTAGACAATGTTTCTATTTGTGTAACTCAGGCAGTAAACGTCTTGAGTATTTATTTACCTTTGTGCACATTACAATAATGTAACAACATGATTATAATATTATACAGTAAATTGTAGAGATATGATGTAGAGCATATGACAGTTGACTAGAACATATTGAGCCATTAAACGAATTACTTGTAGTTGCGTTTATTTCTTAATTATCAAAGCAAAGCTCCTGAGTGGAGTGAACTTTTCAATTACTTGGCTGTAGGTACAATATATTTCAGTATTAAAGTTTGTATATAGTATAGAGAATTTACACGATACAGATAGATAATATACAGCATATTAAAGTTGTCTAGACTCTATGAAGCCATTAAACAAATGATCCAAGTATAAAAGGCTCAGTCTTTTCTAAAGTCTTGTCTGTCTGAAATCCGATTTCTCTTGGAGTTCAGAGGTGATGCATTTACAGTCAGATGAATTGTGAGCAACTCATTGTTATATTGCAATAACGGACGCAAAACAGTGTTTGTAGTCTTAAACACGTTGCTGGTTTATTTTGGCTGTTTACAGTATCCTCTCTACCATCAGTCGCGCGTCACATCCGTTTTTCCAACCACTCTCACTTACCACATCCCTGCAAGCACGACACACATTCACAACATCCGGCAACACGTAACCTAGCAACCACACAGCATTGACTGACTTCCAAAACACAACAAAACAAAGCAGGAAACAGAACATCAAACAAACATAACATTTTCCCCCCTTTCCCACCAAGTTCAGGTGTGGAATTAAGTCTCAAAGTCCCGTAAATGCAGAGGACGTTGGCGGACTCTTGGAGGATGTTGCACTGGTCCTGCTGGTTCAGGACCCTATGACAGTATCATCGCTGACCCTGATGGGACAGAAGGAGGCTCCCAGCTGGCTGAATGACTGGGTCTCTGACTGGGTTTCAGGTGACAGTACTTTCTCATCCTACTGGCGTGCCACCGAGCCATCCTGAGCAGATAGGTTGCTGGTCCCAGCTGTCGGCTAACACAAAGTGGTGGAGACCAGAAGGATTGCAACTTGTTACCTCTATGAGGCCGCTTAACTCGAACCCAGTCACGAGGATGTATTGCAGGTGGCTTTGTCCTGTGCCTTTTGTCGAACCTCTGTTTCATTCGCTGTTGGTCTGTTGGACGACAGTGGTAGAGTAGGAACAGTCCCCGGGGTCGTAGCCTGTCCAATGGAAGTTGCACCACGTCCTGTCATCAACCGTGCTGGTGAGACCCTGTGGTTGAGTGCTGAGTGGCCCTGTAGTGCATAAGTGTCTGCAGTAAGGTTGTTTGAAAGGCACAGCCTTGAGCTAGATGTGCCCGGATACCATTTTTTGAGTGTTTGATTAAATTGTTCCACCCCCATTAGATTGGGGGTGGTAGACTGCAAAACGGTAATGTGTTTGATGCCGTTGATGCTGAGGAAACTAGAGAATTCATCCTGAGATGAACTGTGGACCATTATCTGTAGTGATGACCCGTGGCAAAACCCCAGCGTGCAATCAGTGTGTCCAGTATGTGGACTATAGTTGGGAGGTGACCGTCCCAGTGGGGACGACCTCAGGCCATTTAGAATGCAGGTCATAGACAACCACTAAATAACGCTGATGATGGGGAACACCATGTATTTCACCACAAATGTCCAGCTGCAGATGTTCCCAGGGGTGAGATGGCCAGGTAACTGGCTGCAATGGCGGTGGGGCAGGGAGTCCCGACTTGCCACTGACCACACAGGCTATACAGTCTTTGACCAGAATCTCGATATCATGGTCACGCCGGGCCACCACACCAGGTCCCGGCAGCGTTGTTTAAACTTGACGATGCCCAGGTGACCCTCATGTGCCATATTCAGCACCCGTGCACGTAGAGCACTTGGCACCACTGTGCGGTGGCCTCGTGCCACACAGAAATCATTCCAGCAGGACAGCTCGTCTTTTAATCCTGGAAAATCGTTGCAGTTCGCCAGATACCTGCCGTGGCCATCCGTCTGTAATATAGGAACGTAGAGTGCGGAGGGTAGGGTCCTTCTGCGATGCCTGCTGGAGCTCTTGAGGGACACCATGTCCTGCAGGGGTCCCGTGAAGCATCTGAATCAGATCTTGCTCAGTGTCTTCTGATTGGGATCCCTGCTTAAGCGCTTACAACTGATCTGGATAAGAGGTCAGCCACTGCATTATCTCGCCTGGGTGAACTGGAGCTGAAAATTGTACTGCTGTAGCCGATCTGACCATCTGTACAATCTGAGTGGTCTGCGCCCGTGCCCCGGTGAGACATCAGAGCTGTGAGTGCTTGGTGATCTGTTCTGAGAGTAAACGCCCTGACCATACAGGTACATGTGCCAGCTGTTCACATGCCCAGACGCAAGCTAGCGCTTTCTCTCTCCCACTGAGTATTTTTGTTCTGTGGGGTTCAAAGCACGGAAGCAAAAGCTATAGGCTTCTCCACACCCTCTTGTATCTGGGATAAAACAGCCCCCACTGCCGTGGGCCGATGTGTCACATGTGACCAAAGTGGCGCTAAGGAGATAAAATGAGCCAGAATAGGGGCTGTGGTGAGCTGGTTTTTAAGCATGCGCACAGCTGCTTGGCAGGCGGGGTCCAGTCCCAGGGGCCTCCTTCTTCAGAAGCTGCCGTAGCGGTGAAGTGGTGGCAGAGTACTGTGGCAAGAACCAGAATAATAAGCTGTCATTCCCAAGAATGAGGCAAGCTGAGAAGCAGATTTAGGCTCAGGAACGCGGTGAATGGCTTCCACATTGGACTGGAGGGGACAAATCCCATGGGCTGAGAGTCTAAAACCCACAAACTCAATCTCGGCACAGCAAAAAGACATTTGTCACCATTCAGCGTTAGGTTGTTCTGGGTGAGTGTTTGGAACACTTGAGCAAGCGCTGATCGTGAACTGCAGTGTTGGGACCATGCACCACAATGTCATCTAAGTACAAGGACACACCTGGAATGCTTGCAAAGATAGATGACATAATTTTTGGAAACAGCTGGGTGCAGAGCTCAGTCCAAACGGCATGCGTGTAACGGAAAACCCCAGTGTGTGTGACAAATGCTGTGAGATCCCTGCTGGTTGGAGAAAGGGGAACCTGAGGTAGCTCAGCGTAAATCTAATTTACTGAAGACAGTGGAACCGTAGAATTGGGTAGTGAGCTCTTGGCTGTAGGTAGCGGATATTTGTCAGGGATGATTGCTTTATTTACAGCGCAAGAAGTCCACACAAACCTGATTCCCGATTTTTTTTTTCGCTATGACAAGATTGGAGATCCAGGGGATGCGTTAATTGGCTCTATAATCCCAGCGTCCAGCAGGAGTTGCAGTTCTGTTGAGACCTGGTCCCGCAAGGCAAGTGGGATGCGCAGAGGCTGGATGACCGGTGTCACTGTGGGGTCCACTCGGCTGGTGGATGAAGGCAAAGAGAATGCCCAAACCATCAAAAAGTGCTGGCCATTGTTGCTGCCAGGAGTGGAGACTTGCAATATTTCTGTGCCACTGTAATCTGTCAGAGAAAATCCAAGGCTGGTAAAAGTCAAGGCCCATTAAGTTGGCCCCAGTTCTTGTAATGTAGAATGTGAATGTAGGCACATGCCTGGTGCCATAGCGCACCGACAGCTCCAATGTACCCAGAACATCAATTTTGGCATGTCCGTATCCGCTGAGGGCAGTGGAGGAGTGTTGCCGGGCAGGCTGGAAAATACTGCCTGTATGTGTCAACATTTAAGAGCGAAACCTTAGCCCCAGTGTCCAAGAGCAGAGGAATGCACTTGTCATTGAGATATATATCACATGTTTTAAAACATGATGGGGTTAAGACACAGTATGAATGGTAGCCGGAGCTGAGAAGCAGGTCTGGGACTGATCAGATGCTGAAACTGAGGTGGAGCGACACCACCTGGCAAAGTGATTCAATTTGCTGCAATTCCTGCACCGCTGGCCCCGGCAGGGCAGTCAGTGGCTCTAGACTCGTGCCTGGTGGACCCACAGTTCCCACAACGTGGCCTGGAACGTGCAGGCGGTGCTGCGCTTGTTGAACTGCGAGGGCTGAAGTGTCTAATGGGTTAAGAGGCTGCAGCATTTTCTGAACTGCACAGTCTGTAGCTGTAGTAGGTGAGGATGTCTCTGTCAGTTTCTGTGCAGTGATAAAAGCTGCTTCTACTTGGGTGGCAATTTTTGTGCTTGAGTTAGTGTTAAATCATCAGCCTCCAATAATAACCTCTCTCACTTGTGTACTGGAAGTCTTTTTCAATAAGCTGGTCTCTACATCTCATCGCAGTGCACCGAATTTACAAGGCAGCGCTAATTCTCTTAATGCAGATATATACTGAAGTATGGACTCACCAGGCCGTTGGGTCGTTGTCGGAATTTAAACCGGCGGATGAGGACGCCTGAGCGGGTCCGAAATGTGCAGCGAGAACCCCGACTGCTTCATCAAAGTCGAGGCAGGACCCAGTGTCAGGAAAAGCCGCTGTCCCTCTGTGCCCAGACAGTGTATCAGTATAGCACGCCACGCCGGGTTGGCCACGCCTTCCAAGCCCATAGCAAGCAGGTATGTATTAAACGAGTCCAACCAGCGAGCCCACGGAACCGGCGGTTCGCCAGGCAGAGCAAAAAAAGGAGGCGGTGGAGTAAACGAAAATTCCGCCATCTTCGCCGCCAATGTTATATTGCAATAACGGACGCAAAACAGTGTTTGTAGTCTTAAACACGTTGTTGGTTTATTTTGGCTGTTTACAGTATCCTTCTACCATCAGTCGCGTCACATCCGTTTTTCCAACCACTCACTTACCACATCCCTGCAAGCACGACACATTCACAACATCCGGCAACACGTAACCTAGCAACCACACAGCATTGACTGACTTCCAAAACACAACAAAACAAAGCAGGAAACAGAACATCAAACAAACATAACACTCATGCTTTTTCACTGGCTTATTCATCACAGACACAGACAGTAAAAGCTGTACGAGTTCATCATTAGCGGCATGGTATAATTTTCACATCAGTGTGGTCCATGTTATCATCACTGTGTTTTGTACATCTCTTTTACTGCCTCTGTTCCTACCTCACCTCCTGTCACTCTTCCTAATGTTGCTCCTACTGCTGCTCCTAGTATAGCTCCTATAACCACACCTGCTGCAGCTCCTACTGGACCTGATATGGCTCCAATTACTGCCCCTACTACTGCTGCCCCTACTGATCCTCCAGTAAACACTACTAATGGCCTTAGATATTGATTTCCAGGTGGCTTTTCCTTGTACTTCTGCCAGCTAAACTTTCCCATCTGCTCCCCCATTTCTCTCTCCTCTCTCCTCTGCTTTTCCTCCAGCTCTCTCCTTTTCTCCATCTCTTTCTTCAGGTCCCTCTCCAGCACTCTGGATTTCTCCCTCTCTCTCCTCAGCTCCAGTTGTAGCTCCAGCTCTCCTGTTCTCTCCTTTAGCAGTTTGCTGTTTTCATAGCCCACCCTGGCCCTTTCTTTCCCCTCCCGGTACATCTCACTGGTGTAGTAGCTGCCGTTGTTTCCCTTCACCATGTTGTCTATCTTGTCCAGGAGCTGTGTGACCTGTGTGCGATCGCTCCTGTCCTCATTGTTGAGAACATGATACCTGTTCATACATTTCTGAACAAGCTGCTGGAGCTCCTTGCTGCCTGTCTGAATATAATCCTCAATGGTCTTGCCTTTCAGTTTGTCACTGTGTGTGAAAAGGAGCATCATGTACCTCCTCACAGCCTCCTCACTGAATATCTCCTGGACTGTCGCCACTGCTCTCCTCTCTTCCTCTGTGAATCGGCCCACCGGTATCACCAGGAGGAAAGCATGGGGTCCCGGGGCAGACAGAGAAACACATCTAATAATCTGAGTTTGTCCTGAGAGAGCTCTGGAGTGTCGATCACAGCAACACGTCTCCCAGCCACTTGTCCTTTTCTCTTCTCACACTCTCTCGTTACTGCAGAGGAGCTGGCTTCAGATCTGAACTCCTCCCTGCCCAGGATGGTGTTTCCTGCTGCACTCTTCCCAACCCCAGTCTTCCCAAGCAGCACCATCCTCAGCTCAGGGGGGCTGGAAGGCGCTTGGTTATCTGCAAGGGGCCTCTCCTTTCACCTCCAGACACTGAAAACAACAGGGCAAGTTTATTTTCTCCAAAAAATTTAAGTCATATCTGTGATTGTACTTAACCCTGCTAGGTCTCTAAAGCACAATAGATTTCTGTGATTAATCAATACGTTAGATACACAAGAGTGAAGACTGCAGAGCACCAGTATCAGGGAATTCTATAAAGGATTGTCCCAAAACAATCGTTTTTCATCAGATATTCGATTGGAAAATTGAATCGAAGGTTATTATTAATATTTGATAATCAATTCTATGTTACTGGCACAGTGTCGGAGTTACTGGGACCTGGTGCAAGTCTGAAGTAGACATAAAGTTCCAACCTGTAGTTACATCATATGTAATAAACTCTAACATTAATATTATGAGTTAAATTAATATTATGAGTTAAATATATATATAAAAATTCGCTATGCAGTACAGACCAGCCTAAATCGAGGCTACATTTATTGTATTTTGCCAGTATTGCATGTTCAGTTAATGCTATGCTAACATATTGAAATACACACCACTTTGTAGTTTTTCCATACTTAATGAAAACCGATATGAAAAAAATGTGACATTACGAAATCCAACATGCCTTATACTGTACTACTATTATGGCTTCCGGTGAGACTTTTGTGATATCATTTTGTAGTTTATTTTATGTAGTTTATATGATGTTAAAAGAAACATCTATTTTTTTTTTTTTTTTTTTAATTATGTCTCAATCCTATACCTGCAGGGCTCCATGTTTCTCCTTAAGGAGACCGGGCTGTTCCACCGAACAAGCAGAAGTTTCACGGCAGGAAGGTGGAACGGTTTTGCCAAATCAGATTGTCCAGTTCTGTTTGGTCTGCTGAGTCTCAAGAAATTAAGCTTTTAGTATCGCATCTCCCAGCAGAGCAATCACATGACCTTTTATGGCGGATAGTTCTGCCCCTTTGTTTGTTATTTATTTATGTGATGAGTTATATGTCTGTGAAAACCAATTGTTATTTGTTATTGTTTACTCTTTTTAAAACCTTGTGAGGATGCGTGACTGAACAGCTACTGATTATTTAACTAGCTGACAGTCACGCATCCTTATTAAACTCATGCAGACTATGGCCGATGGGTAATAAGATCATTAATAGCTAGTTAACCCCTCGGCCAGAATATAAAATCCTGCAGCTGTCTGTGCTCAGGGAAGAGTGTACAGAGGAGAGTACAGGAGAGCGAGCAAGGAGAGAAAGAAACTAAAATATAAACAACTGCTAAGCGTGCTGGTTTTTACACCAGCACGATACTTATTCGTTTATTTGTTTGGCCAACGTGCCCTTTTGTTTGTGGTGTTTGTTTTGTTTAAATCTTTTGTTTTGTTATTATTTAATAAAATAGCTGAGCGCCGTTGCGCTTTAGTTTCACCCGCTACTTCTTGAGTCTGTGTTTCTGGTCTGACGTCATCACTGAACGCCATCCTGTTCACACCTTAACACTGACCTATCGCTCTGTGTCCCGCCTCCAGATAGACAATCTCTCATCTGTGATTTGTGAATGTGTGTTTTGATTGACAGTCCGCCAATACTACCTTGCTATGTTTTTTTTTCTAATCCCAGTGGAGTAGACAGCACCTATATATTTGTTTACTTCTATCAGCCCAGTGCATTTGCGTCCCTTTCACTTCCCCTGAACCCAGCCCTGCACTGGAAGAATCGCATCAGTGTTGTACAATGTGCTCCATAGAAAAGCTTCATTAGTACATTACAGTATTATAACGTTACCTTCTTGTTCTGCAGGCATGTGAATTTCACACAATCTGAATTTCTGTGACTCCAAGTCTTGGAAATGTGCAAAGTATCGAATTTCATCTCCTCAGATTTGTATTGCCAGGTAAGGAAATTCAAATAAATAAGTCAATTAATGTCATTAACTTACAGTTTTTTGTGATTATGCCAGGAGGAAACGCACTGAGATGAGTCTGAGAAAAAGACTGAACTTTTAACTGAACTTACTGTTATGGGGTTCCTCCATGCTACTCCTCCTGACAGGCAGCTTGGATTCCTCTGGCTCTTTCCCCAGCTCCTTCTCCTTTTTCTTCTCATATCTGTGTTTTTTTGAAGGCGCTTGGCTGTTTGCAATGGGAGTCTCTCCTTCACGTTTCTCTAGAGTGGCCCCTGCTCCTCCAGACACTGAAGAACAGGACACATTGTATGTGAGTTTTATATGACACACTGAAAGAGACTCTTATGTATGCAGAATAGTGAATTTTATTGTGTCATTGTCTTCCCCACACAACCATCATTCTACTTCAGCCAGATAAGACAAAGCATGTGAATATACCTTAAGATTCACAACTGTTCCTGAATATAGTTAACCAATTAGGTTAATAAATTAATACATAAATAAATATATAATAGAAGTTTCTTTGCCCTCCAATCATTTATTATTCAAGACACAACTTTCCCGGTACTGTAATAACACAGATATCCAGATTCCATCATAAAGTCTGCAGCTCATCCAACTCCTCTGAAGCTCTGCAATCAAATCATTTACACAACTGAATCTCTCCTTTGTAATTTCTTGGATTCAGACCAGGATAAATGGCATCTACTCTCACCCTTCAACTAGATCTTCCTAATGGCTGGAGTACTTTTCTCAACAACTTGAACCTTTTTCAATCAAGATTGGATTCTAGCTTTTATTGTTCATACCAAGGACTCTTTCACTATCAAAGCCTACTGATCCAGAATCCAACATTAGTATTACACTCCATTCCAGCTGTTCATCTTCGCCTGCATGGGATGTTCATCTGCCTCCTTGTTTGCCATTTTTACTGTTCTTAAATACTTGAACCTCTCAAGATCTAGTGTTGGAAACAATCTGTTTAGCCACTGCAATTTCTAGGAATCATACTGGCACTGAATGTTTTAGCAAGCCCCCTGTATCTAAACTCGACCATATTCATTCCCCTATTCAGAACTTTCAGTTCAGTAATATGATCAAGAAATGTGCATCATTCTCTTTGCTGGACCATTTTAATTTGTAATTCACATTTTCCCCAAGGTTGGATATTTTTTATCTCGATTTACTTGCTCTTTCATCAACAGCAAAAACTTGGATTCATACATTAATATTTCATCAGAAGCTAGAAAAGACTAATTTCATCTAGAAAAGGTTCATTTCAGCACCTCACGACCTGGCTTTAGTTACGGACGCTTAATTTAAGAGATTTGGAGGTTGTTTTTTTTTTTAACAATAAATGGTTTTCTAGTGCATGGACACTAGAAATCGAAAGCCTATCATCACACCTAAAATCCACAGCTCTTCTTCAAATGTACCCAACAGTCGCAGCAGCACATACATGGGGTCATCTTTGGTCAAAGAAATCAATACTTTTCTTGTGCAAAAACAAATCTATAGTTCATATTATCAATAAAGGCCATTCTAGTTCACCTGTTATTATGCAATTACTGCGTCGGTTAATATGGATTTCAGTGTCAAATAATTTTCTAATCCAAGCACACCATCTACTGAGCATTTATAAAAATACAGCTGTCACTCTTTCTAGTTTACAGATTTCCAGATTTTAGTCTGGTCCCTACAGCTCTGCCAACTCCAGCAGTGACACCCCAGTTCAACCAGCTAATTTTCAACTGAACCTAACTATCAGTGGACTACTCAATACAGCACAAGCATGCATGGCTGCAGCACTTGCTACTTCCATCACCCCTCTTATTTTACCGGCTAGACCACCAGGATTAATCCTACTCCATTTAACCAGGACTGGATCATGGCTTTCATAGTTCATGCAAAGGATTATTTACATCTGGCACCAGCTAAAATCAAATCCTATTTTTCAGGAATCCAACACCAATTTCGCTCGATGTCCATCGCTTCTACAATCATACTATCAATCCCAGCCGTCCGTCTCCTCCTGCAAGGAATTTCCAAGCACTCTCCGGTTTCATCTCCTGCTCGCCTGGTTATCTCTATAGACATTCATTCAGAATCGGAGCAGCCACTTCAGCAGCAAGAGCAAAGATTAACCAGCATCTAATCAAAAATATGGGACTCCAGACTTCATCAGCAGTCAAAGCTTACATCTGTTCTTCACCATCTGAAATTGCATCTGCCCATCAGTCCATTGCTAGTATGTCTGGAGAGGGGAGGACCTATCCACCTGGGTCACCAAAGGTTTCCAAAAAAGAAAATAAAAAAAGGGGGGGGGGGTTCCTTTCCACTGTGCAGAGGGTCTTCACATAGTCAGTAGGGTACAGTTTACTAACCCCTTTGTCACGTTAAGTGTTTTCTTTCCTTCTCGTGTTAAATGTTTTCTCTCTTTTTCTCCTTTTCTATATGCATTGGTGGTCCTCCTTTTTCTTCTCTTAGGTGTCTTCAGCGGGAGCCGGGGTCCATTCTTTGGGGGGGGTTAGTGATTCCACTTTCTCCAACCCTTTGTTAAGCGTTGCTTCATTTACCTCATAGAGGAGGGTTCTCCTTGAGTCAGAGGGGACCCTGGCCAAACACCTCCTTTAGCATGCATGATTCCTTATCTTCTTTTCTTTCATGTTCTGATGCCTATTTATGTGAGGGCCACCAAGCAGTGGAAACCCTCTTGTATGTCAGGTTACCTCAGAGATGGTGGCCCCTCCTGTTTGTCGGGTCTCCTCAGCGACGGACCCCCCCTACTGTATATGTTGGACCATTGAAAAGCCGGAAACCCTCTATGTGTTAATATTACTAATCAATATTTTTCTTTCTGGTTCACAAGCCTCTTCATATGTCTGGTCATCTCAGAGACGGTGACCCCTCTTCATATGTCGGGTCATCTCAGAGACGGTGACCCTCCCTCCTGTTTGTTGGGTCTCCTCAATGACGGAACCCCCCTTCTATACATTGGGCCTTCATCTGTTTCATCTGTTACAAACTCCTCATACTTAAACATAACCTCGGGGGCCTTGCTCATGCCCTGTGAATTATAATTATAAGAATGTAATGCAAAGAAACTGCAAAATCATTTCTAAAGATTTTTTCCAGTAGAAAACCCACAAAAAGACCATTTTAACTAAACTTACTGTTGGGAGTGGATAAATCAATGCTAGCTCTTCTCCTGATAGGCGGCTTGGATTCCTCTGGCTCTTTCTCCGGCTTCTCTTTCTTCATTTGCTTCCTCAACTTCTCCATCAGCTCCTCTTCTCTCCTACTCTGTTCTTCCTCATATTTATGTTTCATCTCCTCTTCTTTCCTACTCTGTTCCTTCTCATATTTCTGTTTCAGCCTCTTCTCTCCTACACTGTTCCTCCTCATATTTCTGTTTAATCTCCTCTTCTTTCCTGCTCAGTTCCTCTTTGTGTTTCTCATTCAGCTCCTGTTCCTTTAGTCTATTCCATCTTTCTGCTTGCTGGTACATCTCATTGGTGAAAGCGCACCCTCCATTTCCCTTCACCATGTTGTCTATCTTGTCCAGGAGCTGTGTGACCTGAGTGTGATCGCTCCTGTTATTGTTGAGAACATGATATCTGTTCCCACATTTCTCAACAAGCTGCTGGAACTCCTCACCAGCTTCCTTAATGTACTGCTCAATCGTCCTGCCTCTCAGACAATCCCCGAAGGTGAAAAGGATCATTGTGTTCCTCACAGCTCTCTCACCAAACAGCTCCTGGACTTTATCATAGGATTTGCAATCCTGTTCTACTATTAACTCACGGTGAGTGTCAAGAGTTTTTTTTGGATACACCCGTATCAGCAGGAGGAAAGCGTGGGGTCCCGGTGCAGACAGAGAAACACATCTCTCAATATTGAGTAGTTCTGGGTGAAACAAGTCTGGAGTGTTGACCACAGTGACCCGTCTCCCAGCAACTTCTCCTGTTCTCTTCTCACACTCCCTTGTTTCTGTACAGAGGCTTAGTCCAGATCTACCCTCCTCCCTGCCCAGGATGGTGTTTCCTGCTGCATTCTTCCCAGCCCTGCCTCCCCCAAGCAGCACGATCCTCAGCTCAGGGGGGCTGTGCAGCTCTTGAGAAACAGTTTCTTCAGCCTCTTGTTCTGCAGCCATGATTCTTTGTCCTGTTAAAGAGAAAGAACAGTTTGTTCCCCTTAGAAATGAAAGCTTTCCATGTGAAGCCCTGGATTAGTTTTCTCCTCTTGTTGTCATGCTGTGCTGAAAGAACACTCCCTGTCACACACAGCACTGGCATATTCCTGTATGTGTGGAGTTGCTGTACAGAGACACAACTAGCAAGCTCTTCAGACAAATAGTGCACATTAATCAGGAGAATCAGTGAAGTGCCTGAATTGTTTGTCAGCAGGTTTGTAGCATTAGCAGTTTGATTTCTTGTTTGTTCTTTCATGTGCTGGTGTAACAGTGTCCTAATAATTTGTCCAGAGAAGCTCAGAACACTCAGAACTAGATTTCTTTATACAAATTATTTATTCAGTTTTAAACCACCAAGAAATCTGAGGTTTTTAAAAGGGCTCGCAGTATGTAGAAATAAAGAGAGGACAGAGGTGCAGATGATGGGATTTGAACTGGAGACATGCTGTGCACCTCCTACTCCCTACACACCCTTGTGGAGATTTTCATTATGTAAGAAATGATTAACAGAGTCTCACTGTTTTGCATTACTGTTAATACTGACATTTATTTTTTGTAAATTACATCTAATGCTTACTAAGATTTTAAAATAAATAAATAAAAATGTATGCACTTTTCCATGGAGAAGGGAGAGGTTTAGGGTCATGCGTTTGTCACAGGTGTGATTAATTGTTTTGATGTTGAGCACTAATTATTATTATTATTATTATTATTATTATTATTATTATTATTGAGTATTGTCATTTTTAACTGCACGATTGAATTGAACATCTTTTTTTTCGTTACTGGAGGCTGCAACTATAAAGACCGACTGAAGCAGGGACGAGCAGAGCCCATTCGCACTAACAAGGAGGCTGAGAGCTGGATCAGTGGAGCAGTGATCAACGAGACAACAGAGTGAGGCTGAGCGAGCCGGCAACTCTGCCTCGCTTCTCCCACGCAACTCCACTACTCCGCTCACTCCACTGGCTACCGATCACCGCTCGCATCCAGTTCAAGACTCTTGTACTAGCCTACAGATGCCTTGACCAGACTGCACCCAGCTACCTCCAGACCCTCATCTCTCCCTACACCCCCACTCGACCTCTCCGCTCCGCCTGCACTAGAAGACTGGCTCTACCTCCTCTACGCTCCCCTGCCTCCAGAGCCCGCTCCTTCTCCACCCTCGCTCCGCAGTGGTGGAATGACCTTCCTACAGATGTCAGGACCGCCCAGTCCCTGACCACATTCCGGCGCCTCCTTAAGACTCACCTCTTCAAACAGCACCTGTAGAACTCCTCTGTTTTTCCCCTGGGACACTATCACCCTTCCTTAAATGCGCTTTATTTGCTCTTATCTGCCCCCTATTTTACTGCATTTAATCCTGTACTTCAGAGTACTGTAATCTGCCAAGTGTTTAATCTGTAGTATTTTGTATTTAATCATATCCTGATGTAACTATCACTGTTATCTGCTGTATTATTGAATTGTATTTTGTCACACTTGCTTGAACCAAAGTCATTGTATTTATCTTGCTCTTATTGTATTATTACTTGTACTGTAACACTTGAAATGTATTTGCTTACGATTGTAAATCGCCCTGGATTAAGAAATAAATAATAATACTACTACTACTACTACTAATAATAATAATAATAAATAATAATAATAATAATAATAATAAGAGACTGAGCCACAGGTTTTGTTATCTAAGAGGAGGAGAGGGATTCGTTTACTCCCTCTTCAAAGTTAAGTGCTGCTTTTATTTTGTTTTAAGTTTGTTTTTTCTCCTTTTTATTATTTAATAGTTTTATATTTTTTCTATCACTTAAAGTACACGTTGGTTTTCGTTCGTTTTTTTTTGGTGTTCTGTTTTTTTTTTATTATTAGATTGTCTCCTGATTTTGCCCTGCCCCCTCCTACTTCCTGCACACCCTACTGGTCTGAACTATTTGAACGGATGGACTTTACAGACTGCTGAGCCCTGGAAAGAGACGGCCTATTTTGACTCCCGTTTACATATACTGTCTCGTTTTTTCAGTATTTTTCCATTTAATGTATTATGTTGATTGATTGTTTTAACTTTTTAAAACCTGATTTTAACTGTTGGGATAATAAATGTTTTATAATTGATGGCAACTGGTGGACCATATTTTGTGTGGCTGCTCAATTATATTGCTGCTTCCCCGAAATAAAACGAACCTGTTCTTAATTTAATTATATATATATATATATATATATATATATATATATATATATATATATATATATATATATATATATATATATAAAGTACATTAGAGTTATCTCTTCTCTATAACTAAGAGGTTGGCGTAGTTGGTTACTTAATTATAGTTTGTATAGTGCCTGATACCACGGCTCACACGCTTCTGCTGAAAACGAAAGCAAACTTTTAACTGCCCCTCAGAACCGTGTTCTGCTTTTTAAATCGTTTATATCCACATGTTATACCGCCCTCGTATTTTATTAAAAATAATCAAAATACACAACTCACCGGTGTCGGGGTCTAAACCTGCAGTAGCCATCTCTTTAAAACAACCGTAATGTATTGTAAAGAACAATACAAGTGTACTGATTGTTAGAGGCTTTCCATCCTCTTCTGAAGTGAGCTAATTAATATGCACTTGGAATGCAATGAGGAACTTGCCACTGAAGCGGCTTAAAGTAGAAAAGGTTAGAGAAATGGGAAACGGAGTCACGAGAATGGGTTATGTAATAATTGTCGTGAACAAGAAAAAGTGGAACATATGTTCATGAAATGCAACTTACATGATCAGCAAAGAAACAGATTAAATAGAAAGTTAAGGGATATAGAAATTGAAGCAGCGACAGTAAATTATATTTTGAATGTTAAAGGGAGAGAAAGACAACTGGAGAAATGTAGATTAAAATATATAAAAAGCATAGGGAAATGGGACAAGATCTAAAGAAAAAACTATATGTACATATATAACGGTGATGGCGCTCATCATCTCCATTTAGATGGCATGCGCCAACAACCTTTAAAAAGAAGAAACGGGAACAGAGAAGGATGCGCTGATTTTGTGCGGGTGCTGTGAGTCAGTGGCTAGATTGTAAGAATACAAAGTGAGAGCTGGCAGCGAGGGTAGAAACGCTTTCTGCCTCAGTGACAGTGAGACCCAGACGGGTGTGAGCAGTGCGGAGTTACTGGATCTCTTCAGCAGTGACGTGAGGTTGCTGGTTGCTGAGCGTGGAGCCAGGCTGTGGGAACTGCATTGAAACGGTCTGTGACACTTATCTGAATGCGATTCACCTGGGCAAGAGCAAGGGGTCCCTTCCCCTACCTGTTTCAGATTGTTCTCCTCCCCTCTCGTTTGATCTTATCTTATTTATCGGAACTTTATCGCTAGACTGGTGTATTTGAATGTACTGAAATGTTACTGTGTTTTGTATTGGTCTTATTGAATTAATTGTAATCATTAATAGTCGTTACGTTTCTTGTAATTTAATGTTTGTGTCTGTGGATGAGTGGCTGTTTAGGAAAGGGATTCGCTTTTAAACTGGGGTGGGTTCATTTAGATAGTCCGTTGTGTGTTTGGGCTTCTCCGGAGTGTTTTGTCATAGACTAATTGTAGTCCCTGTGTAATTTATATTGAGTGATTATCTTACAGTGATTTGAGATTCTTTGTATTTATTTTGAATTACCCTGTATGATATTCCTTGTTCTAGTTTGAACGCGCACATTTGGGTGGAGGACTCTCTGGTCTGCTGTTAGGGTACCTGGGACTATCCCCCATGCCTTGCCCTGGCTGAGCGTGTGTGTGTGTGTGTGTGTGTGTGTGTGTGTGTGTTTTAATTGATTAAATAAAATGCTGAGTATTTTGTAACTGCTTTGGGGTGTCTTTTCTTCCACCTCTGGTCGTTGTTCCTGCGCAGCTCAGTTTAGGGAATTATCACCAGACCTTCCTGGTTATCAAAGGTGGAGACAGCAGCTTGCACGCTACCTGGTTCACATACCATTACAAAATCCAGCGAGTCTGCAGTTTGGACCGTTGCACCTGCTCCTGCACTGTAACCAGCGGGGAACATTGGTCTTCTACAGTGTGTGTCCTTCTCCAGTGAAGATGGTGCGACAGGCTTTACAGGAAGACTCTAACAATCATTCAGTGACAGGCAGATCAGCGCACCTTATTAAAAAGACAGTTGAACACGAACGAGGCTTATGTTGATTTAAATGTTTCTGACACAACATTGGACCAAACTGTCTAAGCATTCCGGTGTATATTTAATTTTTCTGTAGCCTAGAGATAAATAAGCAAGCAATGTTCTTGTGCACTCAAGAACTCTATAAATAATAAATACATGTAACATTAATAAAGATACAATTAATACATAATACTACTACTACTACTAATAAATCTGAATATCTTTTTTTATTCCTATTTAAACTTTTAAAAATGCATTTAAACACAAAAGCAGTGGCTGACCTCATAAGAAATCAACGTCATCTTAATTTGCCAAAATACAAAATATAAAACTGATGTATTTTTTTAATTCCTATTCAAACACTTTAAAAATAATATAAATAGAAAATCAATAAAGCCCTCCATAACCATATATAATAATAATAATAATAATAATAATAATAATAATAATAATAATAATAATAATAATAACTTACCTGATCATTTTTATTTTTCCAGATTCCCCTTCATAATCGTGACCATTTTTGTATTCCGTTAACATTTATAGAATACTTTCACACAACCACCCGATGTAAACTACCGTATATTATTTTAAACTAAATGTATTATTATTATTATTATTATTATTATTATTATTATTATTATTATTATTATTATTATTAATCGTTAACTCCAAACTAAAATATTCAGGCAGCGCCGCTTCAGCCGTTGAAATTCGAACTCCTCCAGTTTGAATTGGCAGCTCGCGCTGCTCAGGGTTAGTGCAGCTGTGTTGTTTATACATTTTTGGCGGGCAATGCCGAGGATATGTAAACGGTAAAAACCCTCAATAAAAGTACATACGTACAGGTGTCAATACAAACAGCAGTAGCCGGAGCTTCTCCTATCAGTTCTCTCCTCTTTAGTAGTCAGCGCCGTCATCTTCTTCCCCCGAGTTGTTCCTGTCTGCAGCGTCACGGAGGAGTGTATCGGGGTTTGAACAGGTGGCATTACTGTGGGTTTGATCTGGAGAGGTGAAACCTCAAATACAGTCCCAGAGCGGGACCGCTGCAATGCGCGCACTGCAGCCTAAACCTCCCCCAGACTGACGCCCTGAACTGCACAGCCTGCCTTTGTGTATCAAGCGCAGCCTCGTCTCTGGAATTGCAGGGGAACACTCTGGCTGCTCGTCCCGGTTTGAGTTTCAGCACCCCTGACAGTAAAGGGTTAATCGGAGCCAACAGAGCTCAACTAAGTTTGTGTAAAGTGCTGCACGATACAGGACTTGCTTCAGCGATTAAGCCTGTTAGAAAAGGAGCTGGAGGAAATGAGACAGCAACAGGAGCTTGAGGAGCTGACACACCCACAATTCATGGAAGTCTGCACCCCTAGCAGACTGAAAGCCACCAGGGAGATGGAAGAGAGTCGAAACAGCTGGGTTCAGATAGGCAGAAGTAGGGAAAAAAAGAAACTTCATCAAACACAACCACCAGAAATCCAGACATCCAACACATTTGAGCAACTTCAACATTTAGATGACCAAAACAAACATCAAGAGAACGAAATAAACAACATCCAAGACCCTATACACAGTGCTGGCCAGGCAGCCAAAAGAAGGGAGGTCATGATTGTTGTGGACTCCATACTGAGAAACACAGCAAGCTCAGTTCGCAGTTTGGACCCCCTTACGCCATCCAGGAGCCTCAGTCAAGCACATCACTGAGAATGTGGACAGGCTCCTAGAACGAACATGAGATGACCCGGTAGTAGTCGTCCACATCGGTACAAACAACATTGGAAGAGACAGACCAAGATCCCTGCAAAACAAATTCAGAAAGCTAGGAAGGAAATTAAAAGACAAGACCAAAACTGTGGTATTTTCTGGGATACTGCCGGCGCCTTGCAAAGGAACATATGGACAGCTGGAAATACAAAATCAAAATGCATGGCTGAAATCGTGGTGCACACAGGAAGGCTTCACCTTTCTTGAACATTGGAGCACATTCTACAACAAGGACTATCTATACAGGTGGGACGGACTGCACTTAAACAGAAAGGGAACCAATCTACTCTGAGAAAGGATCCTTCAGAAGCATTTAAACTAGAAAGGAAGGGGGGAGAAAACAAAAAAACAAGGGCAACAACTCAGGTAAGACAACTATTAAATTTATTTATCTTAATGCTAGAAGTCTCAGAAACAAAATGTTAGAACTTGAAGCTACTGCACTAACAAGTAACTACGATGTGATGGAAACTTGGTTGTCTGAGAGTGATGGAGATGAATATAATATTAGTGGGTACACACTATATAGGAAAGATAGGCAGGACAGAAGAGGCGAAGGGGTAGCGCTATACATAAGAAATAGTCTTGAAGCCCAGGTGTTAAATCAGGACAAAGAAAACAATGCAGAATCAATATGGGTCAGAATAATGGACACAAATTCAAAGGGCATAATAATAGGAGCATGCTATAGACCGCCAAATTCAGACGCTGAGCAAAATAATCTGTTATACAATGACATTAGAAATGCGTGTAGAAAAGAAGCCATACTAACAGGGGATTTCAACTTCCCCTGTATAAAATGGGAAAACCCGACGGGGGGCACGACGGATGAAATTGAAATGGTGGAAATGACAAATGACTGCTTCCTAACGCAATTTGTCAAGGCACCGACTAGAGGGGAGGCATGCCTTGATTTAGTCTTTTCAAATAATGAAGACAGAATAACTAAAACAGAGGTCAGAGAGCCATTGGCAAACTCAGACCACAACATGGTCTCATTTGAAATATTTTTTAAAACCCCAAAATTAATGACTAAAGCTAAGGTTTACAATTTTAGAAAAGCAAACTATGAAGGTATGAAACAGAGACTAACAGAAGTAGATTGGAGTAAAATAGATAAAACATCCACAGAAAAAGGATGGCTGTTTTTTAAAAATGTAGTACTTGAGGCGCAAAACAATTACATCCCAAAAGTAGACAAATCTCAATCTAAAACAAAATGGCCAAAATTGTTTAATAGATCAATTAAAAAAAATATTCAGCGGAAAAAAGGCACAGAGCATTTAAAAGGGACCAAAAACAAAGTACACAGAAAGAGTACTTGGAACTGCAAACACAAGTCAAAAAGGAAGTTAGAAAGGCCAAGAGAGAGATAGAAATCAATATTGCTAAGGGGGCTAAAACCAATTCCAAAATGTTTTTCCAATATTATAACCACAAGAGAACATTCAAAGAGGAGGTTAAATGTCTAAGAGATACAAATGGCAAAATCATAGATGAATAAAAAAACAAATATATTAAATGATTACTTTTCACAAGTTTTTACAAAGGAGGACACGGACAACATGCCCCACATGTCAACCTGTTCCTATCCAGTTTTAAATAACTTTAGCATAACAAAGGCAGAAGTGTTAAAGGGACTAGGAGCTCTTAAAATAAACAAATCCCCTGGACCGGATGAGATCCTCCCAATAGTACTCAAGGAAATGAAAGAAGTTATTTACAAACCGCTAACCAAGATCATGCAACAGTCTCTTGACACAGGGGTTGTACTGACAGACTGGAGAATTGCAAACGTAATGACGATCCACAAAAAGGGAGACAAAAATGAACCAGATAACTACAGACCAATAAGCCTGACTTCTATTATATATAAACTTACAAAAACTATAATAAGATCCAAAATGGATAATTACCTATATGGTAACAGTATCCTGGGAGACAGTCAGCATGGTTTTAGGAAAGGGAGATTGTGTCTAACTAACCTGCTTGATTTTTTTGAGGATGCAGCATCGACAATGGATAATTGCAAAGCATATGACATGGTTTATTTAGATTTCCAGAAAGCTTTTGACATAGTCCCGAATAAAAGATTATTTCTCAAACTGAACGCAGTAGGGATTCAAGGAAATGCATGCACATGGATAAGGGATTGGTTAACATGTAACAGAAACTACTGATTAGAGGAGAAACCTCAAAATGGAGCGAGGTAACCAGTGGTGTACCACAGGGATCAGTATTAGGTCCTCTGCTATTCCTAATCTACATTAATGATTTAGATTCTGGTATAGTAAGCAAACTTGTTAAATTTGTAGACAACACAAAAATAGGAGGAGTGGCAAACACTGTTGCAGCAGCAAAGGTCATTCAAAATGATCTAGACAGCATTCAGAACTGGGCAGACGCATGGCAAATGACATTTAATAGAGAAAAGTATAATGTACTGCACACAGGCAATAAAAATGTGAATTATAAATATCATATAAGAGATACTGAAATTGAAGAAGGAATCTATGAAAAAGACCTAGGAGTTTATGTTGACTCAGAAATGTCTTCATCTAGACAATGTGTGGAAGCTATAAAAAAGGCCAACAAGATGCTCGGATATATTGTGAGAAGTGTTGAATTTAAATCAAGGGAAGTAATAGTAAAACTTTACAATGCATTAGTAAGACTTCATCTAGAATATTGTGTTCAGTTCTGGTCACCTCGTTATGAAAAGGATATTGCTGATCTAGAAAGAGTACAAAGAAGAGCGACCAGAATTATCCCGGGTTTAAAAGGCATGACGTATGCAACAGGCTAAAAGAATTGAATGTATTCAGTCTTGAACAAAGAAGACTATGTGGTGATCTGATTCAAACATTCAAAATCCTAAAAGGTATTGACAATGTCGACCCAGGGGACTTTTTCGACCTGAAAAAAGAAACAAGGGCCAGGGGTCACAAATGGAGTTTAGATAAAGGGGCATTCAGAACAGAAAATAGGAGGCACATTTTTACAAAGAGAATTGTGAGGGTCTGGAAACAACTCCCCAGTAATGTTGTTGAAGCTGACACCCTGGGATCCTTCAAGAAGCTGCATGATGACATTCTGGGATCAATAAACTACTAACAACCAAACAAGCAAAATGGGCCGAATGGCCTCCTCTCGTCTGTAAACTTTCTTATGTTTCTTAAGTATAAGGGTGTATTCTTGTTTGCAGTGTTTCCTATCAAATTTGTTGACTGTGATATTTCGCATGTATGGGGAATATGAGAGTGACATTGTCATATTTTGTGCTCATAGTGATTTTTAAATCGAGATATTTTAAGAATGTTCTTAGTTGTATTTCGTCTCTTGCCATAAGGACTACTGGAAAACATGTCCTTCGTGCTACTTCCACACGGCAGCACCATCTAGTAAGAATCTGGTATCCTGTCTGTTTTATCTATTAGATGTTGTTGTTTGAGTTTGTTAGAATTGTCTCCCTTCCTGGAAGGATAACAGCAGGCTTGTGATAACCGTTCCTGAGTTCTCCTTGGAGATTTCTATGTTAGCGGCTGAAGCTCTTATGGAGAAAAGACAGGCTTGCAGTAAATATTTCAGGTTTATTTTGTCAAAGAAAATGTTACTTAAAAAAAAAAAAAAATCAAATACATTATAAATTGTTGGTGTTTCCTTCACAAGGCCAAGGAAAGAGACTCATTGAAACAACCTAAGGTGATGCATCATTAGCTAAATGCCTTGTATTGTACAGAAGTAAACTATGGACGTTGTTTTTTTTTCAGTAATGTATATATTAAAACACTGTTCCTAATCCTCCTGGTCTTCAATTTCAAATTTAACAGTCATTTTTGCTTTTCTTATGTCCGCCCCTCTTTATCTCCTCAGCTTCCCTTTTTCTCTCTCCTCTCTCTCTCCTTTTCTCTCTCTCGTCAGCTCCTCCTCCAGCTCTCTTATTTTCTCCCTCTCGTTCTTCAGCTCTTGCTCCAGCTCCCTCTCCAGCTCTCTGGATTTCTTCCTCTCTCTCCTCAGCTCCAGTTGTAGCTCCAGTGTTCCTGGACTCTCTTTCAGCAGTTTGCTCTTTTCAATCTGCTCATCTCTCTTCCTCCTTAGCTTCATTTCTCTGACCCTTTGTTCTGCCTCTGAGTACATCTCCATGGTGTAGCAGCCTCCACTTCCCTTCACCATGTTGTCTATCTTGTCCAGGAGCTGTGTGACCTGAGTGCGATCGCTCCTGTTCTTATTATTGAGAACATGATACCTGTTACCACATTTCTCAACAAGCTGCTGGAGCTCCTCACCGGCTTCCTCAATGTGCTGCTCAATTGTCTTGCCTTCTAGATAATCCCCAAAGGTGAAAAGGATCATCGTGTTCCTCACAGCTCTCTCACCAAACAGCTCCTGGACTTCATCCAAGTCTTTGCAATCCTGTTTAACTAGAGACTTCCACAGTGCAGTGCGGGTGTCAATCATTTCTTTTGAATGCACCTGTATCACCAGGAGGAAAGCGTGGGGTCCAGGGGCAGACAGAGAAACACATCTCTCAATCTCGAGCTGGTCTGTGTCTGGAGTGTCGACCACAGTGACCCGTCTCCCAGCCACTTCTCCTGTTCTCTTCTCACACTCCTTTGTTCTGGTATAGGAGCTGCATCCAGATCTAAACTCCTCTCTGCCCAGGATGGTGTTCCCTGATGCACTTTTCCCAGACAAGTGTCTCCCAAGCAGCACGATCCTCAGCTCAGAGGGGCTGTGCAGCTCTTGAGAAACAGTTTCTTCAGCCTCTTGTTCTGCAGCCATGATTCTTTGTCCTGTTAAAGAGAAAGAACAGTTTGCACCTCTTAGAAATGAAAGCTTTCCCTGTGAAGCCCTGGATTAGTTTTCTCCTCTTGTTGTCATGCTGTGCTGAAAGAACACTCCCTGTCACATACAGCACTGGCATGTTCCTGTATGTGTGGAGCTGCTGTACAGAGACACAACTAGCAAGCTCTTCAGACAAATAGTGCACATTAATCAGGAGAATCAGTGAAGTGCCTGAATTGTTTGTCAGCAGGTTTGTAGCATTAGCAGTTTGATTTCTTGTTTGTTCTTTCATGTGCTGTGCAGGTGTAACAGTGTCTAATTGGTGTTGAACAAGGTTAGTGTGTAGACGACTCCTCACCCTTAACTCAGCCAATTTGAAAGTGAACGCTCTGAGTGTCCAGAGTGTGCTCCGAGCACTCCAAAATTCATCTCCTCTGAGTTTTCGAAGGACACCACAGAGCACTCCAGGAGTTTACGAACGGTCAGAGTACTCTCTGACACACTGAGGTTGAGTTTAGAAAGGCACCCCTTGTTTGTTCTTTCGTGTGCAGGTGTAACAGTGTCCTAATAATTGGTCCAGAGAAGCTCAGAACACTCAGAACTAGATTTCTTCACACAAATTATTTCTTCAGTTCTAAGCCCCAAAGAAATCTGAGGTTTCGCAACTATTTCCAGTACTATTCAAAGTTTAAGGACCCTCAATAATAGCCGCAAATAGCCGTCTAATCTTATCTCTTTAATAAATTAAAGTTAACTTAAAATGGAATGACTGATCTGCTGTACTCAACTTAGAAACTTTCAAAACATTTCCATAAACAAACTGTGTGTCCAGAAATGTATCATACGTCTTGTTTTCTACAAGGCTTTGCAATGCTGTTAAGTGAGGAAGGTGTCTTTCAAACAGACGGTATGGGCAGTATTTACTGTAAATTAGCAGTGAATTACAAATAATGGGGGACTTCACCCAAGTTACCGTTACTGCCTCTAATGAGAAATTATAAAAAAACTAAATTATTTTTCTGTGCTATACCGAAAAAAAAGCAGATACGTTTTAATATACATTATGTATATAGTTAAAACATGATGTATACTTTGTTTTAATTCATATATATTTACTTGAGTTATTGAATTGGTTCTCAAATTGTTTGACTGTCTCCGGAAAGCAATTACTGCTGACACAACAATGTTCTTGGGTCATTAACTACTTTCACTTTGCAATTACACAGAGGTTGTGTCGTATTTACACACTAATGGCAAATATAAATTAGCCGTGGACAAGCTGAATACTCCAGTTTGCCCGATTCAGTAAAGTAGCAACGTCGAGATGCATTCTGAAGAAAATAGCGTTTATTATAGCATATAATAAACGTCCCAAATTCTGGGCTGCCTTGGTTTTTAGATAACGTCCCAAATTCTGGGCCGCTTTGCATTTTCGAATTCAGCCCAGTTTTGGGGACTCAGCGGACAGCCGAGTTTACCGTAAACTGGATCGTATGACACCGATGTATGTCACAGGCCCGGTTTTTGGGATGGAACCGCATAACAGTCTCGCGTTTTGATTGGTCCATGTCTGTCACATGAATATGTCGTCACACGAGTGGAAAAGCTTGCAGGCATTTTTAACATTGTAATCAGAGAGAGAGATGTGCTTTCCACAAATTAAAATATAATGTGCGCTGTACTGATATAACAAAATAATATTACTTTATATGAATTATCATGTTATGCCGAATGTAAGAATTGGTTTTCCTGTTTTCTTTCAAGTAGCATATATCTATAATCGTTTTTTATGATATATTTTAATATAAAAGTATACACTATTGCAACAGTATCATTAGTTTATCTCTAATGTAATCACAGTTTAATACGACCCTGTTTTCATTTACGTCTCAAATTCTGGGCCGCTTTGCTTTTCAGATAATGTCCCAAATTCTGGGCCGATTTGGTTTGCAGATAACATCCCAAATTCTGGGCCGCTTTGTTTTTAAGATAACGTCCCAAATTGTGGGCTGCCTTGGTTTTTAGATAACGTCCCAAATTCTGGGCCGCTTTGCATTTTCGAATTCAGCCCAGTTTTGGGGACTCAGCGGACAGCCGAGTTTACCGTAAACTGGATCGTGAATTCATTTGAGAGTAACCCTTAGTACATGAATCAAAGTTAATGTATTTTTTACTCTCCCCAGAAATCGTTTTATTTATTTATTTTTTTAATGAAAAAACAAATAAAATGTAAATGTTAAAAGTATTTTTATTACATGAAGAAACTACATTGGGATGAAAATTAATTAAAGCAGTCGTTTACATCACATCGCCATCGATTTTTAATAAGACAATAATGTTTTTAAATTACCGGCATCTGATCAAAACCTGCACTTTCCATCTCTCTCAGTGGCGCTTTAACGATCCGTCACACGAAATGAGGGTATGCAGGCTGGCAAGGAAATAAGGTTTTTAACGAAAATTGTATGGGAATCAGGAGGGAGAGCTTTATGAGATAGGCCTCCGCGCAAGCTGCCGTGTGCCCCTTGGGCTTACCACAACCTTTGCCTTCAGCATCATTAAAATATTTACTGATTGATATTACTGGTTTATCCCCTTCTCCGAGTTTATTTCAGTTATTATTATTATTATTGTGTATTTGTATTATTTTAGGATATATTTTGTGTTTACATTGATATCGGCATTGCGTTCTTCGTGGTCTCCCGTCTTTCCTCTGTTCCTTTATTATTACTGTGTGGGTTTTTGTATATATATATTCTATATATATTATATGTAATTATATTGTTATATATTTACATTGTGTGTCGGATGTAGTGTCCCCCCGCGGCGCGGCGATTGTCCACAAAAAAAAAAAAAAAAAAAAAAGTTTTTTATATGAATTATCATGTTTCTTTCAGCATAAGAATTGGCTTTCTGTGGTTTTTACTGTTTTATTTTAGCATAAATCTATAATCGTTTTGATATATTTTAATATAAAATGTATATACATTAGTCTTTGTAGTTTTGTTACAGTATAGTTCCATGTTTATATATGCCAGCTAACCACAGTTTTACATCTTTATATACTAGGGGCATCAAGACACACCTTGTTTTTCAGATAATTTACGTCCACCTCAAATTCAAGGGGCCGACCCGCCTTTGAAGACACAAGCCTGGTTTTCAGATAACATCCCAAATTCTGGGCCGATTTGTCCAGGTTTTAAGATAACCTGGGAATCCCAAATTCTGGGCCGCTTTGTTTTTAAGATAACGTCCCAAATTGTGGGCTGCCTTTTTTTAGATAACAGCCCAATTTTGGGAGATGCTGCGACAGCCGAGTTTTCGAAACTGATCGTTTTCATTTGAGAGGACAGTACATGAATCAAACGATATCTGGGTGCGCAAAAACTATGATAACCCCCCTTCAGAAAGTCCTTTTAATTCATTTTTTTAATGAAAACGGTGTTGTCTTAGTACATGAAGTCTGTCCGGCAAAAAAAGTATTTTTCTCCCATAACATGTTTTACGCCATTTTATTTTTAACTGATGGTTACAGACCAGATAAATGTTAAAAAAAGTATTTCTTATTACATGAAGAAACAGCATGGATTGCTGGGGTTGATGGCTGCCGAGCAAGCCCTTCCTTTGGGCTTACTACACCATGAAATTCTGCATTATAGCAGTCGTTACAAGCACATCGCCATCGATTTTAATAAGACAATAATGTTTTTAAATTAGTCTGGAACGGGACAGGGCATCTGGATCAAAACCTGCACTTTCCATCTCTCTCAGTGGCGCTTTAACGATCCGCTTAAATGAGGGTATGCGAGGCTGGCAAGGACCCCGACAGCCCCCCTAAGGTCGATGCACTGGCTGGAAACCACGCCAGGCTCCTGTTTTCCACGGAGCTCCCTGCTTGGAGCAGGGTGAACCAGCGACAGTGATTCTGAACCGGTGGCCTCGGAGGATATGGTTCCCGATTTCTAGTGCAGTTGTTGCAACGTCGCGCCGAGGGAATGCGGCGGACCTGGCAGAGAAGCCAAGATCAGATCAACCACTAGACTCTGTTAATATTAAGGTATTGCTACTGCACCTCCATGTAAACGTATTTGCTAAAACGCATTGGCAAGGTATCTTCAAATTCTAATGTGCCTTATGAGAATGATATTTAAACAACAGGGACTAGAATTAAGTGGAAAATGTACTGCACTGTCAGTGCATCCTTCAGCTATTGCAGGAGGGGCTTCTATTACCAGTACAGTTATATCGTTTTGAAAGTCAGCGTGTTCCCAGAGGGCCGTGTCTGCAGGGTGTTTGTTTGTTAGTTGTTCATAATTCGGTGTAGTGACAGGCAACCTTAAAATGAATGTCCTTTGTAGCCAGTTCACGCCGTGACACTTTCATGAGGTTTTACAGGCTAAATAAACTCAGTTGACACGCCTCAGGTTGCGGACGTGACAATATGGTGTGACTATTCCACCTTGGGACAGGTGCAAAGCCAACAGTCCTACTAATCCCATACCTTGATGGTTAACTTGGGGAGCGATGAGTTGCCGGAGTCCCCCCTGAAAAGAAAATAACCATTAACCTGAGGCTTCCACGGCCTGAAATTTGTCAGTAAGCTCCCAAGGGCGGGCTTACACGGCAGCAATATAGCTCAAAAACGCCTGGCGGCAATGTCCCATACCTTGATGGTTATTTTCTTTTCAGGAACGGGGTTGCATCCGCAAAATATCTACAATAAAATTTGATCAACCACTTCTGAGGTATTGCTACTGAAGCTAAAACGCATTGGCAAGGAAATGATATTTAAACAAAAAAAGCTATTACAGTACGTTTTAACAGCGTTTCCCCGGCCGTGTCTGCAGGCTGTTTGTTTGTTAACGGTGTACAAACTTAAAAAAAATGAATGTCCCTGCTTCACTCTTTTATATAAACTCAGTAAAACGAGTGGCACAAAAAAATTGCCAACAGACCCTTAAATAAACGATCATAAACCTTATCAACATTTGTCAGGAAAGAGCGCTGTTGCCAGGAAAGAAAATATACATAAATAACGGTTTCTGAGTAAGAAGCTGGCCTAATAAGAAATCAGCTTAGACACATTTTTACAAAAATACAAAATACAAACCTGACATATTTAAACTTAAAAAAAATTACATTTAAACACAACATACAGTCGCTGGCCTAATAAGAAATCAAAGTCATCTAAATTTTGCAAAATTTTGAATGGTATTTTTTAAAAAAAAATATTCATTCATATTTCAATTTTAATTCAATGGCTTTTCTCTAAGCCCATCCGTAACAAAATAATAATAATAATAATAATAATAATTTTAAACCTTACCTGATAACTTTCTCCACAGATTCTCCTTAGTAATCTGGACCAGTTTCATTTTCTTCCCCCGAGTTGTTCCCGTCTGCAGCGTCACGGAGGAGTGTATCAGGGGTTTGAACATGTGGCATTACTGTGGGTTTGATCTGGAGCGGTGAAACCTCAAATACAGTGCCAGAGCGGGAGAGCTGCAATGCGTGTACTGCAGCCTAAACACCCCCCAGACTGACACCCTGCACAGCACAGCATGTCTCTGTGTATCAAGCGCAGCCTCGTCTCTGGAATTGCAGGGGGACTCTCTGGCTGCTCGTCCCGGTTTGAGTTTCAGCTCCCTGGACAGTAAAAGCATCAGAATCGGGCTGGGAATCAACGCTGTGATAAAACTGGCAACACAATGATTTCACATTAACATTAAAACATGATGTCTTCTTTAAATCGGTTTCAATTAATTAATTAAACTACCTTACTGTTGTTCAAAGTTTAATTTGTCAAATCACTCTGAATCTGTAAATACTCCCACAGGGTAGACAATGTTTCTATTTGTATAACTCCGGCAGTAAACGTCTTGAGTATTTATTTACCTTTGTGCACATTACAATAATGTAAAAACGTGATTATAATATTACACAGTAAATTGTAGAGATATGATGTAGAGCATATGACAGTTGACTAGAACATATTGAGCCATTAAACGAATTACTTATAGTTGCTTTTATTTCTTAATTGTCAAAGCAAAGCTCCTGAGTGGAGTGAACATTTCAATTACTTGGCTGTAGCTACAATATATTTCAGTATTAAAGTTTGTTTATAGTATAGAGAATTTACACGATACAGATAGATAATATACAACATATTAAAGTTGTCTAGACTCTATAAAGCCATTAAACACATGATCCAAGTGTAAAAGGCTCAGTCTTTTCTAAAGTCTTGTCTGTCTGAAATCTGATTTCTCTTGGAGTTCAGAGGTGATGCATTTACAGTCAGATGAATTGTGAGCAACTCATGCTTTTCACTGGCTTATTCATCACAGACACAGACAGTAAAAGCTGTACGAGTTCAGCATTAGCGGCATGGTGCAGTTTTCACATCAGTGTGGTCCATGTTATCATCACTGTGTTTTGTACGTCTCTTTTACTGCCTCTGTTCCTACCTCACCTCCTGTCACTCTTCCTAATGTTTCTCCTATTGCTGCTCCTAGTATAGCTCCTATAACCACTCCTGCTGCAGCTCCCTTTGGCCCCGATACGGCCCCAGCTACTGCCCCTACTACTGCTGCCCCTACTGATCCTCCAGTAAACACTACTAATGGTCATATGTTTATTTCCAGGTGGCTTTTCCTTGTACTTCTGACAGCTAATCTTTCCCTTCTGCTCAACCCTCTCTACTCTCTCTCTCTCTCTCTCTCTCTCTCTCTCTCTCTCTCTCTCTCTCTCTCTCCTCCCCCTGTTCGCATTTCTTTTGTTTAAAAAAAGTCCAGTTTTTTTTTTCACATTTTGAATGCTTTGCAGATAAATGGTGTCTCAATTTTGCAGGTTTAAGAGCTTCATTCGACAAAACCTCCTGACAAATAAAGCCCTGGGGCTTTGGGTCGTCCTCGGATCCAGTACATGTAAATCCCAGCGCTAAATATTCTGGATTGTATTTCTGACACGGAGGCTTTCTTTTCTTAGAAGGTGGCTGAAATTAATCAATTCCTGTTCTGGTTAACGATGGCGTCAAGAACAGACTGTACACACTATTTCCAGAGGTAGTGATAAGAGAATTTCCTTTTGCACCCGACTGTTATCAGTGCATTCCATTGGCATAATCAAGACACCTCAGACGCACTTGAATAGTCTATGTGGTCCCCCATGAGTCACATGGGGTGATCATCAACACAATGAATGGCGTTCACAGCGAGACAGGCTGCCCTCTGTACATTGCACACGCTTCACGTTAACCGCCTCCTCTTTGCTTTACTGTAAAATACCACCCGATATGCACGCCAGTGTCAGTGACACACTGTCAGTTATGGTGAATAGCATAGTCAAATCGGGTGCCTTTTCACATATAGTCTTGTGAGATATTATTATTATTATTATTAGTTTATTTAGCAGACGCCTTTATCCAAGGCGACTTACAGAGACTAGGGTGTGTGAACTACGCATCAGCTGCAGAGTCACTTACAACTACGTCTCACCCGAAAGACGGAGCACAAGGAGGTTAAGTGACTTGCTCAGGGTCACACAATAAGTCAGTGGCTGAGGTGGGATTTGAACCGGGGACCTCCTGGTTACAAGCCCTTTTCTTTAATCACTGGACCACACAGGGAGCTAATATAAATTATAAACACACATATTCAAAGAAAACAGGTAGGGGGTGCAAATACAGTCTACATACACATCTTATATATAATGTGGTTGAAGCTGTTTGTTGTTTTGCTTAGTAATACGTATTGTAGTTGCACAATGTGTGATTGTGTAGAAATGGGTTTACGCAAGAACTGCTTAAACAAATTTTGGTAGTTGTTTGAGGGCCACCTGGAGTTTACTCAGGGAACACAGGTTGGAAAGCACTGCTCTTAAAGCAACACAGATATTCTATGATTAACCTGTAAGTCAGATTTATACATGACATTTTACTGTAGTATTCTACAGTATTGAAAAACAGACTTTATAGAGAGTAACAGGATACAGAATGGTTTATTGTTTCTTTGTTCTAGGGCCCTCAATGTTATCTGGGGTGCAAGCAAGCTTCAATAACACAGGCTGACTGCAGTTCAACACAACAGGTAAGCTATCAATGATTTTACCTCAAGAAGTTCCAAAGAAAGACTGAACTTCGTATATGCATCAGAAAGATGATTTTACTGAACTAACAACCAGGAGGGTTACAATGAATGCTTACAGTCGGGATGGCGTGCTTCAATGCTACTCCTTCTCATGACAGGCAGCTTGGATTCCTCGGGCTCTTTCTCCAGCTCCCCTTCCTTAATTTGCTTCCTCAACTTCTCCATCATCTCCTCTTCTCTCATACTCTGTTTCTCCTCATATTTCTGTTTCATCTCTTTTTCTCTCCTACACAGTTCATCCTCATATTTCTGTCTCATCTCCTCTTCCCTCCTACACTGTTCATCCTCATATTCCTGTTTCATCTCTTGTTTCCTACACTGTTCATCCTCATATTCCTGTTTCATCTCTTGTTTCCTACACTGTTCATCGTCATATTTCTGTTTCATCTCCTCTTCTCTCCTACACTGTTCCTCCTCATATTTCTGTTTCATCTCCTGTTCTCTTCTACACTGTTCCTCCTCATATTTTTGTTTCATCTCCTCTTCTCTCCTACACTGTTCCTCCTCATATTTCTGTTTCAGTTCCTCTTCTCTCCTCCTCTGTTCCTCCTCATATTTCTGTTTCATCACCTCTTCTCTCCTACACTGTTCCTCCTCATATTTCTGTTTCAGTTCCTCTTCTCTCCTCCTCTGTTCCTCCTCATATTTCTGTTGCATCACCTCTTCTCTGCTACATTGTTCCTCATCTCTCATACACTGTTCCTCCTCATATTTCTGTTTCAGTTCCTCTTCTTTCATACACTGTTCATCCTCATATTTCTGTTTAATCTCCTGTTCTTTCCTACTCTGTTCATCCTCATATTTCTGTTTCATCTCCTGTTCTCTCCTATTCTGTTCCTCCTCATATTTCTGTTTCATCACCTCTTCTCTCCTACTCTGTTCCTCCTCATACTTCTGTTTCATCTCCTCTTCTCTCCTACATTGTTCCTCATCTCTCATACACTGTTCCTCCTCATATCTCTGTTTCATCTCATGTTCTCTCCTCCTCTTTTCCTCCTCATATTTCTGTTTCATCTGTTCTCTCATCCACTGTTCCTTCTCATATTTCTGTTTCAGTTCCTCTTCTTTCCTACTCTGTTCCTCCTCATATTTCTGTTTCAGGTCCTCTTCTCTCCTCCTCTGTTCCTCCTCATATTTCTGTTTCATCACCTCTTCTCTGCTACATTGTTCCTCATCTCTCATACACTGTTCCTCCTCATATTTCTGTTTCAGTTCCTCTTCTTTCATACACTGTTCATCCTCATATTTCTGTTTAATCTCCTGTTCTTTCCTACTCTGTTCATCCTCATATTTCTGTTTCATCTCCTGTTCTCTCCTATTCTGTTCCTCCTCATATTTCTGTTTCATCACCTCTTCTCTCCTACTCTGTTCCTCCTCATACTTCTGTTTCATCTCCTCTTCTCTCCTACATTGTTCCTCATCTCTCATACACTGTTCCTCCTCATATTTCTGTTTCATCTCATGTTCTCTCCTCCTCTTTTCCTCCTCATACTTCTGTTTCATCTCCTCTTCTCTCCTACATTGTTCCTCATCTCTCATACACTGTTCCTCCTCATATCTCTGTTTCATCTCATGTACTCTCCTCCTCTTTTCCTCCTCATACTTCTGTTTCATCTGTTCTCTCATCCACTGTTCCTCCTCATATTTCTGTTTCATCTCCTCTTCTCTCCTACACTGTTCCTTCTCATATTTCTGTTTCAGCTCCTCTTCTTTCCTACTCTGTTCCTCCTCATATTTCTGCTTCAGCTCCTCTTCTCTCCTACTCTGTTCCTCCTCATATTTCTGTTTCATCTCCTCTTCTCTCCTACACTGCTCCTCCTCATATTTCTGTTTCATCTCCTCTTCTCTCCTACTCTGTTCCTCCTCATATTTCTGCTTCAGCTCCTCTTCTCTCCTACTCTGTTCCTCCTCATATTTCTGTTTCAGGTCCTCTTCTCTCCTCCTCTGTTCCTCCTCATATTTCTGTTTCATCTCCTCTTCTCTCCTACACTGTTCCTCCTCATATTTGTGTTTCATCTTCTCTTTCCTGCTCAGTTCCTCTTTGTGTTTCTCATTCAGCTCCTGTTCCTTTAGTCTAATCCTTTCTTCTACCTGCTGGTAAATCTCATTTGGGAGGTAGCAGCCTCCACTTCCCTTCACCATGCTGTCTATCTTGTCCAGGAGCTGTGTGACCTGAGTGTGATCGCTCCTCTTCTTATTGTTGAGAACATGATACCTGGTCCCACATTTCTCAACACGCTGATGGAACTCTTCACCAGCTTCCTTGATGTGCTGCTCAATCGTCCTGCCTCTCAGATCATCCCCGAAGGTGAAAAGGATCATTGTGTTCCTCACAGCTCTCTCACCGAACAGCTGTTGGACTTTATTAAAGGCTTTGCAATACTGTTCTACTATAAGCTTACTGTGAGCATCAATAATTTCTTTTGGACACACCGGCATCACTAGGAGGAAAGCGTGGGGTCCTGGGGCAGACAGAGAAACACATCTCTCAATCTCGACCCGGTGTGTGTATAACAAGTCTGGAGTGTCGACAACAGTGACCCGTCTCCCAGCCATATCTCCTGTTCTCTTCTCGCACTCCCTCGTTCTTTCAGAGAAGCTGATTCCATATCTAAACGCCTCTCTGCCCAGGATGGTGTTTCCTGATGAACTCTTCCCAGCCTTACCGTAGGTGCTTCCCCCAAGCAGCACGATCCTCAGCTCAGAGGGGCTGTGCAGCTCTTGAGAAACAGTTTGTTTAGCCTCTTGTTCTGCAGCCATGATTCCCCCGCCCTGTTAAAGAGAAAGAACAGTTTGCTCCTCTTAGAAATGAAAGATTTACATGTGAATCCCTGGATTAGTTTTCTCCTCTTGTTGTCGTGCTGTGCTGAAAGAACACTCCCTGTCACACACAGCACTGGCATGTTCCTGTATGTGTGGAGCTGCTGTACATACAGGGACACAACTAGCAAGCTCTTCAAACAAAAGTTTTAGGTTAATCAGTGAAATGTCTAAATTATTTGTCAACAGGTTTGTAGAATTAGAAGTTTGATTTCTTGTTTGTTTTTTCATGTGCTGTGCAGGTCTAACAGTGTCCTAATAATTTGTCTAGAGATGCTCAGAACAAGTTTTCTTCACACAAATGATTTATTCAGTTTTAAACTCACCAAAAATCTGAGGTTTAGCAACTATTTCCATTTACTTTTCAAAGTTTGAGGACACTCAATAATAGCCACAAATAGCCGGCTTAGCGTATCTCTTTAATAAATGAAAGTTAACTTAAAATGAAACTACAGATTTGTTTCAATCAAATTAGAAAATGTCAAAACGTTTCACCCTAAATAAACTTTATCCTAAGGTTTATAATAAATACATTTTAAAAAAAAAAAAACACAATGTCTTTCTAGTCTTATAAACCCTGGTTAATCTTTTTCCTATACAGGTATCGTACAGGTAAGGCAGGTATTAAATGAAAAACACTGGATCCACAGTGCTGTTAACTGTGGAAGGTGTCTTTCAAACAGTGAGAGCGCTCCCTGTGGCAAGCTCTAGTGAAGAGGTAAGTACAGGTCTGATGCTGTTATCAATATTATTAACTCATCAAGCTCTGTAGTGAAGAGGTAAATACGGGTCTTAACTCATCAGACGCTCAGAGGAGATCCATTGCACTCCCTGTGTCACCCGGTGCTGGTGTGCTCCCGTGTGTGAGGGGCATATTGTTTCTATTGTTTAAGGATGAGATCCTTGGACTCAGTGGGAGAGAAATGATTATATATTGTAGTGTTTCCATGACATTGAAAATATGAAGCTGGCATGTGAAATGGTTTATGAGATATTAACAGTAGAAATTGCAGCAGTGGGAGTGATTTTTTCTGTATTGAATTGTTATGGGATGTTTCTTGTTTTCCAATAAACATTTGATCACAAAAAAGATTAACTTTCACATTTACTCTGAATCTTTTGCACAGAATGATAATGTATCTGGACATAACAGCGAGGGGTCAATTTGTCATCTAAACAGAACAAGAAACGGGTCAGAAACCAAAGTGCAGCTGTAACAGATAACTATTTCCTTCTCTCTTCAGTGCCTTTTTTTTATTACTGTCCGTCGGACTCTGTCCTGTAAATTAAAGATGCCGTGTCTCACATTTAGGAAAGCACCATGGTGTATCTAGAATATGGGAACATCTAAAACATTACAATACAAGCTCTGTCATGTTAAAAAGCTGACTTCAGATATTTAGCGATCGTTGTATATTGAAAGCCGATTTCATATATATCCAATGAGAGTGGTATGTGCCCAGCCTTGCATGAATTGTCTGATTTTATATATATATATATTTTATGTTTAAAAGGTGTTTTTTGTTTGTTTGTTTGTTTGTTTTAGTACTTTTACTTAATTTTCAATACAACTTAAAAACAAGCTACAGCCTACAGTTGCAACCAGATTGCTTGTTGAACCCACGAGAATTCATTTCCAGTAGTGCACATTTCCATACGAGCCAGGCGATACGCCAGGTGAACAGAACGCCTTTCAGCCAGGATCTGTGCATGTGCACAATCTGTCCTGAAGAGGGCAGCCGAGTCAAGCATTATACAGCAACACCGAACAGCACACAGGGCTCTATGTAATAAATGCAATACTAAAACCTGAGTGAGATGTTACATACTGACAGATAATGGGTAAATGTATGAGCCTGATCCTTTAGTTTCACAGCTAACCTAAACAAAATAAGGGTTCAAGAGAAAAGCCCCGAACTAAGAATGTGATTTTTAATGAAGCAACTCCAGCGCAGCGAGACAGAATATCTCAGTTTAACAGCGTGTTCCCGGGGCCGCGTCTGCTGGCTGTTTGTGAACCAATTCCGCTTCGTGTCGGGCAGCCTTAAAAATGAATGCGCTTTGTAGCGTCGCTCTTTTATAGAAACTCAGTTTGACACGAGTGGCCGAAGCTAACGATAATCTGCCAACAGTGCCTAATAATATCGCCAGGGCAGTCCCGATCACAATCCTTACTAACAATCGTCAGGAAAAAAAAAAAGTGCCGTTGCCAGGCAACGAAAAAAAATAAGCTATTTCTTAATACGACGCCGGGATAATAAGAAATCAATTTCCACACATTTTACCAAAATTCAAAATCCAAACCTGATTATAACATTTTTTTATTCATATTTAAACTTTAAAAATTACATTTAAACACAACAACAGTCGCTAACCTAATAAGAAATCAACCTAATCTAAATTTACCAAAATACAAAATTCAACACTTTTTTGGTATTTAAACTTTAAAAAATCATTTTAAAACATATATGAATCCATCCGTAAGGCGATAATAATAATAATATATATTTTTAAACTTACCTGATAACTTGTATTTTCTCACAGATTCACTTTCCTAAGCTTACCCCTTTTTACATTCTGGTAACTTTTATCAAAAACTTTTCACACAACCACTAGGTGTAAACAATATTTATCCCAGATAGCATTCTGACGTTGACCCAACGTAGGTAAGGAATTTCCAACGTCAGCAAAAAGTTGGCAGCCGACATTTTTACTAATTGTATGACTGACAGCTGAAACCAGATATGTTGTGTAACATAGGCCTACAGTAATTCCATCAAAAGAATGCTGGGAGTTGTCGAGCATACATTTACTGTGAATATGGAAGTTGCATAGTTTTCACTTAAAAACCTACAGAAAGTAGGCCTATGCCGGCTTCCTTCGGGGTTTAGTGCAGGCTGTGAGCGGGAAACCCCGTTTGTTTTGATAGCTAGTGAGGCAAGCGCAGCGATCAAGCTTGGCATTGTGATGTAGCGCAAGTAACTGCTCCGATTAATGCTCCATCCGGGTTCAAAACCACGTTCACCTTTTTCTCTTCGCTTGTAAACAAAATATATATATTTTCACATTTTCGCTCCTGTGACATGTTCTTACGCCGGATGCACAAGGGCAGTGTTTATGTATATACATGGTCGTTGCTTCCCTACGCGTGTGATAGAGAACATTCAAAGAGGAGGTTAAATGTCGAAGAGACACAAATGGCAAAATCATAGATGAAGAAAAAAAAACAGCAAATATATTAAATGATTACTTTTCACAGGTTTTTACAAAGGAGGACACGGACAACATGCCACACATGTCGACCTGTTGCTATCCAATTTTAAATAACTTTAGCATAACAGAGGCAGAAGTGTTAAAGGGACTAGGAGCTCTTAAAATAAACAAATCCCCTGGGCCGGATGAGATCCTCCCAATAGTACTCAAAGAAATGAAAGAAGTTATTTACAAACTGCTAACCAAGATCATGCAACAGTCTCTTGACACAGGGGTTGTACCGACAGACTGGAAAATAGCAAACGTAATACCGATCCACAAAAAGGGAGTCAAAACTGAACCAGGTAACTACAGACCAATAAGCCTGACTTCTATTATATGTAAACTTATGGAAACTATAATAAGATCTAAAATGGAAAATTACCTATATGGTAACAATATCCTGGGAGACAGCCAGCATGGTTTTAGGAAAGGGAGATTGTGTCTAACTTACCTACTTGTTTTTTTTGAGGATGCAACATTGAAAATGGATAATTGCAAAGCATACAACATGGTTTATTTAGATTTCCAGAAAGCTTTTGACAAAGTCCCGCATAAAAGATTAATTCTCAAACTGAACGCAGTGTGGAGTAGTGGTTAGGGCTCTGGACTCTTGACCAGAGGGTTGTGGGTTCAATCCCCAGTGGGCGACACTGCTGTTGTACCCTTGAGCAAGGTACTTTACCTAGATTGCTCCAGTAAAAACCCAACTGTATAAATGGGTAATTGTATGTAAAATAATGTGATATCTGTATAATGTGAAATAATGTGATATCTTGTAACAATTGTAAATCGCCCTGGATAAGGGCGTCTGCTAAGAAATAAATAATAATAATAATAATAAAGTAGGGATTCAAAGAAATGCATGCACATGGATTAGGCAGTGGTTAACATGTAGAAAACAGAAAGTATTGATTAGAGGAGAAACCTCAAAATGCAGCGAGGTAACCAGTGGTGTACCACAGGGATCAGTATTAGGTCCTCTGCTATTCCTAATCTACATTAATGATTTAGATTCTGGTATAGTAAGCAAACTCGTTAAATTTGCAGACGACACAAAAATAGGAGGAGTGGCAAACACTGTTGCAGCAGCAAAGGTCATTCAAAATGATGTAGACAGCATTCTGAACTGGGCAGACACATGGCAAATGAAATTTAATAGAGAAAAGTGTAAAGTATTGCATGCAGGCAATAAAAATGTGCATTATAAATATCATATGGGAGATACTAAAATTGAAGAAGGAATCTATGAAAAAGACCTAGGAGTTTATGTTGACTCGGAAATAAAAAAAAGGCCAACAAGATGCTCGGATATATTGTGAAAAGTGTTGAATTTAAATCAAAGGAAGTAATGTTAAAACTTTACAATACATTAGTAAGACCTCATCTAGAATATTGTGTTCAGTTCTGGTCACCTCGTTACAAAAAGGATATTGCTGCTCTAGAAAGAGTGCAAAGAAGAGCAACCAGAATTATCCCGGGTTTAAAAGGCATGTCGTATGCAGACAGGCTAAAAGAATTGAATCTATTCAGTCTTGAACAATGAAGACTATGCGGCGATCTCATTCAAGCATTCAAAATCCTAAAAGGTATTGACAATGTTGACCCAGGGGACTTTTACCTGAAAAAAGAAACAAGGACCAGGGGACACAAATGGAGATTAGATAAAGGGGCATTCAGAACAGAAAATAGGAGGAGGCACTTTTTTACACAGAGAATTGTGAGGGTCTGGAACCAACTCCCCAGTAATGTTGTTGAAGCTGACTCCCTGAGATCTTTCAAGAAGCTGCTTGATGAGATTCTGTGATCAATAAGCTACTAACAACCAAACAAGCATGACGGGCTGAATGGCCTCCTCTCGTTTGTAAACTTTCTTATGTCCTTATGTAATACATTACGGATTTTTAATATAATTTACACGAATCGTGTTTATTCCAGACATAACAACACAAACCACAGAGCAACAACATTCGTGAAAAATTTCGTGATAATAAACTTTTAATTTTCAAGTTTTGAAATCCAAAAAATATATAAAAAATAGTCTACTTTGAAATCGGCACAATACCTTAAGCATTAATTATTTAATGATTGTTTTAGCTGCGCACGACAAAGACGTTTTTAATGAAAACAAACTTTAATTGATTATTATTTGTTTATTCAGCAGACGCCTTTATCCAAGGCGACTTACAGAGACTAGGGTGTGTGAACTATGCATCAGCTGCAGAGTCACTTACAACTACGTCTCACCCGAAAGACGGAGCACAAGGAGGTTAAGCGACTTGCTCAGGGTCACACAATGAGTCAGTGGCTGAGGTGGGATTTGAACCGGGGACCTCCTGGTTACAAGTGCTTTTTTTTAACCACTGGACCACAAAGCAACCATACCGTCCTGTCATTTCTAATGAATAAAGTGATGCGTATTTGCTCAGTGATCAGCCTTTATAAACCAGTTCACAGAAAAATAAATGAATAAATAAGATACATATATTGTAAATGTGCAAAGTATCTGAAAATCACATTCAATATGGTAATGTTTAAAAAATACCATATATTAACATTGCATCTATAAAAACAAGTTGTAAAGAAAGGTTTACGTTTAGATTTTGTTTTTAATAGGCCTACTTTAAATTTATTTTTTGAAGTGTTTACTGGAATTTTTCAAATACTATTATTTATTATTATTTGTAATAGTCGTAGTAGTAGTAATTAATCTAACTTGAATAATATGAACTGAAATTATTCGGCTTGTATTTGCATTCAGCAACATGTGAAAAACAAATGCAAACAAGAAGAGAACCGCGACCTCGGGATCTCAACACAAATCCACACCACTCTTCTGTGCGCCTGTGTCCACTGCATTTGACGCCACGTTCCCCAGTGCAGCTTGTCAGTACTTTGAACAGTAGTGCGAACACACCCTAGCTGCGCTGGGTGGACAGCTCTGATGTGTAAGTGTGACCACGTGTATAGTAATAGCACTGAGAGGGGCGTGGTTTATGACACCTCATCCCGCCCTTCGCCAGTTACCATGGCAGCGGTATTCGCGTCCTTTTGAGACGGAAGTCAGACGGCGTTCGGTTTCAACGAGGACACCAAGGTAAGTTTAACGTTGTGTTTACTAATTTTGCGATTGAATTTACCTGTATCCTGACATTGTTTCGCATTTTATGTACGCAGTTTTGTTGACCCTTTCATTATTTATCAAGTCAAGTGTAAAAGTGTTTTGTTGCGCCAGTAATTATTAAAAAAACAAACATTTTTGTTTATGCCATTGTGGTTAAACGTTTTTCATGTATAATTTCTCTGCGCGGGCTTCCACGCTGTTCCTATGATTACACAATGCATTCACAATACGTTTTGACCATTATTTCACAGTACTGTTGCTACACGCCGCTGTGCTCTGCACGCAGTGAGATGTTATAAGGTGTACAATGTGTTTGCCTCCCCTCTCCCGGTACAGAGACGCGTCATGTCGGTCAGTAACAGGACTGGGAAGACAGCGGCTGGTTCTGGGCTATGGAACTACGCCAGACAGCCCCAGTACAGCAAAGAGACACAGGAACTGATGAAACGTGAGAAACCACCATTCACAATTCATCATATATCATATAAAGAAATTAAAAAAAAAAAAAAACTTACATTACAAATGCGTGACGTCACTGTTGATCATTCATGATCTTTTTTTAAATCCATTACTTTATATATTTTATATGATAATAGATACCTGGCACGAGGCCATAAGACTCCTACTGCACAGCAGTGTCACTTATTCCAGTCCAGGTTTTAATGCTACCAGTTTGATCAGCCCCAGTGTGTCTAGCTAACAAGCTCAGATGTGTCTTATTATTAAACTCCCTAGTGAAACCAGGACTGGATCACACTGCTGTGCAGCGGGAGTCTGATTCCCAGCCCTGTGGTAATCAGTATTGCTCTTTCTAACCTGTAAGCTTGCATAGCTCTGCTTTACATTATAGAGAAAGGGCTGCAATGTGGTGTATGCAACCTCTGTGTAATAAAGAAAAACAATGTGACAAAGCAAACTTTACAGCTCTGACCAAAAGTTTAGCATCACCTTGAATTTTAGGATTAAGACGTAATATTATTATTATTATTTATTTCTTAGCAGACGTCCTTATCCAGGGCGACTTACAGTCATAAACAAAAAATACATTTCAAGAATCGCAGTACAAGTATTAATACAATTCAGAGCAAGATAAAATACAATGACTTCGGTTCTAGCAAGTACAAGTATATATATATAAAAATAATAATAATACATGAACATAATTTTGATCTTTTGTCTAACATCGTGATATAATCAAAGAAACTACAAAATGATATCGCTAAAAAAAGAGTCTATACCGGAAGCCATAATAGTAGTCCAGTAGTATTTCATGTTAGATTTCTGAAATGTCACATTTTTCATTTTGTCAGTTTTTCGTTCTATAGGAAACTGCAAAGCGGTGTGTAATTCAATATGTTAACAAGGGAACATTATTCAGCAGCTTTCATTGGACTCTATGAAGCTGAGTGAGTTCATTCTATATAGAGGGGGTGGAATTCAATATGTTAACAAGGGAACATTATTCAGCAGCTTTCATTGGACTCTTATGAAGCTGAGGGAGTTCATTCTATATAGAGGGTGTGGAATTCAATATGTTAACAAGGGAACATTATTCAGCAGCTTTCATTGGACTCTATGAAGCTGAGTGAGTTCATTCTATATAGAGGGTGTGGAATTCAATATGTTAACAAGGGAACATTATTCAGCAGCTTTCATTGGACTCTATGAAGCTGAGTGAGTTCATTCTATATAGAGCGTGTGGAATTCAATATGTTAACAAGGGAACATTATTCAGCAGCTTTCATTGGACTCTATGAAGCTGAGGGAGTTCATTCTATATAGAGGGGGTGGAATTCAATATGTTAACAAGGGAACATTATTCAGCAGCTTTCACTGGACTCTATGAAGCTGAGTGAGTTCATTCTATAAGGTGATAATGCAAAACTTTTGGCCCTAGCTGTAAACACACTGGGGTTAGATAAAAAATATATAAGTATCTGTTATATGTAGCACATACTTTCATGCACCGTGTTTGGCACACAAATGAGGCTAGTCTAGGCACAGATAGAGACGGCACATGTTTTCACATGCATTGCTTATAAAACATGATCTCTCTTCTAATATGCCTCCCCTCACATGTTGTGTAAGCACAGTATTGTTCATGTCAGCGTTTCAGCTCTCTGTTTTATTTGGGTTTCAGTGATGATGCAGGAATCCAGACTGACCAGCTTTCAGCAGAGACAGCTTAACGACAGGATGAAAAGTGAGTCGCTGCAAGAACATGCTTTTAATATATCAGAGAGTAGGGACTGTGATCTGGAGCTGCACAAACCCAGTATTGCATTGTCTGGATGGAGCTCTGCACAGGTGAGGGTGTCGATCGGGCTGATTTATCATTCAGAATGCACGAGTGAAGAAAAAGCAGCTGGGGATCGCTGTTCTCTTCTGCAGAGTTAGCGATCATCACAAACTCAAGCAGCTATTTCTTCACTCTGAATGGTAAATCAGCTCGATCGACACCAGCGACCCTCGCCTGATTTCTGTGGAATGCTTGATCCCAATAATAGAATGCAACACTACTGAATCTACATGCTGCAGCCAGAATCGCAGACAGAGGGCGCTGTTTCCTATCCTCTCTCTCTCTCTCTCTCTCTCGATCTCCACTCAGAGGGGGACAGTCTCCCGTTGAAGTGTAACCCCACCTCCAGCGATGACCAGAAGGCCCAGCCCCCTGCCCCTGCACCAATCAAAGCCCTCAGAGTGTCTGGCAAACCCCAGCTGCGCAGCGCCGAGCTGTGCCGTTCCGGAAACGCCTACGAGAGAGAAAAGTTCCGCCCCAGACCCATTCGTGAGTATTGTGTCCCATGCACTGACCTACCAGCAGTGTGGAGTAGTGGTTAGGGCTCTGGACTCTTGACCGGAGGGTCATGGGTTCAATCCCCGGTGGGGACACTGCTGCTGTACCCTTGCGCAAGGTACTTTACCTAGATTGCTCCAGTAAAAACCCAACTGTATAAATGGGTAATTGTATGTAAAAATAATGTGATATCTTGTAAGTCGCCCTGGATAAGGGCGTCTGCTAAGAAATAAATTATTATTATTATTATTATTACCATGCTGAACCCTGATGGCTCAATAATGCACCCATCCACCCTTCCAGAATGATAGAGACTTCTTCCATACTGTACTACTGTTATGACTTCCAGTAGACTTTTGCAATATCATTTTGTAGTTTCTTTGATTACATGATGTTAAATAAAAGATCTAAATTATGTTCATATATATAAATTCTAGATGATGCAAAACGTTTGGCCAGAGCTGTGTGTTGATAATAACCCCCTAGTCTCCCTTTATATGTAAAGTTATTTAAACCGAGGGACTCACAGGCCAGGCAGTGTGGGCAAGAGCACCTTCTTAGCAAAGTCTCTATCGCAAAACTTTACATGCACACAATCATCAATTAATCCACCCCACTCCACCCGCCACCAACCTTGATACCTCTGGGCAGCTTCCCCGTCACTTTGATCTGCTAGGGACAGATACACACGCAGCAATCAAGACCGTGGAGGATTTCAAAACATACCTTTTATTAGAATAGATCTTTTAACACCAACATAATTTGTAATCACACCTTTGACTATCAGAATTAAACATTTAATAATCATAAGTGTTAGAAAAGCATACACAAATAAAATCAAAATTATGTTCATATGTTTTTTTTTTGTAATGTCTCAATCCTACAATTCTAGGTGGTGATGCAAAACCTTTGACCTTGACATTGTTAGCTATTGTTAACAGTATCTCAGCATGCTATTGAATACGTGTGACTGGATTAGTATAGTTAGCATGGTGTGTTGATTGGCAGTGCTATCCCCCCACAGGAGACCAGGAGAAAGAGAAGAGGCGCTTACAGAACCTGCTGGCCACGGGACAGGACGCCCCTGAAAACAAACCCCAGAAACGCAGCGCCCCAACAGAGCCGGAGCCGGAGAGAGACCGCTTCCAGGAGGGTGAGTGAGAGGACAGCTCTGGAAACTCAGAGCTGTCCATGTGAGGAGAAAATGAATGACCATGACGTACATCAGCAGCTTGTGCAGAATAGGACAGGTATACTGATGTACTGACAGACAGACAGACAGACAGACTGAACATGCGTGTCTAATGGACTGTGTTTGAGTTGCAGGCCACTCTGTCTGTCTGTCTGTCTGTCTGTCTGTCTGTCTGTCAGTGTGTCTGTCTATCTTGCAATGCTGTGTGTGTCAGTGTGACTCTGTGGCTCTGTCTCGCTTGCAGTGCTGTCAGTGTGACTGTGGCTGTGTCTATCTTGCAGTGCTATGTGTGTGTCAGTGTGACTCTGTCTATCTTGCAGTGCTGTGTGTGTGTCAGTGTGACTCTGTGGCTCTGTCTATCTTGCAGTGCTGTGTGTGTGTCAGTGTGACTCTGTGGCTCTGTCTATCTTGCAGTGCTGTGTGTGTGTCAGTGTGACTCTGTGGCTCTGTCTATCTTGCAGTGCTGTGTGTGTGTCAGTGTGACTCTGTGGCTCTGTCTATCTTGCAGTGCTGTGTGTGTGTCAGTGTGACTCTGTGGCTCTGTCTATCTTGCAGTGCTGTCAGTGTGTCTCTCTGTCTTTGTTCTCTTGTAGTGCTGTGTGTGTGTCAGTGTAACTCTGGCTCTGTCTATCTTGCAGTGCTGTGTGTGTGTCAGTGTGACTCTGTCTATCTTGTAGTGCTGTGTGTGTGTCAGTGTGACTCTGTGGCTCTGTCTATCTTGCAGTGCTGTGTGTGTGTCAGTGTGACACTGTGGCTCTGTCTATCTTGCAGTGCTGTGTGTGTGTCAGTGTGACTCTGTGGCTCTGTCTATCTATCTGTCAGTGTGTCTCTGTGTGTCTCTGTTCTCTTGTAGTGCTGTGTGTGTGTCAGTGTGACTGTGGCTCTGTCTATCTTGCAGTGCTGTGTGTGTGTCAGTGTGACTCTGTGGCTCTGTCTATCTTGCAGTGCTGTGTGTGTGTCAGTGTGACTCTGTGGCTCTGTCTATCTTGCAGTGCTGTCAGTGTGTCTCTCTGTCTTTGTTCTCTTGTAGTGCTGTGTCTGTGTCAGTGTGACTCTGTGGCTCTGTCTATCTTGCAGTGCTGTGTGTGTGTCAGTGTGACTCTGTGGCTCTGTCTATCTTGCAGTGCTGTCGGTGTGTCTCTGTGTCTTTGTTCTCTTGTAGTGCTGTGTGTGTCAGTGTGACTCTGTGGCTCTGTCTATCTTGCAGTGCTGTGTGTGTGTCAGTGTGACTCTGTGGCTCTGTCTATCTTGCAGTGCTGTGTGTGTGTCAGTGTGACTCTGTGGCTCTGTCTATCTTGCAGTGCTGTGTGTGTGTCAGTGTGACTCTGTGGCTCTCTCTATCTTGCAGTGCTGTCAGTGTGTCTCTCTGTCTTTGTTCTCTTGTAGTGCTGTGTGTGTGTCAGTGTGTCTCTGTGTCTCTGTTCTCTTGCAGTGCTGGATGAGATCAGCGAGAGGCAGCAGTTTCTGGAGGACATGGCAGCTCTGGGGAGAGGGAGACAGTACGAGGCTCTCATCAGCACTGAGATCTCACAGGTGAATCACCAGCACTACCTTGCATTATCACTAGAGGGGCTTTAAACACATAGCAAACAACAGCAGCGATCATCAGCACTGAGATCTCACAGGTGAATCACCAGCACTACACTGCATTATCACTAGAGGAGCTTTAAACACATAGCAAACAACAGCAGCGATCATCAGCACTGAGATCTCACAGGTGAATCACCAGCACTACACTGCATTATCACTAGAGGGGCTTTAAACACATAGCAAACAACAGCAGCGATCATCAGCACTGAGATCTCACAGGTGAATCACTAGCACTACACTGCATTATCACAAGAGGAGCTTTAAACACATAGCAAACAACAGCAGCGATCATCAGCACTGAGATCTCACAGGTGAATCACCAGCACTACACTGCATTATCACTAGAGGAGCTTTAAACACATAGCAAACAACAGCAGCGATCATCAGCACTGAGATCTCACAGGTGAATCACCAGCACTACACTGCATTATCACTAGAGGAGCTTTAAACACATAGCAAACAACAGCAGCGATCGTCAGCACTGAGATCTCACAGGTGAATCACCAGCACTACCCTGCATTATCACAAGAGGGGCTTTAAACACATAGCAAACAACAGCAGCGATCGTCAGCACTGAGATCTCACAGGTGAATCACCAGCACTACCCTGCATTATCACAAGAGGGGCTTTAAACACATAGCAAACAACAGCAGTGATCGTCAGCACTGAGATCTCACAGGTGAATCACCAGCACTACACTGCATTATCACAAGAGGAGCTTTAAACACATAGCAAACAACAGCAGCGATCATCAGCACTGAGATCTCACAGGTGAATCACCAGCACTACCCTGCATTATCACAAGAGGGGCTTTAAACACATAGCAAACAACAGCAGCGATCATCAGCACTGAGATCTCACAGGTGAATCACCAGCACTACACTGCATTATCACAAGAGGAGCTTTAAACACATAGCAAACAACAGCAGCGATCGTCAGCACTGAGATCTCACAGGTGAATCACCAGCACTACACTGCATTATCACAAGAGGGGCTTTAAACACATAGCAAACAACAGCAGCGATCATCAGCACTGAGATCTCACAGGTGAATCACCAGCACTACCCTGCATTATCACAAGAGGGGCTTTAAACACATAGCAAAACAACAGCAGCGATCATCAGCACTGAGATCTCACAGGTGAATCACCAGCACTACACTGCATTATCACAAGAGGGGCTTTAAACACATAGCAAACAACAGCAGCGATCGTCAGCACTGAGATCTCACAGGTGAATCACCAGCACTACCCTGCATTATCACTAGAGGAGCTTTAAACACATAGCAAACAACAGCAGCGATCGTCAGCACTGAGATCTCACAGGTGAATCACCAGCACTACACTGCATTATCACAAGAGGGCTTTAAACACATCTTTTTCAGCACTGAGATCTCACAGGTGAATCACCAGCACTACACTGCATTATCACTAGAGGGCTTTAAACACATAGCAAACAACAGCAGCGATCGTCAGCACTGAGATCTCACAGGTGAATCACCAGCACTACCCTGCATTATCACAAGAGGGGCTTTAAACAATAGCAAACAACAGCAGCGATCATCAGCACTGAGATCTCACAGGTGAATCACCAGCACTACCCTGCATTATCACTAGAGGGGCTTTAAACACATAGCAAACAACAGCAGCGATCATCAGCACTGAGATCTCACAGGTGAATCACCAGCACTACCCTGCATTATCACTAGAGGGGCTTTAAACACATAGCAAACAACAGCAGCGATCATCAGCACTGAGATCTCACAGGTGAATCACCAGCACTACACTGCATTATCACAAGAGGGGCTTTAAACACATAGCAAACAACAGCAGCGATCGTCAGCACTGAGATCTCACAGGTGAATCACCAGCACTACCCTGCATTATCACAAGAGGGGCTTTAAACACATAGCAAACAACAGCAGCAATTGTCAGCACTGAGATCACACAGGTGAATCACCAGCACTACCCTGCATTATCACAAGAGGAGCTTTAAACACATAGCAAACAACAGCAGCGATCATCAGCACTGAGATCTCACAGGTGAATCACCAGCACTACACTGCATTATCACAAGAGGAGCTTTAAACACATAGCAAACAACAGCAGTGATCGTCAGCACTGAGATCTCACAGGTGAATCACCAGCACTACACTGCATTATCACAAGAGGGGCTTTAAACACATAGCAAACAGCAGCAGAGATCATCAGCACTGAGATCTCACAGGTGAATCACCAGCACTTTATTATGTTTTTTTTAGTTCTTTTTTTTTTTTTAAAAGCATTGGACTGAAGACCGGCCTTAGGAATTGCTATAAATTACATAGACACACACACACACACGTGTGTGTAAGAGGGACTGGTATTTTGAAAAATCTGATTATTTTTTATCAACTCACAGAAAATCCGAGAGCTGGAGATCATCGATAAAGACAGGAGCTTGGAGCTGAGGAAGATGATGGAGAGAAAACAGGAAGAAGAAGCAGCAGAAAAGAAGTGACCTGAATGTGAGGATTTCCCTGTGAACTGTCCTGCACTCCACTGAATACTCAAAGAGCACAATCCAGTGCACTGGTGGTGTAGTGACTGTGCAGGGTGTGATCTGGCTCCACTGTGAAGTGCTGAACACTCTCCACTCCAGTTACACTCTTCACGAAAAAATACATGAAATGCAGCTCAAGGGGGTTTCGTTCAACCTCTTTAAGCTGACGAGTAACATAGATTATTTTTCTGTTGTTGTTGGAAACCTGTTTTAACACTTTACTGCCCTGGCTATGTTCCCCTGCCTATTTAATGCCTACAGCTGAACACATTTTGCTTCATAAAGTCAAATGAAACCTGCTGAATAATGTTACGTTAACATATTGAATTACACACCAGCGCTTTGTAGTTTTCCAGATACTTAACAAACACATTGAAAAATGTGACCTTTCGAAATCTAACATGAAATACTACTGGACTACTATTATTGCTTCCGGTAGACTTTTTTGTTTGCAATATAATTTTGTAGTTTCTTTGATTACATCATGATGTTAAATAAAATATCAACGAGATTCCAGTTTCATTAGAGAGAGATAGATCACCTAGGAGCTGGTTTATGAAGGGAAGTCCTGCGTGTTTGAAAGTTTTGGGTGTCTGGTGAACAGTTTAGCCGCCTAGTCTGATAGGTAGGCTCTACGTTTGAGCTTGGTTTGTTTTGTTTAGTGAAAATAAAAAGTGCACAAAAGTCCTCCACCGTGCAATTCTTGTGTCTGGGTCTATGTTTTAAAGGGCAAACAAGCAGACTACAGAGAGGCTACGTTACAATATATATAATAAATTAATGGTGACTTTTGGCCGCAGTTGTATTTTCAAATATATTGGACACTGGGCAGTAAAGGGTTAAAATTCAGATACGTTCTCGCATGTACAGCTCTGACCAAAGGTTTTGCATCACCTACATTAGGAATGAGACATAATTAAAAAAAAAAAAAACACAAAACTATATGAACATGTTAGATATTAAATCAAAAAAATTACAAAATGATATTGCTAAAAAAGTTTTTTGTTAAGTATATGGAAAACTACAAAGTGGTATGTGATTCAATAAGTTAACTTAACATTATTCAGCAGGTTTCATTCCACTTTATGAAACAGTTAGTTAATTCTACAGAGGGTGAGGCAAAGCCTTCAGCACAGCTGTAATTAGGAGGCAGACAGCTTGTCTTTTGCCGAGTCGCATTCTTCACATGATTTTTTTTGTATTGTCACCACAAATGGAGGAAGCACCGCCTCCACACAATTGAGCTACAATGGCCTGATCAATCTACCAGTAGCTCTGTGTGTTCTGCTGTTTATTGGATGTACTGGGGATAAAGAAATAAACTGAACACAGCATTTGAGCTTCTCTCACTGCCATTGATCATCCATACAGAACCACGTCCATGCAAAATGCACCGTGGAGATACAGCAGTGATCTGAACCAGTGTGCTCATCACAGTGCAGAGGGGGTCATAGTTATTATATTAAAATAACACTCATAATAAAACAGAAATCCACAATGTGCTTTAGTATTTTTTTTATTTAAAAAAAAAAAAAACCCTATACCTTTTTAATTGTTTTCAATTAATTTTGTTACTAACAAACCCCCAATGTGTTAAAAAGACAGAAAGTTTGAGAGAGACTGATAAACTGGAACACACTTTTACAGTATCACACTCAGCATAGCCACACCCTGGATTTAGATCAGTGGTCCTCATCGTCCAAGACGTGGTCATTTTTCTCTCTGGAAAGGGCTTGTATCTTACAAAATGCTTTCAGAAATCTTACCTGTCATCCACTTCCATTCACTGTACACATTCAAAAGATAATATGATATCGCAAACATGCATTTTCATTTTAAAACATATCTGGTACTGCACTAGGCTAAAGAAAGTTCTCAGTTTGCTTGCGTTGTCTTCCAGGAAGTCTATTACGCTTGCACTTCCTGGGTCATCAGTATCTTCTGTGTGTCAGTCAATAAGGGAAGCAGCTGCTGGTTGGTTATTGACAGGAATTAAGACTAAAAGGGGTACAGTTTCACCCTCCAGATGACCAAGGAGGTGTGACGCTCTGAAAACAGGGCTTGTGCAGACAGATTTCTTTAATATAATGTAACACCAGAGACCGCGATTTAAAATGAAAAAACATGTTTGCTAAAAGATTGTTTTCAAAATTACACATTTGATATTTATTTAGCGAATGGATGTGCAAAACTAATTACTGAAGCTAGTCACAACAACTTCTTATTCCAAAATGGGACACTCCAACAGGTTGATCTGGTTTTAGTCCAACTGAGCTCAATTACTTCACTAAACCCTTAATTGAACTCATAATTTGCTTAATTAGACCTTTTTAATTGTTTTCAGCTTCTAAAAAGTTGAAGATTTCAAGTTACTTCTAATATTTTATAGTACACTTGAAATCTCCCAAAAAAGGCCTAATTAAGCTAATTAGCAGTTCAATTAAGGGTTTCAGTTAAGTAATTGACAGCTCAGTTAAAACGAAAAGCAGAAGACACAGGGCCCCCCCGAGGACCAGGGCTGGGAATCGTATGGAATGAAAGCAGAGATTGATCAAAGTTGGAGATTGTAATTGGAGGTGATTGCAGTAATTACATTAAGGTTATTCCACATGATGTCCATTGACAAATCGGACATGATGTCTCTGGCACAACACTGATTTTGGCCAGGTGTGCAGCTATGAGGGCCACTGATTCAATTGTTTAAATAAATACACAGATCATTCAACGACCACACGCAGACTGACACCAGTTCCTACAGAAGATTTTTTTTTCTTTTTTGTGCGTTACAGTTTCAAACATAATCGATATGACAGTTAAATTCTTAAAGACTTCAAAGAAACACAGTTATTAAACAATGAAAAAAAAACAGTTTATAAAAAAAGGCATTTTTAACTCATGCATAGATTGCGGATATTTTAAACATACTCTGGTTACAAGAACCCTAGCATTGAGTCTGTCTGTGTGTCTCTGTGTATGTTCCTACCTTCTGTTATGTGAACCTATCGCTCGGCACAGGGAAGGGTTAATTAATTAGTGAGAATGTGTTTAAGCACATCGGATATCTAACTTGGTTTGCAAGAAAACATTAAATGCAGGGGTATTTTCTCTCTTAAAAACGTAATAAATGCAATGGCAAACATTTTCACAAGAAGTCTCTCAGAGTCTTCAGTGTAAATTCAATGGCATACGTTTCCACTAGAAGTTTCTCAGTGCCTTCAATGACGATATTGACAGAGAAACTGAATTTCATATTTGATCACATTATATCAGTCTGAGAATACAGGAGTTAAAGGCAAAGCGATCCCCATGTTTTAATAATATAACCTTATGTTTGAATGGCCAATTATTTGAACATCTGCTTAAAATGAAAATAAATACAAAATAAAATAAATTGCACTGACAGTATAAATAAAACTATTTCTCTATTTTCTACAAAACGCATTTAAAATCTGTACATTAACAAAACTGTTTTTTTTTTTAAAAAAAAAAAAAAAACACATTAAAATTACACACAGAATGAGATGTCCCGGGGTTACAGTTAAAGTCAGTATTTAAAGAAATAAACAAAAAAGAAAAAGTGGTTTTCATCAGAAAGACAGGCGTTACCACCAAAGACAAACTCTGTACGAGTCTGACATCACAGTAATCTTAACCAACGTATTTTCTCAGATTTGTCTCCGATTTGGTTTCAATGGAGCTCCCAGAATCTGCATCAGGTGCACCTGTGGAGCCATTATTACCACGCTGCTGCCCCCTAGCGGGTGCAAGAGGTACAGCAGCCATCTTTATTTACATCTACAGCTGTGGCCAAAAGTTTTGCATCAAAGAATTAACTAATCCCTTCATAAAGTCGAATGAAACCTGCTGAATAATGCTAAGCTAAAATATTGAATTACATATACTTAAGAAAACTGTGGAAACACGTGACATTTCAAAATCTAACATGAAATAATACTATAATGACTTCCGGCAGACTTTTCTTTGTTTTCAAAATGATGCCTCAATCCTAAACTTCTAGGGGATGCAAAACTCCTGGCCGTAGCTGTAACATGCAGTACTTTTTACATCCAGTAGGGGGCAGAGTGTAGGTGGAGGACAGGGAGGGTCACACCAGCATTTAGATCACACATGGGAGCTCTAGTGAGACCATAGGGTTTGCTAAACTGTTTAAAAAGCGACCGAAACAGAAAAATGCCACACAAAAAGTGTACCTGAAGTGGTAGAATACATTAGTTAAAGACAGCTGTGGGTTTGTATTGCCGTATAATACAGTGTGCTTCTTGTCAAGCAAAGTAGTGAAGAAAGAAAAGTGCAATAGTGGGTGAGATGCATTAGCTGTATCTAACAGGGAGCAACATTATAACCATGGTAACAAAAAAATATATATTCTAGTTTTCTAATTTGCATATCTCCCATTGGGTACAGTATAGGATCATGTACAGTTCAGTGGTGGCGGTATTGAAGAGCACCTAAATATCGGAAGCCCCGAATACTGGGGTCAGATATTGAGAGCAGTGTGTCACCCATTCCAGGTTTTACTGTTACCAGCTTCATTAGCCCCCAGTGTGTCTAGCTAACAAGCTCAGGTGTGTCTTATTATTAAACACCTAGTGAAACCAGGATCACACTGCTGTGCAGCGGGAATCTGATTCCCATCCCTGTAGATACTTTGGTTGAAGGAGGTTTGTAGCTGATTTTACAGTGACGAGAGCTACAGTATATTGCTGATAACTGTGGTATTTAGACAGATAGATTAGGGATGGAAATAAGACTCCTATTGCACAGCAGTGTCCCCCTTTGCAGGTTTTACTGCTATCAGCTTGATTAGCCCCAGTGTGGTAACAAACCCAGGTGTGTCTTATTATTAAACTCATAGAAACCAGGAATGGATCATGCTGCTATGCAATGGGGGTATCCATCCTTGGGTACAACCAGCCCATTAGCCTGATACTTGGGGCCTCCCCCAAACAGTAAGGGCCCCCCCTGTTGTGGATGTGTTCAGACCCCCTCTCCCTCTCTCTACTGCGGCGGAGAGCTCTTGACCTTGTCTTTGGGAGACCGGCTCTTCCCCTCAGCCTTGCCTCCGCTCCCCAGCAGTTTGAACACCTTCATGGGCTTGAACTTGCCTTTCTTCTTGGGCTCGCTGTCCCCCTCCTTGTGGAAATCTGAAGGAAGGGGAGAGGAGATTATTATACACACTGGTTTACAGCTAGACCCCTGCAGCGGATTCTGTGACCATCAAGAACTGTCAGAGTATTCTAGTCTTTAAAAACAAGTAAAATGCCAGACCTGTGTTTAATATTTAAATGGGGAGGGGTTTTGATCAATTGAATTGATTCTGGGAAGCACAGAGACATCTGCTTGTTAAGTATTGAAGTTGAAAAACACAATGATTGATTGAAGAAAAGGAGAGCCAGTGATAATGTAAGAAACAGGATTTAGATCTCGTTGAGCTTTCTAGAATTCCACTAAACCTCCGCTCCACCATTCATTGTCTAGTAGTTCACACAATTTTAGTCAATCTAACAAATTAAAATTCCCAGATCCCAGACATTACAAATCCATTTTGGTCATACAAAATGTGGAAATGGATGCCAGTTAAGCTTTTGCACACAAGGACAGGAATGTGAAAGCGGACTGGGTTCGAACCTTTGTTTTTGATCATGGTTTCCAGCATCTTATCCTCCTCCTCTTCCCTAGAAAGAGAAATAGACACAGTTTAAAACAGGACTGAAGACACTGAGAAAGACTTCTAGTGGAAACGTTTGCCATTGAATTGACACTGAAGACACTGAGAAAGACTTCTAATGGAAACATTAGTTTGCCACTGAATTTATTTCATGATTTGATCACAAAGGGGGGCTCATCTGTTTATATGAATGGTGAAACCACTGTTTAGCCTACAGGACTCTACTGTACAAGTGAACAGGAGAGGATTCCTGTCTTTAACAGATGCTTAGATGTGGGGGAGGCTGAATCTGAGTGCAGCAGCATCTGCCTGCCTGTCTCCTCACCTCTGCCGGTCCTCGTCCAGGCAGTTGACAATAGCATTCCGTTGCTCAACGATAGTCGTCAACTCCTGCATCAGCTCCTGCTCCCTCATTCGGTCATCGTCTGTCCAGTCTTTCTCTGGACAGAGAGAGAGAGAGCTCCATTAAAACATTATGGTCAGTATGCACCCTCCGATCTCCACGGCAATCCTTTCCACGCTCCACTGGAGGACAGAGGCAGGTGTCGGTTTTAATCCCTCCTGGCCAGTAGGGGCCACTGTAGCACTGCGAGTCAATGCTCACTGTGGAATCCCAGCAAAGACCGACATCTCAGCCCAGACCTCCAGAAATATGAAATGCTAATAAAATTACCCAAGCTCCACTCTTGTAAAATAACATATTCTAGCAGTCCCAAGACACCTGGTGTGACTGAAGCTCTGTGCAGACTGATTGGCGCCCCCTGGCCATGAGTGCATCACTGTGTGTGTGTGTCTCTCACCTGGTTTGTTGAGCAGGCACCTCAGTTCATATTCCACGTCAGCTTGTCTCTCCTCTAGATTCTGCTGTTTCCTCCTGCAGAGAGAGGGAGGGGGAAGGAGAGAGGGGGGGATGGGGTTCAGTTAGCCAGGGATCTGGGCTGGTTTTACTATGAGCTAGGTTAGCCCCAGTGTGTACAGGGAACAAGCGCAGGTATGTCTTCTTATTAAACTCATAGTGAAACCAGGAATGGATCACACTGCTGTGCAACAGGAATCTTATTTCCATCCCTGAATTTAGTTTGTAAGTTTATCAATCAGAGTGTTTGCAAGTGAACAGACAGCACTCTGTAGGCTGGCAGTCCGGTGAGGCAGTCGCTCGCTGTGTCCCACATTGACAGGAAGTTGCTGTGTGTTCGACGGGCAGCAGTACTCACGTGTACATGAGCTCCGACTCCCGCCTCACCAGCATGTGCTTCTCATGGATCAGCTTGAACCAGTCAACAAGCATGCCCTCCTCCGCATCATCTGTCAATCAAAAACACAACACACACAGTCGCTATTAATCCATCCCAGAGAGAGAACAACTAGCCAGGCTCTACCAATCCATCCCAGAGAGAGAACACCTAGCCAGGCTCTACAAATCCACCCCAGACACTCTGAACAGCCTCCTTCTTTGCTGGTGGAGGAGAGAGAGAAAGAAAGGGAGGCTCTTCTGTTCCCTGAACAGCCTCCCTCTTGTCAGTAACTCATTGAAAGCGATGTACCCGTGCTGTGTTGACTGAACACTCACCGTCCTCACACTGTCTCAGTCTCTGCTCCATCTCAACCCCTCGGTGTTCCAATTCATCCAGCTGCACCTCAATGCTCTCCATTTCCACCTGGATATCTTCAACTGGAATATACTGGTCAGACTGCACCTGAAACCCAGAGACACACAAACATCACACTGCTTCCCTCCCTCCTTCCCAGTCCCTCCTCAGCTCCACCAGAGCCACACTGCTTCCCTCCCAGTCCCTCCTCAGCTCCGCTAGAGCCACACTGCTTCCCTCCCAGTCCCTCCTCAGCTCCGCTAGAGCCACACTGCTTCCCTCCCCCTCCCAGTCCCTCCTCCCAGTCCCTCCTCAGCTCCGCTAGAGCCACACTGCTTCCCTCCCAGTCCCTCCTCAGCTCCGCTAGAGCCACACTGCTTCCCTCCCAGTCCCTCCTCAGCTCCGCTAGAGCCACACTGCTTCCCTCCCAGTCCCTCCTCAGCTCCGCTAGAGCCACACTGCTTCCTCCCAGTCCCTCCTCAGCTCCGCTAGAGCCACACTGCTTCCCTCCCAGTCCCTCCTCAGCTCCGCTAGAGCCACACTGCTTCCCTCCCTCCCTCCCCGTCCCTCCTCAGCTCTCCCTCTTCTCAGTGCTGTCCCTGGACAGCCCTGTGGGTGGCGTTGTGTCCCCTGCCTACCTTTCTCTTGATGAGTGGAAAGCCGTGTCCAGGGGCCGGGGGTCGCGCTGGTTTGGGGCCCCGGGAGCTCTTGTGTTGTGGGGAGGGGGCTGGGGAAGGGGAGGCAGATTTCCTGTTGAAAGGGTTCTCCTTACAGGAGCTCTGCGGGGATGAGAAACAAACAAACTCAGATTTAATTATAGAGTTCAATGCAATACAATGCAAACCAATCACAGCATCAACTAAACTATTACTGACCAGTCCTCTCACTAACAGTAGTGTCCAGTCAAACCCCTTTTTCTTATGGTACACGACTGCTGTCTCTTCACTACTAGAAGTGTCCAGTCGATCTACCCAAGCTGGTAGTAAAACCTGGAATGGGTGAAACTGCTGTGCAATAGGAGTTTTATTCCCATCCCTGGATTAATATAAGCATACCTTAGCCAGCTGCTTGGGGGTCTGTGTAGAAGGAGCAGGGGGCTTGGGTGGGGTCCTGGACTCCGCTGGGAACAGCACAGCCATGGGGCTGGAGGTGGAGGGTGGTCTGGGGGGAGGAGGGGGGCGGGACTTCCTCAGACTGACACTGCGGTTGGGCTGTGGGGTGGCGGGAGCCGAGCTGGTATTGGCTGGAGGGCCGGCGGGGCGGGTCGAGGGGAGGGGAGAGGCATCTGATTAGCTGAGGCGGCGTTGGAGTGGGCGGGGCTGCTGATGGATGGCTCGGAGACACTCTTGGTGACGGGAGACTCTGGGCAGGCGCTGCCCTCTGGTGGAGACTTGGAGGAAGTGTCGGAGGACATGCTCTCCACACTGACGGCTGGGGAGGGGCTGGTGGAGGAGGGGGAGGAGTGAGTCTGAGCTGTGGGAGACAGGGAGAGAAAATTACTCTGTCAGTGACACACACACACAGAGACACTCACGGAAATAAGACTCCCATTGCACAGCCGTTTGATCCATTCCTGGTTTTGCTAAGAGTTTAATTATAAGACACACCTGGAATGGGTGAAACAGCTGTGCAATAGGAGTCTTATTTCCATCCCTGTCACAGCACTCATGTCATGTGATTATACCCGAACCTGGAAACGCAGTTCCTCCAAAATATATAAAAAAAAACATAACTCAATAGCAAGCATCTTCAAATTTTGTCTAGAATTGTTATTTACTGTCCTCTCACGATGTTTCCAATAATTCAAACTGGTTCCTATTGCGTTTATTCCAATACTGTGTTGCCTTTTTTTGTTGCTTTTACTGCTAGTTCTGGAGCTGCTCTTTAGTTCTGCTCTTCAAGCGCCATCTAGTGCACGGCTAGTGTACTGCCATCAAAACAAACTTGATCCAAAGTGGCACTAGATGGCGCTGGCTCTTAGTTCTATAAAGACACTGGCAGATCTGCTAGCCTGTGTTTCATGCATCTATGGCAGGCAACTACAGCTCTGGCCAAAAGTTTTGCATCAACTAGAATTTTAGGGTTGAGACAATTAAAAGAAAATAAACTATATGAACATAATTGAGATCTTTCATTTAATATCAAAAATCAAAGAAACTACAAAATGATAATTGCAAAAAAGTCTACCGGACGCCATAATAGTAGTACAGTAGTATTTCATGTTAGACTTAGAAATGTTACATTTTTCAATGTGTCAGTTTTTCCTTCTGGTGAGTATGCGGGAAAGCTACAAAGCAGTATGTAATTCAATATGCTAACGTAACATTATTCAGCAGGTTTCATTCCACTTTATGAAGCAAGATGGGGGATGCCAGAGCTGTATAACTGAAAAGCAGCTCTTGAACTCGCACTGTGAAAACACACAGACCTCTTTGAAATTAAAATACAGTACTTGAGCCAATCAGAATAACTGAAACCTCACAGAGAGGTAAGGGGACAGCACGGAGGGCTACTCGCTCTTTCAAATTCTCTTTCATTATGACTGCAAATGCCGGTCGGTCTTGGATCAGTTTCTGACCTGCAGCTGGAGGTGCTCTGGGAGCGAGAGGTTTCTTGGGTTTGGGGCTGCTGTCGGGGGTGATCCCATACCAGGGGTGTCCGGGCCTCAGAGCTCCTCCCCCTGTTGATGGGGGCGTGGTCTTGCTGCATCCTGGCCCCGCCTCCTCCCCCTCATCATCATCATCGAAGGGGTTCTTGGAAGTGGGCGGGGTTTCTGGAGCTGATACCTCACCCTTGAGGGCGGGCTTAGAACACGAGCGAGGGGGCGTGGCTGTGCCAGGGGGAGGGGGAGGCGCCGGCTTCTTTCTGGGTTCTGATTGGACCAGAGCCATCCAGGGCGGAACTTTCCTGGTTTGGAGACAAAGAACACAGTCTGTAGCCAAAATACAATTTCCATTTATTTATTTTAATAAACCCATTTAATGCCTAGTCTGTTTTATTAAACACCTTGTGTTTTTTTTTCTTTTATCACAAACAGGAAATGGTGCAAGCCACATTAAGATTTTTATACAGACCTTATCATAAAACTCTCATTTAAATCCTGTGTTTACAAATACAATATACAGTTCGATCTTATTTCTGCATGGTCCTTTAATGTACAATTTGGAATATAAAGAGACCCCATGGGTATCCATCTGTTTAGGGTAAATACAATGAATAGTGCTAGTTTTAATTGCGATTGTTAACCCTGTCACGACACTGTTGAAGCGAGTCCTCTATTCATGAAGTCTCTGTGGCTCACCTAGCTGGGGACTGGGATCGGTTGCTGGGTCTGAGACTGGTTCTACTGGACTGTACTGGGTCACCTACACAGGGGCAAAACACATGAGATGAGACTCAAACAGTACAGTTTAGGAGGGAGGCAGTGTGATCCAGTGGTTAAAGTCCAGGGGCTTGTAACCAGAAGGTCACTGGTTCAAATCCCACCTCTGCCACCGACTGACTCACTGTGTGACCCTGAGCAAGTCACTTCACCTCCTTGTGCTCCATCCTGCAGATGAGATGTTAAATCAATATCCTATTGGAAGTGACTCTGCATATAATGCGCACAGCCTACCTCTGTAAAGCATTTTGCGATGGTGGTCGACTATGAAAGGCGCTACATAAAAATAAAGATATGATTATTATACTACTTGTATTGGTACACTAGGTAGTTTCTTTAATTACACAATGTTAAATTAAAATTGTTATAATGTTTAAATCCTAAAATTCAAGATGCAGCAAAACTTTTGGCCACAGCTGTAGTATAATTCTGCAGGTAAACAGCTCAGCTAGACTAAAATCATTAAAAATATATTTCTTCCCTTTAATAGAAATGCACTGAATTCAGCTGACTGACTGACCACCCCGAATCAACACATTCAAATCACTGACAGACAGTCTCCCCCCTCCCTGACTCACCGTTCATCTCTCTCGATGTCACTTCCTGTGCCGTCAGTCCCCTCGGTTTTGGGACTGGGCGTGGCCCCGGGGAGGGGGTGTCGGGTTCTGGAATCCTGCGAGGGGTGGGGACAGGCCTGCTAGTAGACCCGCCCCCAGCCTCCGATTGGCTGGAGTGAGGGACCCCGTTGGACACTCCCGCTCTGGGCTCCTCCTCCTCATCGCTGTCGTCGAAGGGGTTGGGCAGGACGGAAGGCACTTCCTGTTGAGGTTCAACCATTTCCTGTTGTGGCACAGTTTTGTGTGTCTCTTTTGTAACAGTCGTGACTTCCTGTTCCGGTCCAGTTTTGTGTTCCTCTTTTGTAACAGTCGCAACTTCCTGTCCCGGTCCAGTTTGGTTTTCCTGTGGCGGCTCAGTTCTCTCTTCCTGTTCCGCCACACTCTCGTCTTCCTGTCCAGACGCATTCTCGATTTCCATTCCTGACACACTTTTGTCTTCCTGTTGTGGCTCACTTTTCACTTCCTGTCCCGATACGGCTGCGTCTCCAGCTACCGGCACACTTTCCCGTCCCTGTTCCGGCACGCTTGTGTCTTCCTGTGCCGGCGCTCTGCTCTCCTCCTGTTTCAGTGCGTGGGGGAGTGTAGGTCCCTCGTGTTCGGAGAAGCGCCAGAAAGCCTCCGCAAGACAGAGAACGCTGGAGCCTGGTCCTCCCAGAGGGCGGGTCTCAGCTGTGGCTCCTCCCCCCAGCTGGCTGAGGTCTGGCCGGCCGTTCTGATTGGCTGAGGGATTCCCGTAGTGATGCGTGCAGACAAAGGAGCCCGATTCAGAGCCGGCTCTGTAAGAGCCTGGTAAGAGAGTGCTGGAGCATTCCTTACACCTGGAGAGAGGGAGAAAGAAAGAAAGAAAGAAAGAAAGAAAGAAAGAAAGAAAGAAAGAAAGAGCACAAACTACGCATGAGCAGGGTTGGAAACTCACACTAGCCCTGCTGCTGCTGCTGCTGCACCCAGTCCTGGGGTTCGAACCCCATTCTGTAAAGAATGCTGCTCACCTGAAACAGTTGCGGTGGTACAGCTTCCCCTCGGCCAGGTATCTCTGCACCAAATGGACGTGTTTCTGGCAGGCGGTGCAGGTGCTGCTCAGGGTCCCTCGATGGGGCAGGACACCCCCTGGGACAGGGGAGCTCTGGGGGAACAGACAGACAGAAAGACACACACATCATCAGAGCTGGGGCTACAGCTATGGACAAAAGTTTTGAATCACCTAGAATTTTAGGATTGAGACATTAAATGTAAAATATATATGAACATTATTTCGATCTTTTATTTAACATTGTGTAATCAAAGAAACTACAAAATGAGCCTTTTTTTTTTTTTTTTTTTTTTTACCGTGATCGAAATACAGCCCTACTTACAGTTTTACCTGCGCAAAGTCCTGGATGAAATACTTATAGAGCTTCGCAAGATCCACTCAACAAACACGAGAAGAAACAGACTCTTTACACTGATGTTAGAAGCTCGCCTTTTCCATTGAACATTTTTACAAATCACTTTCCTTTCAGGCGCTGAAACACCCCTACCTTGGGCTCAACCACTCTCTCCACCGCTGTCACTGGCTTCTTCACTGCAGGCTCGCTGTGGGCCATACCACTCGGCCTCTTCATAGAGGGGGGAGCCGACGCTGGGAATAAGAAGCAAAGTCAAAAGGCAATCATTTTTACAGCCTGAAAATTAAATGTGACCAACAGCTTCCCTATTGATTACGGAAACGTGTGCGTTTGCTATGGGTCGGAATTTTATCAAAAGCATTGTACTCCTTTTGTTGCGTAGACTTCAGCTGTTTCACATTCGGATTACTGTTAAAACTCTTGTCTTACCAAGTACAGGGATGGCAATAAGACTCCTATTGCACAGCACTGTGATCCATTCCAGGTTTTACTGCTACCAGCTTGATCAGCCCCCAGTGCGTCTAGGTAACCAGCTCAAGTGTGTCTTATTAAACTCCTAGTAAAACCAGGAATGGATCAAACCGTTATGTAACAGGAGTCTCACTTCCATCCCCTGTAAACAACTGCATTCGTTCTTTCTATAAAAGGAAATACAGATTGTACAAATTTCACATACCTTCCAAACAAGGTTTCAGGAACTGAAATATCTGCTAAAAAGGACGACACCCGTTTCTCATCCCTATTGAATGTGTCTTGGCCCACAGAACCACACAGCTCTCTCCCTCGCTCTCCTTCCCTGACCAGTACTGCTCTCTCTCTCTGTGTGTGTGTGTGTGTGTGTGTGTCTTATTCATCAGCCACTAATAGCACTTTTAAGGAAGTACATCCTCTCGTGATCCACACCAACTTCCCTATTGCTTCAGTACTTGAACAGAACATTAGCTGACACAAAATAAACCGAACCAAGTTTGTCTCAGAAACCGGATCAGCGGTTTCCAGCTCGACACACAGACCAGGTTGTGAATACAGGGCGGGTTACACTGTGTGAAGTTGCTGGTGCTTGCAGAGAAGCAGCTGTGGATTGCATTGGATTGCGAGCGGTTTGCTTAGCTGAGTTTCAGCAGTGCTATTAAGATACACTTTAGATTGTGTTGCAGTGTGGCCAGCTTGGTTTTAGCAGTTCTGCTATTGAGATACAGAAACTGGATGGGCTCAATAATGTGTTTAGTTCCACTACGACGATACGGACGCTTCTCATTGTGTTGCTGTGTTGTGAGCAGCTTTTCTATTGAGATGCAGACACGATAGAGATTGTGGTGAGTTTTACGCAGCTGTACAGCTATGGCTAAAAGTTTTGCCTCACCCTATGGAATAAACTAATTTTGCTTCATAAAGTCGAATGAAACCTGCTGGATAATGTTATGTTAATATATTGAATTACACACCGCTTTGTAGTTTTCCAGACACTTAACGAAACACTGACATTTCTAAATGTGACATTTTGTAATCTAACATGAAATACTGCTATTATGGCTTCCGGTAAACTTTTGCACAATATAATTTTGTAGTTTCTTTGATTAGCACTGAGATTCAGGACACAGACTGTGCTAAAATGTGTTGAGATTGTCTTGCTCTGTGTTTAGCTGCTATACATTGTGATCTATGCAATAATATTACTATTAAAATACAATATGAGCTAGGTTGCATCGAGTTAGGATTACAGCGTGTTATATCTACAATGACATATTTGTAGTGCAAGCATTAGCGGAGGATCCAGTAATGGTGCTGAGCTCAGGCAAGTCCAGTGCATAGCAGACGGGGTAGAGCAAGAGATCTAGCAGCGAGGTCTTACCCTGCCCCTTGCTGCTGAAGCAGTTGTAGTATTGAAAGTCTTACCTTGCCCCTTGCTGCTGAAGCAGTTGTAGTATTGAGAGACGTAGGTTATGATGCTGCTGATCAGGCAGTTCATGGCCATTGAGGGTCCAGCAGGCTGGGATGCTCAGGCATCAGGCACCTTCATGGCCACCATGAACAGAGAGGATTACAGGGTCCAGCAGAGCTGGGATTCCGATCAGAGACAGGCCACCTCAAGGATGCCTGCGACAGAACAGAGAGGATTACACAGAGACACTGCCAGAGACAGAACAGAGAGGATCACGCAGAGACAGAACAGAGAGGATCACGCAGAGACAGAACAGAGAGGATCACGCAGAGACAGAACAGAGAGGATCACGCAGAGACAGAACAGAGACAGAACAGAGAGGATCACACAGAGACAGAACAGAGAGGATCACACAGAGACAGAACAGAGAGGATCACACAGAGACAGAACAGAGACAGAACAGAGAGGATCACAGAGAGACACTGCTGGAGCCAGAACAGACAGGAGACAGAACAGAGGATCACACAGAGACAGAACAGAGACAGAATCACACAGAGACAGAACAGAGAGGATCACACAGAGACACTGCAGGAGAAAGAACAGAGAGGATCACACAGAGACAGAACAGAGAGGATCACGCAGAGACAGAAACAGAGAGGATCAGAGAACAGAACAGAGAGGATCACACAGAGACAGAACAGAGAGGATGGAGACAGAGACAGGAATTACACAGAGAGGATCACAGAGACAGAACAGAGGATCACACAGAGCACACAGAACAGAGGATCACACAGAGACAGAACAGAGAGGATCACAGAGACAGATCACAGAGGACACAGAACAGAGAGGATCACAGAGACAGAAACAGAGAGGATCACACAGAGACAGAACAGAGAGGATCACACAGAGACAGAACAGAGAGGAGACAGAGACAGAATCACACAGAGACAGAAACAGACAGGATCACACAGAGACAGAACAGAGACAGAATCACACAGAGACAGAACAGAGAGGATCACACAGAGACACACACACTGCCGGACACTTTATTAGGACCTGATTGGGTTTGGTGTCATATCATGTGCTCTGCTGTGTACAGCTATGGCTAAAAGTTTTGCATCACCTAAAATTTTAAAATTATAGCCCTTCCTAGCCCCTCTCTGACCCCTAACCCCCTGGCCCCCCCTAGTGGCAGGCTGCTCAGTGTGAGGAGTGATCTGGCTCATGTGATGATACAGTGCCTGTCTGCCCAGCAGCCTGACTCAGCCATTGTCCTCAGCTTCTCAGTCTCTCTGAACTCAAGCAGCTGATTCTGGGAAGCAGCTCTCTGGGGGCAGGGAGCTCTATTCATAGAGAGAGAGAGAGTTGGGTTTCCAAGAGACAGAGAGGCTGAGGACAAGGGAATCAAACAAGAAGATGAAACGTGAGACTCGGTAAAGTTAACTTCCTCTTCCTTGTGATCAGACTGTATATACAAAGCCAGCTCAGCATAGAGACCACACTGTATGTCTGTCTGTCTGTCTGTTGGTGCTTTTCAATCTGTCAATTGGGTGTACACCATGGGACTGATTCACCTGCTATAGCACGGTCAATAGCACAGCATGGGACTGATTCACCTGCTATAGCACTGTCAATAGCACAGCATGGGACTGATTCACCTGCTATAGCACTGTCAATAGCACACCATGGGACTGATTCACCTGCTATAGCACTGTCAATAGCACACCATGGCACTGATTCACCTCCTATAGCACTGTCAACAGCACACCATGGGACTGATTCGCCTCCCCCAGCCTCTAATGCAGGAGTTATTAAAGGATGTTTTGATGTGTTTGACGCAGCTCTCCAGACTCCAGGAGATGCTCCCATTGTTCTGCCTGGGTGTGTCTGTGTAGCAACGGGGCCCTGCTGCAGGAAACCAAGCAAGGAAACCAACCGCGCTTCCTATACAGAGCTGCTGTGGGTCCAGAGAGAGAGAGAGAGACAGAGAGACAGAGAGAGAGACTGAGACACATACCAGACACAGAACGAGAGAGTGACACACACACACATTGAGACACATACCAGACAGAACGAGAGAGAGAGAGAGAGAGAGAGACACACACACATTGAGACACATACCAGACAGAACGAGAGAGAGAGAGAGAGAGAGAGAGAGACATCCCCTCTCTATCCCCCATAGCCTCACACACACACACACACTCAAACACACACTCTCTCTCTCTCTCTCGCACACACACACACACACACACACACACACACACTCTGCTCTAGTCAGTGCCTGGCACAACTAGGAGCCAGTAAACAAACCGCCTCACAGTGCAGCTCAGAGACTTGGCAGAACAGAACATTTCAAACAGGATTAACCTGAAAGAGAGGGAGTCTCCTCTACAGCACAGTGACAGACCTCCGCAACATCACGGCTCCAGCACTCCTGCACTGGCTGAGTTTATTAGAAGCTGGATACTGATAAAGGAGCCACGCATCTGTCTGTATCAAATATCAAACAAGCCGGAAACATCCATCGTCACGGCTGTGGAGTCAAAATCAGAGCTATCAGTGTGATGACGTGACGTACAGCTCTGGCCAAAAGTTTTTCATCACCTAGAATTTTAGGATTGAGACGGAATAAAAATTAAATATAAACTATATGAACATAATTCTGATCTTTTATTTAACCTCATGTAATCAAAACATTATCGCTAAAAAAAAAAAGTTGACAGGAAGCCATAATAGTAGTACAGTAGTATTTCATGATAGATTTTAAAAATGTCACATTTTTCAATTTGTCAGTTTTTCATTAAGTATACGGAAAACAACGAAGCGGTGTGTAATTCAATATGTTAGCTTAACATTATTCAGCAGGTTTCATTCGGCTTTGTGAAGCAAAATTAGTTCATTCTATATAGAGAGTGATGCTGCAAAACATTTGGCCATAGCTGTACTCCTTAGTTTATTCCAGGGGCTTATTTTCTGAAGTGCAGTGGGGAAGCATATCATCGTCGCGCTGTGCACTGAAGCCCGTGGCATTGTTGGTCAAGCCTTGTGCAACACACAAATGCTTCCCCACCTCACTTCCTTTCCCTTTCCAAAATTTGTTTTGTTTTTTTGTTGGAACAGTTGCCAGTTGAGCTGAAACTGCAGAAGACAAGGCGTTTGTCGAGAAAAAACGCAGCCTGTGTCTTTTGTGCTGAAAGCTGTGGCTGCAGCCTGATTACACAGAGAGAATTCGGAGAATCTCCCGGCGCTTTGTCACCCCAGCAAATCCCCGTGAGACACACAGGTGTGTCTCAATCTCATGCATGAGCTCATTGTGTAGCATCCAACAGGTGACTAACCCTGCTCGGGGCTTCGGTACGAGATGAACAGCGTCGAATCAGAGAACAGGCAATTATAACGAGAACCAGAAAAACAGGCAATAAAAATGTGCGTTATAAATATCATATGGGCGATACTGAAATTGAAGAAGGGAACTATGAAAAAGACCTAGGAGTTTATGTTGACTCAGAAATGTCTTCGTCTAGACAATGTGGGGAAGCTATAAAAAAGGCCAACAAGATGCTCGGATATATTGTGAGAAGTGTTGAATTTAAATCAAGGGAAGTAATGTTAAAACTTTACAATGCATTAGTAAGACCTCACCTAGAATACTGTGTTCAGTTCTGGTCACCTCGTTACAAAAAGGATATTGCTGCTCTAGAAAGAGTGCAAAGAGGAGCAACCAGAATTATCCCGGGTTTAAAAAGGCATGTCGTATGCAGACAGGCTAAAAGAATTGAATCTATTCAGTCTTGAACAAAGAAGACTACCCAGTGATCTGATTCAAACATTCAAAATCCTAAAATGTAATGACAATGTCGACCAGGGGACTTTTTTGACCTGAAAAAAGAAACAAGGACCAGGGGTCACAAATGGAGATTAGATAAAGGGGCATTCAGAACAGAAAATAGGAGGCACTTTTTTACACAGAGAATTGTGAGGGTCTGGAACCAACTCCCCAGTAATGTTGTTGAAGCTGACACCCTGGGATCCTTCAAGAAGCTGCTTGAGATTCTGGGATCAATAAGCTACTAACAACCAAACGAGCAAGATGGGCTGAATGGCCTCCCCTCGTTTGTAAACTTTCTTATGTTCTTATGTTCTAACCCTGTCAAGCTGATTTTAAAAAGGAATTGAAAGGTGCCTTCACGTACCCCTAGATGCCGATACACATTTTTCTAACGTTTGTACAAACAGACTCTCATTAAAATCGAATAAGCATTTGTAAAAAGCAGACAGACCCCCCTCCCCTCCCCAAGCTTGTGTACTGTGGAAGTGTGACACAGCTAGCCAGCCTGCTCTCAAATCAGGAAAGCTGCTGCAGACAGTAGCTGTACCCGATAACACTCCACTAAACCTCCTTCATCACACACATACTCACCAGTCTGTTGTTTTCATACACATTGTCTTTAGAAAGGGAATCGAAGTCTCTGCAAAAAAAGGGAGAGAGACACACAAAGTGACTTTGATGTCAACCACAGTACAGGGATGGGAATCAGACTCCTATTGCACAGTAGTGTCGCCCATTCCAGGTTTTACTGCTACCAGCTTGATTAACCCCCAGTGTGTCTAGGCAACAAGCTCAGGTGTGTCTTATTATTAAACTCATTGTGAAGCCAGGAATGGATCACACTGCTGTGCAATAGAAGTCTTTTTGGACATTTGGACACAATTTTAGGTACTATGTAGAATAACTTTTTTTTTTATTTTACTTTTTAAGTGTATTATTGAAATGATCAGGAACAGAAGTTTGAGGAGGGTTAGAAACTCACACTAGCCTGCTCCAACTCCTGGCTCCTGATCATTTCAAATAATAATAATAATAATAATAATAGACTTCATTGAGTTCTGAACCCCAGGACTGGGTGCAGCAGCAGCAGGGCTAGTGTGAGTTTTATTCAAAATCCCCACCCCTAGCAAATATGTCCCAGTGTATAGCAACACAGCTATTTCATAAGAACATAAGAAAGTTTTGTTCAGCCCATCTTTGTTTGGTTGTTAGTAGCTTGTTGATCCCAGAATCTCATCAAGCAGCTTCTTGAAGGATCCCAGGGTGTCAGTTTCAACAACATTACTGGGGAGTTGATTCCAGACCCTCACAATTCTGTTGCCCCTTTATCTAATCTCCATTTGTAACTTACAAGACCTCATGCAGTTCTAAACGGAGTCAGAGGTAGGGGGGAGTGACAACAGGGAGAAGTGTGTGAGCGAGTGTGTTTGCGCTGTGAGATACGTCAGACACAATCTGGGTAACTTGCTGTGATGATCTGGCAGCCTAATCTACTGTGAAGGGCTGCGTCAATGCCAGGAGATCAGCATGACTGGCTGTCTCACAGAATAGGGCATCAGGGAGACAGCTCAGCGAGGCTCTGCCCAGCACACAGCAGGCAATACCAGCGCACTATCCTTTATATAGACACCATGGTGGGTAGCTGCTTTTGTTCTGTACAGGGTTTTATATTAGTGTTATACAGTGTGATCCTGCCAGCACTGCCCTGTGTATAGCACAGCGAGTCTGCCCAGCACACAGCAGGCAATGCCAGCGCAGTATACTTTATATAGACACCATGGTGGTCTCATACATGAATTCAGATATTGTTTTTAATTCTTTTTCTGAACTAGTCGTGTGTGTTTTGGGACTCGTGGCAATCACAGTCTCCTTCTAGACAAGCTTCAGTCCTGCATCGGTGAATAGAGACAGGACGTGCTTTCTGAATGGCTAGTCATGACATCATTTATAATCACTGACGTCTGAATCAGCCGCCTTCTGCAGACAAGTGCGTTTGTGAAACATGTGTTTATGAAAGACAGACTCTGTCATTACTGCACAGGGATCACAACAACACCACCACCACCACCACCACCACCAGAAAAACTAATTCAGGGATGTGATGTAGTCTACCGTGACGCTACACTGATACCATGGAAACGAGATGCAAACAAGCACTGACCTTTCACCCGGTACTCCCGTCTCTCTCAAATTCAAAAGGTGCTTTACTGGCCTGACAACATTAGCAGTATTGTAGTAGTTACGAAGCGCAGACAGAAAATCGTGTCACCGAACTCGCTGGCGTTGGTTTGTTTTTACAATGGGGATTACACAAATGTGTGTCTTTCTCTCTCTCTCCTGTCTGCCTCTCTCTCTCTCAGCCAGTCTATCTGTCCCTCTCTGTTTAACTCTTTGGTGCCTGCCTGTCTCTCTCTCTCTCTCTGTCTGTATCTCTCTGCTGTTTGTCTGTCTATCTCTGCAGTCTGTCTTTCTCTGCCAGTCTATCTGTCCCTCTCTCTCTCCATCTGTCCCTCTCTTTGTCTCTCTCTCTCTCAGTTTTGACCAAACTAATTTAATTTGTGACCTAAACAATTGGGCTCAGGCATCTAGAAATGTAACCTAGCCACAAAATAAATACACCATCCAATTATACAGAGCGCTGTGGTTATTCCAGGATTCAGGATGAGGTCGTTCATCCTCCTGAGTGAAACAACCACGGGACTCAAAGATAAGCCTACAGCTCTGGCCAAAGGTTTTGCATCACCTATAATTTTAGGATTGAGACATCATTTAAAAAAAACAAACATAATTAAAATCTTTAGTTTAACATCATGATGTAATCAAAGAACCTACACAATGATATTGCAAAAAAAAAAAAAAAAAAAAAAAGTCTACTGAAAGCCATAATAGTAGTACAGTAGTATTTCATGTTAGATTTCAAAATGTCCACTTTATTTCAGTGTCAGTTTTTTGTTAAGTATATGGAAAACTACAAAGTGGCATGTAATTCAATTTATGAAGCAGAATTATTTCATTCTAAGAGGGTGATGCAAAACTTTTGGCCAGAGATTTAGGTTTAACAGCTAATTTAGATCAAGCTCTGTGACTCTGCTGAGCAATTTGAAACGATCCGCCCGGTCATTCTGTCATTGGATTTGATTGAACGCAAGATGATACCAAAACGAGACAAAGTTATTCAAAGCTGGATAGCTAAGTGCTTTAAATTTAAAACCATTTTAAAAATCAAAAAATGTGCTTGTTTGTTTTTTTGAGCATGAAAATAACTTGCTGTTTATGGCTCAGGGTTGAAGTCTGACTCACTAGTACTTTTGACTTACTGTTGCAGACAGCTGACCCAAGGATATGTTGGCATCTAAATATAGAACACAGATATGAGAATACATAAGAGTCAGACTGGAGCACCTGCTTGAAACAAGGGAAAAGAGAGGGGAGACTGGGAGGGACTGGGAGGGAAGCAGTGTGGCTCTAGTGGAGCTGAGGAGGGACTGGAGGGAAGCAGTGTGGAAGCAGTGTGGCTCTAGTGGAGCTGAGGAGGGACTGGGAGGGAAGCAGTGTGGCTCTAGTGGAGCTGAGGAGGGACTGGGAGGGAAGCAGTGTGGCTCTAGTGAGAGACTGAAATGCACTTATAACAGAGATGTGTTGCTTTCTTTCATATATTGCACAACCCAGGGATTCTGTTTGTATGAAACATTAACCAGTCACCACAACACACCACAGGGACAGCCTGTAAGCCAAAAGTGTTTGTTTCACATGGCAGGTGTTGCCAACCCTTTAGCCTCAGGTCACAGTCATGTAGTGTAATGTATGGGACTGTCAACAACACAGGTGTAGCACATACATATATTTCAAAAGTTAACACAGTTTACCAAACAAATCATATTTTTTTCAATTATGTTTAGGCTACCGTTGCTATGTTTTTTTTTTTTGTTTGTTTTGGGGTTTTTTTCGGAAATTGCTAAAGTATACAATATTTAAAAAAATTAACATAATAAAATTAGAACATAATATATAAAACAAAATGACGCGTTATATTTGAAGGTCGTTTTGATTGTTTTTCTTCATTTTTTTAACCTTAATTTGAAATAGTTTACACCCTTTTTAAAACAAAAGGGAAGACGCTAATGAGATTAATAGTATAACTAGTTTCATGGAAACCGTATGAATGGCCTAGGGGTGCTTTTAATAGAAAAACACAAAACAGGTCAAACGTTTCAACCAAAAAGTGGGTGATTTGGGATCAAATACTTTTTTTTTGTTATTTAGCAGATGTATTTCATAAGTTACATGTGTAAGTTTACTGTTTATGTAAATTATTATTATTATTATTATTATTATTATTATTATCAAACACTAAATATTGAAGTATAGTATTTCAAAAACAAATTATTATCGTTGCTACGGGTCGGCTCAGCGTGCCTCTCCATCTCTCGCTCTCTGTCCCCGCCTCCCCTCCCTTTTCCTGCCGGCGGAATTCGACTCCAACGCCCTGGCTGGACGGCCTGCCTGCCTGCCTGCAAAATACTGACTGGACGATTTCAATAAGCAAATAATTAAAAACATTTTCAAATACTTACATCAAGTCGGGTCTGTGCTTGTGAATGATCGCGCAGAAGGCCATCCCGTCCCGAAACGAGGAGGTCATGTTTTTAATCTCCACATCAGGGTAGTTTTCACATTGGATGCGACACCATTCTTGAAGGGCCCTCAGTGAACCCATTTTTTAAAAAATAAATAAGTGTTTTTTTGTTGTTTTTTTTTCAAGAGAAACAAAGTATTTAAAAAAAGTTATTCTGTTCTTCTTGCCAAAATTAAATAAATATATAAAAGCCCACCGGTTTCACATCATAAATAGACAGCGATCTCTAAGGTTTTCTTGCACACTTATTGACAAGAAACAAAACCATAATCTCAAAACAGAAGAAAATTCAAGACTTGCCCGGCACAGTTCAGTTTTCCTTTGAATTTAACGTCACAACAAACTGAATGAAGAAATATGTGTCACAAAATCTCCACGTTTGTTCAATGCAGGCGTGTGGAATGACAAAACTCCGACGTTTCCAAAGTCCACCGATTGATGCAATCTTTGAATTAATTTAAACAAATCCTTTCTGCTTTCGCGTTCGTCTTTCTGGATGTTGTCAGTGCAAACCGACTTTTCTTTTTCAACAGTTACCATATCACAACTGTGAGCGAGTCCGTACAGGTTTCAAGTTCCTACAGTTTCACTCGAAACTGAAAATGCAACATTTACATGTTTGCAAAACACAGAAGTTGTCACGCAAAACAAAACTCTTTTTTTTGTTTGGCTGGCTTCGTGATGCGGAGATGAAAAGGACGTTTTGTATTGGTTATTACCAATAAATATACTATATATTTCGTCGCCAAAATTTCCCCGGCGAGATTTTCACATGCTGCCAGACAAACCCGTGTCCGCTCGGCTCGGCTCGGCTCGGCTCTGTGTAATATTGTTGCTTGCTGTGCTTCGTTCGTCTGCAAGACTCAAAACGACCGCTAGTCAAACTTCTCCTGCTACCTTATTTTCGTTTAGACGTGAGTGACTGAAAAAATGAACCGAGAAAATTCAAAGTCGTTTATCACCAGGTCCACCTCGCTCGTTGAAATGTGTTTCCATATATGGGGTGTATTTAAGGATGCGAGAAACGAGGGGGAGGCAGGGCCGTTTTTTTTTAAAAAGATTTAAAACACTGAACTGAACAACAGTGTGTTGCTAGACACCTCTGAGTCATAAAACTCAAACTTTTACTTTTTCCAGACCGAAAATGGACCACAAACAGAACTGATCTAAGCAATAAAATATATACAAACACCATCTTAAGTTTATATCTTAAGATATCTAGCATTTTTGATGGAATGATCACTCACAGTTAACCCTCCTATTTATGTTCAGAATTTCAGTACATCTGTCATGTTTTTGGGTCATATTGACCGATGCAATTTCAAACTAATTTAAACATCCTTAAATTGATAAAATGTTTTTATTTGCAAAGGTTTCACTCTCTTATGCTCTTTTAGTCCAGGAGCTGTGATAAAACTTCTCTGGCTGCCAACCTGGGAGCTCCTCATTTAGGAATTAATTTTTACCAGTGAGATGCTGTTGCAACACTGACAGAGAAAGATATATATATATATATATATATATATATATATATATATATATATATATATATATATATATATATATATATGTATAAGTTCATGACCCCAACTTAGGAAAAGTCATAAAATATTATACAGAAAATGAAAAGAAAAATAGCATTTAAGCTAATTGAAGCTCGTGTCGGGTCAAAAGACCTGAAACCTAATCGGAGGATTAAACTGCACTACTAAATTTAAGACAGGATAATGCGACACAAAGTGGTTGAAAAAAAAAACATACTGTCTTCATGCCAAGACAAAACGTCCCTGGGTGAAGTAAATGACCTAATAATAATAATAATAATAATAATAATAATAATAATAATAATAATAATAATAAAGCACTTGTTCATTCAAAATGTGAATTCTAGTTTTCACGATAAACAGTCATTTACATAAAAGGTTTATGTGTTTAATCTATTAAAATAATACTCAATTTGCATAGCAGTATTAAAATCAGGAATGGGTGAAACTGCTATGCAATAGGAGTCTTATTCCCATCCCTGATAGATGCACAGCATTTCTGCTCGGTTCTAATGGTGGCCTACCTGTAGTGACTAGCAGGTTTCATGCGACTTTTGTTCCCGCAACAGCTAAAAGTAGCCTTTTGGGATATGAACAAACTGGACAGTCAACAAGCGCTTCACTGTGATGAATATTTATTTGTTTATTTGGCAGGCGTCTTTATCCCAGACGGCTTACACAGGTGTTACAGGGCAGTACAGGGTTACAATGCAAGATTCATATTTAAATACAGTGTCGTTTACAGTAAATGCAAATCATAGTAACACGTTAGGGTTACAACACGTTATATCTACAATGACATAGTACTAGTGCAATAGTGCAAGGATAGTGATCCAGTAACACGGAGGGCACAGGATGAATCAAAACAGCGCAAGAGGAGCAGAAACTCGCTTACATCATCATCGATACTGTACCGTGCGCTATCTGAAACAGCTGTGTGTCATACTCGAGTCATTCTGGCTGAATGTGTTGTCTTGGCAACAGCAATTAGTGTGGTTATAGCTTCAATCCACCACGTGTTGCTTAACACGATTTCGCTGAGCAATACCAATTTTCGCAGCAGAATAAAACGTAAATAGACGCGGCGCTTGCTGGCGGTTTTTGGCGCAGCGGTTACGTTCAGTAATAATAATAGCGCTCAGGTTTGTGAAAGGAGATTTTTTAAATAAACACACGGGTTTAAGAACTTTGGCCTGATATTATAGCCACGCAGCGTCGCTATCTCGTTCCTTGCGTCCTAATTCACACAAGCGCGGTGCATTCTCAGCAAACACTCTGCAAGCATTTTCAGACCCTGTGGAATTGACGATAAAGTTTTCTGTCCGATGTTGGGCAATGAGAATTTGAAACCGTTTTAATATGACTCTGACTATACAGAAGCATACATTATTTACTCTGACTGACTTTTTAACACATGTACATACAAGATACTAAAAACAGCAGTCCTTAATTAAAATAATATATTTACTCAATAAATAATCTAGTTTCATGAAGTTAAACAGATAACAATAAACCTTTTATATACACATCATTATTATTATTATTATTATTATTATTATTATTATTATTATTTTTTTATGTTTGATATGTAAAGTATTTTATATGTTTATTCACTGTAAAAAAACATATTTATTTTTGAATAATCAATATATTTCATTCCTTTTAAACACACAAATATATATATATATATATATATATATATATATATATATATATATATATATATATATATACACACACACACACACACATATATATATATATATATATATAACAATATTTGATAAAATGTGTTTCCAGATTTGGGTATTAGCGACCCCTAGTGGTGGTCGGTGGTGCTATCCCTTGATTCACGGGGGAAGGTGTATCTCGCGAGAGCTGAGCACCCTGTCACCGCGACAGCTGACGAGTTGAGGAATTCCCGCAAGATGGCGGCGCCCCCAGAAGAGGAGAGTTTGGAGTCGCATATTAGTGAGTGTGGCCGAGCATCGGGGCTCCTGACAGCGGGCTGAGGGTACCGGGGAGATTGGGGAAGGGCTTGTGCACCGGTCCGGGGCTTACTGGGGAACCGGGGACCAGCCGGAGCGGGGTCGCGGGCTGCCAAAACATGGGAGACAGCGACGAATATGCATTGCGGTGCCAGGGCGTAAGACAGTAACACGACTAAACTAACCGAAGCGACGTAGAAACAGCTCTCCGATACTAATATTCATTTTCATGTTAATATATTAGAAACGTGACGGGTTCTTATAATATGATGTTATTTTAAAATAGTGTTCGGCGTTTTTTCGTCGGCAGGACTTTCCTAGGAAGTGAAACTACCGACTCAGAGCGAGTCTCTTGTGTCATCGTTTGATTCTGTTCCGTTTATGTTGTCTTCATCTAGCTCGGTGTTTTTGGTTTGATGTTATTGAATTAATGTGTGCGTGTTATTTTCTCAAATAGATTGGCCTTATTTGGTTTTAAGGGTACGTGACAGTCGCAGGACCCCAGGCTAGTGTCAAATGAGCCGGGAGAGATTCAGATCTATGAATTATAAAACGACCGCTTCCTTGTGTCAATGTAGTCTATGTAGAGACTTTGATTAATAATAATAATAATAATAATAATAATAATAATAATAATAATAATAATAGACTTCATAGAGGGGAGTTCTGAACCCAGGGCTGGGTGCAGCAGCAGCAGGGTTAGTATGAGTTACAAGTCCTGTTGCTGCGGTGAATTTAACTGTGTTTGGATCAGGTTTAGAGTCGGGGTGTCAAGCTCAGTCCTGGGTCGCTGCTCACTGAGTTTCATTTTCCCTTCCGTGCAGACAGAGCCACAAACCCACTGAACAGAGAGCTGGAATGGGAGAGCATCCAAACCTTCTGTGAGAAGCTCAACAAAGACTTAGAGGGGTGAGCACACTGCAGCACGAACACCAGCCACCACGGCACAAAACTAATACAACTACAGCTCTGGACACACGTTTTGCATCATTTACAATTTTAGGATAGAGACGCAGTATGATGCAAAGATTATTTTGGTATTTTATTTAACATCATATAATCAAAAAATCAAATGACATCACAGAAGTCTTACCGGAAGCCATAATAGTAGTACAGTAGTATTTCATGTTAGATTTAAAATGACACAATTTTTCAATATTTGACAGCTTTTCGTTGTCTGGAAAACTACAAAGCGGTGTGTAATGTAATATGTTAACGTGACATTTTTTTCAGCAGGTTTCATTCGACTTTATGAATCAAAATTAGTTCATTCTACAGGGTGATGCAAAACTTTTGGCCAGATCTGTATACCTTTGAGTATCTTTCACACCCCAGTTGACACCAGGGCCACACTGGAGCGACCTGAAATAAATAGATAACATTACATTTACAATGCTATTTTGTTAAATTACAATTAGTACAATTATAATTACACTAATAGCTACCCACATTAACACATTTACTCTGTTTATTCAACCCAGCAGTGATCACAGGTACACATACAGACAGAATAGCGATCTCTCAATGTAAAACACAACATGGAACTGAGTGGTTGAGCTTGGAAAGGGCAGCAGTGTGGAGTAGTGGTTAGGGCTCTGGACTCTTGACCGGAGGGTCGTGGGTTCAATCCCAGGTGGGGAACGCTGCTGCTGTACCCTTGAGCAAGGTACTTTACCTAGATTGCTCCAGTAAAAACCCAACTGTATAAATGGGTAATTGTATATAAAAATAATGTGTAAAAATAATGAAATTGTATGTAAAAATAATGTGATATCTTGTAACAACTGTAAGTTGCCCTGAATAAGGACGTCTGCTAAGAATTAAATAATAATGACATGTAATTGAACTGTAATTGATCACTGATCTGACAATTACAATTACACAGGTGGGCCAAGGTTCAACTACCATTACATTGTAATTACAGTTCATTACAAATTACACAATTACAATTGTTCTTGACCCCAGCTCTGCCTAGCTGTTCCCTGTATGCCAGCAGTGCTGCCCAGCGTTCTTTACAGCATTCCTGTGTGTGTCTTTCAGTCCTCAACTCGCCACCAGACTTCTGGCTCATAAGATCCAGTCGCCACAGGAATGGGAAGCTCTACAGGCCCTAACGGTGAGTGTGTAACTGTGGGACAGTGTTGGGATGTATTTACAGGGTAGGTCAGTGTTTCTCACTTATGGGGCTTTAAATCCATGCCATTAATGATTGAATTGAGCAGCCCAGAGCCTTCAACCAGCAATTCAGTACTGCAGTAATTTTGTTTCGTAATGTGGAATGAAAGCTGCTGAATAATGTTCCCTTGTTAACATATTGAATTCCACACCCTCTATATAGAATGAACTCAGTCAGCTTCATAGAGTCCAATGAAAGCTGCTGAATAATGTTCCCTTGTTAACATATTGAATTCCACACCCTCTATATAGAATGAATTCACTCAGCTTCATAGAGTCCGATGAAAGCTGCTGAATAATGTTGCCTTGTTAACATTTTGAATTCCACACCCTCTATATAGAATGAATTCACTCAGCTTCATAGAGTCCAATGAAAGCTGCTGAATAATGTTCCCTTGTTAACATATTGAATTCCACCCCCTCTATATAGAATGAACTCCCTCAGCTTCATAGTCCAATGAAAGCTGCTGAATAATGTTCCCTTGTTAACATATTGAATCCCACCCTCTATATAGAATGAACTCCTCAGCTTCATAGAGTCCAATGAAAGCTGCTGAATAATGTTCCCTTGTTAACATATTGAATTCCACCCCCTCTATATAGAATGAACTCCCTCAGCTTCATAGAGTCCAATGAAAGCTGCTGAATAATGTTCCCTTGTTAACATATTGAATTCCACCCCTCTATATAGAATGAAAAAGAGTCCAATGAAAGTGCTGAAAATGTTCCTTGTTAACATGTTTGAAAAATGTGGCGTTTGAAAATTCTAACATGAAATACTGCTTTAACATATATTGAGGCTTCCAGTAGACTTTTTTTTTTTTTTTTTTTAATGCGGTATCATTTTGTAGTTTCTTTCATTACACGATGTTAAATAAAATATCTAAATTATGTTCAGCCTAAAATGATGACTCAATCCTAAAATGCTAGGTGGTGATGCAAAACCTTTGGCCAGAGCTGTACATTTCCAATTAGTTGATTAAGGTTGGAACAAAATCCTGGATTGGAATGGATTGAACGAGCCACTGGGGTCCAATGAAAGGGGAGGCCAAAGCTGGTCCTTCCACTGCTGGTCTTTGTTCCAACCCTGTTCTGACTTGTTCAATTGAACCAGTTAAACCTCCATCCAAACCCTGAACTATTTCATGTTTAAGAGGTAAAATGAGAATTTTTAATACGAAATTAATAAAAACAGTGTATTCCTGCTACTACGTTCACGCTAAGGTTAGTGTTGCATGGATCGATTTATTGGGACCGAGCTCTGCACAGAAATCAGGCGCTGACAATCGGGTGAGGATCAATCGGGCTGAGTGAAGAAACAGCTGCTTGCGTTTGTGATGATCGCTGCTTTTCTTAACTGCGGAGAACAGCGATCCACACAAACCCCAGCAGCTTTCTTGGCTTCACTCTGAACGGTAAATCAGCCCGATCGACAGCAGCAACCCTCGCCTGTGGAGATCAATCCGGACAGTGGAGTAATAGATTCATGCAGCGTTAACGAAGGCTGTGTTTCTGTTTAATTGTATAACGTGACATCTCGTCCTTTTCTGTCTCTGCCCAGGTGCTGGAAACGTGTATGAAGAACTGTGGCAAGAGGTTTCACAGCGAGGTCGGGAAGTTCCGCTTTCTCAACGAGCTGATCAAAGTGGTGTCTCCCAAGGTAAACAGCTTTCTTTAACCAGGGAAGTATTATTTTTTTTTACATCATGTTGATGATGCTGAATCACTGTGATCCTTTAAGACCCGACTTGACAAAGATCAATCAGCTGCTGGGAACCGGACAAGCGCTGATGGGCTGAACGGCTTCTTCTTGTTTGTAAAAAATCTGAATTAAGGTGTGTTGAAGAAACGGCAATGACATTGAACACACCTGGGGTCAAATCCAATCACAGAGGCGTTGTTTGCTAAAATTGCAATTCCAATTCCAACGCTATTTTGTTCAATTAAAATTACAATTCCACTAAAAATGAACAAACATCTCCACACATTGTCATGGTTACTCTGTTTATTCTACCCAGCAGTGATCACAGGTACCAACACAGAAACATACTGTAGAACGTTTTTTCAAACAAATGGAAAGTGGCTGAAAATACGAATGTTCGCTCGGTGTAAAACACAACATGGAACTGAGAATGGCTAAGTGTGGAAAGGTGTGTAATTGAACTGTAATTGATTAATTCTATAATTACAATTACACACGTGTGCCACGTTTCCACTACAATTACATTGTAATTGCTATTAATTACAAACAACACAAATTGTCTCTGACAGTGAAAATCAAGTCTAGAAAACTGAACTGATGTACAGCAAAAGGACAAGAGGACTTTGAAAAGGGTTAGCGGTGATCTTATTCCTGATTGGCCTGTTTTAAGTGACCCTGCCACCTCTCCTCCCATGTCGTTCTCAGTATCTGGGTACCCGCGCCCCTGAGAAGGTCAAGTTGAAGATCGTGGAGGTGATGTACAGCTGGACCATCGGACTCCCGGACGAAACCAAGATCGCAGACGCCTACCAGATGCTGAAGAAGCAGGGTAGGGTTCCAGCACCACCGATACTCACATTGGGGCTGAATTAGGAGGCTTGGTGGGCCAGTGGTTAGAGAACAAGACTTGATACCAAATGAATGACTCCTGGAAGGCCACAGTGTCTTCTGGCTTTTGCTCCACCTGAGATCACTTATGGGCTAATTATTTCATTAACTGGACACATTTAACACTTCTCTCCCAGGTCTCAAAATGTTTCTTAGGTCATGTAGCTTGAATCAAGTGCATTCTTAATTAGGTAAGTTAAGTTAATTGAGAGCTTAAGGTTTCAATGTTATCAGGAATATGCTTTTGAAATGTAGTTGGCCAGTAGTAACAGTGTAAGGTAGTTTAATAGTCAGTATTTTTTTTCAAACTCTGTTGGGAGCGTTTTGTGCTATGGGAAGGGCTTGAGGTATATATTTCAATTCCAGTTCCTTTTTAAAATCAATTTCCAATTCCTTTGAAGGAATTGATATTTTAGAGACATCATCACAAGTGTTGCGATGGTTCAACTGCTTTCATTTGAAGCCATTTTTTAATTGACTAACAAACAATGACTTCAGTTGAAGTCATGTGTTGCCACTGTGAGAAGCTCATTTTAACAGAATACTGCTGATTTGCATTTTTGATCAGTGATGTGTTGGGATTGATTTGAAAGAGAATTGGAATTGAAAAACAAGAATCGACCCCAACCCTGCTCGGACTTAACCCTTCCATCGCCAGAATGCACTGTCTCCCTCACCTCTCAATATCTCACCCCAGTATTCAAGTTACTGTGCAGAAGCCAAATTAAAGTCTAATAGGGCTTTATAAAGGGGGTCCCAGAATGTATCAAACTGCTATGCAATGGGAGTCTTATTCAGAGATGGCAATAAGACTCCTATTGCACAGCAGTGTGATCCATTCCAGGTTTTACTGCTACCAGCTTGATCAGCCCCCAGTGTGTCTAGGTAACAAGCTCAGGTGTGTCTTATTGTTAAACTCCTAGTGAAACCAGGACTGGTCGCTGCTTGTTTGTTCACAGGGATTGTGAAGATGGACCCGGTTCTACCTGACGACAAGCCCCTCCCCCTGCCCCCCCCTCGCCCCAAAAACACAATTTTCGAGGACGAGGAGAAGTCCAAGGTGAGGGGATACGTGGGGGGAGCTGGACTGTACCATTTACTGCTTGTGAGCCTCGCTGTGCTGTGCTGTACTGTACACAGGGCAATGCTGGTGGGACCACACTATAAAGCACAGTGTAAATCACTGTACTCTGAGTGAGTAAATCCTGAAGGAGCCACAGTAGCTGTATAATTCTTGTCTCTATTCTGTGATTCAGATGCTGGCTCGACTTCTCAACAGCACTCACCCTGAAGACTTGAAGGCTGCAAACAAACTCATCAAAGAGATGGTGCAGGAGGTGAGGAGCAGGGAGCTCTGCTGGGGTCCAGCCTAATCCTTGATAATGATTTTACTTATAAAATAGATAGATAGATAGATAAAGAAATTCACCCATTCCAGGTTTTACAACCAGTTTGATTAGCCCCGGCGTGTACAGGTAACAAGCTCAGGTGTGTCTGATTATTAAACTCCTAGTGAAACCAGGAGCGGATCACACTGCTGTGCAGCGGGAGTGATTGCAGCGTGTGATTGGTGGCTCCTCTAGCAGCCTGTCTGGTGCTACCCCTGTGCTGTGTGTCTGTGTTGCAGGATCAGAAGAGAATGGAGAAAGTGTCCAAGCGTGTGAACACCATCGAGGAGGTGAAGAGCAGCGTCAAGTCTACTGACTGAGCTGCTGAGCTCCTACACCGCAGAGACAACCTCGCAGAGCACTGAAGAGACCATCCAGGTAATCTGCTGTGTGCCGGGCAGAGCCTCGCTGTGCTGTACACAGGGCAATGCTGGCAGGACCACACTGTATAACACTAATATAAAACCCTGTACAGAACTACAGCAGCTACCCAACATGGTGTCTATATAAAGTATAGTGTGCTGGGATTGCCTGCTGTGTGCTGGGCAGAGCCTCGCTGTGCTGTGCTGCACACAAGGCAAAGCTGGCTAGCCTGTGCTGTATTGTGTGTGTGCTTGCAGGAGCTGTACCAGCGCTGTGAGAAGTTGAGACCCACCTTGTTTCGACTGGCCAGCGACACGGAGGACAATGATGAAGCATTGGGTAGGGATCAGCTGTGATAATACCCACGAGAGAGAGATCAAGAGAGAGAGAGAGAGAGATATCTGGGGACTGCAGTGAGGAGTGGGCTGTCTCAACTAGTGCAGAAATCACTTTGAATGTGATACGGGTCTTAACTACTCCTCTGGCCAAAAGTTTTGCATCACCATCTAGAATTTTAGGATTCAGACATTAATAAAAATAATAAATCTATATGAACATAATTGATATATTTTATTTAACATCATATACTGCAATAAACTACACAATGATATCACAAAAATAAGTCTACCGGAAGCCTTAATTAGTACAGTGGTATTTCATGTTAGATTTCTGAAATGACACATTTTTCCATTTTTTTTAAATTCTAAGTGTAGCGCAGTTAAACGTTTAGGAAATGACCATCCCTGGATTATTTCAGGGTGTATTTATTTATTCATGTCTCTTGTAGCCGAGATCCTGCAGGCCAACGACAGCCTGACACAGGTGATCAATGCGTACAAGCAGGTGGTGCGAGGAGAGGAGGTGAACGGGGAGAGTGTGGGAGCAGCCAGGATAGCAGGTAGGGGGGCACTGGGGTGAACTGTCCTGTGACATGAGCAGTTGGTGCTGCACAAACCGATTATCCGATCACTGGGATGGAGCTCTGCACTGAAATCAGGAGAGGGTCACTGGTGTCAGTCGGGCTGATTTACATTCAGAGTGAAGAAACAGCTGCTTGGGTTTGTGATGATCGCTGCTTTTCTTAGACTGTGGAGAACAGCGATCCACACAAACCCCAGCAGCTGTTTTCTCTGTTTCACTCGGGACGGTAAATCAGCCCGATCGACACCAACGACCCTCGCCTGTGAAGATCAATCCGGACAGTGGAGTAATAGATTCGTGCAGCTCTAGTTTGGGTTTCACAGTTCTACACTTATCTAGAGAACTGCTTGTCTGATTGTGATGAAACTTGCTCAGGACCTTCTTTCGCTATTAAGGGTATCAGAATCTGGGGATGTGGAGGCTGTCTGTCACCATTTTCAAAAAGCGCCTAACCAGTTGTGATAGAACTTGGCATGCAGTTCAGATTCTGTATTTAGTTGATGGGACAGTGAGAATATGTTTCACTGCATGCTTCCTTTTATATATATATAGGGATTTATTTTGTGTGTCTGATTGACAGGCAGCAGCTCCGCCCTCCTTGACCTGACGGGATTGGACACGTCTCTGACCACGCCCTCTTACCCAGCATTCCCCAGCCTCTCCGCCGGGCACTGGGCCCCACCCCCAGATGCCGGCCACTCCCTGCTTGATGACGAGCTCATGTCGCTAGGTAACAGACTCCTCCCTCCCCCCCCAGATCCTCTGCATTCTAAGATAACATCCTGAGGTTGATTTTCTTTCGACCTTGTTTTCTTGTTCCAGGTTTAAATGACCCCAATCCTAGTTCAAACGCAGCCTCCCAGTCTCTAGAATCCACTGGGTGGAATTCATTCCAGGTATATGTGACTCTGATAAACATTCTCACTATACATACAGTTGTGTGGATTTCTTCTAAGAGTTGTTATTTAAAAATATGTATTTTAAAAGTCAGATTGCTGTCTGTGTTTGCAGTCCTCCGACACTGTGGAGCCAGCTATCCCAGCAGACCCTGCAGCAGTGTTGAAGCCGACAGCTCCCAGCCAGGCCCCGCCCCCTGCAGGCCCCTCCTCCACGCAGGCCCCGCCCCCTGGCAGCACTGGGCTGGATGATTTGGACTTGCTGGGGAAGACTCTGTTACAGCAGTCCCTCCCACCAGAGAACATGCAGGTTAAATGGTAGCTATCCACTCACCACAGAACCGGCACACACACTACACTGAAACACTGGTCTGCACTAGAGCCCAAACTGAAACACCGAAGGCACTAGAGCCCAAACTAGAGCTGGTCTGCTTGACTCTTCTAGTTTTTCCTCAAGAAGCACACTGCTTAATTCAGATTGACTGTTTAAAAGTTTTACATGAGAACTAACCATAATCTTGCCTAAACCTCTCAGGGACAAGCATCTGAACCAGCACAAGCCCTCCCTCCGGGACCTGCAGCACAGGACCCAGACCGTCGGCGCCCTCCCCAGCATCCCCTCCCCCGGCCTGGCCTCCTCCCAGCAGACTGGGGCTCTCCCGAACGTGACTGTTCCTTTGGAGTCCATCAAGCCCAGTGAGGTGGGGCCCCTCGGGGGACAGGCACCACAGCCAGCCGGGAGATTCTCTTCTCTCTGGCTTCTTTGACTTGAGTGAATCTGTGTGTGTGTGTGTGACTGTTCCTTTGGAGTCCATCAAACCCAGTGAGTGCGCCTGTGTGAAGCAATCGGGCAGGACTGTAGGAAAAGCAGGGGGGTTCAACAGACCAGCTGTGGCTCCAGTCTGATTCTCTTCTGCTGTTTTGGTCTTTTTGTTGGACTTCTTTGACTTGAGTGAATCTCTGTGTGTGTGTGTGTGTGTGTGTGTGTGTGTCTCTCTCAGTGTTTCTCTCTCTCTCTCTCTCTCTCTCTCTATCTCTTTCTCTCTGTTCTCTCTCTCCTCTCTCTGGGTCTCAGTGTCTCTCTCTCTCTCTCTCTCTCTCTCTCTCTCTCTCTCTCAGTGTGTGTGTGTCGCTCTGTATATGACTCTGTCTCCTCTCTCTCCAGGCAGTATCCCCCCGGTCACAGTGTTTGACAGGCACAGTTTTCGGGTTCTGTTCCACTTCGCGCTGGACCCCCCTCCCGCTCGGCCGGACGTCCTGGTGGTGGTGATCTCGATGATCAGCACCGCGCCCGTCCCGGTGCAGAACATCGTGTTCCAGTCCTCCAGGTCCCAAGGTCACAGTGTTTGTAGGTAACCTGTGCCTCTCCAGGCAGTATCCCCCCGGTCACAGTGTTTGTAGCTCTGTATATGACTCTGTGCACAGACTGGGGGCAACTAGAGTCTTACTGATGCAGTGCAATCACAAACCACAGGGAGGAAATCAGGTTATATATACGTAGGAGAAATTAACCATTAAGGGGCTGTCAAAATTCCAGTACATCTTGCGTTGTTTAGTCACACAGTCGGGAGCGCAGGGGTCCCCCGAGGTCTCCCCTGGTAAAGGCACGGCCGTGTGGTGTGCAGGGGGAGTAGTACAGTCAGGGGTGCTCAGGGGTCCCCTGATGTCTCCCCTGGTAAAGGCACGGCCGAGTGATGTGCAGGGGGAGTCACACAGTCAGGGGAGCGCAGGGGTCCCCCAAGGTCTCCCCTGGTAAAGGCACGGCCGTGCGGTGTGCAGGGGGAGTCACACAGTCAGGGGTGCGCTGGTTCCTGGCTGTGCCGAGTTGCCGGTCTTCACTGGGATTCCGCGGCGAGCATTGGTTCTGGCGCCGGATCAGGGAGGTAAAAACCTACTGAGTCACTTCACCGTGCTACAGTGGCCCCAGTAGGGATTAAAACAGACACCTGCAGGGCTGGCCTTTGTGCTGCACTGGGAACAAAAAAATAAATACAAATTCTGTCTTTGTCTGCAGGTGATGAAGGTGAAACTGCAGCCCCCGTCGGGCACAGAGCTGCCCGCCTTCAACCCGGTGGTGCCGCCCGCAGCGATCACACAGGTGCTGCTGCTCGCCAACCCACACAAGGTCAGTGAGCCGCAGGGAGAGCGGAGAACTGCAGGGGGGTGGAGGACACCAGGAGATGAATTATGAATGAGGCACTTAGCAGATCCAAGGGGGATGCATTACAACTGCTGCTGCTGCTGCTGCTGCAGTGTCACTTAAAATAGGACCTTGTTTTGTTTTACGACTCATCCGAAGGACAGAGCACAAGGAGGTTAATGACTTGCTCAGGGTCACACAGTGAGTCAGTGGCTGAGCCAAGATTTGGTGTCAAGCCCTTTTTCTCCTGACCTTGAGTCAACACTGCATACTTCCACAGGGCTCTTGTAAAAATAGCTGCAGTCAACCCAGCATAGGATAAATAAGTCCACACAGACAACCGTGTTATCTGCTCCCAGTCTCAGAGATGAAGCCCCAGGGTTATTTGTGTAAGTCTGTAACACTAAAGCTGGAGCTGTTTAACCCTTTGTGGCCCTATGTGGGACCAGGTCCGACATTACAATTTTCCCTTTCCTGTCCGACATCAAAAAGACGTAAAACACAGGTCTCTAGTCCATTTGGTTTTCTCTGCTTTTTCCGGAGAAAAATTCAATGGCCGAGTGAGACCGATAGGAGCCGAGAGAAGAAAAAAAAAAAAAAAAGGCGGATCTGAATAATACACATAGTCCCGCACCACAGAGATAACACGGGCATAAACAAACAAGATAGCTGCTTCTGCATCCAGCGCTAAAAGAATACCACAGACATTTTGAGATGTTATAGTAATAAAATAATGGCTTGGATCGCATGATCGAGGAGTTTGGTGATAAAACGAGTGATCAGGAGATGATTTATCGGTATGCACGACTATGAAGAGGTATGTGAAAAATACAGCGAACAAGGGGGGGGCGGGGCTGGAGATGCAGTACTGAGTGTCCTGTTGATATGCAGAGACTTTTAAACCTGTTTTTACTGTGAAACAAAAATACTTTTAAACGGTGCATCTAAAATAAACTGCGCGTGTGAAAATAAATTGGACCTGACGTGCTGAATAAATAGACCGCTAAGGGTTAATACCTTCTCGCAGGGCAGTCTTCATTCTGTAAAGTCACAGCAGTTGATTTGATCAGCCACACCTGGATTTTAGTAGCGACTTGCCCTGGGAGGCTGTGTGGTCCAGTGGTTAAAGAAAAGGGCTTCTAACCAGGAGGTCCCCGGTTCAAATCCCACCTCAGCCACTGACTCATTGTGTGACCCTGAGCAAGTCACTTAACCTCCTTGTGCTCCGTCTTTCGGGTGAGACGTAATTGTAAGTGACTCTGCAGCTGATGCATAGTTCACACACCCTAGTCTCTGTAAGTCACCTTGGATAAAGGCATCTGCTAAATAAACAAATAATAATAATAATAATTTATCTGTGGTTGTCCCGGGACAAAAAATTGGGGGAGTGGGGATCCTCTGTGCTGTAAAATGCTCATTGGGGTATGGGTGGATCACACTGACCCCTAAGTAAGTAAGGCTGCCCCAGTAGCTTTGGTGTCTTGCATATAGACGATACAGGAAAGCATTGCCAAGACACTTGAGTGTAGTTCATGTATTTTTCCTGTAGCGTGTTGCGTTGAATGCATTTATTAAGCACAGGCTGCTTGTATGAGTATGCAATCCTGCCACGACCAGCCCTGCTATGATCTCGTAAAAGGAACTTCAAAGTGCCAGCTTTATAGAAAGTGTATCGGCGCCTGTGTGACGCTTTGGACCTGTGAACGGAGCGGGCCGTCCAGATGGGGGTCGTGTGACTGGTTTTCCGAATAATAGCTGTGGGATGTTTTGCTTCATACTCTGTGCTTTCCCCAGTTCAAGGCGGGATCGCGGGCGTCGTGCATGAAGGGTTTTACTGGTCCTGCATTGTGAGAGTGATGGTTCTGGTTTTGTCTTGTCCTCTTCTCCAGGAGAAGGTGCGGTTGCGGTTCAAGCTGACCTTCACAATGGAGGAGGAGACCTTCAGTGAGATGGGAGTCGTGGAGCAGTTCCCAGCGGCAGAGTCCTGGGGCAGCCTTTGAGAAGATTACAGACCCTCCATCCTCCCCGTCTCTCAACACAGCATTCACCCCCCTGACACAGCGCTGCCCCCTGCTGGTCTCCTCTCCACAGCACCATCATTCACCCAACCACAGCGCTGCCTCCTGCTGGATTTATTGTAGCACAGCCTCCGACGAACTTGTTTCTTTGTTTTGTCAACTCTGTCATGTGGATGGAGAAAAAAAAAAACAACTCTCTTCTAGTCTTGATATCTACAGCTCTGGCAAAGTTTTGCATCACTTAGAACTTTAGGACTGAGACATCAACTATATGAGAAGAATTTAGATCTTTTATTTCACATCATGTAATCAAAGAAACTACAAAATGATATCGCAAAAGTACTAGAAGCCATAACAGTAGTGTTTCATGTTAGATTTCGAAATGTCACATTTATTCAATTGTTGTCAGTTTAAGTATATGGGGAAACTAGAAAGCGGTGTGTAATTCAATGTTAACATAACATTATTCAGCAAGTTTCATTCAACTTTATGAAGCAAAAATAGTTTGTTCTATAGCGTAATGCAAAACTTTTGGCCACAGCTGTAAGTGGCTCTCTTGCGCTCCCTGGTGGCTCACTTTGTGTTTAACAGCCTGTACCTTATGTCGGTCGGGATAGAAAATGCTAACCGTGAACACTCGCTATGAAAATGATAAAGGGGCTGCGAGGCAGCGGAGGGTTATTTCTGTTCTGGGGGTGACTAACACTTGTACATTCTGCATTAAAATGGGGTGCAAGGCTTTTCAGAAGTTTTCGCTGGCATATTCAGCTCGTTTTTGCACACCCCTCTCCGGTCCTCACTGCTAGTATCTACTATCAGTGAACACTAACAGTGTGCCTACCTGCTTGTGTGTGTGTGGGTGAGGTCTCTCGCTCGTTTCAAACTAACACTACCGTACAATAATAAAATGATAGAACTGGTTATCAACACCTGATCCAAATAAAAACACCCACACCATTGTTGATCTGTTGTCTTTTACCTTGGCTTATGGAATGGGGAAACAAAAAAAAAACACAAAAAAAATTGTATGTAAATATTTCGTTGCACAATCATGTATATTTACAAAAACAATGTAGTGCAAATATGTATTTATAGGAAATAAAGTTTTCTTTGGGTTTATATCTTGTCTGTTGCTAAATTATTTATCATCTGTAACTTTTAACACCCAGTTGTGCTCGCTGAATTAATTTATTTCTTCATTCTTTAACCAGGAAAAAAACCATCGAGACCCTGGCCTCTTGTACTAGAGTGTCCTGGCAAGATGACCAGAAAGAGACAGCGGTAATCTCACATCCATAAAAATAACATCACTCTAAAACACAATCACATCATACATTCACTCTGGGATCAGAAACATTTACAATAACTCTTGGAACTGACTCATTAAAATAAATGCAATCTTAGTCGTCGTTCTTCATTTGGGTTATTTATCTGATGCTCGATCATATCCTGGATACTCTTTGTCCAGACTATTCCATGCCATAGAGGGCGCTGTAGCTAAATGCTGACCGGCCAACCCAGGACCTGCTCCAAGGCACTTGATAAATAAGTGCAAGACTAGATCGGAAACTATACTTGGGTATATTTACCTGTCGCAACAAGACCATTACAGTTTTAAACACAAAAAGTACCCAGTGAAATTGCCTTCTACAATTAAATGACATCCAATTTAAACCAGTAACAGGCAGTGATGGGTTTTGAGGGGAGGGGAGGGGAGGGGAGGTGCCTTATAGGAATACTAGAAGAAACGTTTTCTAAAAATTCACGCTGGAAACAGTTTAGTATTTCTACTTGGTTGTATTAGATTACATTGATGTGTGAACGCGGGGTTTTATTGAAGTTCACTAACCCACAAGAGTGATCAATTCTAAACTATCATTAGCAATACATACACACTGCTCTGGCTGTATATTACTAGACAAATCTATTGAAATGAATGAACGCTACTGCAAAAAACACCACTCCAAATCTGAACAAATTTGCCCACACCTTTATTTTGTAATTAAACCTGAAAAAAGAACTGCTAACATTATCAAAAACAGACAACTTTTATGATACATTTCGAAGCACCCTACCCATGACATCTGAACAGCAGGGAAAGAAAAATCAAAAAGGGTTATTTCACAGCATAAACAGCGGCGAGACAAATATCTGCGTATTCAGACAGACGCTGCTCGTGAAAAATAACACACATTCACATTTACCAGATGTATAAAACATACACAAGTTTACCCCAAGCATATCCCACTAGCTACCCTTGAGCAGTAACACTCCCTCCCTTCCTCCCACATGTTTCTGTCTATTCTGTGCCAACAGATTTCACACTGTGCAGCATTTCTCGTTTCGTTAGGAAATTTGAGAGGTACACTCAAAGCACTGAGACACTTCTGCACAGGAACACAGGCAGTTAAGTCAAGCAAATACAAAAAATACATATTTATAAAAGCATTTAAGATGGTTTGAAAAAAAAAAAAAATAAACATGTTTGATCCAGAGAAAGACAGTCAGAAAGAGGGTTAATCGTCTTCAACTCCTGAGTCACGCTGCAACTGAATCTATCGCGTCCCCCGCTTTAGTAGAATAGACGGGTCAATATATATATATATATATTTTTTAAATAAAACCAATCATCAAACATCCAAGGACTCAAAAATGAATTTCAACTTGGTGGATTCTCAGTCTAATTCTTTATTAGATCTCAAAATTGTTGAATGACTTCCAGCCAGATTCTAAAGCAAATCATTTCATCGGCCTGTTGAACATACTGTGTTCCCACAAATTTCAAATTTAAGGATTTAATCAAAAAGAAAGAGGATGATGTTTACTTCCAATGATTAAAGATACAATTAAAAATGCACACAGCCTATTTTTAATGATTCTAACAGAGTAATGTTAAAACCACAGGCTTACAAACTTCACACGGGGAAAGACTATCTTGCGATCTCCGATTCAAAAACAGGATGAAGCCATGCACACTTGCTGGAGTTAGGGTGGGTTCGAGCTACACAAAGACTCTCAACTCTCCATCTCTCTCTCTACTGCTGCAAACCCTTACACCTTATTCATACATAAAACAAGAAAAATATAAATCATTTACCATAGAAATCAGCAATCCCACAGGAACAAAGCTGCTTCCCTCGCATTTACCTGGAGGGAAGCATTAACAAACAAGCACCTACCTTCACAAAAACTACTAATAAAGAAAGGTTTTGATTAGAGCTACATACGTTGTGTGTGTCTGTGTTGGTCATGACTCCTACCTTACCTTTATAAAAAACACACAACAAAACACAGACACCTCATATAAAAAGCCCTGAAAACTCAAAACTGAATCAGTAAGATGGTCCCCACTAATTTGAATCTTTGAATTAATTTGATCGTTTAACTTGTGTTATTTTAATTTGACAGACTAGTCTGTATTACAACATAGCCTGACATATTCTTTTAATTTGTTGACATTTTTGGGGGTCATTTCTTTGGCTGCCAAACTTACCTTTAGTTTGACAAAAACCTAAATCTGAACCCCTCCACACACACACCCAACAAAAAAAATAAAAATCAGGGCAAGGGAGGGGTAAAGATATTTCAAATATCGGTTTGATTCACATTTTTTTGGCTGCTGCACAGAAGCAAAGAAAGCCAGAAGCCTATAAAAGTTTTGACACGAGAGGTTGTACATTTCTGTGAAGTTTACTTCTGCGGTTTGCCGTATCTCCACAGAAGAATTACTCTGAAGAAGCGGGCAAACATTAGAACGCAGAGAATGACACAGGATCAGTCGGACCTTGACTTCTCAATGGCCTGGTTGCTTAACAGCGCACTTTACAGCAACCAAACTCAAACCTGGGTCTAGCATTATTATAAACTTTAAAATATAATAATAATAATAATAATAATAATAATAATTAGATGACATCCTTTCATGAAAGACTCACAGAGAGCTTCTATACAAACGGAGTTGCAATCTAATAGACATACATTTCAAACTTTGGGGTAAGACCATTATTTTAGTTGAAGAGCTGTATAGATGTAGGTACTTCAGGTACAGTACAACACATGCTCCCTCATCCTATAGCAGTCTTTAACCCCTTTATAAAATACCTAGCTTCTGCTAATAACCACACTAAGCTATTAGCCCTTCTAACAAAACCATCATTATATTGTATACTTTATATCATTCTAGATCAGTTTTACTTCTCACTCAGACACCCAAGTCCAACTTCGAGGTAAAGCTATAAGGATGAAGTTTGATTATCTTTTAAGTCAGCGTGTTTATTGGTTTGGTCAAGTGAGCTGTACGGACAGCTCTGGCCAAAGGTTTTGCATCACCCTGTAGAATGAACTCATTTTCCTTCATAAAGTGGAATGAAACCTTCTGAATAATGTTACGTTAACATAGTGAACTACACACTGCTTGGTAGTTTTCCATAGAAACTGGCAAACTTCAAAATGTAACATTTCAAAATCTAACATGAAATACTACTGTACTACTATTATGGCTTCTGGGAGACTTTTTTTGTGATATTATTTTGTAGTTTCTTTAATTACAGGACGTTAAATAAAAGATCTAAATTATGTTCCTATAGTTTCTTTTTTTAAAGTCTCAAATTCTAGGTGATGCTAAACTTTTGCCCCCAGCTGTATTCTGCACGCATCTCTGTGTGGGTGAGAAAGTCTTCAAAGTATGTTTCAGTATTGTAATGAAAAGCCAGTTCATCTCTAATGTAATGGATGCTTCCTGGTGCGCTGCACATTTGTGTATGAGAGATGCATTGCAAAATCTCTGTGTGTTTTGAGCCTGTCTACTAAACAATAAAACTGCTTTTTTAGGTTATTGCAAGCATCTGATTATTTTAGTGCGTAGCCAAAATCTTGCAATACCTACACTTATCAAAGACACCAGATTCCCTGCCCTTTTCCAGAATAGAAAAGAAAACAAATGACAATTATATTTTCAACCCCAAACTACTCGCTGAAAAAAAAAAAAAAAAACTTCTCTTTATAGTTTCCCCTGGAGTCTATTTCCTGGGGGCAGGCGGGGGAGGGAACATGAAGCTCATGATGGGAGGGGGCTGAGGGGGGTTGAACTGCTGAGCCATGAGAGGGAGGGGCGGGGCCCCGGTGTACTGAGGCTGCTCCTGAGGGGTCCCGCGGCTGTAGCTGGGGCCCTGCTCCCTGTGCTCCCGGGAGGAGGAGGTGGAGGAGGAGGAAGAGGAGGAGTGCTTATTGCTGTTGCTGCGCTCGCTCCCGCTGCCCCCCCGGCTGGAGGAGCCCCCCCCCCTCATGCGCCGCTCGCACTGATCCATGTACATCAGGTTCGGGTTGTTGGCGTCAGAGCCGCCGCCGCGATACCGCAGGCGACCACCTGGGGGAGACAAACACAAGGGTGGTGTGGTCAATTTAAAAGATGTACATTTAAAAACGCTTCTACATTAAAAACTACAAGGGATGGAAAAAAGACTTCCGTTGCATTGCGGTTTGATCCCTTCTAGTTTTTACTACCAGCTTGATTTGCCACAGTGTGTCTAGGTAACAAGCTCAGGTGTGTCTTCTTATTAAACTCCTAGTGAAACCAGGAATGGATCAAAATGGGAGTCTTTATTTCCATCCCTGTAGATAGACTTTGGTTGAAGGAGGTTTTTAGCTGATTTTATAGTGATGAGAGCTACAGTATATTGGTGGAAAATGTGGGATATTTAGACAGATAGACCAGAGATGGAAATAAGACTCTTGTTGTGTAGCGATTTGATCCAGTCCTGGTTTCACTATGAGTTTAATAAAAAGACACACCCAAGCTTGTTACCTACACACACTGAAAAGATAAAAGACAGATTCTGATATTCTCAGTAACTTGTTCTAGGGTTTTATCCCAACTGCGATGAACAAAGAAAAAGATGACCCCATGACCACCTGCCCTCTCCCCAAGTTTGGGGTTCACTCACCACTGCCCGCCCCCCTCTCCCCGAGTCAGCGAGCTGCAGTAGTTTGGGGTTCACTCACCACTGCCCGCCCCCCTCTCCCCGAGTCAGCGAGCTGCAGTAGTTTGGGGTTCACTCACCACTGCCCGCCCCCCTCTCCCAGAGTCAGCGAGCTGCAGTAGTTTGGGGTTCACTCACCACTGCCCCCGCACCCTCTCCCCGAGTCAGCGAGCTGCAGCAGTTTGGGGTTGACGGCCTGCCTGGCCTCCTGCAGCACTCGGACCAGATCCCGGGCCTGGCGCAGGTTCCCGGGGGTGAAGAAGGTGTAGGCCGTGCCCTTCTTGGTGCTGCGCGCCGTGCGGCCGATGCGATGCACGTAGTCCTCCGAGGAGTTGGGGTAGTCGTAGTTAATCACGAACTTCACATCCTCCACGTCTGAGGGGGGAGCAGAGACCAGCGGAGAGAAGCGAGAGGCACAGTGAGTGGAGAGGCAGAGCACTGGAATGATACTTTGCTATTCACTCAATCTGTACATGCTGTGCCAAGCCTGTACTTTACATAGAAATCTGACTGCATGCAGGAGTACCAACCTGTAAGGGCTTACAACCTACTGATTAGCCCAGCTCTGCCTCTTCTGCACACTGATATGAACGCACTTACCTTCAGGAACCGACGAGAGACCACCAGTATTATTTTCTTTTGTATTTGGCCAACTAAATTCAATACATCACGGATGGAAATGACTCCTATTGCACAGCAGTTTCACTCATTATTATTTATTTATTTAGCAGACGCCTTTATCCAAGGCGACTTACAGAGACTAGGGTGTGTGAACTATGCATCAGCTGCAGTCACTTACAATTACGTCTCACCCGAAAGACGGAGCACAAGGAGGTTAAGTGACTTGCTCAGGGTCACACAATGAGTCAGTGGCTGAGGCGGGATTTGAACCGGGGACCTCCTGGTTACAAGCCCTTTTCTTTAACCACTGGACCACACAGCCTCCTCATCCCAGGTTTTACTGCTACCAAGTTGATTAGCCCCAGTGAACTCCTAGTGAAATCAGGAATGGATCAAACTGCTGTGCAGCGGGAGTCTTATTTCCATCTCTGATACACTTCTTGCATCAGTTACTGTGTACGATTCTATCACAAGGACATATAAAGTACGGCTGCACTTTGTAGCTTATTTTTTGCAGGACACACTTACCCTTATTTAGAATCCAGTTACAATGTTTTTATAAGCTAAATCCAAACATTTTTGTCTAGAGCTTTTTTGTAGTTCTGATAAATGATTTGTCATCTGCAGCACTGAATACTTACCAGGGCAATGGGAAGATAAGTGTTTTGTTAACTTGCAATAACAGCTAATGTAAAAATCAAATCACTAGTAACAATTTGAATATATATGACTATAAACTGATTTTTCTGATTATAAAAAGTAATCAGTTTAAGAGCCTAAGCAACCCACAGACTATTCAGAAATGGGTATCGATATGTATTGTGTAATCCTGCACTGAACGGCTGATTCCCAATTAAATAATTAGGAATCCTAAGCAAGCGGTCAAAAATATATACTGTATAAAACCTTGAAAAACAAGAAAAATAAAATATATGGAAGATATATTCAAGAATATTTCTTAATGTTGAGGCTTTACCAGATCGATGCACGCTCCCTCCTTTGAAAAGACTCACATATTTACAGAAACAAAACACACTCCAATAAGTATTGGGACAGATACCAGCAGTAGATCTGCATTTATTCATTCATTCATCTGTCCCATTACTTCTTGGAGCAGAAGTGTGTGAATTTATCTAGTTTCTGTAGTCATGAGAGACACGGGCTAGCATGTGTGTGTGTGTGTGTGTCTGCGTCTGTATCTGGCTGTTTGTGTGTCTCTGTCTGCGTCTGTCTGTGTGTGTGTCTGTCTGTATCTGTGTGTGTGTGTGTGTCTGTCTGGCTCTGTATGTGTGTCTATCTGGCTGTGTGTGTGTGTGTGTGTGTGAGAGTGTGTATCTTGCTGTGTGTCTGTATCTGGCTGTGTGTGTGTGTCTGTATCTGGCTGTGTGTATGCGCATGTGTCTGTGTCTGGCTGTGTGTGTTGTATGTATGTATGTATGTGTGTGTGTGTGTGTGTGTGTGTGTGTGTGTGTGTGTGTGGGGAGTATGCATCGCTAGCCCCAGGCAGCATTAAGTCCCCACATGCTTGATTTGTGATTGAATATAAACGGGTCTTGTTCACACTCGCTGCGCCGGACAGCGGTCCTTAGGAAGGCCTCATGCTTCTCTGCGGTCCCATCCAGTGACATTTCATTTGGGGGGGGGGGGGGTAGATCTGAATTGTAAAGTGGCGAAACTGATCGTTTTGTTTGGCTGGGAGTTGTTTTTTTCTTTTTCTTGAACGGTAGGGGAACAGAATTCACGCTACAGTTCATGAAAAATTGCTCTTAATTGTATTATTACTTGTACTGTGATACTTGAAATATATTTGCTTACGATTTTAAGTCGCCCTGGATAAGGGCGTCTGCTAAGAAATAAATAATAAATAAATAATAATAATAATAATAATAATAATGAACAAGCTGGTTGGGTTTTGTGAAAGTGGGGGTGGGTTTGGAGGGACGCTCTGCATCAGCTGCCCCTAGCTGTATTGCTGAATTCTCATTGAATTCTTGGCAGTTTCTTTTGTTTTTTTGGGGGAGGGTGGGAGAAGTGAAATGAAGCTGCTGCAGTCTGTTTCTCATTACAGTGAAGGGCTGGGAAAAGGACACTGCCGCTTACTGAGAGTGAAATCCTCTTTTAAAGACGAACAGCCTCCTTCCTTTGAAACAGCATCAAGAGAAAGGAAGAGGGAGAGGGAGATTGAGAGAGATCCCATTGCAGTACCACAAACACCAGCTGTAAGGGTGGAACGACACACTGATCTCCCCATCTAGATCTCAGGACATGCAGGTCGCGATGCGATACATGCGGTGGGCTGCTTGCAAGATGCATAAATAATAACCAAGTGTTCATTTAATGATGGACCACTTTGGTAGACAAATTAAATGATATAGGGAGAGTATGTATACATATCAACTGTGAACCACTCTGAACTACAATGAGCTGTGCCGTGGTCTTGATACACAGTGAATCGGTGCGACTACAGTTCCCAGAATGCCTCCTCTCCTGCGGCAGTGGTGCGGGATGCTGGGAGCTGTAGTTCTTTAACTACAATATGCTGTGGTCTTGTATCCCAATACAAACGATACAGACCTTGATACATCGTATATAGAAAGCATTGCGATTCATCGATACACAGCGAAATTGCTACACCCCTATAAGACTTAAGAAATAAGACTTTCAAAACTTGAGAGAAAAACCCTGCACAGCTGACTGCACACAAAGAAATCATTTCTTTCACTTCTCTCTCTCCCGCACACAGACAGACAGACAAACAGCATCTGAAAGGCTCTTGGTATAAACAAACAGGGCTACGATTTTCCGGTTTAAAAACACTTCTATGCAATCCACTCAGAGTTAAAATTAAAACAAAAAAAAAATCTATAAAAATGTGGATAAATGCATTTGATTGACAATCTAACCAGAACTCTACCTCCTGTTACCTGTTCTATTTTCTAGAATTTGTACAAGAAAGAACACACAAACACATCGTTAGACAGTCAATTGATAGCAGTAAGAATTGGACAGACAGAGACAGACAGAGTGCAAACTATCTAGTATCCATACTCACCCTAGCAGAGGTGCAGGTAACAGGGTATCCCGAACAGCCCTCCCAAAATTGTTCGGCAGCCCATGGAGACAGGACGGGGGGGGTGGATAGTGGGGTGTACCCCACTTTGGGATGGTGCGATCCTCCCGTTCATCCCCCCCACCCCCAAGAGGATTTGTCGAAGTGTACGAGACCAAGTGCTTAACTATCTTGCTCCGTGGAATTTGCAATAACACTTTATTTTCTTTATTCGCTCACTCCTCCTAACTAGAAATCCGCTCTCTAGAAATCACAGCCCTAAGCGTTTGAAGCGTTTAAAATACAACAGCTTCTATATAAACAGATTGTGTGTTAATACCAGGTTTTCATCTGCTTTTTTTAACCTGGCTACCTGTAATCAAGTTGAAGGCGTATTTCATTCTCTTGCTCTCTTCGTATGACGCAGCAAAGAGTGCAAGAGAATGAAACACACTCTCAACTTGATTAGAGGCAGCCAGCGGACACTTGAAGACAAGCATTTTGTGCATCACACGTACGGAACAAGAGTTTGCCATTATCTGTTGCGTACTGTGTTTGAAATCCATCTGCAAGTGTAGCCTGCAGTCACACGCACACACAGGAGACACACACACACGCTGGAGGCAGTGTGAGAGGCAGCGGGTCAACACCAGAGCTCAGAGAGTCAAGCCAGCCGGCAGCAGTAACAAGAAACAGACAACTGGGGCCGTGGTGGGGGGGTGGGGGGTGACTGTGGAGTTTAAAATGTCTGGGTCCCTTTTGCAGTTTTTTTTTTTTTTTTTTTTAGGCGAGATGTACAAAGAAGCATTCGGCTACACTCTCAGCGAACACGCAGAGGGAGAGTGTGTCACACACGCACACACCAGCGAGAGAGACACAGAGAGAGGGAGCGAGAGTGTGTGTGTGTTCCAGCACAGTCCTCCCCTCTGCAGCACCAGCATTGGACAGACCTGGATTGTGATCCGCCAGGACCAGACATGACAGGAGGAGGAGAGGAGGGGAGCGGGGAGCCGGGAAGGGGGGCGGTAAGGGAGCCCGGCACTGCGTATTGCACAGCCCTTTACTCCCAGGCCTGCCTGCCTTCTTCTTCTTCAGGGGAATCGCAGGCAAAGTGAATCAGATTCTCTGGCTGGGGCTAAATCGGGGAAATAAACCAATGCAGTTTGAAAAGGGGAAATTGTGATAAAAAAAAGGGGTAACTGAAAACGCAATACAAAAAAGGGGTCGGTCTGGTTCGTCTAAACTGATTTTAATGTCTCAATCCTAACATTGTAGGCGATGCAAAGCGTCTGGCCATAGCTGTGCCAGTCAAACAGCTCTCTGGTACGGAGACAGCGTTTCTGGTTTGTGTATTGAATGGTAAGGGGAGAAACGGCCTGTTTCTTTGACTATAAAAAAAAAACTAGAAAAACAGAAAAAAATGTGGGATAGAGCGAGAAGGTCTAGATACAGCAAACCTCTCAGCTGATGCTGCAAATCAACTGTCAGATGGCTAAAGCTGCAATCAAAACTAAAAGTGTCGAACCTGAAGAGGCGTGGCGGGCTTGCAAGAGGCAGAGAGCAGGCTGGGACGAGAGAGCTGCACAGTGGCCCCTCCCCCTCCTGGAACATACTGCTCCAGCCCGCCCCCAATGGCAGGCAGAGCTGGGATTGATTAATCGGGCCTGCTTTCTCCACTCCTCATCTGGGGCGCTCGATTAGTCATGCCTAGGTCCTGGTGCAAAGCCAGGGCCTGTACGCTTCAAGTGCAGGGAGGAACTTGGAAAACAAAATCAAATAATAATAATACAAAAACGAGAATAATAAAAATGACATTTAATTTAAAAATAAATAAATAATAATTTTAAAAAGACACACACACACAAAAAAAGATTCGGTTAAAAAGCTTTTGTCATCATGTGGGGAAGATCATGCTATATATTATTTTTTTTTTATCAATATTTACTCTACTTCCAAATACTATCCAACAGTTTTTTTTTGTTTTAAACTACTATTACATGTTTTTTTCTTTTTTTTTTTTTTAGCCTACTGTTTTGTTTTAAAAATCCTATTTTATTTCCTGTTTAAGTTTTTTCTCCAGACGCACGCGACCCCCGAAATCGACACGTACCTAATCCACGAGACGCCACGTCCGTCGCGATGAGGATCGGAGCCTTCCCGCTGCGGAATTCTGAAAAAAATTAAAAACATCTTATACCTAATTCACCAGGCCTGAAACTCACTCACTAGCCCTGCACCCAGTCCTGTGTGTCTCAGTCTCATCTCAGTGTAAGCCTCAGTGTGTATCTCACTGTGTCTCAGTGTGTCTGGCAGCTTGTCTCACTGTATCTGTTATACCTAGTTCACCAGGTCTGAAACTCACTCACTAGCCCTGCACCCAGTCCTGGGTTTCAGAACCATCCTCAGGTAAAGTACCTCAGTGGTATCTCACAGCAGCTCAGTGTGTCCCCACCTGGGACTTGTCAGACCTCTGGTCAATTCCAGGTTGAAACCACTACTCCACCCTGCCCTACATTCCTGTAGTGTCTCAGTCAATCTCAATGTGTGCATCTCACTGTGTCATTTGTAATAAACTGCAATGATGTAATTACACTTGACCCTTGACACCGTGTTTGTATTTGTAGCAGTGATTGTAGTTGTTATTTCGGGACACACTGCTGCTGCATCTGTAATGATAATTATAGCTGTCTGGCTCCGCCCCCTTGTTAATGATCTCTGTAGTAATGGTACCAGCAGCAGGTGTACCTGTTAATGACCCTCTGTGGTACCTGAGCCTCACCCTGGCTCCACACTGCTTAATGATCTCTGTGGTAATGGTACCTCCCCCCAGGCCTGGCTGCCCCGCCCATTGTTAATGATCTGCAATGATGTGGTACCTGCCCCCAGGCCTGGCCAGTGATTTGTTAATGATCTCTGTGGTAATGGTACCTGCCCCCAGGCCTGGCTCCGCCCCTTGTTAATGATCTCTGTGGTAATGGTACCTGCCCCCAGGCCTGGCTCCGCCCCCTTGTTAATGATCTCTGTGGTAATGGTACCTGCCCCCAGGCCTGGCTCCGCCCCCTTGTTAATGATCCATTGTTACCTGCCCCAGGACTGGCTCCGCCCCACCTTGCTAATGATCTCTGTGGTAATGGTACCCGCCTCCAGGCCTGGCTCTGCCCCCTTGTTAATGATCTCTGTGGTACCTGCCCCCAGGCCTGGCTCCACCCCCTTGTTAATGATCTCTGTGGTACCTGCCCTCAGGCCTGGCTCCGCCCCCTTGTTAATGATCTCTGTGGTAATGGTACCTGCCCCAGGCCTGGCTCCGCCCCCTTGTTAATGATCTCTGTGGTAATGGTACCTGCCCTCAGGCCTGGCTCCGCCCCCTTGTTAATGATCTCTGTGGTAATGGTACCTGCCCCCAGGCCTGGCTACGCCCCCTTGTTAATGATCTCTGCTCACCTGTTAGCACCCAGTCCCTCTCAGGCTGGCTCTTGTCTCCGTGGATACACATGGCGGGCCACCTGTACGGAAATAAAAAGATCACATAAATAAGTCAGCCAGACATGCTCTGGGGCACGCACTCCAAAAACACAGCCCAGGGAGGAAGCAGGCAGTCTCCACTCTCCTGGGTTCAGAGAGGCAGTCTCCACTCTCCTGGGTTCAGAGAGGCAGTCTCCACTCTCCTGGGTTCAGAGAGGCAGTCTCCACTCTCCTGGGTTCAGAGAGGCAGTCGCCACTCTCCTGGGTTCAGAGAGGCAGTCTCCACTCTCCTGGGTTCAGAGAGGCAGTCTCAGAGAGGCAGTCTCCACTCTCCTGGGTTCAGATAGGAAGCAGGCAGTCTCCACTCTCCTGGGTTCAGATTGGCAGTTTCAGGGAGGAAGCAGGCTGTTTCTCACTCACCCGTCTCTCCTCATTCTGCGGGTCAGCTCATCACAGCGCTTCTTCGTCTCCACGAAGATGATGGTCTTGTTCTCCTTCTCGGCCATGATCTCCTCCATCAGCTGGAGCAGTCTGGGGAGAGAGAGGGGGAGAGGGGAGTGTGAGAGAGGGAACAAGAGAGAAGAGTGTGGGAGGAAAGAGACTATAGCAGTGTCTCAGTGTATCTCTCTCTCTCTCACTTGCTGTCCTTGTCGCTCTCCTGGCACACATCCACTATCTGCAGGATGTTGTGGTTGGCGCTCAGCTCCAGCGCCCCCACGTTGATCTGCACCGCGTCCCGCAGGAAATCCTCCGCCAGCTGCCTCACCTCCTTGGGCCAGGTAGCGCTCCACATGAGGGTTTGGCGATCCGGCTGGAGAAGGGAGAGGAATAAAACAGTGAGGGAAAGGGTGAGAAGGAGGCAAAAAAGAAAAAAGGGGGAGAGGAGAAAGATGGCAAGAGAAGTAGGGAGAGGGTGGGGAATAACGAGGAGATGGGACAGGGGGAAGGAGAGTGCAGTAAGAGAGAAGCGGTCAGTGAGAGGAGAAAGATAAAGAGGGAAGGGTTACAGAGGAAGGGAAAGGGAGAGACGATGAATACAAGTTGGGGGAGGGGGAATGGTGAGGGAGAGAGAGAAAGAGAGAGAGAGAGAGAGAGAGAGAGAGAGAGAGAGAGAGAGAGACTAGAGTTATGACAGAAATACCACTAGGCACTCAATTAGTCATCACAGTGCAGCGTAGTATTTAATTCACAGGGGCTCAGGAGGGGGTGTGTGTGTGTGCGTGCGTGCGTGCATGTGTCTGTCTGTCTGTGTGTGTGTGTGTCTCTCAGTGCAGGCAGCCCCAGCTCTCTCACACTGGTTTGTGTCTCTGTATGTACGTATGTATGCAGTCTGTAGAGTTGCAGGCAGCCCCAGTTCTCTCACCCTGATCTGCTCGATGATCTTGCGGATCTGGGGCTCGAAGCCCATGTCCAGCATCCTGTCAGCCTCGTCCAGAACCAGGTAGGTGCAGCGGTTCATGGTCGTCTTCCCAGCCTCCAGGAAATCAATGAGCCGGCCGGGGGTAGCAATGCAGACCTCTACACCTGAGAGAGAAGGAGAAGGAGAGAGACAGGTTAGTCACCCAGCATCCACAGGGCTAGAAATAAGACTCCCGCTGCACAGCAGTTTGATCCATTCCTGGTTTCTCTAGGAGTTTAATAAGAGTAGGAGAGAGAGAGATATTGTGGTTAAGCTGATTTTTTTTTTTCAAAGAAAAAAAACTAAAAACTAAAACAAAATATGCATCAGTCAGTGGCCCCCCACCTCTCTCCAGGTCCCTGATCTGCGGGCCCCTGGGGGCCCCCCCGTAGATGCAGGTGCTCTTGATGCGGGACGTCTTCCCGTACTCGTACGCCACCTGCTGGACCTGCTGCGCAAGCTCACGCGTCGGAGCAAGGACCAGACACTGCAAAGACAGGAGAGAGAGAGAGATTAACACTGATATGCATCTATGGCCAAATGTTTTCCATCACCCTCGATGCATTTTATTTTATTTTTAATTTAGTGGTCGCCAATTATTTTTATTGTTTTCTCCCCAATTTAGTAACGTCCAATTATTTTTAGACTCAGCCCACCACTACCACCCCTGCGCTGACTCAGGAGGGGCGAAGACGAACACACACTGTCCTCCGAAGCGTGTGCCGTCAGCCAACCGCTTCTTTTACACACTGCAGACTCACCATGCAGCCACCCAGAGTTACAGCATCAGAGGACAACGCAGCCCTGGGCAGCTTACAGGCAAGCCTGCAGGCGCCCGGCCAGACCACAGGGGTCGCTGGTGTGCGGTGAGCCGAGGACACCCTGGCCGACCTAACCCTCCCTCCCCCCGGACGACGCTCGGCCAATTGAGCGCCGCCCCCTGGGAGCTCCCGTCCTCGGTCGGCAAAGGAATAGCCTGGACTCGAACTCGCGATGTCCAGACTATAGAGCGCATCCTGCACTCGACACGGAGCGCCTTTACTGGATGCGACACTCGGGAGCCCCGTCACCCTCTATGTAGAATTAACTAATTTTGCTTCACAAAGTGGAATGAAACCTGCTGAATAACGTTACGTTAACATATTGAATTACACACCAGCGCTTTGTAGTTGTCCAGATACTGAATGAAAACAAACCGACAAAAGTTTGACATTTTGAAATACTACTGTACTGCTATTGCGATATCATTTTGCAGTTTCTTTTGATTACATCACAATGTTAAATAAAATATCTAAAACGTATGGGTTATTTATTTATTTTTTAAATGATGTCCCAATCCTAAAATTCTAGGCGGTGATGCAACCAGGAATTCTCTTTTTGGAGTCTGTACTTGGCAATGGGCAGACATAGGAGCAACTTTACACTGCGGTAAGGTCTCAGTGTTCAGACGTCTCGCGTTGTTTTTACTGGTAACTCACCATTCTGTTAAACAAGATTGCCTCCGTGGTATCTCAAGTATGTCTGGGGGTGGAGAAGGTGCTGTGTGTGTGTGTGTGTGGTGGGGGAGGGGTCTGATAAGCTTGGTTAGATAGGAAGAAACTGGTTTTGACCAGTTTAGAGAAGCTGCCTAAGTTACTCGTCTGAAACGTGGTGCTGTGGGTGTGGTGCACGTTGGAGGGGTGATAGTATGTAATTGTCTGTATGATAATGAATGCTTGCTTTCCTTCTAGTATAAATAGAAACTGTAAAAGCAAAATCCTTTGTAACTTTCATTGCTGTTGAGTTTCACCCAGTACTTTTGGATGCATTTTACTGTAATACTTCTTTTTGGAATAAAACTACTCTGTTGAAACAATGGGATAAAGACTTTACTGAACTTTATTGAACCTACAGAGTCGTTTGATTATTTTTTGTGTGCTCTTTTGTATTAGTTTTTAGGGTTCTTTTAACTGTGCTGTTTGAATGATCCGTCTCTTTTTTGCCGTTGATTTTAGAACCAACGCTGCCTTCTCTTGCCGAGACCCCCTTGCAAACGAGATGCCTCTCTCATGGGTTAAATCCTGGCTGAACACAACGAATCAGACGAATGTGAAAATCAACCATGTTACACGTGGTTTCAGCTAATTAAACAGACGTGTATTTCACCTTGTCGTGCATTTCAATTAGCTATGCGGTTTTTGCAAAAAAGCCTTGACAAACACGAATCACAGAATTATAAAATCCCGATTTGAAATGGCACGCTTTGCATCCGGTCGCGCGTTTTCACTTAGGAAACGAAACAGTGACAGGACTACCCGAAACTGACTTTATTTAAACCTGATTGCAATTCAATTCAGCTTGCAGTAACATGCGCTTGTTTAAAATGACAGCCCGCCCCCTCACCCCAGCTCAGCACACTTACAATGGGCCCGTCCCCTCTCTCCAGGTACGGCTGGTGGTTGATGTGAACTATAGCTGGCAGGAGGTACTGTGGAGAAAACAAGACAGACTCACATTACACAGCTTCAATATCCTATTATTATGTGCAATCTTTATTTCACCAGGCTCACTAGAACTAATCAGGTTTAGAAACTCACACTAGCCCTGCTGCTGCTGCACCCAGTCCTGGGGTTCAGAACTCCCCTCAATGAAGGGGAGTTCTGAACCCCAGGACTGGGTGCAGCAGCAGCAGGGCTAGTGTGAGTTTCTAACCCTGCTCAAACTCCGGGCTCCTGATCATTTCAATATTAATAATACTAGACTTCATTGAGGGGAGTTCTGAACCCCAGGACTGGGTGCAGCAGCAGCAGCAGGGCTAGTGCGAGTTTCTAACCCTGCTCAAACTCCTGGCTCCTGATCATTTCAATATTAATAATACTAGACTTCATTGAGGGGAGCTCTGAACCCCAGGACTGGGTGCAGCAGCAGCAGGGCTAGTGCGAGTTTCTAACCCTGCTCAAACTCCTGGCTCCTGATCATTTCAATATTAATAATACTAGACTTCATTGGGGAGTTCTGAACCCCAGGACTGGGTGCAGCAGCAGCAGGGCTAGTCTGTTTCTAACCCTGCTCAAACTCCTGGCTCCTGATCGTTTCAATATTAATAATACTAGACTTCATTGAGGGGAGCTCTGAACCCCAGGACTGGGTGCAGCAGCAGGGCTAGTGCCAATTTCCAAGTCTACTTCTGAAAAGACTCCCTATAGCTCACCGCCAGTGTCTTCCCCGAGCCAGTCTGCGCGATGCCCACCATGTCCCTGCCGCTTAGCGCCAGTGGGAAGCCCTGAGCCTGGATAGCGGTGGGCTCTGAGAAACTCTGCTCCACCAGAACATCTATAACATACTCTGAGAGAAAGAGGGAGAGAGGGGGCTGTGAGACAGAGAGGAGATACACACCCCAGCACATCCAGAACATACTCAGAGAGAGAGAGAGGCTGTGAGAGAGAGAGGAGAGACAAACACACCAGCACATCCAGAACATACTCTCAGAGAGAGAGAGAGATCGAGAGAGAGGGGCTGTGAGAGAGAGAGGAGACACACACACACACACCAGCACATACTCTGAGAGAAAGAGAGAGCGAGGGGGGCTGTGAGAGAGAGAGGAGACACACACACACTGTCTACTGTCTGGATCGAGGTAGGTTCACTGAAACATCAAGAACTTACTCTGAGAGACAGGGGAGAGCGAGACAGAGGAGAGAGGACACACACACACACACACACACAGGGTCTGTACTCACGAGGGAAGTGTGCCTGATGGAATTTAGCCACTGGTTTGGGACAGCCGTTTCCTCGGACAGTGATCTCTTTCTTCTTGCGAAACTCCTCCACCTCATACTGACCAAGGGGAACAAAGGAAAAAAAAATACTCACATACTTTTCATATTTAAAATTATATGTAAGGGCAAACTGTTTAACTTGTTCTGTGTGAAGCACAATAAAAAATACACTCTCTCTGCACAATCCCCCCCCCACATTGCTTTACATGGGGGAAGAAATGACGTTCGGCTCATATGAGGCTATCATGCATTTGCTTGCTAGTCTTCCACATGTACCCATAGACAAAAAGATAGATATAAAGACTAGAATAGTTTTTTTTTTTTTTTTTAAATCTGTCCCCATATAAGGTTTCCATGCATGAAAGGGCTAATGACTAATATTCAGGGGCTAATCAAGCTGGTAGTAAAACCTGGAATGGGTGAAGCTGCTGTGTAATAGGAGTCATAGTTCCATCCTTGAATAAGACTCCCGTTGCACAGCAGTTTGATCCGGTCCTGGTTTCACTATGAGTTCAATAATAAGACACACCTGAGCTTGTTACCTAGACACACTGGGGCTAATCAAGCTGGTAGCAGTAAAACCTGGAATGAATCACACTGCTGTGCAATAGGAGTCTTAATTTCCCTCTCACCTGGGTCATGCGCTCCACCTCGGGATGCTCTTTGTAGAAGTTCTTCTCGAATTTGGGCAGCTCGTCCAGGTTCCACTTCTTCTTACGCAGTCGCTCCCCCGGGTTCCCAAATTTCTGGGGAGGGGGCCCGCCACGGCTCGACCCGAAACGAGGGCTGGAGGGGGAGGGGGGCTGCTATTATTTATTTGGCAGACACCTTTCTCCAAGGCGACTTACACAGTCGCTACAGGGCAGTGCAGGGTTACAATGGGGCAGCAGTGTGGAGTCGTGGTTAGGACTCTTGACCAGAGTCTCGTGGGTTCAATCCCAGGTGTGGGGACACTGCTGTGTACCTCTGAGCAAGGTACTTTACCTAGATTGCTCCAGTAAAAAAAAACAACTGCATAAATGGGTAATTGTATGTAAAAATAATGTGTAAAGAATAATGTAATTGTATGTAAAAATAATATGATATCTTGCAACAATTGTAAGTCGCCCTGGATAAGAGCGTCTGCTAAGGAAATAAATAAAAATAAATAAATAAATAAATAAATAAATAAATAATAATAATAATAATAATAATAATAATAATAATAATAATAATACAATGCAAGATTCATATTTAAATACAGTGTAGTTTACATTACGTGCAAATACCACTACTAAAATACAATATGAGCTGGGATGCAACAAGTTAGGATACAATGAGCTTTGTTCATGTTGTATTGCTTTTTCAAGATCAAACGTTCTGGCTTTTAATATTTTGGTTTTCAGGACAAGTGGACCAGTGAGGTTCACTTTAGCTTTTCCCTCAATTATTGACAGAGCTGTAAACTACCCTAATCTCACCAGATGCACTGCGATATATCGTACCGTGCTGATTGCATCACCTAGAATTTTAGGATTGAGACATAACTGAAAAATAAAAATAAACTATATGAACATAATTTTGATCTTTTATTTAACATCATGTAATCAAAGAAACTACAAAATGATATCGCAAGAAAAAAAAAGTCTACTGGAATCCATAATAGCAGCACCTTAAGTATTTCATGTTAGATTTCAAAATGTCACATCTTTTCAATTTGTCAGTTTTCCATTAAGTATATATGGTAAAACTACAAAGCGGTGTGCAATTCAAGCTTTTACGTTACCATGTATAAATATTATTCTTATATCACAGAAATGCATTGTCTGTACAGTACAATCTAGGCCTATTTCTCTGTGCGAGGAATGTATATCTCTGAAGCATTAAAAATAAAAACCTCTTTTTTAAATCTGTTCCCAATTGTTTTGCTTACCCTCCTCGGTCTCGTCCACGGTCTCTAGAATCGAAAGATCCGCCTCTCATTTTTTAAACACAAAAAATTCTAAATTGAACTAAATTAATAATAATAATAATAATAAACAATAACCCCACCACCTTAAATCTAACTTTATATTTAAAATAAAAAGTTATGGATTCTGGTCTTCTTTTTTTTTTCTTCCTCCGTTTGAAATAATTATAAAAAGTACTCTGTTTATCTGCTAGCCATAGTGCCCATGTTTGACATAACTCAATAAATATCGTTACTCCGAAATAAAAAACAGCACGACGCTGGTTTCGTTAGCGAGCGAACGCAACTAACGAAAACGGATTTTCAGGAGTTGAAAAAAAGGGTTTTTTTTCGGTATTTATTTTGTATTTTGATTCAAAGTCGCTCCCAAACTCCACCACCACAACAACAACAACAAGCTGATCTCTCACAATAAAATGGCGGCTCGCTTGCTCAATATCGAAACAGCGCCAGTGGAAAAAAACAGTAAAAAGGCGTATCTCTACTCAAGGGCACTGGGTCTGCGTCTAGTTGAGGGCGTAACAAGGTCCTGGAATACCGCCCACCGGCGCAGCCTGTTTCTTTCCTACACGTAGCTCACGTTGGTCACTTTAAACTACGTAATAAATTGTACTTAATTTAATCTTGAATAGCAATCTTTTTGCCTCACGGTGCCACAAGCCGCTACAATGTACGTGCAGGCCTCAGGGTTTTAAAGCAGTCTCCAATGAGATATTGGCTTGCTTCCACATTTTAGTCTTTCTTTTGTTGGTGGTGCAGTTTGTTTACATTCTCCAGTGGTCGCTTCAGCTGTGGGTGCACAAATATACTGCTCCGCGCTGCATGATTATATTTGTTTATTTAGCAGACGCCTTTATCCAAGGCGACTTACAGAGACTAGGGTGTGTGAACTATGCATCAGCTGCAGAGTCACTTACAACTACGTCTCACCCGAAAGACGGAGCACAAGGAGGTTAAGTGACTTGCTCAGGGTCACACAATGAGTCAGTGGCTGAGGTGGGATTTGAACCGGGGACCTCCTGGTTACAAGCCCTTTTCTTTAACTACTGGACCACACAGCCTCCATATATCACTGTGGTATTTTTAACAGGAGAAAACTAACTAAACAAAATGTGTAAGAAACTTTTTTTTATTTAAATGTTACCATATTTGTAAACACACAATTTAGGGTCCCTATTTATGTATGTACCCAATGAAAACATTTTTAGTAAAATTTATCAGAACACAGTAGTTTTCATAAAATGGGCTACTTAAAAAAATAAATAAAATCACAAATATAAAATGTTCTTTTAAGCATGACAGAGAGCTATGACTCAGTAGTCATTGGGAAAAGTCTTATTTACAGTAATCATAACAGTAAAATAAGGTTTGTGATTTATAAAGTGTGACACTTGACCGGAGGGTCGTGGGTTCAATCCCAGGTGGGGGACACTGCTGCTGTACCCTTGAGCAAGGTACTTTACCTAGATTGCTCCAGTAAAAACCCAACTGTATAAATGGGTAATTGTGTGTAAAAATAATGTGATATCTTGTAACAAATGTTATCTTGTAAATATGAAATAAAAGGTTACATGTAATCATACCATATCTCTCAACTTTCTGAGATATTAAAATCCTTTAACATTAGGAACACAGTAAATCAGCTGCATTGGTTGTATCAGTATTTTTATTAAATAAATATTAAAGCGTGGATAAAACGCAACATACTTTTTTTTTCTTTTTTTTTACACAATTACGCAACAAAAAATTCAACACAAATAAATAAACAATCTCCCTCTCCCATCACTCCTCTCCCCTCCTCTCCTCTTTACCTGCTCCCCTCTCCCATCACTCCTCTCCCCTCCTCTCCTCTCTACCTGCTCCCCTCTCCCATCACTCCTCCTCTCTCTCTTCTCCTCTCCTCTCTACCTGCTCTCCTCTCCCATCACTCCTCTCCCCTCCTCTCCTCTCTACCTGCTCCCCTCTCCCATCTCTCCTCCTCTCTCCCCCTCTCATCTCCTTTCCTCCCCTCTCTCTCTTCTCCTCTCCTCTCTCCCTACTCCCATCTCCCATCTCTCCTCTCTCTCTCTCTTCTCCTCTCATCTCTCCCACAGTCTCACTCCTTTGCGTCGGCCACTCCCCCAGCAGTGATGGCGAAAGTGGCTTCGTTCTCAGGCATGTCGGGGCTGCGAGACAAAATCAGTTTTATTGAAATTAAACGAGTCGGTCAGTCTGTGGTCCTAACTGCCCAGCACCCAGACAGACAGACAGACAGACAGACCTCAGCATACAACTGTCAGTCTCTGACTGGAGGGAGAGAGAGAGAGAGAGAGAGAGAGAGAGAGAGAGAGAGAGAGAGAGAGAGAGAGAGAGAGAGAGAGAGAGAGAGAGAGAGAGAGAGAGAGAGATTACAGCGTGTTGGAGCGTGTCTTTTAAACTGGTGGGTAAAGAAAGGGGCTTGTTACCAGATTTCCAGTTCAATCCCAGCCACTGACTCACTGTGTGTGACCCTGAGCAAGTCACTTCACCTCCTTGTGCTCCGTCCTTCAGATGAGACGTAAAACAAACAAGGTCCTATTGTATGTGACTCTGCAGTTGTCTCTTAAAGTCGTTTGATATTAACTCAAATGTACTGCGTATGAAAAATTTGGAAGCATACTGAAATAAAGAACACGCCTCCCTATCTCTGTAGAGGAAAAAAACAGGATAGGGGCCAATTTCAACCTGGCAATACCGCTGTGCTGCTTTCATATGCAAATTAAATGAATAAGCTTTATAAAAACTTCCACAGTAAAAGCACAGCACAGTGTAATAAAGCACAGAGAGGTCTGGTAAAGCACAGGGAAGCATTGTAAAGCACAGAGGGGTCTGGTAAAGCATAGGGAAGCATTGTAAAGCACAGAGAGGTCTGGTAAAGCACAGGGAAGCATTGTAAAGCACAGAGAGGTCTGGTAAAGCATAGAGAAGCATTGTAAAGCACAGAGAGGTCTGGTAAAGCACAGGGAACCATTGGGACAGAGAGGTCTGGTAAAGCAAGGGAAGCAGGTAAAAGCACAGAGAGGTCTTTACAAAAGCATTGTAAAACACAGGGAGGTGTGGTAAAGCATGGGAAAATTGTAAACACAGAGAGGTATGGTAAAGCACAGGGAAGCATTTAAAGCACAGAGAGGGTTTAAAATAAGGAAGCATTGTAAAGCACAGAGAGGTCTGGTAAAGCATAGGGAAGCATTGTAAAGCACAGAGAGGTCTGGTAAAGCATAGGGAAGCATTGTAAAGCAAAGAGAGGTCTGGTAAAGCATTTTACAAAAACATGTCAAACCAGGCTAAACGATGGGAAAATTGCCACATATTACTGTGGAAAAATACTGTGGAAAAATTTTATAAGGGTGGAGTTTAAAAATAAGAAAGCGATTACTCACTAATATTTGTAGTGTACCGGGTATATTTTACCTGTCGTAAATCTTGGCAATGCGCATCTCACCCCGCCCCTTTCTCAGGCTGATACGTGTTGTGGAGGCGTGTGCCAGGATGTGTTTTGCATCATCTTGGGATCCGCCTGGAAACTGAGAAAATACAAAAAAAACAAACCAAAAAATGTAAGAACTCCAATAATTTAGATATTTTATTTAGTCATCATGATTTAATCAAAAGAAACTACAAAATGATATTAGGATTGAAAAAAAAAAAAAGTCTAAAAAAAAAGAAGAACCATAATATTTTATTTCCAGTAGTATTTACAAAATGATATCGCAAAAAAAAAAATGTTAGAAGCCATAAATGTCACATTTTTCAATTTGTCACATTTTTTTCAGTTTTAAGTATATCTGAAAACTACAAAGTGCTGGGTGTGCAATTCAATGTGTTAACGTAACATTCTTCAGCAGCTTTCATTCGACTTTATGAAGCAAAATGTGTTCATTCTACAGGGCGATGATGCAAAACCTTTGGCCATAGCTGCATGCTTTAGCACTACAGTAACAAGCTGGTATTCTGGAGAGCGGTGTGGTGATATAGTGGAGTGTGAGAAAGATCTCTTACCTCATCCCAGCACCAGGGTCTGCAGTCATCTGATTGGTCACAAACACAGCCACGTTGTATTCTGATTGGATAAAATTAAAATAAATTGTTAACACGAAAACACTGGTATACTTAAAGCATGGTCATTTAGATAGGCATGGGGTAGCGTTGTGAACACCACAGTTAAGCATTGTTAACCATGATATAAAACACAGTGCAGCTGTGGCCAAAAGTTTTGCATCACCTTCTATATAGAATGAACTAATTTTGCTTCAAAAAGTCGAATGAAACCTGCTGAATAATGTTACTTTGTTAACATATTAAATTACACACTGCTTTGTAGTTTCCCATAGGACGAAAAACTGACATTGAAAAATGTGTTTCGAAATCGAACATGAAATACTACTGGACTAGTATTATAGCTTCCAGTAGACGGAATGCGATATCATTTTGTAGTTTCTTTGTTACATCATGTTAAATAAAACATCTAAATTATGTTCATATAATTTTTCTTTTTAAAATGATGTCTCAATTCTAAATGCAAAACTTTTGGCCAGAGCTATATATTCATTGTACAACGTTTGCTAATCCAAACAAACACACAATTATTATTATTTATTTCTTAGCAGACGCCCTTATCCAGGGCGACTTACAATTATTACAAGATATCACATTATTTTTACATACAATTACATTATTGTTTTCACATTATTTTTACATACAATTACCCATTTATACAGTTGGGTTTTTACTGGAGCAATCTAGGTAAAGTACCTTGCTCAAGGGTACAGCAGCAGTGTCCCGCACTGGAGATTGAACCAATGATCCTCAGGTCAAGAGTCCAGAGCCCTAACCACTATTCCACACTGCTGCACAATGAAATGTCTCTGTGATCTTTTTATTTTTTAAGGGTTGTTACGTATTTCAGATTCCAAATTATAGCAGACAAGGTTTTAATTTTATTTTATTATGGTACAAATTGCAATCAGCGAGTATGGAACCAGCCTTCTGCACTGTAAATACGGGATGAACGTGAAATAAGGGGTGGAGGAGTGAGAGGGTGAATAATCCGAAACCACCTTCAGAGATCTTCTGCAGACGAGACAGCATCTGAGCCAGTTTCTGCTGCCTCTCCGCTAGCTCCCCCGGCCCGTGAAATCAACACGGAACAGAGCCATGATCGAGTCCACTATCTACAGAGAGCAGGGGCCGGGGTTAGGGTGGGGAGAGAGAGAGAGAGAGAGAGAGAGAGGAGAGAGAGAGAGAGAGAGAGAAGAAACTGCATTTTAGTGCAGTGCAGTAGCCCTACAGCTATTGTGTGTGGTTGTGTGTCAATGGTGAACTGCATTAGCAAGGTAATGTGTTAATTATTGATCACCCTGGTTAATGCAGTATATCTACAGATAATGTGTGTGGAGGTGTGTCTATACTGAACTGCAGTAACAAGGTGGTTGGTTAATGCAGTATATCTACAGTGTGTGTGTGTGTGTGTGTGTGTGTGAAGGTGTGTCTATGGCAACATATTAATAACAGCTCTGCCCTACAGCGGGTGTGTGTGTGTGGGGGGGGAGGGGTCTGTCTCTCCTCACCAGCAGTTTGAAGACCCCGGCCTCTTCATGGAATTTCGCTGCTACGAAATCCAGCAGCTCCATCTGGTGCTCACCTGGTGAGAAGCAGGGGGGCACAGCGCTGTCAGAACGACTGAAGGTGCATGCTTTTAATTAAGAGGACTGCACACTGCTTCATACAGAACAGGTGCAGGGGGGCACAGCGCTGTCAGAACGACTGAAGGTGCATGCTTTTAATTAAGAGGACTGCACACTGCTTCATACAGAACATTCAAACAGCATCACACCTGTCAGAACAGGTGCATGCTTTTAATACAGACCAGGGGGCATTTAACTGAATACAGAACAGACTTTCTCATGCACTCTGTGTAGAACGACTGAAGGTGCATGCTTTTAATTAAGAGGACTGCACACTGCTTCATACAGAACAGGTGCAGGGGGCCACAGCGCTGTCAGAACGACTGAAACTGAGCTACACAGTGACAGGGCTGCCCCCAGGTTAGTTTAATATTCAAACAGCGTCACACCTCCGTATCGCCAGCGTTTCTGTCTTTAATACAGACCAGAGAGGCAATTTAAAAGAATACACCCAAGAGACTTTCTCATGCACTCTTTGTATGACAGACCAGACCAGGGTGCGTGAGAATGAAATACGCTCTCAACTTGATTATAAGTAGACACCGAACTCTAAAGCTGTGGCCAAAAGTTTAGCCTCCCCCTATAGCATGAACTAATTTTGCTACATAAAGTCGAATGAAAGTTGCTGAATAATGTTACGTTAAAATATTGAATTCCATACTTTTTTTTCGAAAAACTGACAGAAATGTAAAATTGTAGTTTCTTTGATTACACAATGTTAAATAAAAGATCGTATATAGTTTTCTTTTTTTCTTTTTTTTTAAAATGTCTCAATCCTAAAATTCTGGTGTTGTGTGTGAATTATGGTGTGTGTAGCTGTGCATGGATGGGGGTTGATGTCTCCTGGGTTGAAGCAGAGCTCTTTTTTAAATACAGCGGTAAGAGATGGGGTGAACCATGAGCTCTTCAGCTCTTACTGGTGCAAGGGTTAGGGGAGAGCTCTCTTACTGGTGTAAGGGTTAGGGGAGAGCTCTCTTACTGGTGTAAGGGGTTACAGCAAAATGTAATAAAGTTGGTGTAAAACATAGGCGTCATTGGTCCACAGAAGGGTCTGGTAAAGCATACTGTCCTTTAAGGGTCAGGGAGGCTGTGTAAACTGGAAGCAGGGTAAGGAGAAGGTCTACTTTTAAATACAGTCACACTGGTTGGGAGGGAAGCATCTTAAAGAGATGGGTTCCTGAACTCAAGTGATTTCCAGAGGCCCAGTTTAATTACATGGCCAGAGATTTATGGACTGCAGGGAGGCGGCATTGTAAAAGCAGAGGAAAGGAGAGCAGCATAAAGTGAAAAATAAAACACAGAGAGGCTGATTGTAAATTGTAAACAGAGAGGTCTGGTAAAGCAAGGGAAGCATTGTAAAGCACAGAGAGGTTTAAAGCATAAGGACTGCAGTAAACCAGACAGGTCTGGTAAAAGCACAGCAAAAGCATAATAAAGCACAGAGGTCTGGTAAAACATAAGGAAGCATTGTAAAGCACAGAGAGGTGTGGTAAAGCATAGGGAAGCATTGTAAAGCACAGAGAGGTCTGGTGTGGTCCAGTGGTTAAACACACAGGGTTGGTAAAGCAGGAGGGAAGCATTCAAAACCACAACCAGAGGTCTGGTAAAGCATAGGGAAGCATTGTAACCTCCACAGAGAGGTCTGGTAAAGCATAGGGAAGCATTGTAAAGCACAGAGAGGTCATGGTAAAGCACAGGGAAGCATTGTAAAGCACAGAGAGGTCTGGTAAAAAACATAGGGAAATATTGTAAAGCACAGAGAGGTCTGGTAAAGCATAGGGAAGCATTGTAAAGCACAGAGAGGTCTGGTAAAGCATAGGGAAGCATTGTAAAGCACAAATAGGTCTGGTAAAGCATAGGGAAGCATTGTAAAGCACAGAGAGGTATGGTAAAGCATAGGGAAGCATTGTAAACTCCTATAAGGGAATGGCGGGTGGGGTCGAGCTGGGAAGGATACAAGGTGTTCTCCGTGTCGATGAAGATGATTTTCCCTCCGGAGTATCCCGCTGCTCCAGGGAGCTGAGCCGTCACTAGAGAACAGCAGCAACGAGAGTGAGCTGAGTGTTCATATAGCAGAGTTTATAAAGGACTGGATCAGAAAGAGGCAAAGGAACCCAATGCATGAATGAGGTCTGGAATCAATAACACCCATTCTACTGCACAGAAGAGTGTTTAACTCTGCTTACTGTAACAGGGATAGAAATAAGGCTCCCATTGAACAGCCGTTTGATCCACTCCTGGTTTCACTAGGAGTTTAATAATAAGACACACCTGAGCTTGTTACCTAGACACACTGGGGGTTAATCAAGCTGGTAGCAGTAATACCTGGAATGGGTGGAACTGCTATGCAATGGAAGTCTTATTACTATCCCTGATCTATCTGTCAAAAATGAAAACCAATAACACCCATTCTACTGCACAGTAGAGTGTTTAACTCGGCTTTCTTTAATAGGAGACTCTTGCTGCCACCCAGGGTGTCCGAATGTATCTACAAATCTGTGCAATAAACCTGCCTGCTTCAAAACTGTTTGAGTGTTTATTTTACACTGGTCTGGAGAGCAGACGGCACCGGGTTCAAAATGCGATTTCAAAACGACTCACCGCAGAGCGTGTGGGAGAGCTGCGTCTTTCCCGTCCGGAATTCTGAGGAAACAAAAGGAAACAGGGATGAAAACAGCGGGATTGAGGCCGGCTAGAGGAATGTGTGCTGGTTGTGTAAATGTGTGTGTGTATTAGACACTGAGCTTGCAGAGGAGTGAATGGGGCAGCTGTCGCAACCCTTATACAAGTTTATCACGGTAGTTTTGCATTGCATTTTTGCAGGTTTTCCCCATGGTTATATCATGCATTTACCATAGTTTACCCCGATTTGTCATGTTTATTAATATGCTTTATTATTATTATTATTTATTTCTTAGCAGACGCCCTTATCCAGGGCGACTTACAATTGTTATAAGACATCACTTTATTTTTACATACAATTACCCATTTATACAGTTGGGTTTTTACTAGAGCAATCTAGGTAAAGTACCTTGCTCAAGGGTACAGCAGCAGTGTTCCCCACCGGTGATTGAACCCACGACCCTCCGGTCAAGAGTCCAGAGCCCTAACCACTACTCCACACTTATCGCACCTCTCTGTGCTTTGCAATGCTTCCCTATGCTTTATTGTAGTTCTTGTGCTTTACAATGCTGCCCTATGCTTTACCAGACCTCTCTGTGCTTTACAATGCTTCCCTACTCACAAAATAACAAACACACACACCCAGAGACAGACAGACACGAGTAGAGACACAGAAAATCACACACAAACACACACAATCAACAACAGCTTGGACTGACAACAGTTACACATACAGCTATGGCTAAAAGTTTTGCATCACCCTATAGAATGAACTAATTTTGCTTCATAAAGCTGAAAGAAACCTGCTGAATAATGTTACCTTAACATACTGAATTACACAGCGCTTTGTAGTTTTCCATGTACTTGATTTGCGATCCATTTTCTTTAATTAGATAATGTTAAATAAAAGATCTAAATCATGTTCATAGTTTTTTTGTTTTTTTAAATTCTGTCTGAATCCTATAATAGTTGTACAGGTGGGCAGATACATTCAATAAGTGACACTCACACACACACACACACACACACGCACACACACTGTAACTCACCTCCAAATGCCTCAGTGATGGCCATGCTCTCAACTCCCCCTCCTAACAGTTTGCTGCAGAGACAAACAGGGAAGAACTCAAAAGTACACTCACTGCTGGCTATCAATTCTACATGTATCAATGGAAAAGAATGGACTGCACTACACCAGCAGCACACTGCAGCACAGCGATCTTTAAATTACCCCTATTCTGTTGTACTTTTAGATATTTTAGGTTTTCTTGCATTCTTTGGGGGTACTATTAAAAAAAATTATTAAGCGCTAGGAGAAATATTCTAAACTTGAACAAAACGCTGTTTTGAAATGGTGGCGAAAATGACCATGTTGGTATTTGTTCACACACACAAAGGTTAGCATCACTCTATAGAATTAACCAATTTTGCTTCATAAAGTCGAATGTTAAAACTTTACAATGCATTAGTAAGAACTCATCTAGAATATTGTCTTCAGTTCTGGTCACCTTGTTACAAAAAGGATATTGCTGCTCTAGAAAGAGTGCAAAGAAGAGCGACCAGAATAATCCCGGGTTTAAAAGGCATGTCGTATGCAGACAGGCTAAAAGAATTGAATCTATTCAGTCTTGAACAAAGAAGACTACGCGGTGATCTAAGTCAAGCATTCAAAATTCTAAAAGGTATTGACAATGTCAAACCAGGAGACTTTTTCGACCTGAAAAAAGCAACAAGGACCAGGGGTCACAAATGGAGATTAGATAAAGGGGCATTTAGAACAGAAAATAGGAGGCACTTTTTTACACAGAGAATTGTGAGGATCTGGCACCAACTCCCCAGTAATGTTGTTGAAGCTGACACCCTGGGATCCTTTAAGAAGCTGCTTGATGAGATTCTGGGATCAATAAGCTACTAACAACCAAACAAGCAAGATGGGCTGAATGGCCTCCTCTCGTTTGTAAACTTTCTTATGTTCTTATGAAACCTGTTGAATAATGCTACGTTAACATATTGAACTGCACACCGCTTTGTAGTTTTCCATATACTTAACGAAAAACTGACAAAATACCACTGTACTACTATTATTGCGTCCGGTAGACTTTTGCGATATAATTCTGTAGTTTCTTTGATTACACAATGTTAAATAAAAGATCTAAATTATGTTCATAGTTTTATTTTTATTTTTATTATGTCTCAATCCTAAAATTCTAGTGTTTTCAGCACTGTCATCTTACTCAAACTCCTGGCTGCCTGTGGAGATGTGAAACACTGTCTTCCTCTTCTCACTGTACTCAAAGGCTGTCAGAAACCCCGGCTCCTGAAACACACACACAGAGACTCTGAGACACAGACTCACACAGAGACACACACACACACACACTCAGAAACACAGGAACACACTGAGACACACAGAGACACAGACCCACAGACACACACACACACACACACACACACACACTCAGAAACACAGAGACACACACACAGAAACACAAAGAGAACACAGACACACACAGACAGGTACACAGAGACACACTCAGAAACACACAGAGACACACAGAAACACACTCAGAAACAGAGACACACAGACAGGAACACACAGAGAACACAGAAACACACAGACACACACACTTAGAAACACACAGACAGGAACACACAGAGAACACAGAAACACAAAGACACGCACAGTTAGAAACACAGAGACACACAGGTGAGGGGTGAGAGGTGAGTGTTTGTATTGGTTGGCAGCGTGGTAGTGAAGGCTAATGCCCAGCCCAGTTTAACCCTTTTATTTTGTGCCTGTTTTTGTGTTTGTTTAATAAACTTGCCAGCGCTTAAACTGCAGCTTTCTGTCTCTGGGTCTCTTCCCTGCCGGTAACAGCCTGGGCCGTGACGCTGCCCTGTCACAAGATGACAGTAAAGAGAAGGGAGTAAAGAGAAGGGAGGTTTCTTACCACCAGCTTGTTGGCTGCCTCTTTGATCTTGTCCACTTTGGCCTCGGACAGCCCCTTGATGTTGCACAGAGCGCGGCGCGTCGTCATCTGGATGCCCTTGACAGTGCAGATCCCCACTGTCTTCAGCTTCTTGATGTCAGCCACGTTCTGAGAGGGGAGCAACGTTAAAACATTTGAACTAACATTGCATAGGAGGCTTGGGGATCCAGTGGTTAGAGAAAGGGGCTTGCTACCAGGAGGCTGAAATCCCGGCTCAGCCACTGACTCGCTGTGTGTGACCCTGAGCAAGTCACCTTCAGATGAGAAGTAAAAGAAACGCGGTCCTGCATTGGGTTCCTCTGCATCTTTCTAATACAGTCCTTTACAAATATGATGAATGACTACCAACGTGGTCTAAGTTAAAACTAAAAGTAACCACGTCAAGTAGTCTATACTTTCAGCTAACATTTGTATATTTAAAGGGATGTTTCTTATTGTTTAGTTTTCTAATAATATTTAATTCCTTACCTGCTTGTTAATGTCCTGTTAGGTGTGTTCTGCATTCTGTGTTCTCGGATTCTGTTTCTGCTCCCCTCACTTACCCCACAAACACACTTTTTTCAGAAGCATTTTTATATTGTTAAGGTCAGTAAACATGGATCATAATTAGGGCTGGAACTTTTCGGTTTTTATTTTCCTAATCTGCCCCCCCACCCCTTAAATGTTAATTAGTAGCTATCTCTGCATCCTAATAAGAAAACTATTCAAACTGGGTTTAAGATCATTTGTTTTCTTTGCTACAATCGAGGAGATTTTAAATGCTGGACTTGCTATCAGTTCACTCCAGACTGGGTATGTAATGCTAGAAAGGAAATCTGTCAGGACAACTCTGTTAAACGAGTGTGGAAAATAACAAAAGCACAACGATCAAACGATGCGAGTGCAAGAATCAAATGCTATTGGGATTGAGGGATGAGCAAGTTATTTGTCACTTCTGTCTGTCAGATTCTGCCTCGGTCATGATGTGAAGGTAAAAAACAAGTGGCATGGTTTTGTAATTAACAGCTTTTTTTTCTGAGTTGAATTAGGAAATGGAATTGGTTCAAAATTAGTTTAAAGGGATGTCAAGTGATCAAAAACAAAACCTGAAAACTCCAAGCCCTTATCATAACGAAGCAGGGACTTTTCCAGCACTCTGCATAACAACGCTGCCCCTCTATCACAGCAGAGGGACGCGACTCAGGCATCAAAGCGGTGCTGATTTCATTGTGCATATATTGTACTCACAATTCCATGTTTCTGCAGGAGATCGATGTCCTGGAAAAACGACTCCTGTTAAAAAAAAACAAGAAAGAAAAAAAGAGACAAGAAAAGGAATCAACGGAGTTGTACCTGTCTGTGACTCGTTAGCCTCCATTAAACACTTCTTCATGCTGACTTTTGCAGCTACTCAAGTTAATGTTAGGGTACCTTGAATGCTATGGGAATGTGAATCAGGAGAAGATAATTGCTATCTATTCTCTTTGACTCGTATGGATTAATATAGTGTTGCTACTGTATTAGAAGTTAAGTAAAACAACTTGTGTTGTTGACTGCGATTGTATTGGTGTCTGATTATTCCTAATACATTCTGGGCGTATTTTTAAAACACATTGGTGAGGATTGATCTAACAGCAGGTATTCAAGAAATCCATTCATTACAGAGTAAGAACAATATTGCGTTACATGTCCCTGTAATTTTTCTTTTCATTGTTAACATCCTGACAACTTTTTACACTTAAGTCTGTTTCAAAGCTCTTTCTAAATCCCCATTGCACTGTATTGTATTGTATTGTATTGTATAAGAGAGAGCAATGATCACGCCCTCAGAGGAATACACAGGTGCGCTTCTCAAACCTGGTCCTCGGGACCCCCTGTGTCTTCTGATTTAATTCCAACTGAGCTCTCAATTACTTCAACTCAACCCTCAATTGAACTGATCATTGGTTTAATAATTTGACTTTTTTTAAGTTTTCAGCTCCTTTCAAGTTACTTATTATACAACTTTATAGTCACCTTGAAATCTGCAACTGTTTTAAGATTTGAAAACAATAATAAAAAAAAGGTCTAATTAAGCCAATTATTAGTTCAGTTAAGGGTTTAGTTAAGTAATTGAGAGCTTGGCTGGAATGAAAACCAGCAGCCACAGGGGGTCCCGGATCCCTGGTTGAGATAGCTCTGTAGAGAGTTAGTTTAGTTAGAATGGCTTGAGATTGTTTGAACCCTGTTTTAATACCTCGTCGTCCTGGAAGGCCACTTCATCCTCCACCACCTGGTCTTCAGCTGATTTCATAGCGACAGGGAGGGGAACGCTGTGGAGAGAGCAGAAGGGGAGGTAGAGCTGGGAAAAAATATTAAACACAAACAAATGATGGGATCAATGAAGTTAATTGAGAGCTGAAGTTGGAATGAAAACCAGGAGACCCTGCAGAGGCCCCTCGAGGCCTGGAGTCCGACACCCTGGGTGCAGTGTGAGCGTCTCTCTCTATCACACACGTCCTTTTCCTATCTGTTCATTAAATATACCTGGTGAAAACACAGTAGGGTGTAATACAGCACAATTTGCAGGGCTCAGCAATGGCTAATCAAATAGCACTGAAGCCCAGCTGTAGTTGTGGGAGTATGTTTTTCTATTCAAACAGCCCCTGAGGCAGCAACAGGGAACTGATAATATGGGGTACATTTGACCTTGTGTAAAACAGATGTACAGCTATGACCAAAAGTTTTAAATCACCTAGAATTTTATGAGCAAACTATATGAAAAAAAAATTAGATTGTTAAATTCTTCAGATGATAAAGTGAAAGATGAAATCAATCCTGAGCAAACTCACAAACTGCACAGCAGTTACGTGAGTTAATACATTGCCATACACGACTGTATTATTCCGCTTTTAAAACGGAATTTAAATATTTTCAGTAATAAAACTATTAATTTTAATATTAATATTGGCTTAGTTTGTTATACAGTACTGGTGATTAAAAATAATAATAATAATAATAATAATAATAATAATAATAATAATAATAATAATAATAATACAAAATCGTCTATTTATTCATTGATGTTCCTTTATTATTCTGTTATACATTATCTGATTTCTAAAATTTGTTCATTGTGTGTTAATATTTATTATTATATATATATATATATATATATAATATATATATATATTAAATATCGTTTAGTTTGTTCGCTTTTTAGAAACCGCACTCTAAATGATTTGGATATTAATTTTTTTCTGCATGATGATCTAATTGAGAGTTGTGTTTGTTTTAAGTAGTTCATTACACGTTGTTTATTGTATTGAGTATGACTTGTCTGCGTTTTAAAAGTATTTTATTTCTGTATTTGTATGTTTGTGTTTTAATATGTTTTATTGTACTGCTGCGACCTTTCTTGGCTAGGTCTCACTTGAAAAATGGTTTAATCTCAATGTGAAATCCTAGTAAAATAAAGGTTTAATAATAATAATAATAATAATAATAATAATAATAATAATAATAATTTGCTAGTTTTTGTTGAAATAACAATAATAATCTCTTACCTGCGTGTCGTTGACAGTCGATGGCGGGAATAATCAGTCAGGGACGCGCGACTCACTTTCATCGCCGTCGCGTGCTGCTGTTTACATCCCGCCTTCGTCCCATTGGAGAAATTGTTATTGGTCAATTTTTTCTTACAGCCTACACTGATTGGAGAGAGCAACACGGCTGCTGCACACGCATTGGACAGCGTTCTTGTCTGTTATGTTGTAATCTGTTAAAACCGCTCTGCCTGCCGCCGCTCTCTCGTGCTTGTGTTCAAAGCTATTTTGTTATATAATATATACATTCGTGAACTGAGAAGAAAGTTCGTGTAAAACGACTCAACTCGTTATTAGACACAGTCGTACTTATCTCTAGGTATTGTGAAGGCTACTTTATCTATTACATTCTTAATTAAAAAAATGGAATAAACAGCTGTGGAAAAGTCGTAGTTTTAAGCACTAGCTCTTAAAATGTACGAGCGCAGACGCGTAGGTTAACGGCCGGAGTTAAAAATGTCAACTAAAACAGATTGATTTCAAATCAGGCCGTCTACATCATTAATTTTGAAACGGCTTTGTTATTCAAATCGGGTGCTCACAAACTACCATTGCCTACAGAGCCATGGCAGTGCCGCTGTCTGTCTGTCTGCCATTGAAGATCATTGAGGGAAATAGTTAGCACACTGTGGTCCCATTCTACCAGCCTCACCCCATTGTAGCTGCCCTATACTTGTGCTACCATTGCCCCTCAGTGTAATACAGAGCCATTGCAGTGCTGCTGTCTGTCTGTCTGCCATTGAAGATCATTGAGGGTATAGTTAGCACACTGTGGTCCCATTCTACCAGCCTCACCCCATTGTAGCTGCCCTATACTTGTGCTACCATTGCCCCTCAGTGTAATACAGAACCATTGCAGTGCCGCTGTCTGTCTGTCTGCCATTGAAGATCATTGAGGGTATAGTCAGCACACTGTGGTCCCATTCTACCAGCCTCACCCCATTGTAGCTGCCCTATACTTGTGCTACCATTGCCCCTCAGTGTAATACAGAGCCATTGCAGTGCTGCTGTCTGTCTGTCTGCCATTGAAGATCATTGAGGGAATAGTTAGCACACTGTGGTCCCATTCTACCAGCCTCACCCCATTGTAGCTGCCCTATACTTGTGCTACCATTGCCCCAGTGTAATACAGAACCATTGCAGTGCCGCTGTCTGTCTGTCTGCCATTGAAGATCATTGAGGGTATAGTTAGCACACTGTGGTCCCATTCTACCACCCTCACCCCATTGTAGCTGCCCTATACTTGTGCTACCATTGCCCCTCAGTGTAATACAGAACCATTGCAGTGCCGCTGTCTGTCTGTCTGCCATTGAAGATCATTGAGGGTATAGTTAGCACACTGTGGTCCCATTCTACCAGCCTCACCCCATTGTAGCTGCCCTATACTTGTGCTACCATTGCCCCTCAGTGTAATACAGAACCATTGCAGTGCCGCTGTCTGTCTGTCTGCCATTGAAGATCATTGAGGGTATAGTTAGCACACTGTGGTCCCATTCTACCAGCCTCACCCCATTGTAGCTGCCCTATACTTGTGCTACCAGTGTAATACAGAACCATTGCGGTGACATAAATGCTTTCTCAGCCGATCAAAGAGCAGCATTCCTCCCCACGAATGTGAAATGACTTCAAACGAGAGACAATGGAGTTGCTGCTGCATATCTTTATATCAACACACTGGCAGAGATGAGAAACAGTCAGCCACTCACAACAGATGTAAAAAATATCTGGACATTACAGTGAAGCATTGCTTAAATGTGTGTGTATATATACACACACACATCAGCAGGATTTAAACACCATTTAATTGTTCTTACAATATTGAGAATTTATTTTCTCTACTGCTCAATTCAAACCTGTGTAGTCTTTTTATTTATGTATTTAGTTTGCTTCCTAGAGTTGAGAAACCATGTGATACTGTGACCTTGTGAATCTGCTCTCATAATTTACCATGCAGCCTGCTGAGCGGAAACATGAAAAAGTTTACGAGCAACAGGAGGCCGTCCAGCCCCTCAGAGCTCGTCCGGTTCCAAGCAGCTGATTGATCTCAAAACTCTGTCAAGTCGGGTCTTAAAGGATGTCAGTGATCCAGCATCAACAGCTAAACCGTTCCACCCCAACCCCACTCTCTGTGTGAAGAAGTGTCTCCTTCCTTTTGACCTGACCCATTCAGAACAATGCAAGGGAGAAGTAAAACTAAAATCTACAGCTCGGGCCAAAAGTTTTGCATCACCCTCTATATAGAATGAACTAATTTGGCTTCATAAAGTCGAATGAAACCTGCTGAATATTTGTTACGTTAACATTGAATTACACACCGCTTCGTAGTTTTCTATATACTTTATGAAAAACTGACAAATTAAAAAATGTGACACTTTGAAATCTAACATGAAATACTACTGTACTACTATTATGGCTTCCGGTAGACCTCTTAGCAATATCATTGTGTAGTTTCTTTGATTAAAATTTAATAAATATAAAATATCTAAATTATGTTCACACACATATATATATATATTATATATATATATATAATGTCTCAATCCTAAAATTCTAGGTGATGCAAAACTATTGGCCAGAGCTGTAGATCCAGCTTTATGTCTTTAAAAGGGCCTCCATACACCTTCACATCAACATCAGCTGCCCAGCTGCTAACTTACGCAGTTATGAAGCTGTCTAACACATGCAGTAACATTAATACAGTAACATCTAGAGCAGGGGTCTCCAAACCTGGTCCTGGGAGCCCCTATCCAGCAGGTTTTATAGGTGTCTTTACATCAACAGTGGCTAAAGATCTGGAACACCTGTTAATCTTGGCTAATTAAGCCAATAATTGGTTCAATTAAGTAACAGAGATTGGTTGAAAAGAAAACCAAGCAGCCACAGTAGATTGGAGACCCATCCTCTAGAACATAATCAGCTTGGCTTACACAGAAAATCACGGTTTTAAACCTTCGAACGCAGACATGTCTGCAGGTTGCCAATCAAACGTTTTCGAAGTCGTTTCTGTGGTTTGGGTGTGTATGTTTATCCTGCTTAAGACAGAGGTGTCCCAAGACAGCACTTCCACCCCTGGTCTTTGTTCCAACCCTGTTCCACATTGTTCAATTGAACCAATTAAACAAACCTCTATCCAGACCCTGAACTGGTTTATTATCTCATTTTAACTGTAAAACCTGGAGTGGAATTACCCTCCAAGACTTTGATTGATTGGAAACCCCTGGCAAAAATAAAGTAAGGAAAAAAAAATAAAAAATACACCTGATGAGGACTCAGGCACATGTCCACTGTCACGTTTAAAAACATGTCTTACAAACGTAAAAAAAAAAAAATTTTTAAAATAAATCTTTCATTGCAGAATGTACTTTCATTAGTTAGGACTTCACAGGCTCTTCATAAAGGCTATACAATCCCATGCATGTTTGATTCATCTTGGCAGCGGCACTTGAAGGCTTAACACACGTCTAGTGGTCCAGAAGCCTGACACCTCGGAAACCTCTCGTATTTTACTGTAGAGCACAGGAGTGGAAATAAGAAATAAGACTCCTACTGCACAGCAGTGTCACCCATTCCAGGTTTTACTGCTACCAGTTTGAATAGCCCCAGTCTGTATATAGAACAAGCTCAGGTGTGTCTTATTAGTAAACTCCTAGTGAAACCAGGACTGGATCACACTGCTGTGGAACGGGGGTCTTATTTCCATCTCTGGAGCATTTTCAAATCTCCTTACTATACTTGCACCCCACCACTCCAAACTTTAAAGAATGATTTATTAACCCATCTCTTAACAGTACTACATACAAACACAGGGACGTATGGCTGATAACTGACGTATACTTTTAGCATATTGAGATCCACCACTTAATTAAAAAAAAAAAAAAAAAAACACCAAGCTGCAATATCAAAAACTATTGTTCAATCAATCTGTTTAGTTCATCATGTTGAAATTCCCCATCTACATTATTATTATTATTATTATTATTATTAATGCAGGGATGGAAATAAGACTTCTATTGCGTAGCAGTTTGATCTATTCGTAGTTTAACTATGAGTTTAATAATATTATTATTTATATATTTAGCAGACGCTTTTATCCAAGGCGACTTCAGCTGCAGAATCACTTACAACATCTTGCCCGAAAGACGGAGCACAAGGAGGTTAAGTGACTTTCTCAGAGTAACACAGTGAGTGAGGCGGGATTTGAACCAGGGACCTCCTGGTTACAAGCCCCTTTTCTTTAACCACTGGACCACACAGCCTCCTACACTAGTAGTAAGACACACCTGAGCTTGTTACCTAGAAACACTGGGGCTAATCAAGCTGGTAGCAGTAAAACCTGGAATGGGTGACACTGCTGTGCAATAGGAGTCTTATTTCCATTCCTGTTATTATTATATGAATTCAATTAATTTTCCTGTGATCAAGCAGCATCTCTGAATCATCATTTATGAAATGCAGCAGCAGTCGAAATACGGGTAAGAAATTTTCATGAAATAACACAAATACACTGCCTGCTTACATAGTTACGCAAAACACGAACTCCACAACTGTTTATAATTCATCTGCATCTTTCCCAACTGCACCCCATCATTCAGGGATGGGAATAAGACTCCTATTGCACAGCAGTGCCACCCATCCCAGGTTTTACTGCTACCAGCTTGATTAGCCCCAGCGTGTCTAGGTAACAAGCTCAGGTGTGTCTTTTTAATAAACTCCTAATGAAACCAGGAATGGATCAAACTGCTGTGGAACGGGAGTCTCACTTCCATCCCGGTCACATGTCATTTTCATACACACCCCCCTCCCCACAGGAACACAGTTTAGTATTTGAGTTAATAAAAATAAAATTAACAGCAGCTGTCAGAGAGTCATTGCAGGGTGCTTTGTAGAGCAGCGAGGGCAGAGGGGCTCAGGTACTTCAGTGCTGAAAGGGTTAAGGGGATCAGGGCTGACGAAGGTTCAGATCAGAAGATTCATGTCACTGTTCCCCTCCCTCCCTCCTTCTCTCCTCTTGAGAAGGAGGTTCAGTTCTTGTGTCAGGGAGTCTGTGTACCGACCCCGTGCTCTACTCTCTCTCCATCTCTGCCATTCCCAGACGTGCTCTCGATTCAGGACAATCGCTCCCGGATCACATTTTCCCGGGACCAGGCGGCATCATTCCCGCCATCCCTCCGGACATTCCCATGTTCGGACCCAACAGGATCTGAAAGAGAAAAAACGATCCGACCGGTCAAGCGCAGGGATGTTCTCTGCATCAGGGTTTATCAAGTACATCGTAACATCCATAGCCAAATCAGACTGCTACACTGCCACAGTGTGTATAGGTAACAAGCCTGGGTGTATCTTATTACTAAACACACAGTGAAACCAGGGATGGATCAAATTGCTATGCAACAGGAGTCTTATTGCCATCCTTGCATGGGATTTTGCAAAGGGTTTCTTTTGCATTGCAATGTGAAGCATTCAAATTGCTGTAACAGCCTTTCGGGGAGGAAAACAGAACCTTTCGCTGGACCAACGCCTTCGATACTAAACCAATGAGCCGCCTGCCTTAGCCTGCGGTAGACAGAGTTGACACTGTGTGCGTCACACTGTCTTCACTTCCACCAGAGTCCACAGGGTGGCACTGTGTCTCCCGTATTTACAATGATGAATGATTAAGACGTTTGCCCAAATGTTAGTCTGCTAGACTAAGACTCAAAGCAGAGAAAAATTACAATTCAATATTGAAGCTACAGTACACAGAACCACTCAGGAAGATTGCAAACACCACGACACAACCGACACAGCCACTGAATCACGCTTTTGTAACCTCAAGGGGAATCATCCTAATTCCCTTTTTTTTTTTTTTTTTTTGCTGGTTCCCTGATGCCTCATTGAACAGGTTGCAGCAGATGCAAAATGCCACAGCACGAATATTTCCAGAATATTTGTCGTAGTCCCCCAGTTTTAAGGTCACTACATTGGCTTTCTATGAAGCAGCAGAAGCAGATTTCAGAAGGCTCTTCATGGTCCTGCCCGACTTTTCTATAAAACTTTGAGATCTGCAGTGATGGTCTCTTGGTTATTCCAAGAACTTGATTAAAACAGGTTCGAAATTACTGCTCCCACACTTCACTTGGGGCTCTTCATGGTCCTGCCTGTCTGTCTCTCTGATTTGGCCTTTTCACTACTTATTCTTGCTGTTTATAAAGCGCCTCCTACTTTGAGATCTGCAGTGATGGTCTCTTGGCTATTCCAAGAACTTGATTAAAACCTGACAGGTTCGAGGGATTTTAGTTCCGGAGCTTCTTCACTTGGGAACTCACTTCCAGGTTTTATCTGGAATTCAGAGACAGTATTTTTAAATCTAAGCTCAAAACGTCTCTCTTTGATTTGGCCTTTTCACTGGCGAGCAGTTTGGAACGTTTCTCAGTGTTACCGTCTCTTGAGCAGTTTGGCTTCCTGTTTGTTTCCATGGCCAGGTAAAGTGTTACCTGTCCTGGGATGTTTGCACAAAGGACGCTATATAAATGATATTGGCATGGCCTGCTATAACAGTAAAAGGAATGTGTATTCGGAGTGTAGTAATCTCCTCTGTTGAGGCTCTGGGGTTTGACATAGATGTTTCCTGACGGCAGGTGTCATCACTGGACTGCTGGTGCTGTTTGCAATCTGGTTTTGGGTTCTACATCAATGTTAGTCTAGTAGACCCAGGTGTTTCTCACGGCCAGGCAGGGCAGTGTTACCTGTCTCTGCTGCTGCAGTTGCTGCTGCTCCAGCTGCAGCTTCTCGGTCTCGAAGACGACGGGCAGAACCAGAATCATGAAGGAGGTGGTGCCGACCCACAGGGCAGAGCGGGTGAAGCTGCAGACACAGAGAGGGGAAGCAACGGGTCATTAGCAGAGCTGGGGCCAGTTACAATTATGCCATATTGATCAATCACAGTTCAATTACACACCTTTCCAAGCTTAATCATTCTCAGTACCATGTTGCGTTTTACATTGAGAGATCGCTATTCTCATGTTTTCAACCACTTTGTGACCCCCGTTTGTTTGAATAAGCGTTCTATAGTGTGTTTCTGTATTTATACCCATGATCACTGCTGGGTAGAATAAACAGAGTGAATGCGTTAACGTGGGGAGCTATTTGTTACTTTTTAGTGTAATTATAATTGCAATTACTGCAGCATAATTGTAACTACTTATAACTAAACAAACTAGCATTGCAATTTCAGCAAACGACTATGCTATAACTATAATTCTAATTGACCCCTAAGCAGCATCATTCAATAAACAGCGCTCAGTTCGCCCCACATCTACCCTGAGCTTAAAGTCAAACGTTTTGCTGTTGCATAAAAGTATGTGTTAATTAAAGTGACTGTAGCCAACAGAAAAGTTCCATACACCCTCCTGCCACTCCTCTCCTTTCACTGTTCACCAATGTGCAGTTTTGAAAGATGCATGTTTTTACCAAACTTCTGTTTTCACCTGGCACTACACTAGGTTAAGAAATCTGTTTGCAAGCCCTGCTTTCAGTTAGTGTTGCACTTCCTTGCTCACTTGGGAGGGTGAAAGTGTCCCCACCCCTTCAAGGTCGTGTGTCCTATCAGTAACCAATCAGCTGCTTCCCCTAACGACTGACAGCTATGCAAGCCTATGTAGTGAATACATAGCTAAGATTTACAAAATGTAATGTGTCAGCTGCAACCCCTTTAATGTAAAAGATAGAAACTTCTCTATTATTATTTATTTCTTAGCAGACGTCCTTACCCAGGGAGAATTATGACTTTTAGTACTCCAGTAGTCTCTGTGTATAGGAACACCTCTGAAGAGAACACTTTGCCTAAAAGAACACCCTTCTGGTGAAACAGATTGTTCCCATTGTAAATGCTCTGCCTAAAAGGAACAGGAACTTCCCTTAAAAGAACTCCTTTTTGACACCGCTAGTGATGCATCGCTACCGATTCAAAACTGATACAGCACTGTTTTGTATCTGTTAACTCATCATCACCATCAAATTCAAATGGTTTATTCAAACTTTTCAAAACTGGCTTGTCACCGCGAGAGTAATCTAGCGCTGCTGCTGCATTTAACGTGTGTGGGGCTGTGCTGTGTTAATAACCATTGTGTTAACATTCATTCTCGTTTTCATAATTACTGTTAGAGCTGCTGCATTTTTACCATATGTACGGGTGCTTTGTTAATGTAGTTTGTCAGTTAGTTTATTATTATAGTTCATTAACATACGCTTGCCTATTGCTTTTCTCTTACCTATTCTGTTCATTTCATATGCTGATGCACGTGTGTCACGACATAAATACATTTTGTATTTATGGATTCATATTGTGACTGGTCTTGGCATATTGTGTCCGGTGGTCAACTCTGTCTTGGAGAACACTTCGCTTGCTTCCCGAGGGGTGTTCTCTCAGCCAGCGATTGCTGGACTCTGTATGTATCTGTATGAAAGTCAGTAACAGTATATTCCGACCCTGCAGTATCCCGTCACCAGTGCTCCTTTCCGCGGCTCACCTGTACATGGTCTTGGCGAGGGAGAGGGAGCAGTGGAGCGTGGCTCCGGCCGCAGAGCGCATCCCTTCAGGAAACATCTCCGTCAAACCCCAGAGCCGCTCCGGCAGAGTCTCCTCCAACTGGGGAGGGGCGTCAGAGACAAACACACCTCAAGTACATTTCTACAATCCTCTTTACTGTTATGTGCCGTTTGCTTCAATCATTCTAAGTGGTTCTGGGTCAGGGCTGGCAAGAAGACTCCTATTGCACAGCAGTGTCATCCATTCCAGGTTTTACGACCAGCTTAATTAGTGTGTATATTTATTTATTTAGTTCTTAGCAGACGCCCTTATCCAGGGCGACTTACAATTGTTACAAGATATCACATTATTATTACATACAATTAAATTATTTTTTACATATTATTTTTTACATACAATTACCCATTTATACAGTTGGGTTTTTACTGGAGCAATTTAGGTAAAGTACCTTGCTCAAGGGTACAGCAGCAGTGTCCCCACCTGGGATTGAACCCACGACCCTCCGGTCAAGAGTCCAGAGCCCTGACCACTACTCCACACTGCTGTATAGGTAAGAAGCTCAGGTGTGTCTTAGACTCCCTAGTGAAATCAGGAATGGATCAAACTCGTATGCAATATAAGTCTTATTTCCATCCCTGCTTTTTATAAAGCTAACAAGAGGCAAGGTAATGTGTTTTAAAAATGGTCAGCACCCTCCTTAAAGGTGGTCAGTAATACGGTTACAGGGATAACAATAAGTCTCCCACTGCACAGCAGTGTGATCCAGTCCAGCTTTTACTGCTACCAGCTTGAATAGCCCCAGTGTGTCTAGCTAACAAGCTCAGGTGTGTTATTATTAAACTCCTAGTGAAACCAGGACTGGATCACACTGCTGTGCAACGGGAGTCTTATGTAACCGGTAACCTCACACCGTAGGGAGAATTAGCCTGGGCTAAATTCACGAAGGTGAACGTTACCAGGGGGGTAACATTAGGCTGTGATACCGGCTGCGGGGATGACGTTTAGAATAACGTACCCGTTAAAAACGTGTGCGTCTCTCTCAGACACAGTACACAATAACGACTGCACACTAATTTAAATGAATTCCATGCGCAAGAGCGACAGACTTCACTAACCTCATGTCCGAAGTATTAAACTATTACTGTAACCCAGACTAGAATTGAGAAGACATAAATATTACAATCATTTTCAACGCTTTAGTATTTTTTTTTTACCTCATCGTCCTCGTCGTCTCCTTCGATTTCGTCTTCGGGGGCCCGCGTTTCGACGGGGCCTGCGTCGGGAGACAGCTCCTTTATTCCGGCCATCGTGGATACGGGACGGTACAACAGCACAGGGGTGCTCGACAGATACTGTTTTAATAAAGGACTGCAGGACTGCAAAGCTACCTTTTTTAAACGGGTGCTTTTCTGTGTCAGCCCCGGGAAGCGTGCGCTCTATCTGCGCTCCTGTGTGTGTGTGTATGAGGGAGGTCATTCACTGGGGTTGCACGAGGAAGAGGTGCACCCTGGGAACACGGGGTTGTCAACTTGAGCTGTATTGAATACTGAGGAGAGCGCCCCCTGCGGCACGGGAGGAACGACATCACAACATAATACTGTACGCTAGTTTTCAATTTTTTTACATTTTTAAGATCCTCTCTTGCTGACCTTTAAGGCTGTCCAGGACGGATTTATTGCATTTTTATGTCCCTGGGTATCAGCTACGCTCCTCAGGGGCTGGGCTGCTGGCTGTTCCATCAGCTAGATGCGTCCATTGGGAGGTCGAAGCTTCTCTTGGTGTGCAATTAACTGTTTGTCTTTGGAATGGATCACATGTATTTTATTTGTAATAGATTCGTTGGCTTTTGGTTTTAAAACGTTTTTAATGTTTGTTAGTATATTTATTTATTTGAATAATGGATGTTTTCACATGAAACGGAAAAAATTTATGCAATTTGTAATGGATTTTGTATTAACTGACGTTTTTAATGCATTATTTATTTATGTATTTATTTAATTGTTTAATAAATTCCTCATTTCTACGAAGTCGTGTTTGAATTTAAATCGCACTCTGCAGCGAAACTTAGCCGGCCAAAAATACACCAGGCTTCGGACACATCTTGGCGCTCAATTTAAGGACCAATGGGCACAAACATAAACAACTCTGAGAACGCACGCTGCATGCCAAGGAACAGACCAGGGCGGAAAACAAACAGCGAGTGTCATAGGCTGGGAATATACACCCAAAGTAAACAAGCGATGGCAGAATACCTATTTAGTTACCTCACAGCGTACAAACACAGACAGAATTTAAACTCCAACTGCAGCGGATCGCTACATTATTAACAGTTGCAAATGTAGTACCAGGCTATGGACAGCGCTTTGGTCCTACAGGCAAAAGGACCAATGGGCACAGACAGGGACAAACAACAACAACCAATGGGTTGTGGGTTCAACAACCAATGGGGGAACAGACCAAAACACCCTTTGGCAGAATACTTTACCTAGGGTTCCAGTAAAACCCAACTGTATAAATGGGTAATTGTATGCAAAATAATGTATAATGTGATAACAGTTGCTGATGTATTTTTGTGCTATGTACAGCGCTCTGAGATGAAAATAAAAATATATAAAAATACAGCTGATTGACTGATTTCCTTTTCCCATAAGACACTTCCAATATGAAGACATTGAATTCTCGTCGAAACGTTCGCTGTTGCATTTATTGAGTTTATTTTAATATTTCGATTTAATATATCTAGTTTTATAGCTATGAATGAAATATACTTTCCCACTTATGTCATTTATACAAATGCACTTTTAGTTTGAGTTAGACCAGGACCAAATCAAAAATTTGACAACCCGTTAATCGTTGTATTTAATAGCGTTTTCTTTTTTTTTGTAAGAATCTTATCTCTTCTACTCATAAAAATAAAACGCTATTAAATACAGTTTTTTAAGTGCGATTATCGTGTTGTCAAAGTTTTGATCTGGTCCCAGCCTTATTCTTGGATCCCCAACCAGGGACACACCAATAACAACCCATCATTATTGAACACTCAATAGAGACACGATGAGATATACTAAAATAGACTTTTACTAAAATAGACCTTTTGAATTGTTTTCCGCTCCTAACAAGTTGCACATTTCAAGTTACAGTACTTGTTAACTCGAAATCCAACTGTTTTAGAGCTTAAAACAATTTTAAAAAATGCTTAATTAAAATTGTTAGTTCAATTAAGGGTCTAGTTAAGTAACTGAGATCTCAGTTGGAATGAAAACCAGAAGACACATGGGGTCCACGAGGACCGGGTTTGAGAAGCCCTGCTCTAAATACTCCTGCAGATATGATGGTTTGATTGACATGAAAATCCTTGCAACTATCACTAAAAGACCAGCAGGCTGAGAAGTTGAATCTCAGCAGCAGCTTCCAATAGCATTCCAGCCAGGTAGGTACCCTGAACGGACTCTGCAGTGTGATGGATTTTCGAGAGGTGCCTCAGGTGTGATTGTGACGTCACCGTTCTGAACGGACTCTGAAGTGTGATGGAATTCCTAGAGGTGCCTCAGGTGTGATTGTGACGTCACTGTTCTGAACGGACTCTGCAGTGTGATAGATTTTCGAGAGGTGCCTCAGGTGTGATTGTGACATCACCGTTCTGAACGGACTCTGCAGTGTGATGGAATTCCGAGAGGTGCCTCAGGTGTGATTGTGACATCACCGTTCTGAACGGACTCTTTCTGCAGCGTGATCGAATTCCTAGAGGTGTCTCAGGTGTGATTGTCTAAAGCAGGTGACTTGGTCAGCCGTGCTGATGTGGAGAATTGTAGGGTGTGGTTGAGGAGAAACTTTGCACTGAGTCTTAATATGTTTCTCAACAGAGTCATTTTTATTCAGTAGAAATCTTCACAGCTTTTAAAACGTTGGGAATGTAGCAGCTTTTGGCGACTTTCACGTGATTTGATTGGCTTTTGTAATTCTGATATTTGCATAAATCCCGATTACCCAACAATATTTACCAATAAGCAATATTCATGTTATTTTTGTCAACTATAACTGGGCAGACAATTAAACTTGAAGTTATGAAAATACTTAATCAAATCAGAAGCAGCCAATTTGATACTAAAAACATACAATCACAAGTACCTATGCAGATAAGAATATTGAAAAATTTCTTTGTTTCAGTTTGATACAAAACTTATTGTACAAGCAACTTTTGAAAAAACATGGAACTCCTGTTTCTGTGGCTTACAGGCTCTTATTGTGTTGTGTGGAAAGCTTCCATCGGTTATTACACTCAGCTTGCTTCCACAGAACCCCTTCATGGAAATTGCTAAATATAGCATTATTACCTACATGCACCCCTACATAAAGCAGGGAATGCTTCAGAACCTTGAAGAAGCCTCTCCTCGCCTCGCTCTGAAGCCTGTCTGCAAACTGACACACAGACACGTCATCTGTATTGGTGAATGTGACAGGCTAGCTGCAGTGATGACGTCAGACCAGAAAGAATCATACACAGAGACAGTAATGATGAGTGAAACTGATGTCTGCAAGTGTTTCTCTGTGATGTGTCGTTTATTAAACAAAATAAAAGGATTAAACAGAAAACAGGACACTGCACTTAAGGCCAAAATAAATAGACAAACAAAACAGATTAACACTTAAACAAACGATGGATGAACAGACAAACAAACACGATGAGTCAAACAAACTTATATTTACGTTTTCCTTAGTTTTACTTTTTGGTTTCTCCTTCTCCACACTCGTTCTCCACTCACCGATCACACAACCCCGAGTGAGTAAAACGTGCATCTATATATACTATTGTGCCGGGATTCAATTACTAATTAATTATTCACTTGAATCCAGCACGTGAACTAATTCTGTGCAACCCCGTGCTCACATATTATTACATACTTTAAATAATAATGAATGAAGTGCAATCCCCATGTCTAAATACAATTATACATTTTAAATACTAAAGTGCTCATTACCCACATTATATCCCGTGTACCAAAAACAATACACCAACATTAACACACGCAACATACAACATAAAACACAAAAATACACACAGGGGCGGGGCACATTGCCACAGTGAGTGAAAAATATACAAGGCCACTTTTGACCTCAGGTGTGATTGTTAAAAGCAGGTTACCTGGTCAGTCTCGCTGACGTGGAGAATACAGAGCGGTACAAACTGATTGAATTGATGTCATGAACAGTTTGTGTGTGTCGTGGAGTGCAGAAGGAGAAACGTGAGCTCTGATTGGCTGAAAGATCCTGAAAGGTCTATAATAAAACATTATTTTTAAAATTGCTGAAACATATATACCATTTATAACAAAAATATAATAATAATAATAATAATAATAATAATAATAATAATAATAATAATAATAATAATAATAAATTGCAACTAACTGTGTATCAGAGATCCTCACAAGATAAGTGGGCATCCAGTGATCTAAAGCAGACCATCTTTTGTTCTGTAAACCATGTGTCAAAAAACAGCACAGAAATCAAGCGTTGCACAGTGATTGAATTTATATTGGAACAGTGTGACATTTATTAAACAGCACAGAAATCAAACGTTGCACAGTGATTGAATTTATATTGGAACAGTGTGACATTTATTAAACAGCACAGAAATCAAACGTTGCACAGTGATTGAATTTATATTGGAACAGTGAGACATTTATTACAAGCAGACAGTTTAGGCAAACAGGTTAATACATTACAAAACACCTTACATTTATATTTCTTAAATGAAAACAAGCAACGCATTAGAATTGTTAAGTTGTTCAGAAAAAACCCAAATGTCATTTTCCTTTTATTTTTATCAATGTCCTCTTTTTATAAGTTTGCAATCATTCTTGTCCTGAGAGTGGTTCTTATCCAAATATTTGTTTTAGATAAGTCTGTGTTTAGGTGATTTGACTGAGATTGACGGAAGGGGAGGGAGGGAACGGGAGGGGAGGGGAGGGAGGTGGGTGTTAAAATTTATTGCTAAAAAAATGTCACTTTTTAAACCCATAGGGAACAGTTATCCTTTTAAGTGAAAACTGCCATCAATATCTGTCTTATTAAACCTCTGATGCCAGAGGGCAATAGGGTTTTGACTATTGACTGCTGAGTAATGACTGCAGAGTCCTCATGTTATACTGTATTAGCCAATTTGGTTGCAAGTTTCAAAAGAATGGTTTAGAATGCCAAAGAACCCTGTTTTCTACTGCCGTGTCTGGATCATAAAACCAGCCTGTTACTGGTATCACCTTCCAGTATCCAAGTGGGGCGGCCTTCTTCCTGTGAATTCTGAGTACAGTTAGTAATGGAAACACAAAGCAGGACATTAGTGGTCATTGGCATAAGAAGGAGCCATTTCATTCCTTGGAAATTAAGATTCAATCAAATTCAATTAAATTCAGAAGAATTCTTCAATCTACAATGTTACAATAGCAAACATTTACTTTTACGCTTAAGATCTTCAATTTCCTTCTGGTTCTTAAGATCTTCAATTTCCTTCTGGTGTTTCACTTCAGTTTTCTTTCTCTGTAGAACTCGCTGGCGTAGAAGGGGATGTCGTTTTCTTTCACCATGTTCTCTACTTTCTCCAGAAGTTCTTTACTCTGCTCCTGATCCTGTAGGTCTTTTCCATTGATCGCATGAAACCTGTTCCCACATGACTCTACCAGCTTCTTGAAGTCTGTGGGACCATTCTTAACAACATCTTCAATTGACTGGTCATCATCCAGACAATCCCTATGAGTGAAAAGCACCATCATGTATTTCAAAGCATCCTCACCAAACATCTCCTGGATTATCTGCATAGTTTGCTTCTCTTCCTCAGTGGATCGACCCACCTTTAAAACCAGGAGGAAAGCATGGGGTCCCGGAGAGGACAGCTGAATGCATTTCACAATCTCCTTTGCAACACCCTCATTGGAGAGCTCTGTGTCAAACAAGCCTGGAGTGTCGACCACAACAACACGTCTCCCTGCAACTTCTCCTTCTCCCCTCTCACACACCTTTGTTATTGAGGAGTCACTTAATGAAGATTTAAACTCTTTTTTGCCCAGGATGGCGTTTCCTGCTGCACTCTTTCCAACTCCTGTTTTACCAAGTAGCACCAGCCTCAGAGAGTTTTCATACACTGTAAAAAAAAGAAAAAAATGAAAATGTATTTCTATAAATAAATTCTGTATTTGTAAGCGTACTTACAATACCAAAACATGTTCACAATAGTGTAGCCTTGTCATCGGAATCTCGTATTCAGTGAGGGTGGTTCTGGAATCATAACTGCTACCTAAGACACCAATTCTATGTAATTTTGTTTTTTAATTTTATTATTGTTACCACTGCAGGTGCCATTGAATTTTACGTTAGCATTTGTAACATCTGTGCATTTGGGAATTACAAGGTTGAAGTTCCTGGGTGTTCAAGAGACTGTAAGATGGCGGCCACGCGATTAATAAAAGCACTTTCATTTTTGTTAAACAGAATGCGACTGAGTTATTCAAATAATAGTGAAAATGTACAGAGATCACGTGTGTGTTTGTTTGCGAGTACAGCAATTTAAACTAGACAATATAACTAGGCTTGGTAGATTTCGATGATATTTCTATTCTCTCTAACTGCCTTTAAACCTGTAATTCGCATTGATAAACCATCTCTGAATCTTTATTACAGATATCTGACGATATCATACACATCACACACGTGGGAGGGGTCATAAGCAAAAACTCAACACGACACGACCATCATGACAGTAAAAATAGACACAATGAATCGTTCTTACCTTTGTATAAGTTAATGATCAGCACGAAGAGCACATCGTCTGGTTTTCAGTACTGTGCAGAATAAATTATTTTTTATACGTTAATAATAATATATGCCACCCAGTGGTATATTGGTAATTATGGGAAAGGGGTTGCCAACTGGTTTATATTTTTTCACTTTAAAATATCGGGACTTTCTTCCTATGCATCGGGACGCGGGACATTTGCTAGGAAATCGGGACTGTCCCGACCAGAGCATGTATGCATTAAGCCAATCGTGCTGTTAATCGATTCATTTTGGGTTTTTTTTTTTAAGTCGGCACAAGTGACAATTAAAGGCAAGTAGTTTTGGCTGGAATGAACGTGGAAATCTATCAAGCCTAAATATAACCGTATCGATATCATTGCAATTCCAGTATGTTGTACATAACTTCAACCAGGATATGAGCAACTTTGGGCCAGTTCCTTTAAACTCATGTAGCATCCAGGATCTGTATGACCGGTTTACCTACAAAGTTTTGATATTAATCCTATACATATCCATAACAAATACAATCCAAACACATAACGTGATTTTCTGAGAAACGTGCCCCTGATGCGCCGGTCGGCATTTGTGTGTGTTCTTTTGCAAGGGATTTAATACTTGGTGACGTATCAGTTTCTCTCGTGTTCTTCAATCATCCTCTCTTAGTATTTCAGTTTAGGCTTTAACTGATATGTTTCTATTGCAACCTCGTTCCCTTTTATTAGCACCAGTATAAATGCTCATTTGATTACTATGCAGGTTAAGGTATAGTAGAACCTAATATTTTAACGCTACTTCCTGTGGCCTTAACTAAAATGCATTATTAATTATGGATTTTCAATAATAGTTTAGACTCTAAAATGTATTCAAACACTTACAGTTCAAATCAGTGATCGAGGCTTGGGTTGACAATATTAAACTTGCAATAAAGTGTATACAGTATTAGACAAGTGTAGCTGTTATAAACCACCCCTTTCTTTCAGGACTGTGTGATTATGAGGACCCGCTGGATGTGCCTGCAGTGATTTTAAATGCTATAGAAACATTACAGAAAACTGCAAACAACATGCGTGTGATATTCAAATAGTGGAATGGGTAATAATGGACATTCTGCAACAGCCAATTGAACTGCAACATAAACCCGTTTACTTCCACTTTGAAATGGGAGGGATCCATAAGCAATCTTCTGGCCTATTCATCAAAGTGTCGTTTCCCAAAAAGACTTCTTAATTAATGACTGTTTTGCAACAGTTTTCGCGACTGTTTTTGTTTCACCAAAATGGCATACGTTCTTTCGTTTCGAAACTATTTTTTGAAAAAAAAAAAAAAATGATCAATCACTTAGACTTAAGAAAAAGCGAAAAAAAAAATGCTTCGGGAAAACTAAAATCAAACGAAATCTCAAAACCGACATTGATAAATGGAGCCCTTTATCACACACCTTTACAAGTGTGATAAGTGCAGTTTTGCAGCTGCGTTTTTGTATAATTCATAGTTCCCTTGAAATGGTGCCAACTATTGCTCAGACAATAGACGAACTTTAGTACTGAGGCCCAGCGCGATGGGTTAAACGTTTTTATTATTATTATTATAAGTTTACATATTCTGTCCAAATTATTTATTTAGAGGTCCACCCACAAAAAGAAAAAAAAAGACTAAACTGAACAAAAAATCTACCGCAATAAACGCAGTACAGGACGGACATGTTTAAAATGTTTGTTTTTAAAGTTTAACCTGTCGAAAACGAAAGCAAAAATGTGCAAGGCTGCAGTACTTTCTTCAGACGGCTTATTAAATTTCATCAGTTTGCCCCCCTTAGGCACCCACCCTACATCCCAATACCACTGTACACACAGAGTTCACATCTTTATGATACTATACACAGGTAGATACTCACAGCCGCACCCCGCCATCACAACTTATTTTCGAAATGTTTTAATACGACACTGGAGATGAATGCGTCTTCCTCTTATTAATGCGTGGAATGAAACAGACATTAGCGCCACCTACGATTCAAGGAGACTGCAACTGTGATGTCACTGTTCTGAAAGGATTCTGCAGTTTAATGCAATTCTGAGAGGTCTCAAGTGTGACTATGATGTCACTGTTCTGAATGGACTCTGCAGTGTGATGGAATTCCGAGAGGTGCCTCAGGTGTGATTGTGACGTCACTGTTCTGAACGGACTCTGCAGTGTGATGGAATTCCGAGAGTTGTCTCAGGTGTGATTGTGACGTCACTGTTCTGAACGGACTCTGCAGTGTGATGGAATTAAGAGAGGTGCCTCAGGTGTGATTGGCAGGTGACCTCTCAGGTGCTGATTGGTGACATCAGGGTGGTTGGACGGACTCTGCACTGAGTCTTAATATGTTTCTGATGAGTCATTTTTTATTCAGAGAAATCTTCACAGCTTTTAAAACGTTGGGAATGTGAGCTTTTTTTGTGATTTTTCACCGTGTAATTCTGATATTTCATAAATCCAGAACAGACAATATATATATATATCTATATATGTATATGGAATATAATAGTGTGAAATATTCCTTATGTTTGCCAGATTGCAGACAATTAAACCTGAGGTTATGAAAATACTTAATCAAATCATAGCATCCAGTTTGATACAAAAAACTACAGTCCAAGTGGCTTTGATCCAACACAGGATTTCCTGTTTCTGTGGCTTACAGGCTCTTATTGTGTTGTGTGTGTGGTTCCAGGAGCTTGCTTCCACAGAACCCCTTCATGGAGTTCTAAATATGTTTCATCAACATAAAGCATGTCATGCTTTTTATTCAGTAGAAAGCCTGTCTTGACACACAGCTTCAACTTAAAACGTTGGCAATGTAGACCAGAAAGAATCATTTTGTGAAACTGAGCTGCAATTTCTCAGCACGTTTATTAAACTAAATAAAAGGTTTGAAAATATTTTTGAGGCCAAAATAAATAATTAAACAAACGATGGATGAACAGACAAACAAACATTGAGTCAAACAAACTTATATTTACGTTTATATATATATGATATATATATATATATATATATATATAGAGAGAGAGAGAGAGAGAGAGAGAGAGAGAGAGAGAGTACCAATCAGCAATATTCATGTTATGTTTGTCAACTATAAGTAGGCAGGCAATTAAACTTGAGGTTATGAAAATACTTTATCATATCAGAAGCAGCCAACCAGCAGCTGCTAACACCATTCGTGTCACCAGTACCTATGCAGATAAGAATATTGAAAAATAGCTTTAGCGTCCAGTTTGATAGAAAATCCTACAACCCAAGTGGCTTGGATCCAACCCAGGATTTCATCTTCCTGTGGTTTACAGGCTCTTATTGTTTCTGCAACAAGAAAAAAAGATGGAACTGCTACTCACTGCTAAAAGGTTGTGTGCATCGGTTATTACATTCAGCTTGCTTCCACAGAACCCCTTCATGGAAGTTGTTAAATCATTATTACCTACATGCACCCCTACATAAAGCAGGGAATGCTTCAGAACCTTGAAGAAGCCTCTCCTCGCCTCGCTCTGAAGCCTGTCTGCAAACTGACACACAGACACGTCATCTGTATTGGTGAGTGAAAAAGCTACCAGGCCACTTTTGACCTCAGGTGCGGTTGTTTAAAGCCGCGCTGACGTGGAGAATACAGAGCGGTACAAACTGAGAGCGGCACGGCTGATGTCATGAGCAGCGTTTCTCTGTGATGTGTCCTGGAGTGCAGAAGGAGAAACTTGAGCTCTGATTGGCTGAAAGATCCTGAACAGTCTATAATAAAACTTTATTTTTAAAATCGCTGAAACATATATACCATTTATAACCAAAACATTATTATTATTATTATTATTATTAATAATAATAATAATAATAATAATAATAATAATAATAATAATAATAATAATAATACATTGCTACTAACTGTGTATCAGAAATCCTCACAAGATGAGTGGGCATCCAGCAATCTAAAGGAGACCATCTTTTGTTCTATAAATCATGTGTCAAAAACAGCACCAAAATTAAGCGTTGCACAGTGATTGAATTTATATTGGAACAGTGTGACATTTATTACAGGAAAACTTTACAGATTTCCAGGCAAAAACTCATCTGTATAAATGGGTAATTGTATGTAAAAAATAACATGATATCTTTAACAATTGTTAATTGGATAAGGGTGTCTGCTTAGAAATAAATAATAATAGCTGAGATAGAATATCAAGCATTGCACAGTGATTGAATTTATATTGGAACAGTGTGACATTTATTACATGAAGCGGACAGTTTAGGCAAACAGGTTCATACATTACAAAACACATTACATTTATATTTCTTAATTGAAAACAAGAAACACATTAGAATCGTTAAGTTGTTCAGAAAAAATGGGTGTTATCATTTATTGCTCAACAAATGTCACTTTTCTAAACCCACAGGGAAAAGTTATCCTCTATAAGGTGAAAACTGCAGTCAATATCTGTCTTATTAAACCTCTGATGCCAGAGGGCAATAGGATTTTGACTATTCACTGCTGAGTGATGACTGTTATACTGTATTAGCCAATTTGGTTGCAAGTTTCAATAGAATTGTTTAGTAAATGGCTTTGAATAGAATGCCAAAGAACCCTGTTTTCTACTGCCTTGTCTGGATCATAAAACCAGCCTGTTACTGGTATCACCTTCCAGTATCCAACGGGCGGCCTTTTGATGTGAATTCTGAGTACAGTTAGTAATGGAAACACAAAGCAGGACATTAGTGGTCATTTGCATAAGAAGGAGCCATTTCATTCCTTGGAAAGGATCTTACAATCTACAATGCTACGATATACAACATCCTTTCTCCTGTTGCAACTTTTCAATTGCCTTTTTATACTCCTTCTTAAGATCATCAATTTCTTTATTTCTTCTTCTTAAGATCATCCATTGCCTCTTCATTCTTCTTCTTAAGATCATCAATTTCTTTATTCTTCTTCTTCTTAAGATCATCCATTGCCTCTTCATTCTTCTTCTTAAGATTTTCAATTTCCTTCTGGAGTTTCGCTTCTGTTTCCTTTCTTTTCTTCTCTCGCTCGTAGAACCTGCTGGCATAGAAGGGGATGTTGTTTTTTTTCACCATGTTCTCTACTTTCTCCATAAGTTCTTTGATCTGCTCCCGATCCTTTAGGTCTTTTCCATTGATCGCATGAAACCTGTTCCCACACGACTCTACCAGCTGCTTGAAGCCTGTGGGACCTTTGTTAAAAAAATCCTCCATTTGTTCATCATCCAGACAATCCCTATGAGTGAACAGCACCATCATGTATTTCAAAGCATCCTCACCAAACATCTCCTGGATTATCTGCATAGTTTTCTTCTCTTCCTCAGGGGATCGACCCACCTTTAAAACCAGGAGGAAAGCATGAGGTCCTGGGTAGGACAGCTGAATGCATTTCGCAATCTCGCTTAGAACTTCCTCATTGGAGAGCTTTGTGTCAAACAAGCCTGGAGTGTCGACCACAACAACACGTCTCCCTGCAACTTCTCCTTCTCCCTTCTCACACGCCGTTGTTACTGAGGAGTCACTGAACGAAGATTGAAACTGTTTGTTGCCCAGGATGGCGTTTCCTGCTGCACTCTTTCCAACACCAGTCTTACCAAGTAGCACCAGCCTCAGAGAGTTTCCACACACTGTACAAAAAAAAAATTCCATTATCACAAAACTTTAAAAAACAAACCCAAGTGTGATAAGTGCAGTTTTGCAGCTGGGTTTTTGTATAATTCATAGTTCCCTTGAAGTGGTGCCAACTATTGCTCAGGAAATAGACGAACTCCTCCTAGTACTGTACAGGCTCCGGGCTATGACCACACAGGGTTTAACTTTGTTTTTAATACGTTTACATATTCACTCCAAATGATTTATTTAGAGGTACACCCACGAAATATATTTAAAAACTGATTAAACTTAACACAAGAATATCTACCGCAATAAACGCAGTACAGGATGGCAATGTTTATTTATTTATTTATTTATTTATTTTTAAGTTTAACCTGTCGAAAACGAAAGCAAAAATATGCAACGCGGTATTTAAATAATTTATTATAAAATGACTCTATTAAAAACAAATAAACACAGGAAGTGGAGAAAACGATGGATAAACTTCACAAGAATATCGAATGTTTCCTTTCGTTTTCAATATTATGTCAAGTTTTACTTTAAACTGTTAAAGCGATTAAAAATATATTTTATTTATTCTTTAATTAAACAGAGGCAAATACACAGGTGAACGTCTCGAGAAACGTTTTGTTGCGTTCAATTTATTTAATAGTAACTTTTGTGCGACAAGTACACCGAATACGTAGGCGGGCACCGATAGTGAATTCTGTAATAACTTTATTTTCACTTTTTTAAAACGGTGATTTCACGGCTGTATTAATAATATTTCAAAATACTTTATATTCGTATTTACTGTACATAAGGGAACTGTTGGAAATTATAAGGTATTTTTTTAAAAGTTTAACCTGTCGAAAACGAAAGCAAAAATGTGCACCGTGAATACATTATCTGCAGTACTTTCTTTCTTTAGACAGCTTGTTAAATTTCATAAGTTTGCCCCCCTTAGGCACCCACTTTATATCCCAATACCACTGTACACACAGAGTTCACATCTTTATGATACTATACACAGGTAGATACTCACAGCCCCACTCCGCCATCACAAATTATTTTAAAAATGTTTTAATACGACACTGGAGATGAATGCGTCTTCCTCTTATTAATGCGTGGAATGAAACAGACATTACCGCCACCTACGATTCATGGAGACTTGAACAGTAGACAACAGACTAAAAAACTTAATGTGCAGATTTTGTTTTCTTCTGAACAATGTTCTACATGTATCTAAGTTGTTTCTAACGGATAAGGACATTTGTGAATTAATGTGAGGAGTGTGTTGTGGTTTTGTTGTTTACAGAACTGTAAACAGAAGTCACATGGTTACCCTATGCGCAATAAACACCCTGTAAACTGTAACTGTAAGGTGGACCATTTTGTTTCAAGAACTGGAAGACTGGCTAGAAGACTGGCTCTACCTCCTCTACGCTCCCCTGCTTCCAGAGCCCGCTTTTTCTCCACCCTTGCTCCGCAGTGGTGGAATGACCTTCCTACAGATGTCAGGACTGCCCAGTCCCTGACCACCTTCCGACACCTCCTCAAGACTCACCTCTTCAGACAGCACCCGTAGAACTCCTCTTTTTTCCCCCTGGGACACTTATTACTCTTCCTTAAATGCGCTTTACTTGCTCTTATCTGCCCCATATTTTACTGCATTTAATCCTGTACTTTAGAGTACTGTAATCTGTCACAAGTTTTATTTAATCTGTAGTATTTTGTATTTAATTATATCCTGATGTAACTATCACTGACACTGTTATCTGCTCCGTTATTGAATCGTATTTTGTCATACTTGTACTTGCTAGAACCGAAGTCATTGTATTTATCTTGCTCTTAATTGTATTAATACTTGTACTGTGATTGTTGAAATGTATTTGTTTACGACTGTAAGTCGCCCTGGATAAGTGGGTCTGCTAAGAAATTAATAATAATAATAATAATAATAATAATAATAATAATAATAATAATAAAAAAGAAGCAAAGTTAACCTTTATTACATGAAAGACAATATAAAGGGGAAATGGATACAAGCGGTACAACGCCGGGTCCCTGTGAGTACGGCATTTAAATAATTTATTATAAAACGACTCTATTAAAAACAAGTAAACACAGGAAGTGGCAAAAACGATGTATAAACTGTACAAGAATATTGAAAAATTGCTTAAACATCCAGTTTGATATAAAAACCTACAACAACCGAAGTGGGTTGGATCCAACACGGGCTCTTATTGTTTCTGTATCAACAAAAACATGGAACTGCTAACCACTGCTAAAAGGCTGTGTGCGTGCAAAGCTTCCATCGGCTATTACACTCAGCTTGCTTCCACAGAACCCCTTCATGGAAGTTGCTAAATATAGCATTATTACCTACATACACCCCTACATAAAGCATGGAATGCTTCAGAACCTTGAAGTGCCCCCCTTAGGTGCTTTGACTGAGAGTTCAGGAGCTGCTCTTCAGTCCTAATCGCATACCATATATGCAACATAGGCTAGATCAGCCAAAGTGTCTTTATAGAAGTAAGAGCCAGCACCATCTAGTGATCTGCTGGTTTTTAAAGACACTGGCAAATGTAAGCATCATTAAACCTGTGATGCCAGAGGGCAATAGTGTTTTGACTATTGACTGCTGAGTGATACTGCATGTTATAAAGTATTAGCCAATAGAATAGTTTATTGTTATAAATTAGTAATTTTGCAGACGCTCTTATCCAAAGTGACTTACAGAGACTAGGGGGATACTATCAATCAATCAATCAATCTTTATTTTATATAGCGCCTTTCAAAGTAGACCACCATCACAAAGCGCTTTACAAGATGCAGTAACAAGAAAATCCATTAAGTACAGTGAAAAATGCATACCGTAAAACTATGTAAGATTACTAACATCTGCAATCATGAAAAAGCTGCCTGCACACAACCTTATAGAAACGACATCAGTAAATTACAACACTCCAGCACCGTCATTAAATGGTGTGTCAGTGGGTAATAACAGTTTGTATTGTAATAATAATAAAAACAGTAAAATCCACTAAAGACAGTCCTGTAAATATCGGAACACAAGCGTGTATTAAGGTAGGCTTGCAGCACAATAAAAATTAAAAAAAAAAAAAAAAAAAAACAAACAAACATGGTTTTAAAATTAATAAAAGCAATAAGTATCATCATTGGTAAGCATGGACTATCGATGAAAAATTATCCAGCAACGAATCTTTTGCAGAACAAACGCATGAATACTATGTTAATACGAAAAATAAGTTCATACTGTTTGCCCATAACACACTCAAAAATGCTTCAAACTGTTTAAAGATTAACAATGAAATCAATACAAGTACCAGTTTTATCACAAAATCAAATTGGTAAGCTCGCTGTGTGTGTATTGGCTTTAAAAGAGACCCGGCGTCTATTTACCATATTTCCCAGAAACCCCTGCGCTTATTAGAGACCCGGCGAGTTTTGGAGACCAGCGATTATTTGAAGTTTTATGGTAATACATGATAGCAGCATAATATATTAAATAGTAGCAAAAACACAGCAGCTATCAGGCTTAAAGAGCATGAAAAGCAAGAGAGAACAGGCAGGTCTTGAGAGTTGTTTTAAAGCGAGTGACAGTGGGACCATCACGCACCAAAGCTGAGTTCCAGAGTCAGAGCCATGAATCTAAACGAGCGTTCTCCAAGAGTGGTGCACTTTTGCTTGGGGATAACAAGCAGGCCAGAGTCGGAGGACCTCAGCATAGCGGGTCAACAAGTTGAGGAGGTTCTCAGGACCAGTGTGATGAAGGGCATTTAAACACGATTTAGTTAAGAATATGCCTTGTTTTGCCACAAATACTGTACCGGTGCGTAGAAAATATACAAATAAATCACTATCTTATTTTGCTTCTATCTCTTGCTTCGATATTCTTTATGCATGAACAGGTTTTGTTTGTGGGATACCTTTTATATAGGCTTAGCTAAAATGGGTATAAAACACATATACACACTGGCTTTCTAGACCAAAAGAAAGCGTAGCCTATTCTTTGAAGTGGAACTTTAACTTCAGGCAAGAAAATTCCTCAGAAAAACCGTGCGCCCGCCCTTGGAGGTGATCCAAACTGTAAAACCTGATATCACACAATGACATCATGTGCTTGTGTGTATTTATTGACTCAATATGCGATATTGTAGCGAACACATCTGAACGTGTTTCATTGTAATAATGCGAAGTTACTTGGCTTAACCGCTTAAAAAAACACAAACACGCCACAGAATCCTATAGTTCTCATTACGCTATTGATAATTAGGCTGCCACGAGTGTTCGTTCCAAATTGTATTTGATTTCTATGTGGTTATTTAGAAAAAAAAAAGCTTTACAGAGACTAAGGTTTAGATAACAATACTTATTTTCTTCATTGTAACGAATAATGTACAGGTTATTTGAAAGGGGACTTGTGGGGAGTAATACCCTACATTTAAACATGTCATTTATAACAAACTTGCAGTATAAAGTGACAATCGTTCTCTTGTTAAATTATCTATCTATCTTTTAAAGAAAGTGAAATGTTTTTGTGTCTGGCGTCTTTGACGCAGGGGGTCTAAAAGTGCTTAATAAATCATTTCCTTCCTCATAATCATGGACTAGAATAATAGCCTATCCCTCTGTGAAACAATCTGACTGTCATATTTAAACTAGGTATTAAAACAACACTTTAAAATAATGACCGCAAATTCCAAACGAATTCCAGCAGAGTCCCACAAGAATCCCACCTGGATATCTTCTGCACTTCCTTGGAGTTCTGAACTCTTTCATTTTCAATTCTGTTAAGTCATGTGGGTTTAATTACACGTATTCATTCTATGTTTCTTTGGAACATATTGTGCTGATCACATGTATAAGGCAGAATTATATATATCTCTTTATTTTTATATAGCGACTTTCATAGTGGACCACCATCACAAAGAGCTTTACAGAGGTAGGCTGTGAACTGTGCCTTCCAATAGGATGTTGATTTAACATCTCATCTGCAGGATGGAGCACAAGGAGGTGAAGTGACTTGCTCAGGGTCACACAGTGAGCCAGTCAGTGGCAGAGGTACATTAATTATACATGAATTAAAATATGAAAATGTTGCATGGTTTTGCGCATACCTCGGCTCTTCTGACTATCATTGTCACGTATGTTACTGCTTTTTTTTAAAAAAAGAAATAAGCAGAAGCCTGTCGCTCTTCTGGAAAAATAAAGTGAAAGCGCAACGACAAAGGTGAAGAACATCTGAATTATTTTTCCAGGCTGTCAGTTGTATGCTGGCAGAGAAGCATTTCAGCTAATTGCTGTTTAAAAAAAAAAAAAAAGCTATGACGCAGAATACCACTAAATACATGAACATACTTGTATGTATATATTCTTTATCCATCTAGGGTTGTCTGACAGCCTCTTGCCACTCTTCTCTAATATTGTTTTCATCTGAAATCCCCTTTGCGCGTTTCAGGTGGATCAGGTTTCTAACTAAACTTGAAAATATTAGTGTGGCGCTTACAGCCAGGTACTGTCTGGCCAGAAGTGTTGCGGCCCCCTATAGCATTAACTGATTCTGCTTCATAAGAATGAACCCTGCTGAATAATGTTACCTTGTTAACATATTGAATTCCACACCGCTTTGGAGTTTTCCATACACTTAACGAAAAACTCACTAGAAATATTTTGACATTTCGAGATCTAACATGAAATACTGCTGTACTACTATTATGGCTTCCGGAAGACTTTGTTTCGCGATATCATTTTGTAGTTTCTTTGATTACATCATGATGTTAAATAAAATATCAAAATAATGTTCATATATATATATATATATATATATATATATATATATATATATATATATATATAGTCTCTATTCCAAAAATTCTAGGTGATGCAAAACTTTTGGCCATAGCTGTTGGAGCTCATGGAGTGAACAGTTCAAAATATTTAGTTTAAACATGCAATCATGATATAATCATACCATACTTAAAATGCACAACTAAAACGTTTTAAATACACCACCACCACTGCATTAATAACTAATAATAATCTCTTTAGCTCCTAATTGGACAATTTGGTTATACACACGCTCAAGGCGCGGCTAGCAGGTTATAGCAGCCAATCAAAACGAAGCGGAATCCAGCGAGAGGCCAATCAGCTTCTTCCAAAACAAACATTTCCCCCCAACTTGTGTTCAGCACGTAATACTTGGGGCGGCTCGACCTGGAAGTAGAAATAGAAATAGACCGGTGTGTGCTATGACGATGAGTTTATCTGTATGTTACTGTACAGAGACGGGCTTGAATGTAGCTTGCATGAAAGCGCCGTCAAACATTTCAAATAAATATACTCACCCACGCATTTATACATTCTTGATGCGCCGTCCACAATGGAAACAGCAGCTAGTTTTAAGATCGGTGACGTTTTCACCTACGAAAGTTTGATTCACGCAGTGGCCGGTTCTTTGGTAAGTCTCAAATAACCATATTTTTTTTAAGTAGTGTTTTATGCGATGTTGGGTTGTGATGAGGACAGAAACTGACAGTTACAAGAAGTGTCCTGTAAAAAAAAAAAAAAATGCAATACATTTAAAGTTCGTGTTTATAAGCTCTAGGTTTAGTAAAACAGATACCGCAACGTTTTCTGTTGGATGAGTTCAGGTGTCACAGAATGCTGAGTACGAGTTAAATACAATATATATCCATGTCGTTACCAGAAAAACATAGTTCCTTTTTTTTTTTTTTTTTAAGGAACTGTTTTTGACAAAATCTTTCCCTGTCCATGTCTCTTTGTGTGTGGCATTTTGACAGGCATCAGTGTTGGTAATACAATATGATTTATTTATTTGACAGACACCATTTTCCTAGGCGACTCACACAGGTGTTACAGGGCAGTACAGGGTTCCAATGCAAGATTCATATTTAAATACAGTGTAGTTTACAGTCAGTGCAAATAGTACTACTACTAGAATACAATATGAACTGGAATGCAGCAAGTTAAGATTACAACAAGTTATATCAACAATGACATAGCAGTGCAAGGATAGTGCATCAGCTGAAGATCCAGTGAGGTGGTGCTGAGGTCAGGCAAGTCCAGTGCAGAGCAGGAGGGGCGGATCAAGAGATCTACAGGTGCAGTCTAGACAGGTGGTTTGTGAGATGAATTGGCCAATCACATGATGTGCTTTATTGCTGCATTCTTAAAAAAAAAAAAAAAAAAAAAATCAGTTCTAGAAGTACAGTAATCCCTGATTATATATCTGTATGATCCTGCATGATTTTTAAATCTTTCCTGTTTAAAATCGGTGTAAGTCTGACTGTGCAGTCCTTCAGAGTCATGTGTTTTTCTTTCTAAATTTAGAATTTTTTAGGTATGTAAAATCCTTCTTAACAGAATGGAAAAAGTAGCATTACAATAAATACAATCCTTGAATTACAGGATATACCTGGACAGTACAAACTGCAATAGAGTTTTTTTTTTTAATGGGTTTAAATACTTTGTCAATGACAGAGATACAGTATTAGATTTTACAGCAGCTCTGTAATCCAGCACTTTTCTTTACAAACTTGGGAGAGAATGAGGTTAATGCTCTCTTTCTTTAATAGGTGGGGGTCTAATTAATGCTTCCTCTGTATATATATATATATATATATATATATATATATATATATATATATATATATATATATATATATATATATATATATATATATATATATATATATATATATATATATATATAAATATACATACATACAAACAGGTAGTGGACAAAAAATGGAAACCCCAATGTAAAGTCACTTAATAGGGTGTTGGGCCTCTATGGTATCCTGCTCTGTGGAGTTCTCATCGGACCGTTTTTGATGAAACTGGCTGCTCGCACCCCAGGTTGAAATTTGCAGTCAATTGATCTGCTGTTGCTCACCTGTTTTGCCTTGGACTTGGAATTAATGCATGGATATCACGATCCTGGAGTATGCGCCCGCTGTTGCCCTTTGCTGATGATGTCTTTCCCTCGGAGCTGACATCACCTTAGACACCGTTGCTTGTGAAACATCAGCAAGTTGAGCTGTCTTGGTCACTGACGTTCCTGCCAAACGCACCCCAACAATCATCCCTCTTTCAAAGTCACTGAGGTCTGCTCTTGCAGCCATGCTAGCCATAATTATAGGCAACCAGGCCTGTCCAGCATTTTTATACATGACCCTAAGCATGCTGGGATGTTATTTGCTTAATTAACACATGAGCCACACCTGTGTGGAAGCCCTTGCTTTCAATATACTTGGTGTCCCTCATTTACCCAGGTGTTTCCATTTTTTCATGTCCACTACCTGTGTGTGTATGTGTGTGTAGGCCTGTCTATCTCTCTATCTATCTATCTATCTATCTATCTATCTATCTATCTATCTATCTATCTCTCTCTCTCTCTCTCTCTCTCTCTATCTATCTATCTATCTATCTATCTATCTATCTATCTATCTATTTCTGTTTTACATTTTGAAAGACTGTCCTGACAGTAGAAACCCAGTCTGGTCCAGGCTCTGACTTCTACACCGTCTCATTTTGTTGAATGACTCCCTCGCTCCTGTTTTGTTCCTCTCTGTTTCCAGGGCAGTGTGACTGCAATGACAGTGTTCTACCCGCTGGACTCTGCGAGGCTCCGATTGCAAGGTACCCCTTTAAAAACAGCTTGGAACAGCGTGGGAATGAGACTCCCGCTGCACAGCAGTGTGATCCAGTCCTGGTTTTACTAGGAGTTTAATAATAAGACACACCTGAGCTTGTTAGCTAGACACACTGGGGGCTATTCAAGCTGGTAGCTGTAAAACCTGGAATGGGTGACACTGCTAAGCAGTAGGAGTCTTATTTCCATCCTTGAATAAGACTCCCATTGCATAGCAGTTAGATCCATTCATGGAACTTCATAAGACGCACCTGAGCTTGTTATCTGTATACACTGTGGTTAATCAAGCTGGTAGCTATTTAAGCTCAATAATAATAAGCTACATAATTAAGCTACATAATAATAATAATAATAATAATAATAATAATAATAATAATAATAATAATTAGTCTTATTTCCATCCCTGTAATTGTAACTTACTTGCTCTGTCACATTATAATATAACGTAACAAATTTAGATATTTATCAGGGATGGAAACAGGACTCCCATTGCACAGCAGTGTGATCCATTCCAGGTTTTACTGCTACCAGCTTGATTAACCCCCAGTGTGTCTAGGTAACAAGCTCAGGTGTGTCTTATTATTAAACTACTAGTGAAACCAGGAATGGATCACACTGCTGTGCAACGTCTGATTCCCATCACTGTCATCACATGTATCGTGACGCATGTCATATCGTGACATTGGTGTATCACGACACTCCTGGTCCATGGAAGTCAGCCAAGGGTCAAACTCAGGCCGCTTGCCAAAATGTTGGTCTAAGCACTGACCTGCCTGATTGCTGTTTTTAATGAGAGGTGGTTTTTTCATCCCCAGTTGACGAGAAGAGGAAAGCGAAGTGGACGCCCGCTGTCCTCGCGGAAATCATCAGAGAGGAGGGGCTGTAAGTTCACAGATTCATACGCATGCAGTCACACCAAGATAGGGGTCTGAACAGAGGGGTACAGGGGCGGTAAAAGCACCCATCCCTAGCTGGTTTGTTTCAATGTCCATGTAGGGAACACGAAATAGATATTTCCTATTTGTGACTCCTCTTCTCTTACTATTTTACATTAATTGCGTGCACAGCCTAGTAAAGTCATCAATTAAATTAGACAATCACTAATTTAATTGATTAAATTATGATTATAATTGAGATCTTTTATTTAACATCATGTAATCAAATAAACTACAAAATGATATCGCAAAAAAAGTCTACTGGAAGCCATAAGTGGTATTTCATGTCAGATTTTGAAATATCACATTTTTCAATCTGTTTTCCATTAAGTGTATGATAAAACTACAAAGCGGTGTGCAATTCAATATGTTAACGTAACATTATTCAGCAGGTTTCATTCGACTTTAAAAAGCAAAATTAGTTCATTCTATAGGGTGATGATGCACAGCTGTGCAGAAGCAGTGAATTGTTCTAATACATTAGCACACTGCTGTAAAACAGGCATGTGACAGGCGGTCGGGCTGGTAAATAGGAGGCTTGGTGGTCCAGTGGTTAGAGAAAGGGGCTTGATACCAGGAGGTTCAAATCCCGGCTCAGCCACTGGCTCAGAGTGTGTGACCCTGAGCAAGTCACTGAACCTCCTTGTCCTTTGGATGAGATGTAAAACCGAGGTCCTATTGTAAGTGACTCTGCAGCAGCAGTTGTTGATGATGCATGGTTCACCCTCTAGTCTCTGTGAATAATAAAATCTCAGGCCCAGGTGAAGGTGATACATGGCAGCTTTGTTTTAAAGGTGTTGTTTCACCTTGTGTGTTCCAGGCTGGCTCCCTACAGAGGCTGGTTCCCTGTCATCTGCAGCCTCTGCTGCTCCAACTTCGTCTATTTCTACACCTTCAACAGCGTCAAGGCCTGCTGGCTCAGAGGTCACCGCTCCACCCCGGCAAGGACCTCGTTGTAGGCATCATCGCAGGTACGCAGAGGTGGCTAGCTTGCTGCCCGAAAAAAAAAAATGCAGTGCTAACCATCTTTAAAATCCATTCTCTTATTAATTATTATTGATTAGTCATTTAGCAGATGCTTTTATCCAAAGAAACTTAGACTAGGGGGTGAACTATGCATCACAACTGCGGACCTTGTTTGTTTTATGTCTCATCTGAAGGAAGGTGCACAAGGAGGTTAAGTGACTACCTGTTATTAGCTTTATTTACGTTGTTGAGAGACCGAGGTTCACTGGTTAGCCTATCTCAACTGTTCTTGATGTTTTCTCAGGAGTGGTCAATGTGCTTCTGACCACGCCCCTCTGGGTGGTCAATACCCGCCTCAAACTGCAGGGGGCGAAGTTCAGAAACAGTGACATCAAGCCCACCCACTACAGTGGCATTCTGGGTAAGAGCATCTCTGGCTTTAATTATAGGAGTGCTGTAATTTCTGGTCTGATTGAAGATGTTTAATTGAGAATGTCATTCCCACACTGCTCTGTGTCCCAGATGCGTTCCGGCAGATCCTGTTCTCTGAGGGGCTCCCCGCTCTCTGGAACGGGACCCTCCCCTCCCTGCTGCTGGTGCTGAACCCCGCCCTGCAGTTCATGGTCTACGAGGGACTGAAGAGAGAGCTGAGGAGAGGGGCCAGCGGGGAGGAGAGGGAGAGAGAGAGGGCTGAAGAGAGCTGAGGAGAGTGGCCAGCGGGGAGGTGAGAGGGAGAGAGAGGAGAGGGGCCAGCGGGGAGGTGAGAGAGAGAGAGAGAGAGGGGCTGAAGAGAGAGTGGAAGAGAGGGGCCAGCGGGGAGGTGAGAGGGAGAGAGAGAGGGGAGAAGGGGCTGAAGAGAGAGCTGAGGGAGAGGGGAGAGGGGGGAGGTGAGAGTGGGCAAGCGGGAAGAGAGAGAGAGGGCTGAAGAGAGCTGAGGAGAGTGGGCAAGGGGAGGTGAGAGGGAGAGGAGAGGGGAGGGGGAGGAGAGAGGAGAGGAGAGGTGGGGGGGGGGGAGGGGCTGAAGAGAGCTGAGGAGTGGGGGTAGTAGAGAGGGGAGAAGAGAGAAAGGAGGAGGGGTGAAAGGAGATTAGATAGGTGATGAAATCATAGGGGAGGTTTGGTCACAACACCACAGATGGTTGGTTCAAACAATTGCTAGTACAGTAATCCGTCACCTATCCGACTGCGGTTGCAGGGGGACCAGAGTAAGGGTGGATATGTAAAGAGGCGGATAACTAAATCCTGTTTAAATACCATTATACACAGCTGAAACAATTACAGTGCTATATTCACACAATTCTTGTTTTGAGATTCAGCTTTTATTAGGGAGCTCTCCTAAATCCCTTGTTTAGAAAGATACAGTGTATTAATGCTTGTGACAGGGTAGCCGTCTGCCGTGTGGGTGAGTGCATTCACTGCTGAATGACAGGCAGGAGATCGAGACGGAGGTTGAAGTTGATACACCCCGAGAGGGGCAGGCAGGAACAGGATTTTTATTTACAACACACTGAACAGATCACGTGACACTACCAGCAATGGCAGCGCATGGATCACATACAACACAGTGTACAAAAACTTTGGTAGGATCAACAATCTCTGAACTAATATTCTCTGTTCAATAATAAACTAAGGTAGGATCCTGAGTCGCTCATCCACTTAAAGCGCTGCCACTGAGAGCGCAGGATGAGTCACACAGCTTGGACGGTGCCGGTTCGCTTCCAGGCTGTGCAAAGAGGCTGAACTTTGCTGGGGACTCATGAAAAACCGGCAGAGATTGCTTCTCCTCATCGCACAACAGCGCCCCCTACTGGCCAGACACAGAGCACATTCAGAGTGGAAAAGAGGCAGGGCTGGTCTCTGTTCTCTGGGATCGGTAGCCCGTCCACCTCTGGATTGTTCAGCTTAAAAGCAATTCTGGTTTTAGGCTTGTGAGATCGGAGGACACTCACACGCCCTCAGAAGGTCTGTGCTGTGTCGGGACCCGCTACGTTGAGGAGAGAAAATATAATTGGACATTCCAAATTGGGGGGGAAAATAAAATAATAATTGGTCACTCTAAATTTAAAGATAATAATAATAATAAACTAACATTGCTGAAGAGCTTGATCAGAGTAATGGCGGATATGTGATGGACGGATAACTAAATCCTGTTTAAATACCATTGGATTACTGTAAATGGATAATGTTTAACAAATAGTTTAATCTGTTTTGTTAAAAAAAAAAAAGTGAATTTACGAACTGTATTTGATGGTTGTATGAATCCCCTTTTACATTATTATAGTTATTTTTTATTGCTGTTTAATGAATGAATGACTGAATTACTGTGTTTTTTTGCTTTCTCTAGTTCTCCTCTCTGGAGGTGTTTGTGATCGCTCATCCATCGCTGCCACTGAAAGCAGGTCGTCACACCACTTGGACTGCAACCTACCCTCTACAGACAGTGCAGTCCATCCTGAGGGACTCACAAAGACAGACACACTGAGCCCCCTTCTAACACAACAGAGGACAGGGACACACAGCACATTCAGTGGAAAGATAAAGCAGGGCTGGTCTCTGTTCTCTGGGATTGTAAAGCCCGTCCACTGGAGAGGTAAAAAGCAATTCTGCAAAAAGGCATAGAGAAGCATTGTAAAGCCCACAGATAGGTATTGTAAAGCATACGTTGAGGAGCAGAAAAATAATTGGACATTCCAAATTGGGGAAAATAAAATAATAATTGGCTCTAAATTTAAAGCATAATAATAATAACAGAGAGGTCTGGTGAAAAGCATAGCGGATATGTGACGGGCAGATACACGATGGATTACTGTAAATGGATAATGTTTAACAAATAGTTTAATCTGTTTTGTTAAAAAAAAAAAAATAGGGATGAATTGTATTTGATGGAGAGAATCCGGTTTTACATTATTATAGTTATTTTTTATTGCTGTTTAATGAATGAATGACTGAATTACTGTGTTTTTATGCAGTTCTCCTCTCTGGAGGTGTTTGTGATTGGAGCCATCGCTAAAGCTGTCGCCACGACTGCAACCTACCCTCTACAGACAGTGCAGTCCATCCTGAGAGTGAGTGACACAGACAGACAGACTGACAGCAGAGCACAGGGGATACAGCACAGGGAAAGATAAAGCATAGGGAAGCACTGTAAACCACACAGAGGTCTGGTAAAGCATAGGGAAGCATTGTAAAGCACAGAGAGGTGTGGTAAAGCATAGGGAAGCATTGTAAAGCACAGAGAGGTCTGGTAAAGCATAGGGAAGCATTGTAAAGCACAGAGAGGTCTGGTAAAGCATAGGGAAGCATTGTAAAGCACAGATAGGTGTGGTAAAGCATAGGGAAGCATTGTAAAGCACAGAGACGTCTGGTAAAGCATAGGGAAGCATTGTAAAGCACAGAGACGTCTGGTAAAGCATAGGGAAGCATTGTAAAGCACAGAGAGGCATGGTAAAGGTCAAGTTCAGCACAGTTTTCATGTTCTTGTTCACGCTGATGCGTGTGGTTCTTGTCTCAGTTTGGGCAGCACAGACACAGCAAGGAGAGCAGGATCATGGGAAGCCTGAGAAGCATTTTCTACCTCTGGAGGGAACAAGTCAGGTGAGAATGGCAGGCTGGCCTCCTGAAGAACTACAGCTCCCAGCATCCCCCACCATTGCCGTAGCTGAGGGGCATGCTGGGAACCGTAGTCACAGCTAGGGCTGTGCCGATTCACTGTGTATCTTTGAATCATGATGCTTTCTTTACATGATGTATCGTGATCGAGGTCGGCATCGTTTGTATTGGGATAGAAGACCTCAGCTCCCAGCATCCTTCACCATTGCCGTAGCTGAGGGGCATGCTGGGAACCGTAGTCACAGCTCGGGCTGTACCTGTGTATCAAGACCATGCTCATTGTAGTTCTTGAATAAAGAATAAGCAATTATAATTACGCAGGTGTGCCAAGGTTCAGCTATAACTACATTAGAATTGCTGTTAATTAGGAATTGCATCGCTACAGTTGTAATTGACCGCAGATCGGTTTCGTAAATGAGAAATAACTGGCCTCCAATATCCATGCCCCTTTTTCAGGAAGCATGGGATTGTGGGATTGTTCAAAGGGCTGGAGGCGAAGCTGCTTCAGACCGTGCTGACGGCCGCCCTCATGTTCCTGCTCTACGAGAAGATGACCGCCGCGACCTTCAGGATTATGGGATTGAGGAGGACTCTCAGCCGCCGGTAGCCAGAGGATTCTCGTTGCCGTGGTGCTGCTAGCAGGGCAGGACGTCGCTTTAAACCTGCTGTCCCGGTTCACCCGTTCAGACCTGAATTATTTTTGTCAAGCAGAAGAATAAATTACTTTTATTGAGTATACATGAGAAAAGGACATTTTTATTTATTTATTTATTTATTTAACATATGCAGCTCTGGCCAAAAATTTAGCATCACCCTATAAAATGAACAAATTTTGCTTTATAAAGTCGAATGAAACCTGCTGAATAATGTTAACGTATTGAACCTCTTTGTAGTTTTATCATACACTTAATGGGAAACTGAGTTCGAAAAATGTAACATTTCGAAAATCTGACTGGCTTCCAGTCGACTTTTTGCGATATCATATACTTAACGAAAAACAGACAACATTGAAAAAATGTAACATTTCGAAGTCTAACATGAAATACTACTGTTGTGGCTTCCGGTAGACTTTTGGCGATATGATTTTGTCGTTTCTTGACATGATGTTAAATAATAAAAGATCTAAATGATGTTCTTACAGTTTTGTTTTTTTCGATGATGTCTCAATCCTAAAATTCTAGGTGATGCAAAACTTTTGGCGACAGCTGTACTTCTGCACTCTCTCAGACTGGGACCTAGGAGTCCTGTGAGGTCCCAGCGTGATTTCCGACGGCATGCGTTAACATGCGACTGAAAGGGTCAACACTCCAGCCCAGAGTCTCAACTCTCTTTACTCCAAACTGGGCCAGTTCTGAAATTGCAGTTCTGTAACTGGCACAGTCACATACATGTAGGATCCCCACAATCGCATAATAATCATACAGTACCTGAAAAGTAAAAATATATATATAAAATCGATCAGATTATAAACAATTGCAGTCAGAAATGTCTACAGGAGACTAGGAGTGTGTGATAAAGGTTATCCCTGTTATCCTGTTCACCAGCTAGATCGATAGACAGACAGTGAATAAGGTGCCCCATATTATTATTTATTTCTTAGCAGATGCCCTTATCCAGAGCGACTTACAATTGTTACAAGATATCACATTATTTTTACATACAATTACATTATTTTTTACATACAATTACCCATTTATGCAGTTGGGTTTTTAACTGGAACAATCTAGGTAAAGTACCTTGCTCAAGGGTACAGTAGCAGTGTCCCCCCACCTGGGATTGAACCCACGACCCTCTGGTCAAGAGTCCAGAGCCCTAACCACTACTCCACACTGAAACCGTGTAAGACTGCTTGCAAGCCTTCATTGAAGACTCCTGCAAGATACATTTCTGAAATGAGGTAGTTTGCCAAATGACCAATAGGTGGCAGTGCAGCTGCACATTCTGCAGAAAATCAATTTACTGACTCGCAGCTGTCACAGTTCCAGAGACGGCAGAAATTAGTTACTTAAAGGTCATTTCTAAAACCACTTTTGAGAAGCACCACCCCTGTGGTTGAAAACGGATACAGCCGGCAAGTCTGGTTAATAATGATCTAAGCAGAAACAGCATGGTAGAGAACACACCCTTATACAAGTGTGGCATACAATTACCCATTTATGCAGTTGGGTTTTTACTGGAGCAATCTAGGTAAAGTACCTTGCTCAAAGGTACAGCAGCAGTGTCCCCACCTGGGATTGAACCCACGACCCTCCGGTCAAGAGTCCAGAGCCCTAACCACTACTCCACACATAGTGACATCACAGCAAAGTGTAACAAAGCATAGGGAAGCATTGTAAAGCACAGAGAGGTGTGGTAACGCATAGGGAAGCACTGCAAAGCACAGAGAGGTCTGATAAAACATAGGGAAGCATTGTAAAGCACAGAGAGGTATGATAAAGCATAGGGAAGCATTGTAAAGCACAGAGAGGTCTGATAAAACATAGGGAAGCATTGTAAAGCACAGAGAGGTATGATAAAGCATAGGGAAGCATTGTAAAGCACAGGGAGGTCTGGTAAAGCATAGGGAAGCATTGTAAACCACAGAGAGGTCTGGTAAAGCATAGGGAAGCATTGTAAAGCACAGAGAGGTCTGGTAAAGCATAGGGAAGCATTGTAAAGCACAGAGAGGTCTGGTAAAGCATAGGGAAGCATTGTAAAGCACAGAGAGGTGTGGTAAAGCATAGGGAAGCATTGTAAAGCACAGAGAGGTCTGATAAAACATAGGGAAGCATTGTAAAGCACAGAGAGGTCTGATAAAACATAGGGAAGCATTGTAAAGCACAGAGAGGTATGATAAAGCATAGGGAAGCATTGCAAAGCACAGGGAAGCATAATAAAGCAGAGAGGTATGGTAAAGCACAGGGAAGCATTGTAAAGCACACAGAGGTGTGGTAAAGCATAGGGAAGCATTGTAAAGCACAGAGAGGTCTGGTAAAGCATAGGGAAGCATTGTAAAGCACAGAGAGGTATGATAAAGCATAGGGAAGCATTGCAAAGCACAGGGAAGCATAATAAAGCAGAGAGGTATGGTAAAGCATAGGGAAGCATTGTAAAGCACAGAGAGGTCTGATAAAACATAGGGAAGCATTGTAAAGAACAGAGAGGTATGATAAAGCATAGGGAAGCATTGTAAAAGCACAGGAGGTCATAATAAAGCAGAAAGGTATGGTAAAGCATGGGAAGCATTGTAAAGCACAGAGAGGTATGGTAAAGCACAGGGAAGCATTGTAAAGCACAGAGAGGTATGGTAAAGCACAGGGAATCATTGTAAAGCACACAGAGGTGTGGTAAAGCATAGGGAAGCATTGTAAAGCACAGAGAGGTCTGGTAAAGCATAGAGAAGTCTGGTAAAGCATAGGGAAGCATTGTAAAGCACAGAGAGGTGTGGTAAAGCACAGTGAAGCACAGAGAGGTGTGGTAAAGCATATAAAAAAAGGTTTTTATTTGCTAAAGATAAACTAATACATTTTAATATAATATGTAAATCAGGGCGTGTTCTTTTATTAAGAATTCCAGTTGTCTGAATTATTACCCACTAAACATTACGTTATTATATGTTCATAGAGACCCCGGCATGGAGAATGGGTAGTGAAACACGGTGCTGTTACAAAAACAAGAACAGCGACCGAACCACAAGAAGTTAACCGAATCAGCGTCGCTCCTTTGCTATGCGGCGGAGCCAGCGGATTGGTCGAAAAGTAACTTCAGTGAACCGGAGGTCTGCTCTGATTGGTTTGTCAGAATGACAGGCATTGTAGAGTGAGGGAAAAAAAAGTTTTTAGAAGCTGACCTCAAGAAGAGGCTGATTGGCCGGCAGGAGCAATCAATCAATCCGAGCTGTACCCTATTGGGAGACCTCCGTTTGAGGGGCGGGAGGTAACAGGAAGCGGGCGGGTTTTCCGGTTGAAGTTTATTATTGGGAGTCGGAAGTTAGTTTTTTTTTTTTTTTGTTCGGTGGGGGAGACCCAACAAAATAAATAAATAAATAATAATAATTTAAAACAATATCCAGTAAACGCCCCGATCTGGAAGGACAAAGTTATTTTTTTTTTAACCGCAGGGGAAACCGTTTTTTTACGTTTTTTACGTGAACTACGAACACAGGGCGTCAGTTTCAATCTGTGTGGGTTGTGTAGGAGTGGAGAGAAGGCGACATAAGTCTGATCATAGCAGGTGAGCATTAATGTAGGATCTGGTGCTGAAAGAATATAGCATTACAATTAAAGATCGCGTGTTTGTGTTTGAACAACACAACCGCATCGTTGTGTAACATATCCCGTCTGCGATTTATGCCGTGCAGAGACATGTGCATTGTATTGTCACTTGCATTGCACGGCGGTGTGCTGTGACATTTGATATGAGCTCCGGCTAAAATAATAAAAACAGCGCCTCGCCTCTCCCGGACTGCATTTACAGTCTGACACGGACGCTGAGTTATGTTATTACTATAAATAGCAGGAGCGGTTGGTGGTGTGCTTTTAAAAAAAATGGCTTTAGATTAAGCATCCTTGCAACGCCATGCAGTTTACGATGGAATGCAGTACTTACAAATAGAATCATGTTTAGTATTGTTGTTATTTATTAGTATTATTATTATTGTTATTGTGATTATCATTATTATTAGAATTATTATTGACAGCATTAATACGCGAATGTACACAGGCTATACCCGTGTCAGATAGTGGTACAACTGTAATATGTTGGTATGCGTACGTTTATTTACGTCATCACAACTCCAGATCAGGGCTGGAAATCAGACTCCTATTGCACAGCAGTGTGATCCATTCCAGGTTTTACTGCTACCAGCTTGATCAGCCCCCAGTGTGTCTAGTTAACAAGCTCAGGTGTGTCTGATTATTAAACTCCTAGTGAAACCAGGACTGGATCACACTGCTGTGCAACGGGAGTCTGATTCCCAGCCCTGCACAGACGTCGTATGATACGGTTACACACCTGACACATTTGTACAGGCACTGCTTTTAAAAATGTGCTACATGCACACTATTTATTCTGGCTGCTTTAACCCTTACGATGAATCATGACCCCGGCTATCCTGTAGGCAAGTCTCTCAGCCCCTCACGACGCAGGTACCTCTAGCGTTCTTAGAAGGAAGAACATCATGCTTTGACCAGAGTGTACAAAAAGACACTAAACAAGACCTTTGTCTGATTAAATGACGTTTTGCCTGTGTAAGGATGTAATAATAATAATATAATAATAATAATAATAATAATAATAAATCATACAAGGGTTAATCTCAACGTGCGTGTGTGTGTGTGTGTGTGTGTGTGTATATATATATATATATACATATATATATAGATATATATATATATATATATATATATATATATATATTGCACACATCTGTTTTGTTTTCCTGCAGGTCTGATAGACGTCTGACTAAGAGAGAAAGTAAACAGCAGTCAGGCTGGTAAACATTACATGCATATATATTATCGCACATAGATTAGCTGTTAATATTGTACACTATCTGTAGTCAAGGTAACAGAAAATGTGGTCGCGTTAAAATCCACATGCGTTCTACCAGCATATCTATTCATCTTTCAGATCAAGAAAGACCCACCCGAGCTCTGTCTGGAGACGTTTGCTCCGTGGGAGGATTGTAAACAGGCGCAGCGTTTGATAAGATCCGTCTGCATTATTATATTACACCCTAAACGTTACAGTGTAATGGGTTATGATGTTTTCATAGAGGTGCCAGCACGGAGAATGAGGTAGTAAAGCATGTGCTGTTCCAGTGATCCCCCTCCCCTCCCTCTGCAAGCAGGTTCATTCAGGTCTCAGTGTGGGGAATGGGTAGTAAAGCACTGTGCTGTTTCAGTGACTGCCCTCCCCTCCCTCTGCAAGCAGGGTCATTCAGGTCTCAGTGTGGGGAATGGGTAGTAAAGCACTGTGCTGTTCCAGTGATCCCCTCCCCTCCCTCTGCAAGCAGGGTCATTCAGGTCTCAGTGTGGGGAATGGGTAGTAAAGCACTGTGCTGTTCCAGTGATGCCCCCTCCCTCCCTCTGCAAGCAGGGTCATTCAGGTCTCAGTGTGGGGACTGGGTAGTAAAGCACTGTGCTGTTTCAACGACTGCCCTCCCCTCCCTCTGCAAGCAGGGTCATTCAGGTCTCAGTGTGGAGATTGGGTATGCGATTGAGTATACCTTGCAACGCTAGGCACAGGTTTCTATTTAATTATAATTTGGAGCCCTGCTGTCGGTGAAAACGATTACCAGTCTCACTAGCGTGATGTTCAGCAGAACGTATCCCAGCATGCACCTGCGAACACCACCACCGGGCAGCGGAAACGAATGAGACATTGACACACACTCCTGCATGCAACGAAACCGCACAGGACTGCAAAGACACGCAAGCGTAGCTGAGGGAACTTAAAAAAAAGTCAGAAGGGAAACTCCTTTATACACATCACAGTAAACACTCAGTGACACATTTCCTAAAGCTTGCAGTTAAAATGCAGTTACCTGAAACCGATACAGCGGTGTGTGAACTCCAATATTAAGTTTGTGTTTCAAAATACTTCAACTATTTCTGCAGTGACAGACAACAGGGTGCAGCAGTCAAAATGGTCCCCACACACCGCCTTGGCTTTTTGTTCCCTTTACAACTTCCTCGAGCAATAGAAGTTACGACAGGAAGTGGGGGACCTTTTTGAATGCTGCACCGGTCACCTTCAAATTCTTCTTATTTGTAATAATGATCTTGGCTATTGTTCTGAGATGGTTGCAGTTACTCAAATCCTTTCATAAGTCTGTGTTTAGGTGCTTGACTGTGAGTTCAGGAGCTGCTCTTCAGTTCTGGTCCCCTGACATTAATATATATATAACACAGCCAAAGCATCCTCTATAGATGAACTGATTTTGCTTCATAAAGTCGAATTGACCCTGCTGAATAATGTTACGCTAACATGTACTCACCGCTTTGTAGTTTCCCATATACTTCATGAAAAAACTGACAAAAATAGAAAAATCTGACATTTTGAAATCTAACATGAGAGACTACTGTACTACTATTATGGCTTCCGATAGACTTTTTGCGATATCATTTTGTAGTTTCTACATGTTAAATAAGTATGTTCATGTAGCATTTTAGAAATGGTCTCAATTCTAAAAGTCTAGTGACGCAAAGCTTTTGAGCATAGGTGTAGACAGAAGAGCCAGCGCCAGTGGTCCAGTGGTTAAAGAAACGGGCTTGTAACCAGGAGGTCCCCGGTTCAAATCCCACCTCAGCCACTGACTCATTGTGTGACCCTGAGCAAGTCACTTAACCTCCTTGTGCTCCGTCTTTCGGGTGAGACGTAATTGTAAGTGACTCTGCAGCTGATGCATAGTTCACACACCCTAGTCTCTGTAAGTCGCCTTGGATAAAGGCATCTGCTAAATAAATAAATAAATAATAATAATAATCTAGTGATCTGACACTTTGGATCAAGTTTTGTTTTTTGCTGGCAATACCCTAACTGTGCACTAGATGGTGCTGGCTCTTCTATAAGGACTTCTTGGCTGGCCTGTGTTACACATGTCTAAGGCAGGCAACTACAACCGAAGAGCAGCTCTTGAAATCATTGTCATAGCAACAAGCTAAAAAAAAAAATACAAATGACACACTATTTGAGTAATTGCAAAACACTCGAAATGACCACCAAGAAAAAATAAGAGAACAACCTAATCTGAAAAAAAAAAATTCAATTGTTGTACTACACTACGAGTGTGTGTAAACTGCAGTCAATGTGCGAGAGTTCAAGACGTTAACCTGTAGCGACACGCTATGAAAACCTCAAACCATTTCCTATGACAAATAGGATCCGCACACAGAAAACTAGCGGGACTGTGCAGAGTTAGGTGATTAACCCTTTCAGCACTGCAGAGCTCTTTACTGATCTGGGGACGATGAACATAATTTAAATATTTTATATAACATCATGTAGTCAAAATATCACTTCATATCACTTTTGATATCGCAAAAGTCTACCGGAAGCCATAATAGGAGTACAGTAGGGTGTACAGAGGCTGTCGGTACATTTTTACACATATCTAGAACTGCTTGTGCTATTGATGAAACTTGCTGACATTTTCTATCACGTTATTGAGAGTATGTGAATCTGGGGGTGTGTGGAGACTGTCTGTCTGTCTGTCTGTCTGTCTGTCTGTCACACTTACATTTCTATCTGCATTTTGACGCCTGTCTTAGACTTTTGTTTTGTATTTTTTTGCAGCAAATGGTTTCCTTGGAGTGCTGAAATGAACTAACTTGATCCGTTCTCAACAGAAAATCAAACAGGTACAGTAAGAGCTGGCTGCACATACTGAACCCTCATTTACACGCGCAGAGCAGTACTGCAAGTCTTCCCACTTAAAAACCATCAACCCTTGTTATACAACCACCAGGCGGCGCTCTGCCAGTGTTTTCTATGGAGGCCAGCTGTTCCGTTATTGCTCAATGTAATCGTGGCAAAGTGGTTTGCAGTTACGACAGACAGCAAAGTTCACAGTCCAAAACAATACGTTTATTTATAATCCCGGTCTGGCAACCGCAATGAATAATTCCAGGCAATACACAGCAATGTGTTTTACACTGTTCCAAACGACGTGTTTACAGTCTCAAATAATAAACACAGTTTGAAAGAATAAACACAGCAGAACACACACAAAGACACACGATCACAAGTCTAGAGAGACTGCTAAAGTGCTCGTGGTGAAATAAAATTTTTCATGCACAGTGGTGCAGTGTTGTCCGGGTTTTGTGCCGGCTTAAGCGACAGCTCCAGATCGTGTTAGCCGTCTGATAATAACAAGCAGTACAATTAGACAAAACACTCACTGTTATTTCACAGTTCTCCTTTTTTGGTACGTCTTAACCATAACAAGAGGAACAGATCACCTCGCCACGCCCCCTTTTGTACCGTCAGTCACGCCCCCTTGGTTAGTGAGTGCAACCGTTTCTCCTCCAATCCACGGTTGCCCACCTTCTGACTTGGTGTACCGTAGCTCCGCCCCCTTTCTAGATGGCCTTCCACCTAACCCTTGGAATGAATTGTCCGACCAACCAGTCCGGGGCACTCTGTTCCCTTTACACAGCGCCCTCACAGGTCGGGAGGGAGATTTATAACCAAGATTCATTCTTTCTCTGTCACAGTAATATAAAGCTGGATCCACACCTGAGTGATCACTTGCGCAACCCAATTGCTCCTGAAATCACGCAACTCATTTATGAGCAATTGCTGTGTCCACATCTGAGCAATTACTTGTGCAACAAGGTCCCTGCGTCTACAAGTTTCATTTTTTTTATGATAACTGAGGTGACAGGTTTTTTTTTTTTTTTGTCACGTGTCTACAAGTTTAGAATTGTATTTATTTTATTTATTTTTTGACAGCTGAGGGTGACACTTTTTTTTGGTCAGGTCGTAACGAGGAAGAGGTGGCTGTTGTTATTTTTTCAACTGTTATTTTAAATGCCATATTCCCTAAAGAAAAAAACAAAGGCACGTCAAAGCTGGACGAAACCGTTTAGTTTTACCGCTGATATTTTTAAAATGAGCTCTTCTTTATGACAGGATATGCAAGCCGCGCAGTCAGCTTTATAAGAACCAGTCAGAGTTCATGAATTGCCACGTGATCGCCTGTGTCTACAGAAGTCGCTCAGGAGGATGTTTGAAAGCAGAGCCCGGCTCTACTTCAAGCAACTGGTTTCAGGGACGTCTATGTATAAGCGACTCGGTTGCATGTAGGAGCAAATTGGGACTGTAAAAAAGCCAGGGCTGGAGGATGAATTCATGTGTTTCAATTCCAATTCCTTCGAAGGAATTGATATTTTAGAGACATCATCACAAGTGTTGTGATGGTTCAGCTGCTTTCATTTGAAGCCGATTTTAATTTAACAATCAGACAGCGGCTTCAGTTGAAGTCATGTGTTGCCACGGCTATGAGAAGCTCTTTTGAACAGAATCCTGTGGTCAGTGATGTGTTGGAACTGATTAAAAGGGAATGGGGATTGGGAATTTATTTTAAAAATGAACTGACCCTAATCCTGCTCTTGACTGTGAGGGAACTTCTTGAATTCTGCACAGTCGTTCTCAGCCCAGTGTCTGGTTTCCAGCCAGCCAGCTAGTTTAATTCATTCCAGCACATGTTTTAACACTGTGCACGTCTGCACCGTTCTCATTCCAAAAAGTGTGACGTCTTCTATTGCAAGGTTTGCAACTGTCAGAGTGACTCATAAAAGACCATTTGTCATGCCCCTGAAAATATTCTGCACTAAACTCTGAAATGTACAGTTTGCAAAAAAAATGTAGGCTAGTGCTTTCTCCAGTGTCGTGAATAACAACTGTACAGATTTTCTAGTTAGGTGCATTACACAGGGATGGAAAACTCTGTTTCACTGTCAGTTTAATAATAAGACACGCCTGAGCTTGTTACCTAGACACACTGGGGGCTAATCAAGCTGGTAGCAGTAAAACCTGGAATGGATCACACTGCTGTGCAATAGGAGTCATGTTTCCATCCATGATAAATATCTAAATCTGTTACATTATATTATAATGTGATACAGTAAGTAAGTTACAATTACAGGAGTGGAAATAAGACTTATTATTATTATTATTATTATTATTATTATTATTATTATTATTATTATTTATTTGTTTGGCAGGCGTCTTTATCCCAGGCGACTCACACAGGTGTTACAGGGCAGTACAGGGTTACAATGCAAGATTCATATTTAAATACAGTGTAGTTTACAGTAAGTGCAATAATACTACTATTAAAATACAATATGAACTAGGATGCACCTAGTTCAAATTACAACAAGCTATATCTACAGTGACATATTAGTAGGGCAAGGATAGTGCATTAGCTGAGGATCCAGTAACGTGGTGCTGAGGTCAGGCAAGTCCAGTGCATAGCAGTTTGTATGACAGATACCCCTGATACAGCAAACACTGCAGGAGAATGAAACTCACTCTCAGCTTGATTCGAGGGAGCCGTCAAACACTTAGAAGCATGCATTTAAATCTGACTTCAATAAATACTGTAATTCCTGGTCCTAGATTTTGGACCCCTGTCTAGTCCCCCTGGACTGCTCTGCTTTCTGATGTACTAGATATTTCAGCCCCCTTCCCCCTCTTCCTTGTGTTGGTATGTGCTTTTTAAATGGGCACACAAGTTCTGGCCTGTCTGATTTGCACGGTGGAAGAATTCATCCCTAAGGGCACCGGGGGGAGCTGAGGTGTGACTCACTGTAAATTTGATTTCAAAACAAGAAAAACTGTCCTTCCCTCACCTTTACAACAGAATACTGATCAATGGCGATTAACTTCCACACCAAGTGTTCTAAAAGCTGATTTGAAGCAAATTTTCCTCTCATCCGAGGCCATAAACTGTTATCTTTATGTTTGTTGGCGATCTTTATGTTTGTTGGCGATGTTGGCTGTGGCGATCCCGTGGGTTAGGGAAGCAAAACCGCCAGGGACTGTTTCTCCTCATCGCACTACAGCGAGTCCTGCCTGCCAGGCGCCCAGTGAGCTCAGAGCGGACACCTGCAGGGGCTGGCCTTTGTCCTCCAGAGGCCGGTGGCTCGCTGACATCCGCTCTCGAGTTCCTGGGTGTAGAAGAGGAAGCTGGCTTAGTCGTGGGATCGGAGGACGCCCACTGAACCTTCAGTTCTCCTGAGAAGCTGTGTGGTGAATTGCTGGTGGGGATTATTGGACATGCTAAATTGGAGCGATAATGAGTGGGTAAAGTAACTGGGCAGTACATTTTCAAGCAGTGTTTGTTCCAATGTTTGACACCCTGTCCTGTTTCTCGTTTGTCTTTCAGTGTCTCTCAATGGATTTCGTCTTCAGCGCAGAGTCTCTGCTAGCGCCCTCTATGGACCCGGACGAAGAGGGCATGGTCGCGATGGTGATCCCAGGAGCCGCAGGCCACGCCCCCACCCTCCAGAGCGAGGCTGTGACCAATGAGCTGCAAGAGCTCTCGCTACATCCCGCCCCCAAGCTCCTCCCACTCAGAGACCGGAAGAACGGTGAGTTCAATAAACACAAGAGACTTATTGTGAAATTACTGAGGTAAGAAAATTGAGAAATAGGACAAAATGTATAGAGCCAGTTTTTGGTGAATATTACTGTAGTTTTATTGTAGTAAGTGGTGTCAGGATGGGGGGTCCTAATACCTGCTGCACAGGGAGAGTGAATCTACAGTGTGGGGGTGTCAGGATGTGGGGTCCTAATACCTGCTGCACAGGGAGAGTGAATCTACAGTGTGGAGGTGTCAGGATGTGGGGTCCTAATACCTGCTGCACAGGGAGAGTGAATCTACAGTGTGGGGGGTGTCAGGATGTGGGGATACCTGCTGCACAGGAGAGTGAATCTACAGTGTGGGGGTGTCAGGATGTGGGGACCCTAATACCTGCTGCACAGGGAGAGTGAATCTACAGTGTTGGGGGTGTCAGGATGTGGGGACCCTAATACCTGCTGCACAGGGAGTGCAATTGACATTTGCAGCTAGATCAGTGTAGTATTAGTGAGTGCTAGCACCATCTAGTGCACAGCTAATGTATTGCCAGCAATATAAAATAGTTCAGTGTTGGATCACAGGGCAGTACAGAGTTACAATGCAAGTTTACAGCAAGTGCAAATCATAACACAACTAGAATACAATATGAATTAGGATGCAACAAGTTAGGATTACAATGAGTTATATCTACAATGGTATAGCAGTAGTGCAAGGACAGTGCATTAGCTGAGGATCCAGTAACGTGGTGCTGAGGTCAGGCAAATCCAGTGCAGAGTAGGAGGAGTAGATCAAGAGATCTACAGGTGCAGTCTAAACAGGGGGGTCTTTGAGGAGGCGGCGGGAGGTCCTGAAGTTCTCCGGTAGCTGGTTCAACCACACAGAGGCGAGGGAAGAGAAGCAGAGGGCACGGGAGGAAGGAGAGTGGAGGGAGGCCAATAGAGGAGGAGCGGAGTGGGCGAGAGCGGGTGTAGTGAGACACAAGGGATTGGAGGTAGGAGGGGGGCACAGCGGTAGGCAAGAACAAGGGGGTTGAATTGAATGCTTGCAGAGATAGGTAGCCAGTGGAGGGTGTGTAGCAGAGGGGTAGCAGGAGATGACACTGGCTCTTGTATAAAGACACTGAGGCTGTGTTACACATGCCTGTGACAGGCAGACAGAACTGAAGAGCAGCTCCTGAACTCAGTCAAAGCAACTTCACACAGACTAAAACATACAAAACTAACAAGCAGTGAATGAGTAAAAATAAGAAACTCTCGGAATGATTGCAAAGTTTATAAAAAGTTGAGAACACGCACACAGTCACACTGACATACACACACACTCGCACAGACACACACACACACACACACACACACACACAAACAAACTCGCACAGAAACACTCTCTCGCACAGACACACACACCAGACTGCAGTTGATGCATAGTTCACCTCCTAGTCTCTGTAAGTCGCTTTGGATAAAAGCATCTGCTAAATGACTGAATAAAAATGAATTAATATGCTGTGCTCCAAATGGAGAGAGAGAGAGAGAGAGAGAGAGAGAGAGAGAGAGAGAGAGAGAGAGAGCTTAAGAAAAAGAGGAAGGAATACAGGAGAGAGGGAGGGGCAGAAAGAGGGAGGAGAGAGAGAAAAAAATAGCTATTGAGTCAAGGCAAGGTGGCAGGGAATGTGTTCTCTAATCTGGTGGAGAGCAGGCTGTTCTTTTTTTGTTCTTTTCAAAGTTGTTTGAACACGCTTCAGGGAGCAGAATTCCAGCAGCGATGAAGGCGTGGTCCGTTTAGCTTAGAACAGCAGCCAGCGCTTTTATACAAAGAAAACTGCAAAGTGCCGTACTACAGACGACTCTCTTGGAATAAAATCAGAATTTCGAAAACTGTTTCAGAGTGCTTTTGGATGCAAAAATAAATAAATGACGGAATTAAATAAAAGCTGCTATTGATTTTTAACTGAAGATTTCACAGCAGTCTCTAAAATGGCAATCTATTCAGGTATTGTAGTGCCTCTTATTTTATTACTGATAGTTTTTATGTCATGCAGATCTTGAAATAGTTTTTTAATGATAAATCCACAGGATGCAACAGTTTCCTTAGAAGTGTCCCACAGTAAAAGTGCAACAGAGTGTAATGAAGTACAGTGCAAGCTAAAGGACAGGGAAGCATTGTGAAGCACAGAGAGGTCTGGTAAAGCATAGGGAAGCATTGTGAAGCACAGAGAGGTCTGGTAAAGCATAGGGAAGCATTGTAAAGCACAGAGAGGTCTGGTAAAGCATAGAGAAACATTGTAAAGCACAGAGAGGTCTGGTAAAGCATAGGGAAGCATTGTGAAGCACAGAGAGGTCTGGTAAAGCATAGGGAAGCATTGTAAAGCACAGAGAGGTCTGGTAAAGCATAGGGAAGCATTGTGAAGCACAGAGAGGTCTGGTAAAGCACAGGGAAGCATTGTGAAGCACAGAGAGGTCTGGTAAAGCATAGGGAAGCATTGTAAATCACAGAGAGGTATGATAAAGCATAGTATATCTATGGCAAAACTGCAAATGTACCGCAAGAGAGTGGATTTTTAAGATGGTCAGCACTCCTTTAAAGGGAGGACCAGTGATACTGTCAATAAAGCTAATGCGAGGTCAGAGAATGGATTTGAAAGCCATTGTATGTCTGCTGTGTAAGTGAGCATGTTAAAAGTACGAAGGTGTTTGTTTGTAAGCTCACAAGTACGCACACGCTCACACACGCTCGCTCTTGCCACACATATTTGATAGGGTCTGTTCCCCAAAGCTACACATACAGTAGATGCTGGTTATCAGCAACATTTTCCCAGGAACCAATCCCGTCCCATAGACTTTAATTGTGATATTAGCAACTGCACGCCACCTCTTGACAACTTCGTTACTAGCTGCCGGTGCTACAGAGAGCACTTGCATGATTTATGTGCTTACTTCATGCAGCTTTTATAACACACTGACTTCGCAACTGCATATTTCTGGCAGACTGAGGCAGAATCGTGGCTTTGAAACAGGTTACGAAGCTGCACGCAAAATTGAGATGGATTTTTTTAAATGTTTGCTTTACTCATCGTAAGGACGATTGTCGTACATCGTTGTGTAGCACTTTTTAAGCCTACTCCTTTTTAAAATTAAACTTTTGGTTAATGACAACATTTTGCTGGGAACTGAGAGGTTGTTAATAAGCGACATCTTGTCAGAAATGCATAAGCGAAGAGACAGACAGTGTCTGGGAAGGAATTCGCTTGTAGGAATGTCTGTAGTGGCGTCTTTTGTCACTTGCGTCGTTTTCTGTTGTCACGATTGTAGTGAAACTGGCTAAGGAGTTTCTTTAGTACAGAATCGAGGTGTGTGTGGAGGCTGTTATTTCAAACACTGGATCTGCAGCTCTGGCCAAAAGTTTTGCATCACCTAGAATTATAGGATTGAGTCATCATTGAAAAAGTTAACTATATGAACATAGATTTTTTATTTAACATCATGTAATCAAAGAAACTACAAAATGATATTGCTAAAAAAAAAAAAAAAAAAAGTCTGTACCGGAAGCCATAATAGTAATGCAGTAGTATTTCATGTTAGATTTGAAAATGTACATTTTTTTCAATGTCAGTTTTTCGTTAAGTATATGGGAAAACTACAAAGCGATATGCAGTTCAGTATGTTAATGTAACATTATTCAGCAGGTTTTATTCGACTTTATGAAGCCAAATTAGTTCATTCTATATAGAGGGTGATGCAAAACCTTTAATCAGAGTTGTAGGTCTTTCTTTCTTTTTTTCTTTCTCTCTTTCATTGTTTTCTTTCTGTGTCATTCAGCTGATGTACATTTCACTGTATTGCTAAATTGCAGGCTGTCATTAATGAGCTGTGTGTAAATTGATTAGTAGAATAAACACATGCACACACACACACAGAACATAAACACTGTCTTTCCAATATCAACACACTCTGGTATTAAAGGGATGTGCATACCAGCTCCACTCTCCTGATGTTTCAGATCTCCCATGTTTAATATCCTCTTATGTTTGTTGTCTATTTTGACTCCGGTCCTGATTTGACCTCTGCTGAATATGACCTTTGCCCTGACCTCTTCTCTCCTTTTCCCTCTCGCTACTCTCCCCTCTGCTTCTTCCATCTCTACAGGGAGGGGAATAAGACTCCCGTTTCACAGCAGTTTGATCATGGTTTTACTAGGGTTTAATAATATGACACACTTAAGCTTGTTACCTAGACACACTGGGGGCTGATCAAGCTGGTAGTAAAACCTGGAATTGGTGGAACTGCTGTGAAACAGGAGCCTTATTTCCATCCCTGCTTTCCTTCTCTCCTCTCTCTCTCTCCTGCTATCCTTCCCCCTCCTTTCTCCCTCCCTCTCCCCTTTTTTCTCCCTACCCCTCCTCTCTCTCTTTCTATGAATCATTCTGTTATAAGCTATTAGGCAGCTGCCGCAGCAGAAGTGAGACAAACTGGGAGAGAGAGAGGGGGGGGGGGGAGAGAAGCTAAGAGCAGCATTTCACAGGCTGTTTTCCAAGAATCTCTCCGACACAAGCCCAACACTTACAGGGTCTTGAAACTGTTCTTAGAAACCCAGGCTCCCAAACTAATACCCACCGAAAACAAAAACAAGCATGGACTTAACTATACCGTAGCTTTCACTGTGCTTTATTACACTTTGCTGTGCTTTTACTATGAGAACATTTTATAAGGGTTAGCCTACCATGGTTTGTTTTTTAATATGCTTTCCCTATGCTTTACCAGACCTCTCTGGGCTTTACAATGCTTCCCTATGCTTTACCAGTCCTCTCTGTGCTTTACAATGCTTCCCTATGCTTTACCAGACCTCTCTGTGCTTTACAATGCTTCCCTATGCTTTACCAGACCTCTCTATGCTTTACAATGCTCCCTATGCTTTACCAGACCTCTCTGTGCTTTTACAATGCTTCCCTATGTTTTTACCAGACCTCTCTGTGCTTTTACAATGCTTCCCTATGCTTTACCAGACCTCTCTGTGCTTTACAATGCTTCCTATGTTTTACCAGTCCTCTCTGTGCTTTACATTGCTTCCCTATGTTTTACCAGACCTCTGTGCTTTTACAATGCTTCCCTATGCTTTAGCACACCTCTCTGTTTTTTTACAATGCTTCCCTATGTTTTACCACACCTCTCTGTGCTTTTACAATGCTTCAATGCTTCCTATGCTTTACCCACCTCTCTGTGCTTTTACAATGCTTCCCTATGCTTTACCAGACCTCTCTGTGCTTTACAATGCTTCCCTATGTTTTACCACACCTCTCTGTGCTTTACAATGCTTCCCTATGCTTTTACCAGACCTCTCTGTGCTTTACAATGCTTCCCTATGCTTTACCACACCCTCTCTGTTTTTTACAATGCTTCCCCTATGCTTTACCAGACCTCTCTGCTTTTTACAATGCTTCCCTATGCTTTACCAGACCTCTCTGTGCTTTACAATGCTTCCCTATGCTTTACCAGACCTCTCTGTGTTTTACATTGCTTCCCTATGCTTTACCAGACCTCTCTGTGCTTTACAATGCTTCCCTATGCTTTACCAGACCTCTCTGTGTTTTACAATGCTTCCCTATGCTTTACCAGACCTCTCTGTGCTTTACAATGCTTCCCTATGCTTTATTAGACCTCTCTGTGCTTTACAATGCTTACCTGAGAGGAAGTTAATTGTCATCAATTCGTTAGCAATTGTAAAGGTGTTGGAAGGACAGCTTTGTTTGTTTTGAAATCTACACGTTAACCAATGGATGTACTTAATACCTGCCGATAAATACTTCCTAAAGGAAAGTACGAGTTTCTGCACGCCCCTGTCTGCTGGTCACCTGCCATGCATAGCACATACTGTGTGGAACTGATTTGTTGCTCCCTGCAGAAATTCAACTTCTGCAATGAAAAAACGGTCCAGTTTTCGTTTGGAGAACTGACGGCACAAAACTGATTTCTGATGCTAATAAAAACATCAAAGTGACCACAACCATGTTGAAAAAGACATTGCACAAAGGGAAAGGAATGTGTTGCGTTTTAAACCCTCCTGCTTGTTCAGTCACACTTTTTAAGGATTAAACAGAGATGTGAAACACTAGGAGGATGTTCTCCTCTGTTCAGTACCTAGTCTTCAGTTTCTGCTCAGATCACAGCAGGAGAAACTCTCTCGGCTTGCTAATGCAGTTAATATGCTGCAGTATTTCCAGTGTTGTATTTAAAGATCACGTCACTGTTTATTAAAATACTTTGTCATCTCCTCCGGGAGGAATCTGAGAGGCTGTTTTTAGACGGTGAACATCTGTTGCTCCTCACTGCACCCTTGTGGTCAGGGAAAGAAATACGTCTAACAATGTTGTACAAAGGAGCGCTGACCATCTTCAAAATCCATTCTCTTACCTCTTAGGAGGCTGTGTGGTCCAGTGGTTAAAGAAAAGGGCTTGTAACCAGGAGGTCCCCGGTTCAAATCCCACCTCAGCCTCATTGTGTGACCCTGAGCAAGTCACTTAACCTCCTTGTGCTCCGTCTTTCGGGTGAGACGTAGTTGTAAGTGACTCTGCAGCTGATGCATAGTTCACACACCCTAGTCGGTGTAAGTCGCCTTGGATAAAGGCATCTGCTAAATAAACAAATAATGATAATAATAATTAGCTTTATAAGAACATAAGAAAGTTTACAAACGAGAGGAGGCCATTCAGCCCATCTTGCTCGTTTGGTTGTTAGTAGCTTATTGATCCCAGAATCTCATCAAGCAGCTTCTTGAAGGATCCCAGGGTGTCAGCTTCAACAACATAAACATTATTAACAGTATCACTGGTCCCTCCCTTTAAAGGAGCGCGGACCATCTTTAAAATCCATTCTCTTACCTCTGCAAACTGTCCTCCGTTTTAACAAATGTTTGTTTGTTTTTTTATGCAAAAGTTAAAAACTACAAAATGATGTCCTGTCCATGCATAACATATTAAAATGACATCACCCCCCCCTCACCTCCCATAGAACCCAATGTTGAAACCAGTTTGCAATAGCTAAGTGTTGGAGAAAACATCATTGCAAGTTAATATTGCAATATAGTCAGATGTCTATGGACAGAAACATGTTTAAGATGTTTTTGGCACACTGTCCACTTTAACATTTACCATGGTTCCTTTTTTGAACTTCTCTGTTGTATTAAACTGAGTCATATATCAATTTCCAGATATTATAGAAGCTGACTTACTGCTTCTGTTACAGTTTCCTCAAATACATTTTTCCCATGGTGCCTGTATGCAGGTTAAAGGAATGCTGTTATCTGATGTTATTAGCAATAGCAACAGTGTCACTGGCCTGCTCTTTAAAGGAGTGGTGACCATATTTAAAATATATTGTTAATAAAGCTAATCAGAGGTGAGAGAATGGGTTTTAAAGATGGTCAGCACTCCTTTAAAGGGAGGGACCAGTGATCCTGTTAATAAAGCTAATCAGAGGTGAGAGAATGGATTTTAAAGATGGTCAGCACTCCTTTAAAGGGAGGGACCAGTGATCCTGTTAATAAAGCTAATCCTAGGTGAGAGAATGGATTTTAAAGATGGTCAGCACTCCTTTTAAATATGATTGTAAAGAATTTGGCTCTCTAGTTGTGAAGGATGTCGTTTTTGTTTGTCTTTCTTGTTCCCACTGCAGCGCTGTCATTAATTCTGCTTCAGGGAATTCGGGCTTCAACTTAACTAGAGGATAATTATACTGTTACTGGAAGTATGTTAATAACATGCCTCCTAATGGCTCTTCTACTGAACAGCCTCCCTCTGCGCTGAGCAGAGAGAGAGAAAGGGAGGCTCTTCTACTCTCTGAACAGCCTCCCTCTGTGCTGGCAGAGAAAGAGAAAGGGAGGCTCTTCTACTCTCTGAACAGCCTCCCTCTGTGCTGGCAGAGCAGAGAAAGAGAAAGGGAGGCTCTTCTACTCTCTGAAAAGCCTCCCTCTGTGCTGGCGGAGCAGAGAAAGAGAAAGGGAGGCTCTTCTACTCTCTGAACAGCCTCCCTCTGTGCTGGCGGAGCAGAGAAAGAGAGGCTCTTCTACTCTCTGAACAGCCTCCCTCTGTGCTTGCAGAGCAGAGAAAGAGAAAGGGAGGCTCTTCTACTCTCTGAACAGCCTCCCTCTGTGCTGGCGGAGCAGAGAAAGAGAGGCTCTTCTACTCTCTGAACAGCCTCCCTCTGTGCTGGCGGAGCAGAGAAAGAGAAAGGGAGGCTCTTCTACTCTCTGAACAGCCTCCCTCTGTGCTGGCGGAGCAGAGAAAGAGAGGCTCTTCTACTCTCTGAACAGCCTCCCTCTGTGCTTGCAGAGCAGAGAAAGAGAAAGGGAGGCTCTTCTACTCTCTGAACAGCCTCCCTCTGTGCTGGCGGAGCAGAGAAAGAGAGGCTCTTCTACTCTCTGAACAGCCTCCCTCTGCTGGCGGAGCAGAGAAAGAGAGCCTCTTCTACTCTCTGAACAGCCTCCCTCTGTGCTGGCGGAGCAGAGAAAGAGAAAGGAAGGTTCTTATACTCTCTGAACATCCTCCCTCTGTGCTGGCAGTGCAGAGAAAGAGAAAGGGAGGCTCTTCTACTCTCTGAACAGCCTCCCTCTGTGCTGGCGGAGCAGAGAAAGAGAGGCTCTTCTATATTTAACGGGAGCCGCACTGAAACAATTGAAAGGAAATCCTGTAATATTCTGAAGAATTAGGCGGAAGGTAAAATCAAAATAATATGCGTTTGCAATAGAAAACAGGTTTTTAAAACCGTGGCTTAGCGCTAGTTAGTGGGGCCAAATGAAACAGTCAACACATTTTGCTAAAGATGTAAAAATATAAATGTGACGTACAGACGACCGGATGTACAGACAGACAGACACCCTATATCCTCAGAATCTGATATTCATTATATTACCTCTAGAACTGCCGGACGTTCATATATACCTAGAACTACCAGAGCGCTCTTTTTAACCTCTATTGAAATGTGCATCAAACTCCTGTTCTGTTCTGTGTTCTTGTTTGTTTTCCTTCGGGATTATGTTTGTGACTCAGTTTTTGCAGCCTGTTTGGTACACGTAAGGGACACCTGTTACAGCACGAGGCTTGGGGGTGGTGTTAGGGGAGTTATGATTGGTTGCATTGTTTAAAATGCTGGGCTATAAAATTGGGTCGTTTTAGCAGCACCGAGCTGATTTTCGGGGTGCAGCGGGAGCTTACGACACTCTGTGGAGCAGTAGAGAATTGCAGTGAGATTTGTTTGTGTTTTCTGTTTACTCTGTTGGCTATTCAAGGGTAATTTCCGTCTCCAGTCTTGCAATAGCTGGTTTGCTACACTATTATTCTGTAATTTTTTATTTTCGTTTTTTCAATGTAATCACGCGCAGCAGGGCTGCATTAAAAAACGGTTTATTAACATGATCAAAAGTACTGCAAGACTTGCTGTGCAGTCCTACGTTGTGTTGGTCTATTCAATTTCACTGACTAGACAATAAGTATTTTTAGAGTTGGTAATAAATAAGTCACGTCTGAAAAAGCCTCCTGTTTGTAGCGATACAAAATAAACGCGACTCTTTCAAGTTCAGTAGCTCGATCATGTGATCTGTTTCTACCATGACAGTCAAAATGACAGCTGCTGTAGTTCTGTGTATAACGTATTATATCTCCATAAGTTTCTGCAACCCTGGGTCTGCTGATGCTTTGAGATGTTTAATACATGTATTTAGGAAAAGTAAAAAAAGTAAAAAAAAAAAAAAAACAGACATCTAGCTGAAGAAAAATACATTTGAAAAACGCGATCAGTCAAAATGACCACACTGGTAGGGTTCGGGTTAATAGCAAGTTTCATGACACTGAGATAAGCGCTTCAACAGGTATATGGAGGAATGTGTGAAGTGTGATTGTACTGGCGAGGGAAGGACAGCATTTCTTATTTTGAAATCAACACGGCTGATAAATGGATTGATTTAATACCTGCCTTTTCAGGACAGTTTCACAGCATCCCTGTTGGGGATCCCATTTAGAGGGTTAGTCTAGCAGTGGTTGTGTTGTAGACAGGAATAGTGTAGGAACGGAGGGTGTTGTGTTTAAGATATTAAACAGGAGGGAAGTATTGATACTGAGGGGGCCAAAATAGACTTGGTTTTCAGAGCTAGTATAACGTCAGTAGTGTTATTATCATTAACACACAGACCAGCTGTTTAACCCTGTAACACCCATTCTTGTGTAACATATCATACCACGCTGAGCCACTTCTTCATGTTATTTAAATCCAGTCTCACAAGACAGAATTTAATATGCAGTGCAGTGTGTGTTGCTAAATAAAGTAGTGTTTCTCATTTTTAAAACTGCTTGGGCATTACAGGGTTAAAGTGACTGTAGCCAGAAAAATAATTCCATGCACTGCCATTGGCTACAGCTACAACCAAAAGCTTTGCATCTCCCTGTAGAATGAACTCATTTTGCTGGCTAGGACTACGGCTCCCAGCATGCCTCTGCACCTGCAGCACTGGGAGCTGTAGTTCTTTATGCTGTGGTCTCGTATCACAAGCGATACAGACCTCTATTCCGATAGAGAATAGATGTACAGCTCTGGGCAGAAGTTTTTCATCACCCTCTATATAGAATGAACTCCCTCAGCTTCATAAAGTGGAATGAAAGCTGCTGAATAATGTTCCCTTGTTAACATATTGAATTACACACCCAGCGCTTTGTAGTATGTCCATGTACTTGGAGGACAAATTGAAAAATGTGACATTTTTAAATCTAACAGGAAATACTACTGTAGTATTATGGCTTCCGGTAGACTGCGATATCATTTTGAAGTTGTCTTTGATTACATGATATTAAATAATATTGTGTTTTTTAAATCCAGTCTATCACAAGCCAGAGTTTTTCATACACAGTACATTATGTGTTGCTGGACAGGGGGGGGGGGGAATGGTTTCGTACAAGAAACGGAATTTGAGTTACATTAATAAAGCAGCTCTTCTCATTTGAATATTGTTTCATTCTGTCATGTTTAATCCACTGTGTGCAGCTAGCTAGCTGTGTGATGTGCTAACACATTCTGTTCAGCACAAGTGTTGCAAGAGGCGGTTTTGTCTTAGCGGCTCAGTTTAACACATACAGTACTTAAGAAATCTTTAAGCTTCTTTTGCAAGCTCTAGCTTAGCAGTTAAATTGGCAACAGCAGGCTTGAGGCATGGAGCCAATATACTTGTGCTACTAATATTGATGTTATACAGTGAGTGTGTGTGTGTCTGTCCCTCTGTGTCTGTGTGTGTGTGTGTGTCTGTGTCTGTCTCTGTGTGTGTGTGTGTGTGTGTCTCTGTGTGCATGTCTCTCTGTGTGTCTCTGTCTGTGTTCTGTCTGTGTGTGTCTGTCTTTGTGTCAGAGGGCTTTATCATTGATCATCAGGGATGGAGAGAGTGTGTGGGGAACATTAAAAGGAGGAGTGGGAGGGAGGAGAAAGACAGGGAGAAACTTGATTACAGCATCAGTCCATGAACACGCAATGAGTTACACAGGATCAGTCATCAAAATAGTGATAAACGAAAACTTTGTAATGTTCAGGATCCTCTGTATTAGATTAGACTTGCCAAATAGTTCCATACATTTTCAAGGCCATGCCCATCTATTCACTGCACAGATCCCAAGTGTTCAAAACATGATCTCTGGTGCTACAATAGCCTAAAGAAATCCCTGTTCACAAGACACGCTCTCAGACAGTGCTGCACTTGCTTGGTCATCTGGAAGGGGGCGATTGCCCATCCCTTCAGGGCCTCCGGTCCTGTCAATAACCAACCAGCTGCTGCTTCCCCTACTGACTGACACACTTTCAGCCACCCAGAAAACACTGCTGACCTAGGAAGTGCAAGTGTAACAGATATCCTGGAAGGCAAGGCAAACAAACTGAGAACTTTCTGTAACCTAGCGCAATACCAGAGGTTTCCAAAGCTGCACCCATTCGAGAGCTGTGTAGCGAATGGAGGTGCAGGACAGGTAAGATTCATGAGATTATTAGGATGGCTGCGAACCATTTTAAGAATAATTCAAATGACGTCAATCCTTTTTCTGGGAGTTGCTGTGTCTCTCTACTGACCCTAACATGACCTCGCTCTGAAGTTTAAGCACCCGGGACACCTTGATGAATCAATTATATGCACGCCCAATCAGTCAACTGAAGTCAGTGGAAGTCCTGCACTCCCCCTTCAGAGTACTTAGTCGTGTGGGATTTTGTAAAACTTCAGAGTACATTTTTATCTTTCCTTCCCTGGTTTTAAAGACTGTGTTTGTGAATTGATTAGAACTCTCCAATGCTTCTTCTTCAGTCCACATAAACAAACAGATACCTGTCTTATTTACTCTGTCCTCTGATCTCTGTGTGCTGCTGATTAAAGATTGAACCGCACATGCTTTTATTGTGTTGCTTGTATTTTGCAATTTGTCCTTTTTATTGTTTTCCAGGAACCACTTGTAAACGAGGCCTCTGTCTCAATGAATTAATCTCCTGGTTAAATAAGTTTAAGAAAATAAAACTGTCTCACTGTCCTCACTTTAATTAATAGCAGGGTTATGCACACACACGCACACACTCTTATCAGTCAAACCAAAACAGTTTTTTTGTGTGTAACTTCCTGTTTAGTTGGAAACTTTTTTTAAAACGCGGAAACAAGTGCAGTTTTTTTTTTTTTTTTTTGCACCCAAACTGACTGACTTTCTCTGTAAGAAACAGGAACTTCTCTTACACCACACACACAAACACACACAGAGAACAGAGTCATACAGGCTCTCTCTAACTGCAGCTCGGCAGCCTGTCTCTTCCTAGTTCTTTATTGATTGATTTTGAATCGCTTGCATGCTGGTTCACTCCCTGCCCTTCTCTCTCTTCTCCAATGCAGTTCTCCAGCTCAAGCTTCAGCACAGAAGAACCAGGGAGGAACTCGTTGGTCAAGGAATCATGCCACGTAAGTTCAACATCTTTCTTTCACTGCTGAAAACTTGCTCTAAAGGCCAGTCAAGAGACCGTCAATGCCACTGGCTTCTCTTGCTGGGAAGGATGGCAACAGCAGTCGAAGCGTCAATGCAAAGCTGCAGGATTTAATCGGATGTCCTTATTAATAAAATCCATTCATTAAATGTATCAACTAAACTCTGTACAGTTTTGCATCACTCTGTAGAACAAACTCATTTTGCTTCATAAAGTCGAATGAAACCTGCTGAATAATCTTAAGTTAACATATTGAATTACACAGCGCTTTGTAGTTTTCCATATACTTAACATGACATTTTGAAATCTATCATGAAATACTACCCGTTCTACTATCACGACTTCCGGTTTACGCTTGCGGTATCCTGTGGCAGTTTCTTTCATTACTTGATGTCAAATAAAATATTTAAATGACGTTTTATATAGTTTATAAACCAGATCAAACGGTATGTGATTGCTCTGGTCGAAAGGACTAGCCTGGCTTTAGTTCGTGTGCTCAGGATTAATCTGGCTGTTGGAACACGTACAGGAGAATTTAACGTTTGCATATCAACTTAGACATCCATTGAATTTAATCAGTGGTGTGTAGGGTGTATCGTATACGAATTAACCCTGGAGAAAATCACATCTAATCAAGTTATACAGAACATGCACACAACTGCAACAAACCTCTGCTACTTTTCAGAGACTGCTAGAAAGCATTAGGACGGCTGCCTTCCTTTGTGTTTGTAAGGAGGCTTGTCAGTCCAGTGGTTCGAGAAAGGGGCTTGTTACCACAAGGTTTCTGGTTCAATCCCAGTTCAGGACCAACTCACTGTGTGTGTGTGTGTGTGTGTGTGTGTGTGTGTGACTCTGAGCAAGTCACTTAACCTCCTTGTGCTCCTCTTGTAAGGGACTCTGCAGCAGCAGCAGCAGTTGTTGATGCATAGTTCACCCCCTTTGGATAAAAGCATCTGCTAAATGACTCGTTCATAATGATAATGTAATAAAAGTATTGCAGCCGGGAGTTTCAAAACCGATTTTGCTCTGACAAGTTGGGCAACATGTTGGTCTGGTGCAGATCATCTGAACAGGTTTGCGATTACAGCTGCGTCACCAGTGTGTGTGATGATGTATCTCTTCATTCACTACCATTGAATGGAGCCATTTAATTGACCTAAACTTTAACATTCGCATTAAACTCCTTTATAGGGTAACCGGTGCTGTGCTAGGTGCAAACCTGGAGTCACTTCTAATTACAATTACAGCAGCATGTTATTAAAATCCGATTTAAAAAGGTTATTCTCCTCTCATCCGGACGGAGCCCGTAAACTGCCAGCTCCCTGGAAGAGAAGAAAATAATCTTCCAATCAGATTTGGAAGCTGATCGCCGTTGATTGGCACTTGGTTGTAAAAGTGAGGGAAGGACGGCTTGTTTTGAAATACCCACCTTTTTTTTTATAAATACTTCTAACATGCAGGCCTTAGTTTTTTGACATCGGTTAAAAGGCTAAATCCTAAATCCATTTCCTTCCTCTGTTATTGGCTGTAGAAACATTGGCACTGCACTGCTGTTCAGTCCGAATCAGTAGTGAGGCTGCTGAATATGATTGATATTAGCTGCAAGAATAACAGTGTCAATTCCTGTTTTTCAATTTCAATTCCTTTTTAAAATCAATTCCGAATTCCAATTCCCCATTCCCTTTTAATCAATTCCAAACAGTGGCGGCTAGTGGTCAAAAAGAAGGTCTTGGGGTCCCCCTTCAGCCACCAGCAGCAGAAGAATTGTATTATTCTATTCTGACTTACAGCTGTTAAACTGTAGCCCATCGTAATTGATTCTAATAAACGTAACTGTTACACGCTGCCAGCATACGTTTAAAATACAACATTAATACAGCATTTAGATTTCAAGACCACGTCACTTTAACATACTTTGAATAAATTATTTTCTAAGCAAAGTTGTTAAAGCAGGAGAAAGGCAGACACAAATCCTACTGCTCCCACAGTGTCGTTGACGACAGAGAGAAAACACAGGCCGAGAATTCCCCTCTTCCTTTCTTTGGTGGATAAATAGTATTTTTCATTCAAATAACACGCACACTAACCTGCCCCAGAAGCTGAAGTTTAACTTCACAGCTGACATGGTCTCTCGACTTGCTGTGACACTTCATAGTCAGATCCAGATTTTTTAAATCAATAAAGCCATACTTTGACCATGCGAGCGCAGTTACTGAAAAGTAAACAAGGCCAGCAATATAGAATTATTTGCTGCTCCTCCGGTCAGCCAATCCACTCTGTCATACCAGCCACTGTGAAATGACCTGGTTTTATTAGCAATTTCAATTTTTGCTTCTGGCTTCCCTTCAGATTTTCTCTTCAGTTTTTCAGTATAATCTAGCATGGCAAACAGAGTCTTAATCAGCCGATCAGCTGCGTTCTCCAACATTTTACATGCAACGCCTGCACAAGACATGCACCAAAATAAAATAACAAAATATATTGTGTTTCTTACCGCTAATGCAATGCGAAACGATGCAATTTCAATTAACACATACTCACTGCATTACAGTAGTGCTTCAGCAGGGGGCGGGAGGATGTGGGTGGTTCCTCCAATTAAAACCTGTGCTCAGATCACATGATCTGCTACTGCTGTGTTTAATGGGAGATAGGAGTTTTGCCATGGAGGCAGAGTCTCCCCTAATTAAAAAAAAAAAAAAAAAAACGCGCCTCCACGAGCAGAACACCATCCGCCACTGCTAGTACTCTCAGTGCGTCTCTCAGCAGCCACTACTGATGTTCATTTAGGAATGTTGAATCTAGGTATTTTAGCCAATAATTGTATTTTATTTTACTTAATAAATAATATATATATATATATATATATATATATATATATATATATATATATATATAAAATAGTGAACCTGCACTTCCTCTCCGCGGTTCGTTGCCCCTTTAAAAGCAGACCCAGGGCACAGGAACTTGAGTTTTCAAAAGCGCTGATGCGCTATTTTTAATAAACAAATAAACCAAAAATGAAAATAAACACCTAGCTTTTTTAACTAAACATAAACAGGGATTTGAAACTAATCACCGGACAGCTAGGCTGTTTACCGGCTGAAAACAAAACACACATGTTTACCAAACACTATTTACAAAAAGGCTATACACAGTATCTTTAGTCCATACGCTTAGAGCACACTATCAAGCAGGATTCTTCACCCAGCAGCCCTGAAGAGACTGACTGCTTTCTTTAAATACCCTGCACCTGGATTTACAATGACAGCCAGGTGCAGGGTGTCATTACTAATAAAACAATTAAACACATACACGTTTTATGCAGGGAGGATATTATATATATATATATATATATATATATATATATATATATATATATATATATAATTCTCTTTGAAAAGTTGAGGCCCTTATCTCCTCAAAGGAGCCCTCACTGATTCCAGCACATCACTAATTATCAAAATTGCAATCGGCAGGATTCTGTTAAAGTGAGCTTCTCACAGCAGTGGCAACACATGACTTCAATTGAAGTCGCTGTTTCTCAGTCAGTTAAACTGGCTTCAAATGAAAGCAGCTGAGTTATCACAACACTTATACTGTCTCTAAAATATCAATTCCGATTCATTGGAAGCAATTGGTAATAGAATTGGAATTGAAAAGCAGAAATTGATCCCATTTCAGTGTGGTTATGCTAAGCTTGTTCGGCTGTCCCTGTTATTGTCAGTTGTGTTGCATTGAGAAAGCTTGGTGGTGACAAGAAAGGCCTGGTTTAAACCACACTGAACTCAGGGTGTGTCTGTTTTTATGGTTTCATTAGGATGTGTAAAAAAAAGACTTGGGTAATAACCTGCTCCACTAGAGCACTATTAATATCAGAGTTAAAAAAAAACAACACCACCGAAGATACTGAGAAAGACTGCTGGTGGAAACGTTTGCCGTTGAATTTGAAGACACAGAGAGACTTTTAATGGAAGCGTTTGTCATTGAATTTACACTGAAGACACTGAGAAAGACTTCTAGTGCGTTCATTGAATTTACACTGAAGACACTGAGAAAGACTTCTAGTGAAAATGTTTGCTGTTGAATTTACAAAAAGGCTTTAAAATCCACTCTCTTACATTTTTTATCTATCTAGAGAACCGATTGTGATGAAACTTGCGAAGGCCGTTCTTTAGCACAGGTTTTTGAGAGTATGTGAATCTGGAGGTGTAAGTTTGTCACACTACAGGGATGGAAATAAGACTCCAATTTACCCATTCCAGCTTTTACTGTGAGCTTGATTAGCCTGGTGTATCTAGGTAACAAGCTCAGGTGCGTCTTATTATTAAACTCCTATGTGAAACCAGGAATGGATCAAACTGCTCAGCAATAGGAGTCTTATTTCCCTTGTTTATTGGGTTTGATTTTACTGAAACACGTTGCATCTTTGAAGTAGGTGTTAAGTCATTAAAAAAAAAAAAAAAATATGTCGAGGTTTATACCGGGTTGCGACCCCCCCACCACAAAAGAAATCTGAAGATGTGAGGGAGGCGGTTGTAATAACGAGGTAAAAAAATAGACCATGTTTTACTAAACATTTTAAAACTAACAAACAATTACCACAGTGAACATTATCATAATATGTTGCTTAACACATAATAACGCAATATATTCATAATAAATAATATTATTTTTATAGTTCTTACCTATAAACAACAGTAACACTTTTAAAGTTTGGGACTCGCTGTCTGTAGCTTGGTGTTGTTACATTATCGTCGGCATACCTAAGTGATTGGAAGCTGAAATTACTTTTTTAAAACACATTTTTCTTATACCAATACAGTACTGGTGAGCGATAATCAGTTTACTTGAAAATCAGGCATTAAATCACTGATAATAGGTGCACAGGCGGTGACTCGGTGAGCGCTCCGGGGCTCAAGCACCAATGGGGGAAAATAAGGTCCCGCACAGTGCAAACGAATCACCTGTTCTGTCAATATATAGTGTGGATACTTCACAGTCAGCAGAGTTATTGCAGCTTTTAAAAAGTAAAACATTCACTGGCGGCTCTGACAAACCGGAAGGCGATCCTTCACATATTCAAATCCATTTACACGAAGTCTCCCAGCTTTCTTAAAACGATCTGCGTTTCCCTCGTTTTTCTTTTGTATTTGTTATGTTCTCATTATTATCTGTAGTAGTTTCAGCGTCCCTCAGTTCTGGCAGATTCTACTGTGCTTGCTGAAGCGGTTTTCTCCCACTGCGATTAAAAAAAAAAAAAAAAAATGCAGCCACCTAGCTAACAATTTCATCCTGATGGCTACAGTGAAACGTACTGTCTTTAAATTGGGACTTTAGTGAAGACCGCGTGTGTACGTGAGTACATTCATTATTGTAGGGAGTAATTCATAGCTATTTAGTCACTCACAGGCTGTAACTTTCAACTCCACAAACCAGCCAGCATTTTTGTAAACAGCAACACCTGTAATGAACTATAAAATAAACATTTTATTTGTGTCATCGGTGTCAATTTCAGGTGGAGCTTCGTGGTCGGCAAGGCGACACAGCTGAGAGAATTTCTTTCCTCTGTCGTCCCGTCTGGTGCTGTCAGTGTCAGTTTCTCAGCACACAGTACAGCTAATCGCTCAGTAACGAGGTGCAAACAGGTGATTGATCGATCTGTGTGAGCGTTTACTGAGGTGCCTTTGTTAAAAAAAAAATAATAATAAATTAAATCGAAATTTATAACCGTGTTTATCTTTTAGGAAAATAAAATTTAAGCCTATTTTTAGGGACCCCAGCTGTTGTTGTTGATGCCAACTTCGGCACTTCACATAAGGACTAGTAAGTTTACATCAGGACGAGCGAGTTTCAATATTGTTCGTTTCTGACCCTGCTCTCATACATTGGCTGATTCGTTTTAGGGTGACAGTATAGACTGTGTGGTGTGGAACTCCTTAGCTTGGAACAAGTGAAACACAGAAGTGAAACAGGTACTTGGGGGGGATCCCAGTTAACCATTGTAACTCTTACTGGTCAAGCCCACACACAAAAGACAGTGGAGCGCTTTGTGATTTCTTTCAAGCGATACAGAATGGAGATGTTCAAAGAATCAGGAATCTGTTCTTTATAGAATTATGAGTCTGTCTTCCTGGTTTCATGTCTGTTTTTTCGAAATACATTTTTAATACAATTTTCTTATTACTAATAACATTAGCAATGGCCCTCCCTTTAAAGGAGCGCTGACCATCTTTAAAATCTATTCTCTTACCTCTTATTAGCTTTATTAACAATATCGCTGGGCCCTCCTTTTAAAGGAGCGCTGACCATCTTTAAAATCCATTATCTCACCTCTTATTAGCTTTATTGACAGTATCACTGGTCCCTCCCTGTAAAGGAGTGCTGACCATCTCTAAAATCAATTCTCCTTATTAGCTAGAATTACAGTATCACTGCCTCCTATTTAAAGGAGTGTAACCATGTTTTTATTTAGTTAGACTTGATTGAGTATGCATTGCAAGCCACACAGTGAATAGACAGACAGTAGAGCTTTTGAGAATTGAAACTGTGGTAGGATGCATGTTAACTCGTACATAAAATTGGATTTGTGTTTGGCTATCGGCTGCAAAGGCAATCAGAAAGAGGAAGCGCGCGTTTCTCTTGACTGTTTCTTTCTTGTGCAGTCTAGAAGCACAATTTCACTTCCTGTTGGAGAAAATAACAGTTTGCATGTCTTAGTAACATGTCTGTGTCTTAGTGCAAATGCAAGGGTAATAGCAATTGTGATGAACCCTGAGGGTGTCTGTCTGCCTGACGCGCTGTGTGCCACGTTTTTGGATCTATCTAGAGACGTGCTCGTCCGATTGTGATGAAACTCGCTCAGGACCTTCTTGAGCCCCAGTTATTGAGGGTGTCGGAATCTGCGGCCGGCTAGCTGGCTGGCTGTCGCACAGACCACTTCTGTGTTGTGTTGTGATTCCTTTTAGTTCTCAGGTTTAATATTTTGCTCGAGTTGCTGCAGGTTTTCAGGAAGTTGTGGCAGTGTGAGTGCGGAAGTGTGGAGATCGGAATCAGTTTGTTTTTTGTTGTTATTTTAGGGGAGTGAGCTGCTGTATAGTCCAAATATCGTAACCTACGTATTTTAACAATACTGAAAGAAGCCAATTATATCCCATGGTGTGCTATTGACAGTGTTATGGCGGGTGAATCAGTCCCATGGTGTGCTATTGACAGTGGTATGGCGGGTGAATCAGTCCCATGGTGTGCTATTGACAGTGGTGGTCATGGTGTGCTATTGACAGTGGAATGGCGGGTGAATCAGTCCCATGGTGTGCTATTGACAGTGCTGGCAGGTGAATCAGTCTCATGGTGTGCTATTGACAGTGCTGTAGCAGGTGAATCAGCCCATTGGTTTTAGCAAGTGTTGAATTCTTGGAGCAGGTGTGGGTAGTTTTTAATTTTGCTGATAGGAGACCCATGCAGACAGGTTTAAATATAAGTGTGTCAACGACAGCCCCTCTGTGCCTTGCATTCCCCCCCTCTATCTGCCACACAGAGCCAGATATAAATAGCATCCTTTAGGAAATAACTTTTACATTCGACTGTCAAGATTAGAAACAGGAGGAACTACAGGGATGCGTGTTTACTGGAGCTGAGGGGAGGGGAGGGAGGGAGAGCTTTTCATTGTAACGTTTAGTTAGATATTTCTTTGCGTCATCCACAGTAGTAGTGCTGTATGTAGAAATACTAAAAGAAATTTAAATTCAATGACAAACCTTTACGACTGCGAGTCTTTTGAAGAACATTTGTTGTTGAATTTTAAGCAGGGTTGGAAACTCATACACTAGCCCTGCTGCTGCTGCACCCAGTCCTGGGGTTCAGAGCTCCCCTCAATGAAGTCTGTTATTATTAATATTGAAATGATCAGGAGCCAGGAGTTTGAGCAGGGTTGGAAACTCACACTAGCCCTGCTGCTGCTGCTGCTGCTGCACCCAGTCCTGGGGCTTGTATTAATATTGAAATGATCAGGAGCCAGGAGTTTGAGCAGGGTTAGAAATCACACACTAGCCCTGCTGCTGCTGCTGCTGCAAAGAAATGAAGTCTGTTGTTATTTTGAAATGATCCAGGAGCCAGGAGTTTGAGCAGGGTTAGAAAACTGCTGCTGCTGCTGCTGCACCCAGTCCTGGGGTTCAGAGCTCCCATCAATGAAGTCTGTTATTATTTATTGAAATGAAGCCAGGAGTTTGAGCAGGGTTTTGCTGCTTGCACCCAGTCCTGGGGTTGCTCCCCTCAAATATTGAAATGAGCAGGAGCCAGGAGTTTGAGCAGGGTTAGAAACTCACACACTAGCCCTGCTGCTGCTGCTGCTGCTGCACCCAGTCCTGGGGCTCAGAGCTCCCCTCAATGAAGTCTATTATTATTAATATTGAAATGATCAGGAGCCAGGAGTTTGAGCAGGGTTAGAAACTCACACTAGCCCTGCTGCTGCTGCTGCACCCAGTCCTGGGGTTCAGATCTCCCCTCAATGAAGTCTGTTATTATTAATATTGAAATGATCAGGAGCCAGGAGTTTGAGCAGGGTTAGAAACTCACACTAGCCTTGTTGCTGCTGCTGCACCCAGTCCTCCCCTCAATGAAGTCATTATTATTATTATTATTATTATTATTATTATTATTATTATTATTATTATTATTATTAATATAATAATAATAATTATTATTATTATTATTATTATTATTATTATTATTATTATTATTATTATTATTATTCAGTATTGATCAGAGTCAATTCCATTCTTTCAGTTCCATTTCTAATCCCAATTCCCTTTAAATCAGTTCAAATTCCTATTCCAATCATTTTACATCAAAGGCTTTATTGAGCAAACAAATACTGTATACAACTTCATGAACTTGTCAGGTAACCTGATAAAGCCTGTGACAGAAACCTCAGTAAAGACTGTGCCGTAAAACGGAACAGGAATTGGAATTGTATAAAAGGGAACTGGGATTGGAAATGGAATTGGAATTGAAAGAATGGAATTGACCCATGTCTCTGATGTTAATAATAGACTTCATTGAGGGGGAACCCCAGGCCTGGGTGCAGCAGCAGCAGGGCTAGTGTGTATTTCTATAGGAGGTTGTGTGGTCCAGTGGTTAAAGAAAAGGGCTTGTAACCAGGAGGTCCCCGGTTCAAATCCCACCTCAGCCACCGACTCATTGTGTGACCCACTTAACCTACTTGTGCTCCGTCTTTCCAGTGAGACATAGTTGTAAGTGACTGCAGCTGATGCATAGTTCACACGCCCTAGTCTCTGTAAGTCGCCTTGGATAAAGGTGTCTGCTAAATAAACAAATAATAATAATAAAATGGCCAGGCTGTGTGAGTCTGTATGTATTCTACATTTGTGACGAAACAACTGAAACTGAAATGCAAATTTAATCTATACTAATGCCACGTTTCCATGAACCACAGAACCCGGGTATTTGCTCCAGTTGCCTCCCACCCACCTCTGTTTCCATGATTTTAAATTGGGAGTTGGCTCCCAATTCGGACCGGAGCCTAGTCTAGTCCGACTTCACTCCTCGGGCTGGCCTGAATTCTGAAGTCTGAATTCGGGCTGGAAGGAAATGACATCACAATCAAAAATGTTGTTGGGGGCGGGAACAGGCTAAAAGAATTGAATCTATTCAGTCTTGAACAAAGAAGACTACGTGGCGATCTGATTCAAACATTCAAAATCCTAAAAGGTATAGACAATGTCAACCCAGGGGACTTCTTTGACCTAAAAAAAGAAACAAGGACCAGGGGTCACAAATGGAGATTAGATAAAGGGGCATTCAGAACAGAAAATAGGAGGCACTTTTTTACACAGAGAATTGTGAGGGTCTGGAACCAACTCCCCAGTAATGTTGTTGAAGCTGAAACCCTGGGATCCTTCAAGAAGCTGCTTGATGAGATTCTGGGATCAATAAACTACTAACAACCAAACGAGCAAGATGGGCTGAATGGCCTCCTCTCGTTTGTAAACTTTCTTATGTTCTTATATAACGGGACATTTTGGCTGGTATTAAATTCGGCGGGTTTGCTACCTTCGGGGATTTTGATGGTTTTTGAATTGCTGTTTTTCACGAAGCAGGGTCACAAAGAAAAAAAGCAATGCAGTTTTGCATTTATACTTTGAATTCCAAAAAGATTCAAATGAATGTTTACTTACCGAAATCCATCTGCTAAAACAGTATCTCGTTTACAGTAACTCGTTATAGTATCTGCAGCAACTTGGAGAACAACAAAGTAGGTCTTCTAATCAGTTAGACTAGCAAGCACTGTTAAAATCATCTCCGTTTTATACAGTGCAGAACTAAATTGTTTTAACATTTTGTTTATGGACTTTGCGATACCTGCAATTTGACTGTAACTTGACCTTTCAACTTGCAAGTATGTCCTGCCCAACTCACGTGATTTATTTATTTATTAACATTTTTATAGCGCCTTTAGCCAAGTCTCTTTACAAGTTTATACAAAACGTACAGTCAAGAAAAATGAATGTAAGTTTATCGGGCTAGGGTGGGGAGATACAGATTAGTTGCTTAAATGAAAGCAGAGGACCAGAGGCTAGGTCAGGGTCAGGGAAGCAGGGTCATAACAGGAGGTCAGGGGCCAGAAGTAGCAGTACGATGGGCTGGGGAGAAGAGATGCGTTTTGAGGGGGAGCGGGAACTACACAGTGTGGGTGACTGTTTTATGATAAGTGGGAGTCTATTCCAATGAAGGGGAGCAAGAAGGGAAAAGGAACAGTGATAACTCATCAGCTCGAGTTTTGGGACAATTACCAATTCGAGCGCCCTGAAGTCTACTCGAGTTGGCTGTCTGTGGAAGCGAGGTGCAAGAAGCAGCAGACAGCAGACATACGAGCTGTGGTGTTGCAGACCTAGATTCTCTTTACAACAGGAGAAATGGGTGTTTAAAACTAAGCTGGCTGTGCATTTCTTTCGAATGCTAGTTCCTAACAGTCTTCCTCTTTTTTTTACTTCTTCTGCAGCTCTGAAGAGTCCAGCTGCGTTTCATGAACAGAGGAAGAGTTTAGAGCGAGCTCGGGTAAGTGGCGTTTCAGCTTCTTCCACTTCAGCTTGCATTCCCTTCATGGAGCCGCGTTCCTTATTGCAATTACCCGAATACTGTTTTTTATTAAGTGTTGCTTTGACTTTCCAGGAGCTGCTCTTCAGTTCTAGTTACATATGTAACAAGGCAGAGATGGAAATAAGACTCCCGTTGCACAGCAGTGTGATCCATTCCTGGTTTCACTAGGAGTTTAATAATAAGACACACCTGAGCTTGTTACCTAGACACACTGGGGCTAATCTAGCTGGTAGTAAAACCTGGAATGGGTGACACTGCTATGCAATGAGAGTCTTCTTTCCAGCCCTGTGTATAATATATACCATCCATTATATACAGCAGCATTGTTTGCTAAAATTACAATTTGTTCAGTTACAATTAATTACAATGCTGCGCAGGGATTGTCATAGTTAACTGTACAATTGTATAAGAAAGTTGAAATCTGCAACTCTTTAGTAGCCTAGAACAATTCAAAAGGTCTAGTTAAGCTAATTGTTAGTTCAATTAAGAGTTCAGTTAAGTAATTGAGAACTCAGTTGGGATGAAAACCAGAAGACACTGGGGTCCCCGAGGACCGGGTTCGATAAGCCCTGCTCTAATGTAACTGTGTGTGTGTGTGTGTGTGTGTTTCAGACAGAGGACTATCTCAAGAGAAAGATTCGAAGCCGCCCTGAAAGATCAGAGCTGGTCAGAATGCACATCCTTGAAGGTACGTGATGAATGAAAACCACAGCACTGTGCAGAGCTCAACTGACCAACATGCAACACCTCTTCACTGTGACGCCAGCATGACCTGTACAATGCACAGGCATAGGAATAAGACTCCCATTGCACAGCCGTTTGATCCAGTCCTGGTTTTGCTAGGAGTTTAAGAAGATGCACAGCTGAGCTTGTTACCTATATGCTAAATTTTATAATAGTTTGTTTTTTATGTCCACCTTTAAAAGACATTCTCCGTCGGTGAATTATCAAATAAAATAAAAACATAAATACATGTAAAAAAAATAACAATAGAACGATCTTCAGCAGAAATATTTCAACTTTTGATGCAGCTGTTGAAAACATTTTAAAGAAATCGTGCAGCTCTATGCAGTGTGTGTTCAATCATTTACCGGAAGGAAGCAACCTAAACCAGCTGCCAGGTTCTTAAATGCAGTGTAACAGGTAGTGTGTCAAATGTTTCCTGTAATTATTTTTAAGTGATTAAAAATATGTTTATTTACAGTATTCTTAATATAATAAGGAAAGCTGGACTATATTAACCAGCCTGCAGTGGGACTCTATAAATAAAAGCTGGACTGTATTAACCAGGCTGCAGTGGCAGTCTATGGGAGCCCCCTACCCAGTGTATTCACGCAGAGCTGCTGTGTTGCAGAGACCTCAGCAGAGCCCTCCCTGCAGGCCAAGCAGTTGAAGCTGAAGAGAGCGCGTCTGGCGGACGACCTGAATGAGAAGATCGCGCAGAGACCGGGGCCCATCGAGCTCATCGAGAAAAACATCCTGCCTGTCGACTCCAACCTCAAGGAGGCCATCATAGGTGAGGAGAGACACTGATACACTGCCATGCACTTCCCAGTACACACTGCCATGCAGTGCCCAGTACACACTGCCATGCAGTGCCCAGTACACGCTGCCATGCAGTGCCCAGTACACGCTGCCATGCAGTGCCCAGTACACGCTGCCATGCAGTGCCCAGTACACGCTGCCATGCAGTGCCCAGTACACACTGCCATGCAGTGCCCAGTACACACTGCCATGCACTGCCCAGTGCACACTGCCATGCACTGCCCAGTACACACTGCCATGCACTGCCCAGTACACACTGCCATGCACTGCCCAGTACACACTGCCCAGTACACACTGCCATGCACTGCCCAGTACACACTGCCCAGTACACTGCCATGCACTGCCCAGTACACACTGCCCAGTACACGCTGCCATGCAGTGCCCAGTACACACTGCCATGCACTGCCCAGTACACACTGCCATGCACTGCCCAGTACACACTGCCCAGTACACATTGCCATACACTGCCCAGTACACACTGCCCAGTACACACTGCCATGCACTGCCCAGTACACACTGCCCAGTACACGCTGCCACACTGCCCAGTACGCCATGCTGCCCAGTACACACTGCCATGCACTGCCCAGTACACACTGCCATGCACTGCCCAGTACACACTGCCATGCACTGCCCAGTACACACTGCCCAGTATACTGCCCAGTACACACTGCCCAGTACACTGCCCACACTGCCCAGTATACACTGTCATACACTGTCCAGTACACACTGCCCAGTACACGCTGCCATGCACTGCCCAGTACACGCTGCCATGCACTGCCCAGTACACACTGCCATGCACTGCCCAGTACACACTGCCCAGTACACGCTGCCATGCACTGCCCAGTACACACTGCCCAGTACACGCTGCCATGCACTGCCCAGTACACACTGCCCAGTACACGCTGCCATGCACTGCCCAGTACACGCTGCCATACACTGCCCAGTACACGCTGCCATGCACTGCCCAGATACACGCTGCCATGCACTGCCCAGTACACACTGTCATCAGTACACTTGTGTCTGGTCTCTGTGTGTGTGTTGTATCTGGTCTGTGTTGTGTGTGTGTGTGTTGTTTCTGGTTTGTGTGTGTGTTGTCTCTGGTCTGTGTGTGTTGTGTCTGCTCTGTGTGTGTGTTGTGTTTGGTCTCTGTGTGTGTGTGTGTGTTGTGTCTGGTCTCTGTGTGTGTGTGTTGTGTCTGGTCTGTGTGTGTTGTGTATCTTTTTGTATTGTGCTGTGATACTCTCTCTGCGCTCCACACAGTGGATGTTGTGCTTCTCTCCTCAGACGGTCAGGGCGGCTCCTTCGCTGCGGAGAGCTCCTCCTTCGATGAAGACAGCAGCGACGCTCTCTCCCCTGAGCAGCCTGCTAGTCAAGAGTCCCAGGGCTCCCAGTCCTCCCAGAACTCCCAATCCTCACACTGCTCGGCCCCCTCGCCCCCCGAGAGCAAGTTCAGGGACCTGCACCAGCCGGCACAGTGCAGCCCCCCCACCCAAGTAAGCAGCTCGGCGTGAAATCAGACTGCAATACACTACAATACACTACAATACACTACAATACACTACAATACACTGCAATACACTGCAATACACTACAATACACTACAATACACTACAATACAGTACAATACAGTACACTACAATACACTACAATACACTGCAATACAGTACACTGCAAAACAGTACACTACAGTACAGTACACTGCGAAACAATGAAGTGGTGATACAGTACAATGTAATACAATACCATGCAGTAGGTATATGATGATTTAATAATAATGGTCAAAATAATAAAAAAAAATCTCTTCATTGAAATGGACTGCAGTGCAGCGCAAGGCCGTACAGTAATCTCCTCGGTTTTTTTTTCCAGTTTGTCTCTCAGGCCCGCCCCGGCCGACTTTCTGAAAGCTCCTCCCCCTGCTGAGCCCGCCCCTCCTCTGAAACTAACCAATGGGATGACGGCACTGCCTGTATCCAAACCGGCTCCGACACTCATCAAAGTGAGTATTATAGTATTGTCTTTCGGGGGTCAAATCAGCATTAGTAGTAGTAATATGCACAAGTTAGTGAGACTATCACAATCTGGGGGTATAAGTTGCCTGCCTGCCTGTCCTTACATATATCTAGAGAATTGCTTATACAGGCAAATGAAATGCAACCTAAAATTAGCTGTCATTTTTTTCACGTGTAATATGTAGTTTCTCCCTTTCTCTCTTTTCAATGCTTGCATGTGCTTTACTGTACCATGCTTTCACTGTGCTGTATTACACTTTGTAATGCATTTACTGTGGGAAGCTTTTATAAGGATTTGTTTAGTAATATGCTTTACCAGACTTCTCTGTGCTTTACAGTGCTTCCCTATGCTTTACCAGACCTCTCTGTGCTTTACAATGCTTCCCTATGTTTTACCAGACCTCTCTGTGCTTTACAATGCTTCCCTATGCTTTAGCAGACCTCTCTGTGCTTTTTACAATGCTTCCCTATGCTTTACCAGACCTCTCTGTGCTTTTACAATGCTTCCCTATGTTTTTACCAAACCTCTGTGCTTTTACAATGCTTCCCTATGCTTTACCACACCTCTCTGTGTTTTACAATGCTTGCCTATGCTTTACCATACCTCTCTGTGCTTTACAATGCTTCCCTATGCTTTACCAGACCTCTCTGTGCTTTACAATGCGTCCCTATGCTTACCAGCCCTCTCTGTGCTTTACCAGACTTCTCTGTGTTTTACCAGACCTCTCTGTGCTTGACAATGCTTCCCTATTCTTTATCTTTCATTGTGCTTGTATTACCCTTCCCTGTGCTTTTATTATGACAATAAATGCTTCACCACTTGTCTACTGGTCCTATGTCTTTACCAGACCTCTCTGAAATTTATATCAATGCTTGTGGTTTAAAAAACCTGTCTGTTTACAAGAGAAAGACTCTCTGTCTTTGTGAATAAAGTAGTGTGAAAAACTGGTGGTTTCTGATCCATTTTAAAAACTAGACTTTAGAAACATGGATCACCTCTCTCTTTGCTTTAACTAGGGATGGAATTTTGAATATATTCTTTAGGGGCCCAATTTTACCAGTCTAATACCTCTGTGCTTTAAAATGCTTCCCTATGTTTCCTACAGCAGACTGTGCTTAACAATGTAAACCGCTAATGTTTAAGTTCACTCTTCAGAGGAACCAATGGTTCCTTTACAAACAATGACCAAGATGATGATTTCTTTGTTCACCACACCTCTTGGTTTATTCAATGTAACCTGTGCTTGATTCAAAACAAGGATACCTGGTTGTACTTTTAATCTGTCAGTACAAATGTTGATGCTTTTACCAGACCTCTCTGAAAGTCAACAGTTTTACATTGTACTGCAGACCACAGAGTTAAAAATACCTCCGCTGTTTTCTCAGTCATTGCTTTGTTCTGCTCCTAGCATTTAGTCTTTTATTTTCAATGCTTCCCTAAATTACCAGCCCTTTCAATGTTTCTGTTAGCTTCCTATTTTTACAACCTTCTGTTCTTTACTCATTTATTTACCAGAATTTCTGTGTTTACAATGCTTCCCTATGCTTTATCTTTCATTGTGCTTTTATTACCCTTTGCTGTGCTTTTATTATGGGACACTTTGATAAGGGCTAAATGCATATAAAATGGAAATACGTCACCACTTGTCTACTGGTCAGACGAGTCTGTATTTATAAGCTGTGAAGATTATATCTATGTGTTGTGAGCTTGTGGTTTAAAAACCTCTCTGTTTCCGAGAAGCAGTGAAAGACTCATGTCAGTCTGAATAAAGTAGTGTGAAAACTGGTGGTTTCTGATCCATTTTAAAAACTAGACTTTAGAAACATGGATCGCTGGTCTCTCTTTTAATGGAGTGCTAACTAGGGATGGGAATTTTGAAATGTATTCGAATACACAGGGGCCAGCATTTTCGTGTAGTTGAATACCTGAAGTAAAGAATAAAATTAACAGTATCACTGGTCCCTACAGCAGACAGCATAACATCTTGTAAACCCATTAAAGTTTTAAGTTCACTCTTCAGAGGAACTGGCCGGGCTCAAGAAGAGTACAAACAACGACCAAGACGAGATTTCTTTGTTCAAGTTACTTGGTTTATTCAGTAACCTGTAAATGATTCAAAACAAGGATACCTGGTTGTACGTTTAATGGTCAGTACAAATGTTGACGTTACTCGCAGAAAGTCAACAGTTTTACATTGTACTGCAGACCACAGAGTTAAAAATACCTCCACGCTGTTTTCTCAGTCATTGCGGTGTTCTGCTTAGCATTTAGTCTTTTTATTTTCAACATAAAGCTAAATTAGCGTTCTAATTTCAATGTTACTAAAGTTAGGCTTCCTTTTTAGCGCTTCCTATACTCATTTGTTTACAAATTTAAAGTTTATTGGTAACCTGGGCCCTCCTGGAAGCTGTTTCAGGGGAACTCAAGCGGGGATCTGTTAACGTTAGCTGAAAACAAGGCATCAAAATTCCAATTTTCAAACAGCTGACCATCTTTAACTGTAGAATTTCACCTGTTACAAGCATTGCATGATTAATTAGGGTCCTTACCATCTTTAAAATTTAACCTCATATTGGGTTTAACACTGACTTTTGAAGTATTGGTCCAGCATTTAAAAAGACTTGTTTGCTTCTACTCCCTAATATAAGTCTTTTAAAATCCATTCTCTCACCTCTTATTAGTTTTTTATTAACAGTATCGCTGGCTCCCTCCCTTTAAAGGAGTGCTGACCATCTTTAAAATCCATTCTCTCACCTCTTATTAGCTTTATTAACAGTATCGCTGGTCCCTCCCTTTAAAGGAGTGCTGACCATCTTTAAAATCCATTCTCTCACCTCTTATTAGCTTTATTAACAGTATCGCTGGTCCCTCCCTTTAAAGGAGCGCTGACCATCTTTAAAATCCATTCTCTCACCTCTTATTAGCTTTATTAACAGTATCACTGGTCCCTCCCTTTAAAGGAGTGCTGACCATCTTTAAAATCCATTCTCTCACCTCTTATTAGCTTTATTAACAGTATCGCTGGTCCCTCCCTTTAAAGGAGCGCTGACCATCTTTAAAATCCATTCTCTCACCTCTTATTAGCTTTATTAACAGTATCGCTGGTCCCTCCCTTTAAAGGAGTGCTGACCATCTTTAAAATCCATTCTCTCACCTCTTATTAGCTTTATTAACAGTATCGCTGGTCCCTCCCTTTAAAGGAGTGCTGACCATCTTTAAAATCCATTCTCTCACCTCTTATTAGCTTTTATTAACAGTATCGCTGGTCCCTCCCTTTAAAGGAGTGCTGACCATCTTTAAAATCCATTCTCTCACCTCTTATTAGCTTTATTAACAGTATCGCTGGTCCCTCCCTTTAAAGGAGTGCTGACCATCTTTAAAATCCATTCTCTCACCTCTTATTAGCTTTATTAACAGTATCGCTGGTCCCTCCCTTTAAAGGAGTGCTGACCATCTTTAAAATCCATTCTCTCACCTCTTATTAGCTTTATTAACAGTATCGCTGGTCCCTCCCTTTAAAGGGCGCTGACCATCTTTAAAATCCATTCTCTTACCTCTTATTAGCTTTATTAACAGTATCGCTGGTCCCTCCCTTTAAAGGAGCGCTGACCATCTTTAAAATCCATTCTCTCACCTCTTATTAGCTTTATTAACAGTATCGCTGGTCCCTCCCTTTAAAGGAGTGCTGACCATCTTTAAAATCCATTCTCTCACCTCTTATTAGCTTTATTAACAGTATCGCTGGCCCCTCCCTTTAAAGGAGTGCTGACCATCTTTAAAATCCATTCTCTTACCTCTTATTAGCTTTATTAACAGTATCGCTGGTCCCTCCCTTTAAAGGAGTGCTGACCATCTTTAAAATCCATTCTCTCACCTCTTATTAGCTTTATTAACAGTATCGCTGGTCCCTCCCTTTAAAGGAGTGCTGACCATCTTTAAAATCCATTCTCTCACCTCTTATTAGCTTTATTAACAGTATCGCTGGTCCCTCCCTTTAAAGGAGTGCTGACCATCTTTAAAATCCATTCTCTCACCTCTTATTAGCTTTATTAACAGTATCGCTGGTCCCTCCCTTTAAAGGAGTGCTGACCATCTTTAAAATCCATTCTTACCTCTTATTAGCTTTTTATTAACAGTATCGCTGGTCCCTCCCTTTAAAGGAGTGCTGACCATCTTTAAAATCCATTCTCTCACCTCTTATTAGCTTTATTAACAGTATCGCTGGTCCCTCCCTTTAAAGGAGTGCTGACCATCTTTTAAATGCATTTTCTTACTTCTTATTAGCTTTATTAACAGTATCGCTGGCCCCTCCCTTTAAAGGAGCGCTGACCATCTTTTAAATGCATTTTCTTACTTCTTATTAGCTTTATTAACAGTATCGCTGGTCCCTCCCTTTACAGGAGCGCTGACCATCTTTAAAATCCATTCTCTTCTTATTAGCTTTATTAACCTGGTCCCTCCCTTTAAAAGTGCTGACCATCTTTAAAATCCATTCTCTCACCTCTTATTAGCTTTATTAACAGTATTTGGTCCCTCCTTTAAAGGAGTGCTGACCATCTTTTAAATGCATTTTCTTACTTCTTATTAGCTTTATTAACAGTATCGCTGGTCCCTCCCTTTAAAGGAGTGCTGACCATCTTTAAAATCCATTCTCTCACCTCTTATTAGCTTTATTAACAGTATCGCTGGTCCCTCCCTTTGAAGGAGCGCTGACCATCTTTAAAATGCATTCTCTTACTTCTTATTAGCTTTATTAACAGTGTCGCTGGTCCCTCCCTTTAAAGGAGTGCTGACCATCTTTAAAATCCCTTTTCCTACCTCTTATAGTGGTGTATATGGTTTTAATTTCCATCTTTTGTTGGGCCTACATTCATTTTTTTTTTTTTTTTCGGAGATACCAAGGGTCTTATTTTCATAATTTTCCTCCATTCTTTCATGAACTACTATTTTTAAAGGGGAACATTTCAAGTGTAAAACTTTTAAATAGAGGCTCAAGAGCTACTGTGTTGATACTGGTTTTTTTTATATATATTAATATCACATATCACACAGGGCTTTTTTTTCATTTGCCATTTTTGAAACTGTCGTGCAACTTCTAGTGAGGCTGTAAATAAGTATTTTTGTCATTTGTAGCAAATACGAACATCTGATTTTTGTATCCGAATACATGTCAAAAAATATTTGTTTGAATATTTGGGTTTATTTGTCCCAGCACCAATATAGATATGTTTTTTTCCTTTCAAAAAATAAATTAAAGACTGTTTAAACACTTTGAAAATATCCCCCAGGATGTTTAGTGATGAAGGAGTAATTCCCCCATTCCCCTTTCAGCAAAGCCAGCCCAAGAGTCTGAGTGACAAGTCGTCCCAGCGCAAGAAGAGCAAGGACTCGAAGCCCAAGGTGAAGAAGCTGAAGTACCACCAGTACATCCCCCCCGACCAGAAACAGGAGCGAGAGCTGCCCCCGGCCATGGACTCTTCATACGCCAAGGTGCTGCACCAGCAACAGCTATTCCTGCAGCTGCAAATACTGAACCAGCAGCAACAACACTACAACTACCAGACCATCCTGCCAGCGCCGCCCAAGTGAGTGTGTGTGTGTGTGTGTGTGTGTGTGTGTGTGTGTGTCTGTGTGTGTGTCTGTCTGTCTTTGTGTGTGTGTGTGTGTCTGTCTGTCTGTCTGTCTGTGTGTGTGTCTGTCTGTGTGTGTCTTTGTGTGTGTGTGTGTGTGTGTGTCTGTCTGTGTGTGTGTGTCTGTGTGTCTCTGTGTGTGTGTGTGTGTGTGTGTGTGTGTCTGTCTCTGTGTGTGTGTGTGTGTCTGTCTCTGTGTGTGTGTGTGTGTGTGTGTTTGTGTCTCCTGTCTGTGTGTTTGTGTGTCTGTCACGAATGTGTATCACTGCAATAACCAAATGTGTTTCTGGTGAAGTGCCTGTAATGTGATTAGTTTTGCCTAGTACATTTTTGTAGTTTATTTTAGGTCAGTTAAGTTTCTGGCTCAGTTTTAGTTGAAGATTATTGTATAGTTTGCCTTTTATCCCAATGTTTTGGGTCACTTTCGCTTGTAGTTGGAGGTGTGGTCTGGTTCAGTGATGTCTCTGCATGTCTCGAGCCCCCAGCGGACCAGCAGGGAGACCGTGTGAGCTCGGAGTCTGTGCTCTGGTTCGGTGCTGTGTCAGTGATGTCTCTGTGTCTCTCTCTCTCTGTGTGACTCAGGCCTCCAGGGGAGCAGGGGGAGACCGTGTGAGCTCGGAGTCTGTGCTCTGGTTCAGTGCTGTGTCAGTGATGTCTCTGTGTCTCTCTCTCTGTGTGACTCAAGCCCCCAGGAGAGCAGCAGGGAGCAGGGGGAGACAGTGTGAGCTCGGAGTCTGTGCTCTGGTTCAGTGCTGTGTCAGCGATGTCTCTGTGTCTCTCTTTTACTCTTTGTGACTCAGGCCTCCAGGGGAGCAGGGGGTGACAGTGTGAGCTCGGAGTCTGTGCTCTGGTTCGGTGCTGTGTCAGTGATGTCTCTGGTCCTCGCTAACTCTGTGTGTCTCAGGCCCCCAGGGGAGCAGCAGGGAGCAGGGGGAGACCTTGTGAGCTCGGAGTCTGTGCTCTGGTTCAGTGCTGTGTCAGTGATGTCTCTGTGTCTCTCTCTGTGTGTGTCTCGAGCCCCCAGGGGAGCAGGGGGAGACCGTGTGAGCTCGGAGTCTGTGCTCTGGTTCAGTGCTGCGTCAGTGATGTCTCTGTGTCTCTCTCTCTGTGTGACTCAGGCCCCCAGGGGAGCAGCAGGGAGCAGGGGGAGGCAGTGGGAGCTCAGCCCAGCCTCGGAGTCTGTCCAGCAGCAGCCCTGGGGGGCCGGAGCTCTGACCCGACAGAACAGCAACGCAGGGGGAAGCAAGCCAGACAGCCTGCCCCCCAACCTGGACGAGCTAAAGGTACAGGAGACGCTGTCCTCACTCTATCACTCTCTCCCTCTCACACTATCACCATCACTGTATCTTACCCTCCATCACTCTCTCACTGTATCACTGACACACTTATTTGCTTACTGGCACACATTCTCACTCAAAAGATCTCTCCTCACAGACTAAGTATCACTAAGTATCACTCTCAAACTAACTTCCACTCATTTTCTTTCACACTAAACATCACTCTCGTACCAACTCACTCTCGCTCTCTTATCCGTAATCCCCCTCACTCTCACACTCACTCCCCAAGTTAACACTGTATCACGCTTCTCACTTTCACTTACACTCTCTGGTTTTCACTCACACTCTCTCACACACTCGCTGTCACACTCAGTAGCACTGTCTCACTAACCCTCGCTCCCAAACTCACCCTCCTCCCACACTTTTAACATACCCACACATTACCACCCACCCTCACGCACATCAGCCTCCCTTTCAAACTCCCTCTCTTTCACCCTTCCACTCCTCTCCCCCAAATTCAGATACCAAGATATTTAGCCAGCGCTCTCACACCAGCAGAGAGTTTCTTTTTAATAATATTTTCCAATGCTTTGTTGCAGGTGGCCGAACTCAAGCACGAATTAAAACTGAGGAGTCTACCGGTGTCAGGCACCAAGATAGACCTCGTAGAACGACTAAGAGTGTACCAGGATCACCGGAACAGCCAGGCACAGGTCGCCCCCGGCAACGGCAGCCATAGCAACGGCAGCCATATCAACTGCCCCACCACCGTGCTGCACAGGCCCGGGGAAGGGGGCGTGGTCTTGGCCACCTTCCCTCTGGTCGCTACGGTGCCCGGGCCAGGGGGAGGGCCCTCTGCGATGGCCACGCCCACTGTGATGCAGTTCGGCAGCACAAGCTCCACCCCCCCGGGCTCCCCCGCCCCTTCTGAGAGGTCGACCATGGGAGGCAGCGCCGACGAGGCCAGCTGTAATGGGGATGCATTCGGAGAAGCGGTACTTTCTGCTTTACTTCTGTCTTTCTGTCCTTTATCTCTTTCTTTGTTTCTTTCTCATCTGGCTTTCTTTCTCTAATAATTGTTAATTATTATTATTATTAGAATACTGATGACTTGTCAGTTTCTCAATGACTTTTCTTCTTTGTGAAGTATTTTCTAGTGATTGAGTATCCTGTTGGATCCTGATTCTCCTTGGATAGAGAGCTGTGCGCAGTTCTTGAATTATCTGTCTCTATCTATCAAATTAGGAACAGGCTGAATTCTCTTTCTCTAGATAGATAGACGATAGATTGATTATATATATATATATATATATATATTAATATATTAATTAACTGGGGCCCAGCGAATATGAATGGGTTATAGGAGGCTTAGTGATTTGATATATTTGTGTTCCGCAGATGAGCTCTCCCCCCATGCACCTCATCAAAGAGGAGCACTGCAGCACAGCCGCCCCCTGCCGCTTCTCCCAGCATGCACTACAGCAACCCCAACAGCCAATCACCGGCGGCCGGGCTTTTGACAAGGACCAGATGCTGCAGGAGAAAGACAAGCAGATCGAGGAGCTGACCCGCATGCTGAGGCAAAAGCAGAAGCTGGTGGAGACCCTCCGATCACAGCTGGAGCAGGGCAAGAGCCCCCCTCCCCTCGAACCTCGACCCCTCCATCCAGCGCGTCCTGATAAAGCAGGAGCCGGGGGAGCCTGGCAGCCAGGGTCAGCAGGGGCCGCTGTGGCCCCCCGAGGAGTTCAGTGAGGTCACGGTGAAGGAGGAGCCGGAGAGCGAGATGGCCGAAGAGGTGCCAGTGCAGCAGGTAGAGTGAATGAAGTTTATAAATTCGAACGAAATCGTACGTTAACACATTGAAATCTGACATGAAATACTGCACTACTATTAGGCGATACCATTTATTAGTCGCTTTGATTACATGATGTTAAATAAATGATCTAGCAGTTTCACCCATTCTAGGTTTTACAGCTACCAGCTTGATTCAGCCCCAGTGTCTCTAGGTAACCTGCTCAGGTGTGTCTTATTGTTAAACTCCTAGTGAAAGCAACTAATAATATTCGTGTTCATGGCTGTGGCGGTGGCTGCTGCTGCTGCTGTTCCCATCTTTGCCCAGCAGGTGTCGCCAGCTCCCCACGTTTTCCTGAACCAGCCCCCCTTCCCTGGCCCCTCCCTCCTTCCCCCTGGACATTCTCAAGACCCCCCTCCCGCCCACCCTCCTCACGGACTCCAACGGGAACCACTTCCTGCTGGCACTGACCAATCACACCACGGACGCACAGCGGAGCGATACCGCTAAGCAAGCGGGCCGCATCACACTGCAGGTGAGAAACCCCCCCGGGATTACTTTCAGTTATAAAACGTCAACACCTCTCATCTCGGAAACCACCTCAGGTACTGACTTCGTATTTTTGTCATGTGACCTTTTTGAAGTACACAGCCGAATGGAGACGGTACACTTTTTGAGTTATTGTCCTAATATTTGGACTATATATCTTTATTAATTCATTCATTGTTTTTAATGTGTTCTTTCCAGCGATTACAATCTTCCCCCACCAAGCTGCCCAGCCAATCACCTCCTCAGCTGCTGACAACCAGCGCCCAATCAAAACAGCAGCAGCAGCCTGACCTCATCAACCAGCCAATCCGAAAGGTAGAAATTCCACAGCTCTTCAACATTTTACCACCAGGGGTCACTGTTGTGCTAAAAAATACCATTAACCCTTTGCGGTCCATTAATTAAATGCGCGTCAGGCACGCCAGGTCTAATTTATTTTCACACGCGCAGTTAATTTTAGACGCGCTGTTTAAAAGTATTTTTTTTCACAGTCAAACGGGTTTAAAAGGCCCTGCATATCAACAAAGCACTCACTAGGCATCTCTAGCCCCGCCCCACCCTTTCGTTTGCTATAGCGTTCACCTATGTAAGAAATAAATAATAATAATAATAATAGTCGTACATACCGATCGATCATCTCCGGATCACTCGTTTTATCACCAAACTCCTCAATAATGCGATCCAAGTCATTATTTTATTACTATAACATCTCAAAAAAGCTCTGCAAATGTCTGTGTTCTCTCTGCGCTGATTCACAGGCAGACAGCTTGTTTACTTACGACCGCCCCGTTATCTGATACCAGGGCCATGTATGACTATTCATGAGATACGCCTTTTTTTTTTTTTTTTTTTGGACTTGTCTCGGCTCCTGTCGTTCCAACTCGGCCATTGAATGGTTTTCTCGATTTTTTCCGGAGAAAAATGACTAAAACCCGTTTTTTGCGTTTCTATAATGATGTCGGACAGGGTCCGACAATGGACCTGATAGGAATAATTGCAATGTCGGACCAGGTCCAACAATGGACCGCAAAGGGTTAAGTCAGTACTAGTTTAGAATGATGAATCTTTCTTTCTTTCTTTCTTTCTTTCTTTCTTTCTTTCTTTCTTTCTTGCACTTCTATTTGTGACAGGTCTCAAATGTGCAGTTTTGAAAGAAACATGTTATAGCAAAAATGGATGTTCACTTTAAAACACAGTATCTGGTACTATTATTATTATTATTATTATTATTATTATTATTATTATTATTATTATTTGATTTCTACTTCTTTGCCCTGTTTTCTGTTTCTATATGAAATTAATCGTTCTCCCCCTCTCTTCCATACACAGGGCCAGAAGCCTGGGCTTCACCTTATGACTAGTGTCCCGCCCGGGACAGTCTTCTCTTTCTCGGCTCCCCCCAGCCTGCAGCCCTTCTTCCTCGGCAACAAGAGACCCGCCCCCTGCCCCTCGCCCAATCAGAGACCAGGGCCCTCCCCCACACCGCCCAATCACAAGGTAACTCTCGCTCTCTCTCTCTCTCTCTCTCTCTCGCTCTGTGGTTTTCAACAGTAAAGTTGTCTCCCTGGTGGTCCAGCGGTTAGAGAAAGGGGTCTTGATACCAGGAGTTTCAAATCCCGGCTCAGCCACCGACTCATTATGTGACCCTGAGCAAGTCACTGAACCTCCATGTGCTCCGTCCTTCAGATGAGACGTAAAACAAACTATTGGAAGTGACTGTGCAGCAGCAGTTGTTGATGATGCATAGTTCACCCCCCCTAGTCTCTGGAAGTCGCTTTCGATAAAAGCGTCTGCTAAATCAATAGTAATAATTAATAATACTGTTATATTACTCTGTCTAACAATACGCACAGGCATCGTGTTCATAGAAGTGTTCTGAATGTATCAATTCTACTGTGGGTTATTAACTGCCAGATTACTAAATTAAGGGGTAGAGGTACTAAGATGGGCCAGTCGCAGCGCATACATACCGCAATTTTCATTTTTGTTGTGACAATTCGCAAAGTGCACATTGTCATATGTACTGTAACCGAGCTGCTTCCACTCGGGTTCGTTGCCCCTTTAAAAACTGACCCAACACACACAGGAATGGATTTTTATGCGCTGACGCGCTATTTTTAATTCACAAAAATGAAACAAACATAAAACAAACACCTAGCTCTTTACGAGCACTAACTAAACTCTCCGGAACACCCTGACTATAAGTGGGACGGCGAAGCCGTTTCGCCACCAAACACAGAACAACCAAACAAAACCTCACCGGTTTAAACTGCATCCACCTTTTTCTCGACTGCTCGGAAGCAGAGCACCTCTTCTGCCTCCTCCTACTCAGCAGCCTCGAACTAAGTAACTGTTTTTCTCTAATACCCTGCACCTGGTACTAATTTACAATTGCCGCCCAGGTGCAGGGGATAATTAAACAATAAATCAATTAACAATTGCCCTGGGAGTGCATTTTCACATGTTTTTCTGCAGGGAGGAAATTAACCCCCTCCCTGCTGTCTTACAGTACCAAGAAAATATATGTTAATGAAGACAGCCGCAATATACTAATTTAAATATTATTTGCGTCATCTTAACGAGAGCCCTAGCGAGAGCTGTGTGACATTTTTTCAAATAAAATAGCTGAGTTGTGGTTTGCTGCAGCAGAGGGGGCCTGAAGGATAACGTCTATGCATGCAAGGGTGCAAGAATCAAAATAACATTGTTTCTGTTCAATGTAAACGTCATCCGTGCAATGCAGTCTGTTCCGTCTTCATTTTACCTATTTTAATATTGTTATATATATAAAAATGAAAGGCAGTTTAATCCCATTGGATTCTACAGTGGGGCCCCAACCTTCACCCCCAAAAGCTTTTCTTAATCATACAGTAGCCCTTCGCTAAACCTCACATGTTTGTCCAACATAAGGAGGTGTCGAGTTTAAAAACAATACAATAAAATCGCACACACATACATTTATAGTTCTCAATGTATTTTAAATATAAATCATTATGCTGAAATAATACTAATGTGTTTTGGATACACTGCACATTACATTATGTAAAATATGAATCTGTACAGTAGGCATATGCAGTATACAGTACAGTAGTAAAATCAAATGAATACCCAGCACACTTTCTTTATTTTAAATTGAAACTACATGATTTTAGTTTTTTAAAATTTTATTTTAATTATTATTATTTTAAACTTGGTCTGCTTAGTAGCCTAGACAATTAACACACAATAGATCCTGGTCCTATACAGATGCTCAGAGTGAGCTGGAGGGGTTAGTGGCACGTGTGCAGTGTATTGCTCCCAACACACTGGGAAAACCAAAAATGTCATAGAAATTTGTTTTCAAGGCTTGCAAGCACACCCTAACTTTAGAGAAAATTAGGTACTTGGGTGTTCTTCTCAAAAATACATTGAGCTCAACTGGCAACACACGAGAAAAAGCGGACTGGGAAATGCCAGCAACAATTGCGACTGTTTAAAACATGCTTTCAAAAGTGCTTAACAAATTGATGCATTTGTAAGTGTGGCAATTGCCCACAGCTTTAGTACATCTCATTATAATCTTTTTGATTCCTCATTTGATCTCCACCCTGTTTTTTGTGAATTTCTGCAGGAACCCCTAGAATTACATATTCATTTAAGGCTAAAGCACAAATAAGAACTGCAGCTGCAAAGCATTCATTAAAATGATGCTAACAGCGTTGCGTTTGTTTAGTACATTTCACAATACACTTCCGACTGGTTTGCATGTGGTTTGCAACGATTGCAACAGATGCAACACTTTAGTGCATCTACCACTAAGAGTATTGTAAACTGATCAAATTGCCTAACAATCTTTCTCTGTCTCTCGCTGTCTGTCTTTCAGGCTCCTCCCCAGTCTCAATCCCCCTCCAAGGTGTGTCCAATCCCGGATCAGCATGCCCTCTTTAGCCCCTCCCCCTCCCCTCCTGGGGGGCGGAGCAAAGAACCGCCACAATACCAGGAAGCCTTGAAACAGAATCCCGACAGAGTGAGTCTGTCTGTCTGTCTGTCTGTCTGTCTGTCCTCCCTGACTTATTGCAGGGTTTTATCACTTTAATGGATGCAGCAGTGTTTATTAAGAATATTAGCATTATTTTTTTTTAAAAAAAAAAAAACATTTTATAGGCCACTTTGATTAATGTGGATCACGGACCACACCTACCAAAAACACAACCTTTTTGTACCACGTCACGCATGACGTTTCAAAAGGGAAACAGTTCTTAGTCTGTATGTCTGGCCTACAGGTTTGTGAGATATAATAATAATAATAATAATAATAATAATAATAATAATAATAATAATATGGTGAGTTTTGTGTGTGTGTGGGGAGTTGCATGAACTCCAGCACGTCAGGTTGAAGTCAGATGCGGTACCTTCAGTGCATGGCAGTTTTTTTTTTTGGTTTAAATAAATATATCATTGAGGTTTTATAGGAAACCACCATGAACACACACACCGGTATATATACACCCAAATATAAGGCAAGTTTTTGTTTTTTTTTTTAATAAAAATAAGATTGGAAAAATACAACTCGCCTTGTCAAGTCAAGGCTGTTGCAAAAGTGCGCATTGAGTACAGTATACAGTAATGAAAATGGATAAAACTAGCTGCAGTGAACATGTGGAAAAGAGTGGATTGAAAAGGGGTCAAGTATCAAAGGGATTACAAAGAAGTTATGATGCAATTTTTAAGATTGTGGTTATCAGAAAAGATGATTCATCCAGCAATTATCGTGCTGCTGAAAAATTGGTGTCACCTAAAACAACACAGGCGGGGCCAACACATCTGCTATTGCACGCCCACTCAGAGGAAATCGTTTTGTGGACTGTGGGTTATCTGTTTCTCAATTTCCTTGCTTACCTAACAAGCAAGTAATTTACAGTATTTAACTTACTTGTTAAATACTGTAACTTATAGGAGGCTGTGTGGTCCAGTGGTTAAAGAAACAGGCTTGTAACCAGGAGGTCCCCGGTTCAAATCCCACCTCAGCCACTGACTCATTGTGTGACCCTGAGCAAGTCACTTAACCTCCTTGTGCTCCGTCTTTCGGGTGAGACGTAGTTGTAAGTGACTCTGCAGCTGATGCATAGTTCACACACCCTAGTCTCTGTAAGTCGCCTTGGATAAAGGCGTCTGCTAAATAAACAAATAATAAATAATAATTTCAGTTGCATTACAATTTTTGAGAGAAACCTACGGTCATAATATTGGCACTCGCTTTTAAAATTATATAGAGACTTTAATTATTGTGTGTGCATCATCAGAGATACAAAACATGTAAATAGTTGTTATGGCATTACCATACTGGAATATAAACCTTTATTCCTGGATTACAAACAACTATCCGAACTTTACTGCATCAGAACATTTGTACCACTGAACGTAGTGGTGAGTAAAGAAATGTTTATTTTTCCATATTCTTGCTGAAGTTGTCTTATCTGCTTTACATAAGGCCGTCTTATCAATCCTTATGTCTGCTGTACATTATTATAATGTTTGTAAGTTATCATCTTTGAAAAGATTGTCAGTGGTCTGCTGTTCTGTGACAGTCTGTGGCCTGTGATCACAGACGAAATATGACAAAAATGGTTATTATAACAGACAATCGCGAAACTAATATAAATTAATTAGAGTGTAGATACTGAAGCGTATATTATTGGTAATCAAACACATTACAGTTCTGGAAATTACACTCACCATGCAGTGTTGCAGATCCTCCACAGGTTTTGCAGGGTCCACAACTCTGTTTCTTGTGGGATCCTGCTGCCTCGCTGCTGATTCAGAAATGTAGGGTTGTGGCCCCTGTTCCCTAAAATGAATTGGGTCTTCGACTTCATCTTCGATGTTTTTAGCAGCAGGCGCCATGCGTGTTTACCTTTTCATACTCAGCTTCCGGTTTTATTCCGGCCAGCGTGATTTTTGAGACCCAGGCCCACACAAAATCCATCATATCTTTTTTTGTTTATTAATATTTTTTAACCGCATAAAAACAATTTTATTTCTGTTGATGAAATCTATACAGAAATGCAAAAACACTTTAAGCAGTAATTATTCCTAAAAAAAAATAAGATATTAAGGAAAAATGGGAAAACAGGTTGTGAGGAAGCATATTTGTGTTGCACAGGCTTCTGTGGACAATGCGTCTCATTGATCTCAATGCACAGCGCAACACCAATATCCTTCCCCACTGTTTTTTTTTTTTTTTTTGCTGGAGTGGTTTAGTAAGCCTGGTGAAGCAAAAGTACCAACACAGAATGAAAGAGAATGCATACATCAGGGTATTAAACAGGGCAGGTATGAACTGTTATGAAAATGTACAGGATGTAAAATCATGCAGAACTATTAAACCTATTAAACACTCGACAGTGCTGGAATTAGAAAGACTTAAATAAACTTTATAAATTCTATGCAAAGTATAAAGATCAAAGATTTTAAAACCTGGAATGTGTTCAGCAAGGCAGCTAGCTGTATGCAGGGATGAGAATCAAACTACCGTTGCACAGCAGTGTGATCCAGTCCTGGTTTCACTAGGAGTTTAATAATAAGACACACCTGAGCTTGTTACCTAGACACACTGGGGGCTAATCAAGCTGGTAGTAATGGGTGAAACTGCTTATTTCCATCCTGAGTGTGTGTGTGTGACACCTCATCATCCTAACCTGTCTGTCTGTGTCCCTCTACAGGAGAGCGCCCCCTGCAGTCAGCAAATGGACGACCTCTTTGATATTCTTATTGAGAATGGAGGTGAGTATCATACTCAGGTGTTTGCATATATCTAGAGAAGTGCTCATCCGATTGGGATGAAACTCGCTCAGGACCTTCTTTAGCTCACAAGCTATTGGAAGGATCAGAATGTGTGTGTGTGTGTGTGTGTGTGTGGAGGCTGGCTCTCTGTCACACAGGTCACTTCGAGGTGCACTAGACTGTATTGTGGTTCCTCTCAGTTCTCAGGTTTAATATTCAGCTCGGGTTGCTGCAGGTTTTCAGGAAGTTGTGGCAGTGTGAGTGCGGAAGTGTGGAGATCGGAATCAGAGCAGTATTTCTTTGCAGCTGACATTTTTACAGCCTCACTGAGGCCATAAACTGACCGTGAAGATGAGCGGCACAGCAGGAAAAATTAGTTTCCAATCGGCTTTTAAAAACAATTCATTGGTGTTTGGTTGTAAAGGTGAGGGAAGGACAGCTTTCTGGTCTTAAAGGCAGGTACGAGTGATGGTTCTGATATTGTATTTACAGCCGAGGCAATTGCAGTCCTATTTTGTTTGATTTGCATCAATGATGCTGCAGTAATTACAGTTTATAATTTACAATTGCACTAAAAAGTAACTACCACACATTCATTTAAAAAAAAAAAAAAAATGTACATTTTTTTTCAGAAATATCTGCCGACTTCAAAGGAGACACAGCCCCCCTGACCAGACTGCGTCCCAACACCCCCCCACTGCCCCCCTGTCCAGACCCGGCCTTGACCCTGGCCCCCTCCCTGTCCCACAGCCCCCCTCTCCCGCTCGCCCAGGACCCTGGAGACAGCAGCACAGGAAGTGCGGTGGCCCTGGCAGGAAGTGGGCGTCTGGAGGACTTCCTGGAGAGCACCACGGGCGCCCCGTTGCTGCGTGCGGACGCCGAGGGCTGCGGGCAGCGTCTGTCTCTCATCGACGATCTCCACAACGAGATGCTCAGCACGGCCAGCATCCTGGACCAGCCCCTCCCATCTCCCATGGATACATCGGAACTGCACTTCCCGGTCGCCCCTGGCGACCCAGCCGCGGGCCCGCCCCCTTCCTCCGGGCACCTCGGAAGCCTGGGGCTGGATTTGGCTGACCCCTGCTTGGACAGCATGGACTGGCTGGATTTGACGATGGGCATGGGCCTTGGTCTCAATTCGGGCCTGCCCTCTTTCAATACGCAGACCCCCTCCAGTGTTTTCTCCGCAGATTTCTTGGACAGTCATGATCTGCAGCTGCACTGGGACTCCTGCCTGTAAGCTCCAGTTCAGCCAGTCCAGGGGTTGCTTGGGAGTGTTTTAGGGGTGTTTGTTACCCCTCTCGCCAGACCCCTCTACAGCCTCCCATTCTCGCTGAAAATTCAGGTCAGAAGACACCCGATTTTTAGTGCTTAAAAATACTAAGCTTTAAATTCAAATGTTTAGCCTCAATATCTTCTCACTAAATGGAGTGCTTGGCTCAAATCAAGGATTATACTTGGAATTCCAGTTCCAATATTACAGCAGCATTGTTTGCGAAAATTGCAATTCCAATTCCAACGCAAGCTTGTTCAATTGCAACGAGTTACAATGATGCTGCAGCCTTTGCAGTTATAATTGCAAAGCCAGTGTTTGAGCACAGAAACCAGGAGCAGAGGACACACAGAGTGTGGAAATGAACTGAGGAGACAGAGGGAAGAAGACACTTCACACAGAGAGTAGGGAGGAAGGGGTCTGGCTAGTTGGTAAAATGTGTACCCCACAAACCAGCTGGTTGACTTTTTTGACTAGCAAAACGCAAGCGGGGTTCAGAATAGAGCCGAGGATTTTAAACCCGAGATCACTGAAGCACGAGAAACAAGAGAGGGCGCCGTCTACTGGTCAAGTTGAGAACTGCAAGTCAGGATTCGAAGATTCAGTGTTTTATTCGTTGAAAATCGTATTGGTTTTCTGAACAGAAAACACAACTTCAGCATCTGTGGTAACTACAGGTTGACAAAAAAACTATCGTCTTAGTTTTGACAGAAAAGTCGACTTAATTAATGAAAACGCTTTGTTTTTTCATGGCGTTTTTAAAAACATTTTTTCAGAGGATTTGTTTTATTTAAACAGGAAAACAAAGTGGGATCATACTTTAAAAACAGACGCTTGTCCCTTTGGGATTTGAGGAGGCTGGAATTACAAATTTTTTTTTTTTTTTGCCAAGCAAAAGTCGCGCGGAGTAGACGTGAAATTTGACAGACTGAAATTGTCGGCTGTTTTTAAAATAGCGTCATTCATTCAAAAGGACTTGGTACTCCAGTATAAAAACAAAAATGTGATACTGTTCATTTAGAAAGACTTTATCTAGTAGGCATGGGGTTTATTTCAGTAAATCTACACTGCATCAAGCTTCTAATTCAATGTATTAATTGTTTGATCACATTTTGCAATTACTCAAATATTGAGATTTTTTTTTTTGTTTGTTTCAAAGTCTGTGTTGCTTTGACTGTGAGTTCAGGAGCTGCTCTTCAGTCCTAGCAGCCTGCCACAGACATGTGTGACACAGGCTAGATCAGCCAAACTGTCTCTGTCGAAGAACCTGCATTGTATTGCTGGCAATGCAAATATGTGCACTAGAGGGCGCTAGTGCCTACTTAAAAAAAAAAAAAAAAAAGCATGACCTAGGGCTGTATTTTTTCACGGTAAAAAAATTCTTTATTTCCCTGTCTTGAAATAGATATTTCACGATTTCATAAACATAAAATATTAAGAAAGCAGAAAAATTGATTATACAACAAATGTTCCTAAATATTTCTTATCTAAAAAAAACAGTCAGTGCTAAATTGTAGACTCTTTTGTATTTTAGATTTTTAAACACATTCTATTTTCACCTTTAGTCAATTATCAAACAAAATAAATACATAAATACATGTAAAAAATAAAAACAGTTTAAATGTCCCCTTCTTGTACTGGACAGAGCGATCTTTAGCAGAAATATTTCTGATCTTTGATGCAGCTGCTGTCTTTTTCATTGAAGACATGTTAAAGAAATCGTGCAGCTCTATGCAGTGTGTGTTCAATCATTTACCGGAAGTAAACCAAACCGGCTGCCAGGTTCCCAAATTCAGTGTAACAGGTAGTGTGTCAATAAGACAAACGCTTGCTATATTTATTTTTAAGTGATAAAAGGTAGGTCTATTTACACTATTCTTTCAGAAATGGGAATTTGCACTGGAAACTACATAATAGGTACATCATGAAATCTGTGATAACCGTGAAAGAAATACAGCCTTACCGATGCTAGTTAAAAACCAGAAAGCCAGATTTCGAGGATAAAATGCTGAATATAGTTTTAACAAAAATATCTGTTTTTTTATCTGAATTTTAGGGAGTGATTAAAATTGCAGCAGCTAAACTCTACCAACAGTTATGGAAATAAGGCTCCCGTTGCACAGCAGTTTGATCCATTCCCTGGTTTCACTATGAGTTTAATAAGAAGACGCACCTGGGTTTGTTACCTAGACACACTGGGGCTAACCAACTGGTAGTAAAACCTGGAATGGGTGAAACTGCTATGCAACAGGAGTCTTATTTCGAACCCTGACCGTAGCTACGTCAATGAAGAAATAAGGTCAAGTTTCTTAAAACCTGTGGATTTTAAACAAATTAAATTGCCAATTGTCCTTGACGCTGCTAAAGACTTTTATCATCTACAGGAGTCGTTGGTTACTTTTTGCAGTGGTTCAGTTCAGCTTCTGGTTTTACATTTTTAAATGCAAAGTGCCCTGTTCGAAAACATTCTTTCTTTCTCCAAAAAGATGTTTAAATAACGGTCAGATTTAAATACATGTATTCAGACGCAATCTTTTTGAACAGGGAACAAGTAGACAAAGTCTAAGCTGGTCTCGAAGCTCTGTGGTTATGTGAATTCTCTTTATGACAATGTGGATGTAAAAATAATTGCTTGATAATGAAACTGAGGTGAGCCTATGGTAGTTGTACAGTGTACTGTAACACACTTTCAATATTGCATACAGTGTTGAAAACAGGGAGGAATACATTCGTGTTTGGCTGTTTTTAATATGCAGTGTGGCCAAAAGTTTTCCCCTAGAGTTAAGATTGAGACATCATTTAAAACAAACAAACAAATACATGAACATAATTTAGATCTTTTATTTAACATCATGTAATCAAAGAAACTACAAAATTATTTTGCAAAATTAAGTCTACCGGAAGCCATAATAGTAGTCAGTTTTCCATGAAGTATCTGGAAAACTACAAAGCGGTTTGTAATTCAGTGTGTTAACAGAACATTATTCAGCAGGATTCATTCCACTTTATGAAGCAAAATTTGTTAATTCTGTAGTGTGATGATGCAAAACTTTTGGCCATAGTTGTACATATGCAAAACTAGCAACCTTGTTTGATATATTTTGCCAAAAATGTAACCTGGATAAAACAGCTACATCATTATAATCACTTACCAAACATAAGAAATAAACAAGTAAATTAATCAATAGTTCAACACTTAACAAATAAACACAACATGAATGACCTACAATTTATAGTTTTAGGAGAAATCAAGTGAGATAATGTACGGTACAGAAGGATAAAATAAATGGATGAACAGACTGAATACCACGATGCCTGAAGGTTTAAATAGACAGGAATAGCAGATCGTTACATCATTAACTATGCAGGAAATGACATCACAGACACGTTAATAGCTTTGAATAGAAATAAGCGAGTGTAGTTGCCATGGCATCAAAAGCTTAGAAGTACCTTCAGTGTTTGTTTTCAAACACACTTTCCCAGACGAAGGCCAGTTAAACATACCGGAACGTTGGGAAGTTGTCTCTTGATATAAATCGCACTTAAAAATAATAAGAAAACTCTTATAGATATTAATATGAGGTCATGGGCAATGGATCTCCAGTTCGTATCTGATTTAGCTAGTAGAATTAACTGGATACAGGAAACCATGTTAACAGTATCTTTTAATAATGCCAAACAAACAAAAGCACTGAGGCTTCCCCTGCAACGCTGCCTCCTAGCGTTAGCAAAAGCACATTGCACTTAATAGTATTTCAACTGAGCAACTTCTTTTGCAAATAAAATTGCTTTGTAATAACTTCCAAATCGTACCAATTTAAGTAATCTAGTGCGCTGGCATTGCCTGCTGTGTGCTGGGCAGAGCCTCGCTGTACTGTACACAGGGCAATGCTGGCAGGACCACACTATATAACACTAATATAAAACCCTGTACAGAACTACAGCAGCTACCCAACATGGTGTCTATATAAAGTATAGTGCGCTGGCGTTGCCTGCTGAGTGCCAGGCAGAGCCTCACTGCTGTGCTGTACTGTACACAGGGCAATGCTGGTGTGACCACACTATAAAACTCTCCCAAAATTATACCAAGCACTGTAGAATGGCGTAGTTGTAAAGTTGTAAGGTGCTTGATTTATATTTTGTCTTTACAAAAATGTCCCATGTACAATTTTATTTGCAAAAGAAGTGGCACAAGACTTTGCCTCTGGTCCCATTCAGATCTCGGTGTGTATTGTGTGTGTTAATTCAGCAGGACGCACCCCACGTTTAAAAGCAGGCAGTAAGACGGGCCGACACAGCCCTGCATGCACGCACGCTGTATAGAAGCCCTCGATTGGGTCGGGTTGAAAAGGCCGCTCTGTTCTCACGCACCGCATTGTGTACGAAATGCCACTTTTTGCTGTAGATACGAAATGTCACTTTAAATGATGGCTAGATATTAGATTTCTTTCTTTCTTTCTTAATCTTCTCCCCTCTCTCTCTCTCTCTCTCTCTCTCTCTCTCTCTCTCTCTCTCTCTCCACTCCCGTTCTCCCTCTCCTTCACTACTTTTCTCCTCACTCCTTTTCAGTCTCCCCTTTCTCTCCCTCCACCCCATCCTCCCTCACCTTTACTCCTTTTTCTATTTTCTCCACCTTCTCTCCCTCTTCCCACTACCCCTCCACTCTTCCCTCCCTCCCCTCCTATCTCCCCCTCTCTCTCTACTCTGCTGTAAGGCACTGTTCCCTTGAGGGCAGCACCTTGCTATTGTACAAACTCGCTGATAGAACATGTTTTTACAAAAAGGCACTTGGAAATTTGAAGCGGTCAGCCAGTCAGCTAAACTCTCCCCAGTTTGAGACGGTTTCGAGCCACAGTCTCACCAGCTGCCCTCACGCCCCCTTCCAAAAACCACAAAAACCAGTATACAAGACAAACTCCAGAACCAACCACTGGAGCCCAGCATACTACTGAAGCAGTTCAAAGACTGGCCACCGGGGGGTGCACAAAGCAGTCTAGAAATTCACACCTTCTCATCAGCCCCAGGGTTTTTATAAACAAGCCTGTCGATTCTGAAGGGAATGTGGGTGGCATCCCACACTGGCCACTAGAGGGCAGTGCACATTTCCACTGTGGTTGGATATACTAATCTTGCATGGGCTTATAACATTTTCTGAGAGAATGCAAGTAATGCTTTGGATTTGTATATAAGCCCATGCACTGTCTGTGAGGTCACTTGCCCCCTGGTGGAAGATAAGTGTAAATGCAAGGGCGTGGGGGGACCAAGAACATATTTTAGGCTTAGGTTTCTTACTTTATATTGAGGCTTCAATCTGAAGGACTATATTTGCAGAATTAAGTTACATTTAAGCTCAACTTTTGCATTTAACAAAATTAGAGTAAGTTATCATAATAATGCAGTTAATTAAAATAGCAGGTAGATGACTCCAGTTAAAAAATGCTTCAGAAAATTACAAAGTAGCCTCCTGTCCTCAAATGAGGACAACGGCACTTAATGGGTTAACTGTGAGCGGTTTGAGTTAGCATATTCAACCACAGTGCCCCCCTGTGTGCTCCTTGGTGTACTGCCTCATCTGGAATAAAAGCCATGTTTAGTTTCTGTTTGATAGAAGACTGTGACGATTCATCAACAGACTGGGGTTCAAATCCACCTTTCTGGGAGAGAGTGAACGTTTGGCCGACTACCGATTTTTCAAATTCAGTTTTGTTTTGTATCTGTGTTTTTTGTATTTTGTATATTTTTTTGTAGTACAGTAATTGCTGTATTGTTGTTGTTTTATTATTAAGTGATCACGTTGTTGCTGTTAAGAGTGTATCTCTGTAGGGAGTTGTTTAAAAAAGAAATCTGCAATGCCAAATTAAATGTACATTAAAACAAAAGTGAAAAACAATTAAAAAAAACAAAAGTCAAACTGTATTTTCTTATGCAATAAAAAAAAGAACTGGAGGAAATGACTGTTTTTATTATTATTACTAGTAGTAGTAAGCTTTTGCATTATAATTAGGGCTTCTGATTTTCGGTTTTAACCGATAAAACCCGATAAAACACCCCTGATACAAAAAAATGAAATCGATGGATAGCCAATAAACACCAGAAAAACTGTAGAAGTGGTTATTCTATTCACATTGACTTTACCCTTTTCCCATTAAAAAAAATAAAATAAAACCTACTACAAGAATAATAATAAATACATTTCCCAGTGCTGCTGGGCAATGTCCCGCCTTCCTGACTTGTATCTATCATTGATTCGTTCTGAGTACTTTAAACCCACCCCAACTACTGAGTGACAGCACATTCCTACATTTCTATTGGAGACTCCACTTGCGAGATTTAAAACGAGATTACAATCAGGATGGAGGCTTGTTAGCGGGATTTCAAGCTGTATTACAGTTAAGATACAGAGGATTTAAAACAGAATTTTGGCGAAATGTACAAAAATGCCTACACACAAAAACCCCTGAAGAATGTGCCGTGACCAGAGGGATTTCGTTGTGGAAGACAGCAAAGGAAAGAAGGGACAACTTAAGTGTGCAGTACTGTCGCGTTACTGCTATACATATTTTGACAGAAAAAGAAAAAACCGCTCAAGCATTTTGGAAAGTACCCGAAAACACTAATTTCATACAGTAGATCAAAAACGAAAGCCCTGAAAAAAAATGATTTACATAAAACTCGAAAACAGCTAAAAATAAGCACCGAAAAATACAATTAATAAAACCCGAAAAACAGAAGCCCTAATTATAATTGATTTTATTACCAATCTTTATTATTAGGCTTCCAGGCCCATAGAGCTGGGAAGACTATTGTTATTGCTGTGATTCTTCTTCTTCTTGCCAAAAGTTGCTCAAAGTGACGAAATTCGGTTGGATGGTAGATGCTTATGGGAAGTTGGTAAATGTTAGTTGAATGTATGTCGTAGGTCACATGGTTTGGCTGCCATATTGGATTGAAAAAAAAAAAACATTTTGCCGAAATGTAAAAAATTGGTCATTCAAAAACCACTTATTGCAGAGTGCTGAAAGTTGGTAAACATGTTGCAGGATAGTCCAAGATTAACTGGTGTTCGTAAGAAGCTGATAGGCTGTGTGGTATGGCGGCCATGCTGCATGATGTCATAATCACATGGTACAGATGTCATAATCACAAACTACAAAGATCTCCCAAACCGCAAGTCCGATTCAACCAAAAATTGGCACACATGATCCTAATGTGGTTATCTTTAAAGGCTGTTCAAGGGAAGTTGCTACAAAAAAAAAAAAGGTGGCCACGTTGGATGACATCATCAACATACAAAACTGGGAAATAACTCCGTATAGAGTGCAGATAGGGTCATGGTTATTATGGAGCACATATAGTAACCCATGTATGCTCTATAAAAAAATATGTTATTGCCCATGACCTTTGACCTCTCCTAAAGGTCAAATGTAAAACTGGCTTATAACTCCTTATAGAGTGCACATAATGGCATTCTGGACTATTTGCTAAAGTGTTTGGTATTGTTAATGGTACTGGAAGCTGTAAAGTTGCTGGAAACTAGTTGTTATTATTATTATTATTATTTCAATAATAATAATCATGCTTGTATACTAATATTAATATTTATATTATTTATCCTTTATTTGGATCTGAATGTGTTTGTTCTAGTAGTGAATCAGGCCCTAGAACATATAGTGCACACTGTTGCCACTTGAGGTCACTGTTCTCTCACAATCATGCCTAAACTGCAGCTAAAGGGAGTGAGAGATATTTGCTTTAGTTCTCACAATCGCTTATAACTATTAAGAGTAGCTTGAAATTATTATTATTTTTTTTACCTTTGTATAATGTTTGCATGAAATGGACATTAATTTATTGGACATGATGCTTCATACATTTTGAAGACACTGAGAGAGACTTCTAGTGGAAACGTTAGCCATTGAATTTACACTGAAGACGCTGAGAGACTTCTAGTGGAAACGTTTGCCATTGAATTTACACTGAAGACACTGAGAGACTTCTAGTGGAAACGTTTGCCATTGAATTGACACTGAGAGACTTCTAGTGGAAACGTTTGCCATTGCATTTACACGAAATCTATATACTGTATCAAATCAATAGATTTCTCTCTCATTCTCGTTCTCGTTAATTAGGAGCAGGCAGGTGTATTGAAAGCCATGTCCAGCACAGTGTGTGTTCACAGTAACCCTGTGCTCTTGCTGTCATGGCAGCTCGCTCCTCTGTGGTGTGTGCTGGCACTGTGCTGGGGATTAATGGATCTGTCTGAGGGAGCTGGCTCCTCTGTGGTGTGTGCTGGCACTGTGCTGGGGATTAATGGATAAGTCTGAGGGAGCTGGCTCCTCTGTGATGTGTGCTGTTACTGCGCTGGGGATTAATGGATCTGTCTGAGTCGACTCCCTGCCGACTCTCCAGCCTGCACAGCTCCCAATACTGCATCAAATGAATCCCTGAAGCAGAGCAGGGGAATCAGACCAGACACACAGCCATAGCACATGCAATACAATAGGGTGTAGAGCATAGGACTGTTTCAACCTGCCATAGCACTGTCAATAGCAGTTATAACTTGGGCCCCTAGTTATCTTTTATAAGGCTGGCCCCTTTATTATAACTAATCTTCGGGCACTGACCATGAATCAACTGCAGCTGGTTCAAAATGCCGCCACCAGGATCCTTACCAGATGTAAAAAATGTGAACACATTCCCCCCCGTCTTGCCCAGCTGCACTGGTTACCTGTAAAGTTCAGGATTACTTTCAAAGTTCTCCTGCTCACCTACAATGCCCTTCATCACAAAGGTCCTGAGTACCTCCTCAACCCTGCTGACCCGCTCTGTCCCTGCCTGCCACTCTGGCCTGCTTGTTATCCCCAAGCTAAAGTGCACCACACTGGGAGAACGCTCGTTTAGATTCATGGCTCTGACTCTTTGGAACTCTCTCCCAGCTTTGGTGCGTGATGCTCCCACCGTCGCTCGCTTTAAATCAACTCTCAAGACCCACCTGTCCCCTCTTGCTTTCCATGCTCTTTAAGCCTGAGATCTGCTATTAGCTGTTGTGTCTTTGCTACTTCTGATTTGTCACTGTGTCTTATTCTCATGATTCTATATAGAATCATGCAGCAGTGTGGAGTAGTGGTTAGGGCTCTGGACTCTTGACCGGAGGGTCGTGGGTTCAATCCCAGGTGGGGGACACTGCTGCTGTACCCTTGAGCAAGGTACTTTACCTAGATTGCTCCAGTAAAAACCCAACTGTATAAATGAGTAATTGTATGTAAAAAATAATGTGATATCTGTATAATGTGAAATGATGTGATATCTTGTAACAATTGTAAGTCGCCCTGGATAAGGGCGTCTGCTAAGAAATAAATAATTATAATAATATATGGCATACACATACTGTTGTGTCTCTGTTACTCCTGATCTTTCACCGTATCTTGATTCTAGATGACATACGCTGTCACAATGTTCTTGAATTTCCACATCCTAGCCATGTATTTAATGTGTTAGGCCTTGTTTTTCACTGTATTTAATGTGTTATGCCTTGTTTTTGTACTGCATCTTGTAAAGCGCTTTGTGATGGAGGTCCACTGTGAAAGGCGCTCTATAAAATAAAGATTGATTGATTGATAGACAGACAAATCAGGTTTGTTCAAATATTTATTTTGTATCAAGTTACAAACAGCAGGCTTGAAAAACAGGTGCTTTCAAATCCATTTTTAAATTTGACGAATTGACATAAAAAAAGACCTTTACTGACATAAAAAGCACAGGAGACAGAAGATCTGTCAGTTACAAAGACGTCATCGATCACTATTCAATCAACAGAATTGACAGCATTGCTGTAACGAAGACTGAATCTTTATTGCAGGCGTGTTAGTGTGATAGTTGAGTTTGACTACATAGATACACTGCCCGGTGACTTTATTAGGACGTGTCTGTCTCCCCGATTGGGGTTGGCATCGCCCTGGAGTGGGGCATGTTCCCCTGGCACACCCTGGGTCCCTCCATTACTCTGGAAGGCTGACAGTTTCTTTAAGCATCAAGTCAGCCATGCTGAGCCCTGACGGCTCAATAATGCACCCCATCCACCATGCCAGAATGATAGAGACTTCTTCCACAGACACCGCGGGGATCTGAACCCCACTGTCTGAACGATTCATCATCACCATCCTCTGCCTGCCTCTCTGTGCTGAATATGAACGACAGAGACGCCTTCCAGCACCTTGTGGAGTCGAGACCACATCAAGGCTGTGATCAGAGCAAACGGTGACCCCATATCGGGGGGGGGGGTCCTATTAAAGTGGCCAGGCTTGTGTGTGTGTGTGTGTGTGTGTATATATATATATATATATATATATATATTATATATATATATATATATATATAGTTATTGTATATAAATACATGTATGAACACCATAACAAACATCTTTCTTTAAAATGATTATTATTTTTTTTATTATTATTATTTATATACTGTAAAACATGTTTCAAAGCAATACCGTTTTTTTATATATACATATATAATTACAGTAATTCATGACAATTTTACCTGTATGGTTATTTTATTGTTGTAGTTCTGTTTTCAAATAAAATACAGAGTCAAAAATCCAAGGCAAAGCTTATCGAGGAAATGTAAGTCAGTCAGACAAACGTTTTGGCTAGTGCCTTTGTCTACTTGTCTTAAGTTCTGCAGTGGTTGTATCTTAATGCATATTTACATGTTATGTCTTTTGTGAATTCTACTTCCATTGTGAGGTTTCAGTCAATTATACAGCTCTGGCCAAAAGTTTTGCCTCACCTAGAATTTTAGGACTGAGACATAATTACAAAAAAACGATATCATTTATTTATTTTATTTAACATCATGATGTAATCAACGAAACTACAAAATGATATCGCTTACCGGAAGCCATAATAGTAGTACAGTAGTATTTCATGTTAGATTTTGAAATGTCAAAATTTTCGTTTAGTAGATTGAAAACTACAAAGCGGTGTGTAATTCAATTTGTCAACGTAACATTATTCAGCAGGTTTCATTCCACTTTATGAAGCAAAATGAGTTCATTCTATATAGAGGGTGATGCAAAACTTTTGACCAGAGCTGTAAAACCCCATTATCTGCTAAACAAAACTGAACACATTTTTCAATATATATATTGTACACCAGAATTCACATATAAGGGTCTTCAAGATGGTATTGCTATAGTAGTAAGGAGACTGTACTGACAGGTCATTAAAACACAGTTGTATCATATTTTATTTATAAAGGTTTTTTTTTTTTAATATCACAATAAAATCGACAAATATCAAAAACCCTGGTTATACACCAGAACCAAGCTATCTCAGAGTGGTTATTTACATTGGCAAGACTTTTTTTTGATTTACAGAAAGGAAAAATGAATGTAGGCACAGCACGTCTTTTCTTTACATTTTCTAGTTTTTGTACTGCAATATAATCTATTTGTAATTGTAATTGAAATGTATTTGCTTACGATTGTAAGTCGCCCTGGATAAGGGTGTCTGCTAAGAAATAAATAATAATAATAGAAATAAATAATATAGAAATGGCAACGACCGTTGAATAGTCAAAATCCACTAGAACTCACTTAGAACCTTCAGGAACCATTGGGAACTCAATAGTCTGATCTAGAACCTTGACAAAACACCTTAGGAATACAATGGTTCAAACTGGAACCATTGAGAACTCAATCGCCCCAATCTAGAACCTTCAAGAACACTCGAGAACTTAGCCCAGATTATTCTAGGACTTTTGAGAACTCAAGCGTTCAAGCTTCAAGATCATTTCACAACTCAATGTGGAACTTTTCAAGAACTCTTGAAAAGTCAACAGTTTAACCTAGAACCTTCTAGATCCCTTCAAAAAGGAAATATAATTAATAATCATGCGTAAACCCCAATATTCATACTTGCAGCTTAGAAACATTTAACCCCAACACAGCGCAAACGAACTCCCAAGATTGACAAACAGAATGAATGATTAGAAGCCCTTTTTGGAAAAAAAAAATGATCAGAAATAGGGGAATGAAATGATTCATCGCCATCGCTAATCGACATGAAGTGCTTGGTCTTGCAGGTCCGCGGATGTTCTGGGTGAATCCAGTTTCTCATAAAATCATGTATATATATATATATATATATATATATATATATATATATATATATATATATATATATAGAGAGGCTCACTAGCCTCTCATTCCTGCCTTTCATCTCCCTCTGGAAGCCTGGGTTCCAATCTGGGGGGCTAGGTGGCACAGACAGATAGTGGAGCTGAGTGTAATTCACATCACAAAACATACAGTACCTCACAATGGCAGGATTGTCAGTCGCTGATTGTTCTCGACTCGTGGTGTGGGGGGGGGGGATATTTACAGTGGTTGCCACGACAATCGCTTGAACCAAAAGTGCCAAGCTTTATCTACAAAGACCGATGAAGCAACACATGTAGCCCGCAGTGCCTTTCTACACTAAGCAAAACACAAGAGCGAAATGAACTGCTGAAATTGCCATTGCAGAGGGACGGAGTGAAGCAGTGTGGCTCTAGTGGAGCTGAGGAGGGACTGGGAGGGAAGCAATGTGGCTCTAGTGGAGCTGAGGAGGGACTGGGAGGGAAGCAGTGTGGCTCTAGTGGAGCTGAGGAGGGACTGGGAGGGAAGCAGTGTGGCTCTAGTGGAGCTGAGGAGGGACTGGGAGGGAAGCAGTGTGGCTCTAGTGGAGCTGAGGAGGGACTGGGAGGGACTGGGGGAGGGAAGCAGTGTGGCTCTAGTGGAGCTGAGGAGGGAGGGAGGGAGGGAGGTAAGCAATGTGGTCTGGTGGTTACAGTATTCCATTACAAGCTCACAGACGTTATTTCAGTGACAGCAGCCTGTTAATTTAGATTCGCTCCACAGACAGCTTGACGAGTTGCACTGATTAGTGAATTTCATTCAATGTCCTCGGAGAAGCACAGCAAGGCGGCACTAAGCTGTGCCCGGGTCCGGCTGGCCAATATGCGCACAGCGCCCTCGACAACCCAATGGTGCTGCCACCCCCTGCCATAGCAAATATATTACACAGGAGAGGCCACACAGCACTGCCTGGCATTCACCAAAAACCAAGCCAGAGAACCGAGGCCAGGATGTCACCCCTTCTGTATTCGCTGGCTCTCAGATCCCGATTGTCTCGTAATACAAGCAGAGACTGGTGTTTGCTTATTTTGGGATGTTTAATGCTGTGGTATCCACTGTCTGTCTGTCTGTCTGTCTGTCTGTGCCACCTAGCCCCCCAGATTGGAACCCAGGCCTCCAGAGGAAGGTGAAAGGCAGGAATGAGAGGCTGGTGAATTAGCCCACTGTCCTAGCCTCATTTCTAAATGGAACTTGAAACACTCAAACATCTACATTGATCCAAGACTCAACCACACAGAAAAAAGCAGAACGCATTTCAAATCAAATGAAGTGGACGACTTGACTTGCATCATTTTCACGCCTCAATTTAATTTTGCTAAGTTGTAAATATGTATTCACTTCTATTTAATGGACTGTTAATAAACCAATCCTTTCAGTCATCTCAATAGGAAATAGTTCAGAACTTTATAGAGCATTTGATGGTTCAATCATTCTGAGCAATTCTGGGTTCTCTTGCTCCTCCAATATTGAGTTCATTCCATTCAGATCATGTGATCTTTCAATTTAGCCCCACCCACTCTCTCTCTCTCTCTCTGTCTGTCTGTATAAATGTAGAGTGGGTGGGGCTAATTGAAAAGTCACAGTGTCAGTGCCTGGCACTTAGGATTCTCCAGACAAGATCATAGCCAGCTAAAGACTGATTTTACAGAGTGGCTCTAGTGGTTACAGCTGAAGAGGGACTGGGAGGGAAGCAGTGTGGCTGTAGTAGAGCTGAGGAGGGATTGGGAGGGAGGGAAGCAGTGTGGATCTAGTGGAGGTGAGGAGGGACTGGGAGTCAGTGAGTGTGGCTCTAGCAGTTACATTAGATTACAAGTTCACAGACACACATTTGCAGCCTGTTAATTCAGAGAAGACCACAGCACTTACTGTACTGTACTGAACTGGGCTATAACTGGTAGTTTAGACCGTCACTTCAGTCTTGCTGTTAGTTGAGAATTGTCTCTGGGCAGGCTGCATTGGGGGGCGCCCGTACCCCAAGGGCTGGTTAAAAAGCTCAGGCAGGTTCTCAATACTGAACTGACGTTTGTGGTTGAACGCCTGACGCCTGCTCTGCTGTTGATGCTGGGGACGGGGCTGCTGATGCGGGTGATTGTGGGTGGTGTCCCAGGCTTTGAAGGCGGAGTTTGAGGTCAGGGGATGTGTCACCTTGGAAACCTTGGACTTGGGCTGGGGGGAGGGGCTTAGCGCAGCAGCCAATGGGGCGTGGAGTTCTGGGGCCTGGAGGAGGGGCTTGTCCTTGGGGTGCAGTCCGAGTGGCTTGGGCTGAGGGGCCCGGGCTGCCATTGGGTAGTGCTTGTAGTATTGGCTGCCGGCCGTTTCTGAGAGAGAGAGAGAGAGAGAGAGAGAGAGAGAGAGAGAGAGATTTTTTTTGTTATAATCATAAGACACATTATTACTGGACCTCCTTTAAAGGAGTGCTGACCATCTTTAAAATCCATTCTCTTAATTCTTATTAGCTTTATTAACATTATCACTGGCCCCTCCCTTTAAAGGAGCGCTGACCATCTTTAAAATCCATTCTCTTACTCTTATTAGCTTTATTAACAGGATCACTGGTCCTTTTTAAATGGGGACCATTCTTAATAAAGTGGCCAGGCACATGTTTGTAATAAGATAGCCATTCGTTACAAGGGTTCATGATTCTTACAAAACAGAGACTTTCTGATCTCTATAGTAATATTCTTTCTTGATGGAAAATACCCTGTTTTTCAATGTGAGTCTGTGTTGAAAACTAGGTTGCACCTCTTCTGAAAATTGATTTTCTTTAAGCTGTCCTAAACTCCTAAACAAAAGCCAGTTAGGTCATAAAGCGAATGAAGATTTAAGTTCCCAGCAGTGTTTTAATGATGCAGTATTCAGAGTGATTGAAATTGGTCAAATACTGTTATATGATTTTGCAAAGTCTGAGTTGCTTCGACTGTGAGTTCAGGAGCTGCTCTTCAGTTCTAGTTGCCTGCTGTAGACATGTGTAACACAGGCTAGATCCGTGTTTAGGGTCCTCATTAAAAAATAATGGGGGGCCTTATTCACTGTGTCTGTCTGTCTATGAGGAACACAAAACTGCCTTCATTTTGCACCGATCTTCACCTAACTTGTCTCTTACACTCCACTCAGATTGATTCCAAACCTCATAAAAAGGCAAGGGACCATAATGAAAACTAAACTATGAGTCCATTCCAATATATCTCATTCATTTCCATCTAATAATACTTAAGAAGTAATTAGGGGCTGGACAGATGTCTATACAAACTCAGAATTCATGAGAATCCAATCTACAAGAGACTGCCCTTTAAATATCCTGAAAATACCATTGAGGGTCGATTTTTTATTAACTGAGTTCTGTTTTAAATTTATTTTAGCTAACACTTTTGCAGGTATGGAAGTTCCTGGCTGGGTGCAAGCAATGAGATGGGTCGCCAGTGTGTTTTCACCTCTGTTTCTGACAAACGTCCAAATTCACGCTGCGAGTCACAAGGCCCTTGACTATTTAATTAAGATATCAGCATCTGTCAAGCAGCGTGAGTTTCTTTAGGGTTGAATCACAGCCCAGTTTCAAAACCCTCTTATTAATATCAACTTCCACAAGTGTCTGCTTCCCTCCCTCCCAGTCCCTCCTCAGCTCCACTAGAGCCACACTGCTTCCCCCCTCCTCCCTCCCAGTCCCTCCTCAGCTCCACTAGAGCCACACTGCTTTCCTCCCAGTCCCTAATCAATTCCACTAGAGCCACACTGCTTCCCTCCCTCCCAGTCCCTCCTCAGTTACACTAGAGCCACACTGCTTCCCTCCCTCCCTTTCTAAATAGTTTACATATTTTAAAATTTAAATATCTGTTCTTTGATTTTCACAAGCAATTAATAATCCAAGGTAATCCGTAAAAAAAACTGAGTCAAGCTCTAGTTTGGGCTCTAGTGCCTTCATCAGTGTTATTGAAGCTAAAGTGAGTCAAGCAGACAAGTGTTTGGGCTCTGGTGCCTTGATCAGTGTTTTTGAAACTAGAGTAAACTGAGTCAAAAAGGTGCTTCATTTAAATTTATCGGAAACTAACGAGCCAGCAAATACAGAAGGGGTGACGTCCTGGTCACAGTTCACTTGCTTGCTTTTTGTGTAATATATTTGCTATGACAGTCCAGCCTCAGTTCCATGGGAGCCACACTGCCGGACCGGGGCCAGTGCCGCCTTGCTCCGAGGACATTGAATGAAATTCACCTCCCAGTCCCTCCTCAGCTCCACATTGAAGATTCACTAATCACTATCTGTTCCCTAAATCCTGTCCTGAACTAACGTCCCTCCTAATGGAATACTAACCACCAGAGCCACACTGCTTCCTCCCCCCCCCTCCCAGTCCCTCCTCAGCTCCACTAGAGCCACACTGCTTCCCTCCTCCCAGTCCCTCCTCCTCCACTAGAGCCACACTGCTTCCCTCCTCCCAGTCCCTCCTCAGCTCCATCAGAGCCACACTGCTTTCCCTCCTCCCAGTCCCCCTCCTCCTCCCTCTCAACCACTAGAGCCACACTGCTTCTCCTCCCTCCCTCCCTCCCAGTCCCTCCTCAGCTGCACTAGAGCCACACTGCTTCTATCCCTCCCAGTTCCTCCTCAGTTGCACTAGAGCCTCACTACTTCCCTCTCTCCCAGTCTGTTCTCAGCTCCACACTGCTTCCCTCTCTCCCAGACCCTCCCCAGCTTCCTCCCTCCTCCTCAGCTCCACTAGAGCCACACTGTGTCCCCCTCCTTCCCCTCCCAGTCCCTCCCAGACCCTCCTCAGTTCCCTCCTCAGCTCCACTAGAGCCACACTGCTTCCCTCCCTCCCAGTGCCTCCCCCAGCTCCACTAGAGCCACACTGTGTCCCTCCTTCCCTCCCAGTCCCGCCTCAGCTCCACTAGAGCCACACTGCTTCCCTCCCTCCCAGTCCCTTCCCCAGCTCCACTAGAGCCACACTGCTTCCCTCCCTCCCAGTCCCTCCCCCAGCTCCACTAGAGCCACACTGCTTCCCTCCCTTCTGAGCTCTAACCACTAGAGCCACACTGCATCCCTCCCTTCTGAGCTCTAACCACTAGAGCCACACTGCTTCCTTCCCTTCTGAGCTCTAACCACTAGAGCCACACTGCATCCCTCCCTTCTGAGCTCTAACCACTAGAGCCACACTGCTTCCCTCCCTTCTGAGCTCTAACCACTAGAGCCACACTGCTTACCTCCCTCCTCTAACCCCCCTCCTGAGCTCTAGCCACTAGAGCCACACTGCTTACCTCCCCCCAGTCCCTCCTCAGCTCTAACCACTAGAGCCACACTGCTTCCCTCCCTCCCAGTCCTTTCTCAGCTGTAACCACTAGAGCCACACTGCTTCCCTCCCTCCCTCCTTCCCAGTCCCTCCTCAACTGCACTAGAGCCACACTGCTTCCCTCCCTCTCTCCTTCCCAGTCCCTCCTCAGCTCCACTAGAGCCACATTCCTTCCCTCCCTCCCTCCTTCCCAGTCCGTCCTCAGCTCCACTAGAGCCACACTGCTTCCCTCCCTCCCTCCCTCCCAGTCCCTCCTCAGCTCCACTAGAGCCACACTGTTTCCCTCACTCCCTCCCAGTCCCTTCTCAGCTCTAACCACTAGAGCCACACTGCTTCAATGTGTTGTAATGCATCATTACTCACCCACTGCTTTGAGTGAGGTGTATCTGTTAAAGGGTGACCCAGGAATTGATATGGAAGTGGTGAGGTTATTATGCGCCCTCATCAATCCCAGATTCGCGTTGTTTAAATGCCCGTGATCTGCAAGAAAGAAAGAAAAACTTACCAACACCACATTCAAAGGCTCAGATCATAATGGGAGTGATTGGGGGCGGTCGACACAAGCTCCTGATTAGAATAAGATCAGTCGTATTGTCACAATGGCAAGCTCCTGATTGGAATAATAAGATCAACCGTACTGTGATATTAAAAGGCTGCTGTTCTGTTTTCTCTTATGGCAATTTCAATGGCAGCCATCAAAAAGGTTAAGCAAAGGTTCTGTTCTTTTGACACGTTTTGCCTGATTCCCTGAGCATCTCTCAGCCCTTCGGTTTCAATTAGAGATGATCGTGTCAGACAGATCCCGGTAAGGATGCAGTGGAGTAGAACTGACTTTAATGGCGTGTGATTCAGAAACCAGTGAGCACTGGACTGGGTGAACTTTCTGGTAACGGGGGTATTTGTTACGGTCAGTGATTTCTTATCATACACTGCTGCTCTTAATGGAGTGCTGACCATCTTTAAAATCCATTCTCTCACCTCTTATTAGCTTTATTAACAGTATCACTGGACCCCTCCCTTTAAAGGAGTGCTGACCATCTTTAAAATCCATTCTCTCACCTCTTATTAGCTTTATTAACAGTATCACTGACCCCTCCCTTTAAAGGCACGCTGACCATCTTTCAAATCCATTCTCTCACCTCTTATTAGCTTTATTAACAGTATCACTGACCCCTCCCTTTAAAGGAGTGCTGACCATCTTTAAAATACATTCTCTCACCTCTTATTAGTTTTATTAACAGTATCACTGGTCCCTCCCTTTAAAGGAGTGCTGACCATCTTTAAAATCCATTCTCTCACCTCTTATTAGCTTTATTAACAGTATCACTGACCCCTCCCTTTAAAGGAGCGCTGACCATCTTTAAAATCCATTCTCTCACCTCTTATTAGCTTTATTAACAGTATCACTGGTCCCTCCCTTTAAAGAAGCACTGACCATCTTCAAAATCCATTCTCTTACCTCTTATTAGCTTTATTAACAACTTTGCCTCCCTCCCTTTTATAAGGGTTATGTACTATCTTTAAAATATTCTCTTTAAAAAGACCTCTCTGTGCTTTACAATGCTTCCCTATGCTTTATGACCCCTCTCTGTGATTTACAATGCTTCCCTATGCTTTACCAGACCTCTCTGTAGTTTACAATACTTCTCTATGCTTTACAATACCTCTCTGTGTTTTACAATGCTTCCCTATGCTTTAGCTTTCACTGTGCTTTATTACAATTTGCTGTGCTTTTACTATGGGACATGTTTACTATGGTCCCCGTGCAATTTTATACCCAGCACTTTAACACAATGTGACTCTCAATCAGGTTTTCCCATCTATAGATGCCCTGGGTGTCAGCAGACCCCATTAGTTGATTGTTCCATTGCTAATTAGCACCAATCAATGAGCCAGTCGGCTTGAAAATACCACACAGGTCACTCCATCGACCTTGACAAAGCCAGGGTTTCCAGTACCTTCGGATTTAGGACTACATCACTCTCCCGTCTCCCTCCCCCTCTCTCCATTCTCCTTCTGCCTCTCTCCCTCCCATTCTCCTCTCTCCCCTCCTCCCCTTTCTCCCTTCTCTCCCCTCTCCCTCTCACCTCTCTATCCCCTCCTCCCCTTTCTCCCCTCTCCCTCTCACCTCTCTCTCCCCTCTCCCTCTCACCTCTCTCTCCCCTCCTCCCCTTTCTCCCCTCTCCCTCTCACCTCTCTCTCCCCTCTCCCCTCTCACCTCTTCCCTGCAGTACTCAGCAGAGCTCACACTGCTACAAAAACAGTAATGAGGAGACACAGGGATCCTCACCCTCCGACTGACTAACTAATTATTCCCTTGGTTGGGCTGGGCTGCTCAGGGCTAGCTTATTTTCAGATCACATGCCAGGGATGGGAATGAAACTCCCGCTGCATAGCAGTGTGATCCATTCCTGGTTTCACTATGATTTTAATAAAAAGACACACCTGAGCATGTTACCTAGACACACTGGGGCTAATCAAGCTGGTAGTAAACTGGAATGAGTAAAAATGCTATGCAATAGGAGTCTTATTTCCATCCCTGTGATACAGTCAATAGCGTGCTAAAGAAGGCCATTTACAATCAGACTCAGTGACTTCAGGTTTACAATAAAACAGTCCGAGAACGAACCTAATGTTCTTTTCTAGATATATGTGACTTAAAACTCAGTGGCCCATCTTGCTCGTTTGGTTGTTAGTAGCTTATTGATCCCAGAATCTCAGCAAGCAGCTTCTTGAAGGATCCCAGAGTTTCAGCTTCAACAACATTACTGGGGAGTTGGTTCCAGACCCTCACAATTCTCTGTGTAAAAAGTGCCTCCTATTTTCTGTTCTGAATGCCCCTTTATCTAATCTCCATTTGTGACCCCTGGTCCTTGTTTCTTTTTTTAGGTTGAAAAAGTCCCCTGGGTCGACATTGTCAATACCTTTTAGAATTTTGAATGCTTGAATCAGATCGCCGCGTAGTCTTCTTTGTTCAAGACTGAATAGATTCAATTATTTTAGTCTGTCTGCATATGACATGCCTTTTAAACAAGGAATAATTCTGGTCGCTCGTCTTTGCACACTTTCTAGAGCAGCAATATCCTTTTTGTAACGAGGTGACCAGAACTGAACACAATATTCTAGATGAGGTCGTACGAATGCATAGTAAAGTTTTAACATTATTTCCCTTGATTTAAATTCACTTCTCACAATATATCCAAGCATTTTGTCGGTCTTTTTTGTAGCTTCCCCACATGTCCAGATGAAGACATTTCTGAGTCAACATAAACTCCTAGCTCTTTTTCATAGATTCCTTCTTCAATTTCAATATCTCCCATATGATATTTATAATGGACATTTTTATTGGCTGTGTGCAGTACCTTACACTTTTCTCTATTAAATGTCATTTGCCATGTGTCTGCCAGTTCTGAATGCTGTCTAGATCATTTTGAATGACCTTTGCTGCTGCAACAGTTTTTGCCACTCCTCCTATTTTTGTGTTGTCTGCAAATTTAACAACTTTGCTTACGATACCAGAATCATGAATGTAGATTAGGAATAGCAGAGGACCTAATACTGGTCTCTGTGGTACTCCAATGGTTACCTCGCTCCATTTTGAGGTTTCTCCTCTAATCAGTACATTATGTTTTCTACATGTTATGGTACGGTACATACAGACAGACAGACGCTTCTAATAACTGTGGGGAATAAATAAACAAACAAACAAACCAGCGAGGGCCGGTGGAGCAGAGTGAGGGCGATGCCAAGTGACACAAACACACAGGCACACAACACAGCTGCCCCCGGGGTTAGAGAGATCTGCAGACTGTCTGTTATTAAATGTGTCAATTAGAACAATGTGCATATATAAAAACTCTGCCAAGGGCTAGCCTGACACCAAAGAGAGGGACTGAACAAAACACAACAAGAGTGCCAGGAGAAACATCCTTAATGCAAAACCTTGGCAAAACATTTCAGTAAAAAAAAACATCAGAGTAAGCAAGGTCAGTCGCATTACATCAGTTAAACCTGTCGACAGCTCTGGCCAAAAGTTTCTCATCACCCTATAGAATGAACTAGTTTTGCTTCGTAAAGTCAAATGAAACCTGCTGAATAATGTTAACATATTGAATTACATACCGCTTTGTAGTTTTCCATATACCTGTGACATTTCGAAATCTAGAATGAAATACTACTGTGCTGGTATTATGGCTTCCGGTAGACTTTTTGCTATATCATTTTGTAGTTTCTTTGATTACATGATGTTAAATCAAAGATCAAAATTATGTTATTTATTTATTTATTTTTAATTATGTCTCAATCCTAAAATTCGAGGTGATGCAAAACTTTTGGCCATAGCTGTTGGACAATGATTAATCTGACCTGAACAATTAAAATTACGTTTCAAATCAATAATATGGGGCGCCAAGTATAAAAAAAGCAGTAACATTTTAATGTCTTTTTTTTCCAGATTTAGCTTAAATCTTGTACTTTTTCACAGATTAAAACAAAACATGCCTGTCTTTTTTCAGGTTTATAAATCTCGTGAAAAACAATTTAAATAAATGTTTAAATGTGTACTTTCAGATAAAATTTATAAATCTGAAAATATTTAGCAAAGTGTCAACATTGAAATCCAGCATGTGAAATAAATCAGAGAAAAAGAGCTCCAGTTTTTAAATCTTAGTTTTACACCCGGCAAGCACATTTTTATATATCGCTTTTTTTTGTTTGTTTTTTAATTTAGTAGTCGGCAATTGTTTTTATCATTTTCTCCCAATTTAGAATGGCCAATTATTTTTAGGCTCAGCTCAATGCTACCACCCCTGTGCTGACTCGGGAGGGGCGAAGACGAACACACGCTGTTCTCCGCAGTGTGTGCCGTCAGCCGACTGCTTCTTTTACACACTGCAGACGCACCATTCAGTCACTCAGAGCTACATCGTCGGAGGACAATGCAGCTCTGGGCAGCTTACAGGCAAGCCCGCAGGCACCCGGCAGACAAAGCTCAAATGGACGGATATGTCAACTCTGGATTTAGCTAAATCTGCTCGCCGAATGTAAAACAAAGATTTAAAACCGACATTTATGGGACTCCCGAGGTGCGCATCCAGTAAAGGCACTCCGCGTGGTGTGCAGGATGCGCCCTATAGCCTGGACGTCGCCGGTTCTCCAGGTTATTCCACTGCCGACCGCGGACTGGAGCTCCCTGGAGGTGGCGTACAATTGGCCGAGCGCCGCCTGGGGGACGGGGGAGGGCTTAAGTCGGCCAGGGTGTCCTCGGCTCACTGGTGACCCCTGTGGTCTGGCCGGGTGCCTGCGGGCTTGCCTGTAAGCTGCCCAGAGCTGCGTTGTCCTCCAACGCTGTAGCTCTGAGGTGGCTGCATGGTGGGCCTGCAGAGTGTAAAAGAAGCGATCGGCTGACGGCACACGCTTCGGAGGACAGCGTATGTTCGTTTTCGCCCTCCCGAGTTAGCACAGGGGTGGGCAGCGTAAAGGAATAACCCCTAGAAAGTGTCCTGAGGGCATCAGATGTTTGGAGGGCATTTGCCATTTACTCCCACCTTTCACTTCCAGAGCTTGGCAACTCTACGAAATCAACCCACCCTGACCCTAACCCAACCCCAACCCTAACCTTAATCAACCCCTGCCCTAAAAACTAACCTGAACCCCAATACCTAACCCTAAAACCCATTACCAATCATCTGATGCCCTCAGGACACTTTCAAGGGGATATGCCTGTGTGGCTGTAGTTTGCAAATAAATGGAGTATGCATACATATATTCATAATAATGACAAACTTCAGTTTTTTACATCACCCAAACAGCGATATTCCTTGTAAGTTTTATTTGTCCGGTTGTACAGTGACTGTCGTGGGTCTGTAGGTTTTAATGTCAGTTGCGTGTCACTTAACTGTTCTGTGATAACATTCGGTTTATTTTTGACTGACTGTATTATTGAACGCTAAAGTCTGTTCAGTTTCTCTGAGGGACTGGAAACAATAAGGTTAGGATTATTTAGAAATCTCTGAGCTTTTTAAAACCAATTCTAAATTTACAAAGTATATCTATAAAATATCAGCAATGCGCGTTTGGCTTTATTCGTTTTAGCCTCAGGGGCCCCCGTATGTTGTTAGATTCATGGAAATGCCACGTCTCATCCCCGAGGTAAAACTGGCTCATTCGGTCGAGTTTAAGCTGTCACATTGAACCCAGGCCTCCAGAGGAAGGTGAAAGGCAGGAATGAGAGGCTAGTGAATTGGTCCTCTGTCTATCTGTCTGTCTGAATTAACCAACTGTCTGTCTGTCTGCACCACTTGGCTCTGTTATATATCAATGCATAATTGATATATATTCCAGGAATCTTTCTAGTTGAAATGGGTTTTCTGTGTTTCGCTGGTGTTTTTGAGTCAAACCAGGCTGCTTGTTGCAGTTAAGAGTCTGTGTGCCTCTGAGCTTGTGTCAGACTGGTACTTCACTGGATATAACATTGCATAAGTCTGTATGTCAGTTGTACACAGACTCGCACACGCAGTGGCGCTACCCTGTCTGACATTTGCTGAAGTTAACTTGAATGCACATCAAAATTTCAGAGACGTAACAGCAGTTCAGATGGAAAAGAAGAGAAAATAATATTTTTTTTGTGGTAGCAATGTTATTCCAGCTCCCCTTTAAAGGAGTACTAGCCAAGGCTTTCAAAATAATTATTTAACCTCTTATTAGCACTAGCAATATTATTACTGTTGCACCTTCAAAGAAGGCTAGTGAATTGGCCCTCTGACTGCGTTTCTGTCTGTCTGTCTGTCTGTCTGTCTGTCTGTGCCACCTAGCCCCCAGATTGGAAGCCAGACCCCAAGAGGAGGGTGAAACAGGCACGTGAATTCTTATTAAGTATTTATATTTCTACATTTTTAAACATTATCAAAGAACTATGCAGTAAAAAAAGCAGACAGTGAGATGAGGGGAAAGGAGAATATGACTCAGCCCTGCAGGGCAGCGGTAATGCGAGTTGGCTCTTTTGTAATTTGTGCGGTATTCATATTTAACAATTTAACAGAAGGAGGGAGTTTGACAGCTGCTCTGCTGTTACAGATACTCGCCCCTAGGGGGCTTCGTGTGGATACTGGCCAGGGGGGAGCTAGGGGGTGCAGATCTCCTGAAGTCACTTGCTAACACTGAGGCTCACACAAGCAGACACTCACTGCATTTTAATTCAATTCTAATCCAGCTTCCTGCTGTGGGCTGCTTTAGCTGCCTGGAATGAACCAGGAAACTGGTCCTCGCTTTAATGCAGTGCTGTCCATCTTTAAAATCCATTCTCTTACCTCTTATTAGCTTTATTTATTTATTTTTTAATTTAGTCGTTGCCAATTATTTTTATTATTTCCTCCCAATTTCAAGCTCACCGCTACCACCCCTGCGCTGACTCGGGAGGGCGAAGACGAACACACGCTGTCCTCCGAAGCGTGTGCCGTCAGCCTGCCGCTTTTTTTCACACTGCAGACTCACCATGCAGCCACCCAAGAGCTACAACGTCGGAGGACAACGCAACTCTCAGGCAGCTTACAGGCAAGCCCGCAGGCGCCCGGCCAGACTACAGCGGTCGCTGGTGCGCAGTGAGCCGAGGACACCCTGGCCGACCTAGCCCTCCCCGGGCGATGCTTGACCAATTGTGCGCCACCTCCTGGGAGCTCCCGTCCATGGCTGGCTGTGGAATAGCCTGGACTCGAACCAGCGATGTCCAGGCTATAGGGCACATCCTGGCTATAGGCCCTCCTTTACTGGATGCTGCCACCTCCACCCCTCTTATTAGCTTTATTAACAGTATCACTGGTCCACTGACCATCTTTAAAATCCATTCTCTTACCTCTTATTAGCTTTATTAACAGTATCACTGGTCCACTGACCATCTTTAAAATCCATTCTCTTACCTCTTATTAGCTTTATTAATAGTATCACTTGCCCTCCTTTTAAATGAGTGCTGACCATCTTTAAAATCCATTCTCTCACCTCTTATTAGCTTTATTAACAGTATCGCTGGTCCCTCCCTTTAAAGGAGCGCTGACCATCTTTAAAATCCATTCTCTCACCTCTTATTAGCTTTATTAACAGTATCACTGGCCCTCCCTTTAAAGGAGCGCTGACCATCTTTAAAATCCATTCTCTCACCTCTTATTAGCTTTATTAACAGTATCACTGGTCCCTCCCTTTAAAGGAGTGCGGACCATCTTTAAAATCCATTATTTTATCTCTTACCAACAGTTTCCTTTCAATGAACGATGACCAAATCATATTTTCAGGTAAGGATTTAAATATTTAGAAAAACTCTTAAAATTTTGAACGTGACAACTGTATTTTTTTTTCTTTAACACTTATTTTCCTTGAATATCAAAGCTTTTCTGACCGACAGGGAGCACTTTTGTGATGGGGTTTAAAATCTAAAATGGCCAGGAAGGATGAGAACAGTCACAAAATACCAATTCTGACAGTATGCGGAATGTGATGCAAATTAAATAGTTACCTAATTAACATACCACCCCGTGCAAAAATCAAAATGGTTGATGTGGTCGGAGTATTTTCCGTCTAAAATGGTTTTGCCTGTTTCAAACAATCCTAATGGAGATGAGAACCTATTTCAATCAAACGCTGTCTAAAATAAACCACCTGTTTGGACCTAACAGAAGAGCAAGAGCAGAAGGCTACAATATTGTATTTATGTGATGAAGTTAAAGAGGATTTAGAGTCAAGCACCCTGAGGGTCATGCATTGCCAGTATCAGTCAAAATGCATTGTTTGTATGATATCCTATTATATGTGTTGTTAATTTTCATATGTGCAACCGGCTATGGAGGATTATTATGCCAAAATGAAAAACAATAAATGAACGAATAAATAAACACATTTATTGATGTATTTCTGTATTTATTTATGTATTTGTTTATTTATTCATTTATTTTTCATTTTGGCATAAAACATCTGCCAAAACCCTGTGGCGTATACAAAAGCCAACACATCTTGTTGGCCTCATTCATTATTAAACCCTTTAAAATGAACTGTATGTTCCTCAATGAGAGAGAGAGAGAGAGAGAGCCTAAGAATGTGACATGGAGGTGGACGAAAGACAAACAAACGAGTACCTGTGAACCAGCGAGTTAAGAGTAGTGATAGCAGAAATTTTTTTTTTTTTTTTTTTAGAAATTGCACTTTCTAAAAAGTATCAAGAATCAGACTAATAAACACTCAAGAACCTTGTACTTATTTTTGCTGATTGGATTAATTCTGTGGACTACGGGTACCTTTGGGTTTTGCTGCAGAGAGACTGGAGCATGCTTTCATCGAGATGGGAGGAGTTGTGGAAGATTACAAACCAATGTTTTCTATGTTTTGAGAAGTTGTTGGCTGGGCTGAACGTATTTTTGACTTTTTGGATTATAGTGAACTGCTACATTTGCTCTTCAGATCTGCACCTTTTCTATCCTTATATTTTATTCTATATGTTGCTTTGGGGTTTAGTGGGTAAAAACCTAGTTTTGCTACTGAGTCCTGCTAATGATTTGTATGTAAACATTTTTCTTTTTCTTTTGTAAAGTTAATAAACTTACCTGGCCCCGAACATAATTATCCGTTACAGAATCTGGCGCCCGAACAGGGACTCGAATAACATTAAGGATATTGATAGGTGTTAAAACGAGGTTGTATAATGGATGAAGTCAATTTGGCTGAGCTTGTTTTGAGAGGTGAAGATAAATTAATGAAGGCTGTTCCAGTTACAAGCAGTTTGCCTTTGGCAGACTCAATGTTTAACTCAATGATTCAATGTTTAACTTAGAACAGGAGGATTTAAGGTCTGTGCCGCTTTTAAAACCTTTTCCTACTCCTAGATCTAGCCCTTTGCAGTCTATTTATTCAGTGCGTCTCAGGCGAGTCAGGTCCAATTTATTTTCACACTTGCAGTTTATTTTAGACACGCTGTTTAAAAGTATTTTTTCACAGTAAAACAGGTTTAAAAGGCACTGCATATCAACAGGACACTCAGTACTGCATCTCCAGCCCCGCCCCACCCCTTGTTCGCTTTATTTTTCACATACCCCTTCATAGTTGTGCATACTGATAAATCATCTCTTGATGACTCGTTTTAGCGCGGGATGCAGAAGCAGCTATCTTGTTTGTTTATGTCCATTTTATCTCTGTGGTGCCAGGGCTATGTATATTGCTGAGAGACACCCCTTTTTTCAGCTTCTCTCGGCTCCTATAGGTCTCACTCGGCCATTGAATGGTTTTCTCTGCTTTTTCCAGTGAAAAAAAAACGATTAGAGACCTGTTTTTTACGTCTTTTTGATGATGTCGGACAGGGTCCGACATCGGACCGCAAAGGGAAAATTGTAATGTCTGACCTGTTTGTAAACTTTCTTATGTTCTTTCTTATGTTCTTAGAAGGCTGATAAAGAAATACAAGAGCTGTATCAGAAAGCTCTGGTTGCTACTGATGGAAATCTCCCAAACACGGAAAGTTCGGTTTGTTTTCAGATTTTAGAGGACAAAATCTATAGGAAAGTAAAAACAACCCGACCAGGGATATTGCTATCAACTCTATATCCCACAGGTTTTGCGTTCACTAAGCCTTTTCTGCTTACCATGAGAATCCTTGAAGTGGACATTTCAGTAGATACAAGACACTCAAAAGGATCCTTGTAGTGTGGAAAAAATGTGGAAAGATATTGTAAGTTATGTGCGAGACTGTGAAATATGTGAAGTACACAAGCCTGAGAATCGATTACCAGCTGGAAAAATTCAACAAACTGAAGTTCATCAACCTTGGGAAATGGTTGGACTGGACTTCATGTGGCACTTGCCCCAAAGCACTAAAGTCAACACTTGAGAAGCAAAGAACAGAAAATAGGAGGCACTTTTTTACACAGAGAATTGTGAGGGTCTGGAACCAACTCCCCAGTAATGTTGTTGAAGCTGACACCCTGGGATCCTTCAAGAAGCTGCTTGATGAGATTCTGGGATCAATAAGCTATTAACAACCAAACGAGCAAGATGGGCTGAATGGCCTCTCGTTTGTAAACTTTCTTATGTTCTTATGTTCTTACTTGTTGTTCTGGATTACTACTCCTGGAATCACAGCTGAAGTAATCAGGAGGATCCTCGTCCAGGAAATATTTACAAGATCAGGAATACCTGGTAGAATCCTGTCTGATCGTGGCCCACAATTTGTTTCACAGGTCTTGCAGGAAGTTGGTGATCAGTGGCTAGTAATACAGAAGTTAACTACCTCATATCATCCTCAGACCAACTTAACTGAAAGGGTTAACCCTTTGCAGTCCATTTATTCAGCGCGTGTCAGGCGTGTCAGGTTCAATTTATTTTCACACGCACAGTTTATTTTAGACACGCTGTTTAAAAGTATTTTTTTCACAGTAAAATAGGTTTAAAAGGCACTGCATATCAACAGGACACTCAGTACAGCATCTCCAGCACCGCCCCACCCCTCATTCACTATATTTTTCAAATAACTCGTAATAATAGTACATACCGATAATATCTCTTGATCACTCGTTTTATCACCAAACTCCTCAATAATGCGAGATGAGAGAGAGAGACTAAGAATGTGATGTGATAGCAGAAGTTTTTTTTTTGTTTTAGCAATTGCACTTTCTGAAAAGTATCAAGTACCAATAAAGACTCAAGAACTTTGGAGTTATTTTCACTGATTGGATTCATTCTGTGGACTACGGTTACCTTTGGGTTTTGCTGAGACTGGCTTAATTTGCAGAGAGATCAAATCCTGAAATGACGTAAAAACTATAATTTGTGTCATTAACATATATGTTTCTCATTTAAATACTGAATAGTTATTCAGCCTCTTTTATGTAAATTGCATCCATTTCACCTGTCGGAAAACAGCATAAAAGTGTTTCATTTTATGATGGAAACAACGTTCAGGATAAGAGTCGGGGTAAAACAGACAGAGACAGTGAGTTTTGGACTGTTGGAGACATTTTTGATATTCAGGGCCATTATGTTTAACTGTGAAATATCTTTAAATACCTAATTTTATGACACAAAATGCCATGAAGAAAATTGTTATCATGATAAAAATACAGCCTTATTAACGGCTGCTTATCTTACCTACGCTGTTCGGCATTGTTCTCTCAGACACTCCCATCACTCCATTGCCTCCCATAGGAACCTGGACACAGGCCACAGTTCTCTCCAGTCCTATCTGGTCCACAGTCACTGTCCCAGGCTGCTTGAGAAGATCCGTCAGAGCCCTAGAGGAAATAGAGAGAGAAATAAGACAGTTTCCACACTGCAGCCCAGCACTTTCTTTATCTAACCACTGAGCTCCTCAAACCCGCTGCCTTCCACACTGCAGCCCAGCATTTTCTTTACCTAACCACTGAGCTCCTCAAACCCCACTGCCTTCCACACTGCAGCCCAGCGCTTTCTTTATCTAACCACTGAGCTCCTCAAACCCACTACCTTCCACACTGCAGCCCAGCACAGTACCAGCTAAATTAGGCCAGGAGATCAGCCCTACATCTATACTCAGTAAGAGAGTTGGGCTTCATTACAGCCTTTGTCAAAATAGATGCAACTCAACAACAGTACAGAACCAAATGAGGGCAGAATATTTAAAGCAGTCTATCTCTTTTTATTTAAAGCAATCTCACAACACTTCTGTCTTACAAGGGATTGTGTAGTTGCTATGGTTTCAAAATAGGTTTTCTTAATACATACAGTACAGGGCTGGAAATAAGACTCCCGTTGCACAGCAGTTTGATCCATTCCTGGTTTCACTATGAGTTTAATAATAAGACACACCTGAACTTGTTACCTGTACACACTGGGGCTAATCAAACTGCTAGTAAAACCTGGAATGGAGGTAAACCAGTATTATTATTGCAGGGATGGCAATGACTCCTGTTGCATAGCAGTTTCACCCATTCCAGGTTACTATGCGCTTGATTAGCCACAGTGTACAATTATCACATTCATGCATGAATTAACACTACTCACAATCCCCTGGTGGGTGAACAACAGGGTATGAATGCCTGCCTTAAACATGTGATCGACATAATTTGTTACAAAGGAACATGGAATGAAAACGGGTAATTAAATCCACATGAATTAACAGGGGGCTGAATTGAAAATGAATGAGTTCAGAACTTGGAGGAAGTGCAGAAGATATTCAGGTGTGATTCCTGTGGGATTTAGCTGGAATTCGTCAGGAATTTGCAGACGTTATTTTAAAGTGTTACCCATAATGCACTGGGCAGGCCAGTGTACTGTGTTCAATCTCAAACGTCTATGGAACTAAAACTGCAGCTCCTTAACTCAGAGGTGTATAGAGGTACAGTATTGTGTCTTGGCTATTAATAGACGATGTATGATAGTCGATATAGAATTGACACTAATTAGTTTAATTAATTAGCACAAAGAATGGAAGATTCCCCGGATTAGCGGTGGAAGCTAAAATGCCAGAATCATGTTCAGATCCAAATATAAATGGTTTATTTGAAAGCTTAACTAGGAAGTTCTCAGGTCTCGAATGTGGAGTTTTGAAAGAAACACATGTTTATAGCGAACATGGATTTTCATTGTAAGATGTCTGGTACTACACCAGGGTAAAGATATCTGTGTTTGCACAAGCCATGCTTTTAGACCGTCTTTCACTTCCTGGGTCACCTGGAGGGTATAATTGTCCCCACCCCTTTCACTGGCTTCTTTCATGTCAATAACCAATCAGCTGCTTCCCCTACTTACTGACACGCTTTCAGACACCCAGGCACTGCTGGGGTGAAATGAAGGCAAACTGTTTGTATATTGTCAATAAGGAATTGTAAATTCTCTCTCTCTCTCTCTCTCTCTCTCTCTCTCTCTCTCTCTCTCTCTCTCTCTCTCTCTCTCTCTCTCTCTCTCTCTCTCTCTCTCTCTCTCTTTTGTTTCATGCTTGTTTCATATCCTATTATCTATTAAATGTATTATGTACCAGGCTGACTAACAAGGATGGGCAACACAATATTTGACCATTTTTCATTGTTACTTTTAATATATTAGAGATCTCTGTTTCAAATAGTTTTTTAGAACCATTTTGGAGATTATTTTTTTGTTTGTTAAATAGCTATTTGACTTTTTATGTCTGAATAATAGTTTAAAATGCATGTTTCATTTTGTTTGGGGGACATTGAAACAGACAATACAGGGATGGGAATAAGACTCCTGTTGCACAGCAGTTCCATTCCTGGTTTCACTAGGAGTTTTTAATAGCTTGTTACCTATACACACTGGGGCTGATCAAGCTGGTAGTAAAACCTGGAATGGATGAAGCTGCTCTGCAGCGACTATTTCCAAAATCTCAAAGTATTAACTTTAACTGTATTGAGTCTGGTTTCTGGTTGAGTTTTCATACAGGTGAATCAGGGGAGGGGTTACGACCAGTGTATTCAGTGTAATGTATTTAGTATAGCCTTTTCGAGTGGCCTGTTACATTGTTAGTGTCATTGAGACGATCTTGTTCGATTGCTGAGACGTCAGGAACATTCAAGTCAATTAGTGCTGTGCAGATTAATTCTCACGCATCCAGCCCCCTTTGTTCTCTCAACAGTATCGTATACAGTTTCTTTATTAGCTCTGCAGAGATGCTGATCGCACATGGCTCGAAGCATGATTTAATTGGAGGTGTATTAAATTGGACTGTATTAAATAGGACTGGTAATTTCATTTAGAGAGACGTGGGTGTTGATTTCAAACATTCTTTAATAGTTTCAAATTATTTTACTCCTGTTTTTTACTCCCAGATTGTCCAATTATGCTCCCTCCCCTGACTGTGTGACACGCCCTGCACACCACGTGGCTGTGCCTTTACCAGGGGAGACCCTCGGGGACCCCTGCGCTCCCCTGACTGTGTGACTCCCCCTGCACACCACACGGCCGTGCCTTTACCAGGGGAGACCCTCGGGACCCCTGCTCTCCCCTGATTGTGTGACTCCCCCTGCACACCACACAGCCATGCCTTTACCAGGGAGACCCTCGGGGACCCCTGAGACCCTCGGGGACCCCTGCCTCCCCTGACTGTGTGACTCCCCCTGCACACCACACGGCCGTGCCTTTACCAGGGGAGACCCTCAGGGACCCCTGCTCTCCCCTGACTGTGTGACTCCCCTGCACACCACGCAGCCATGCCTTTACCAGGGGAGACCCTTGGGGACCCCTGCTCTCCCCTGACTGTGTGACGCCCCCTGCACACCACGCAGCCATGCCTTTACCAGGGGAGACCCTCGGGGACCCCTGCTCTCCCCTGATTGTGTGACTGCCCCTGCACACCACACGGCCGTGCCTTTACCAGGGGAGACCCTCAGGGACCCCTGCTCTCCCCTGACTGTGTGACTCCCCCTGCACACCACGCAGCCATGCCTTTACCAGGGGAGACCCTCGGGGACCCCTGCTCTCCCCTGACTGTGTGACTCCCCCTACACACCACGCAGCCATGCCTTTACCAGGGGAGACCCTCGGGGACCCCTGCGCTCCCCTGACTGTGTGACTCCCCCTGCACACCACGCGGCCGTGCCTTTACCAAGGGAGACCCTCAGGGACCTCTGCGCTCCCCTGACTGTGTGACTCCTCCAGCACACCACGCGGCCGTGCCTTTACCAGGGGAGACCCTCGGGGACCCCTGCGCTGCCCTGATTGTGTGACTCCCCCTACACACCACGTGGCCATACACAGTGACATGATTTTCTGTAGAATAGTTTTAATGAAGGTAACGGCTGGCATAAAGTCTGATATATTCATGTCAGTTTGGTGCAGTGCAGTAGGTTTAAAATGACATTTCCATCCACTGTAATTAGGGCTGAAAGATAAAGCAATAGGGTTCACAGTGTGCATGACAGCTTATCAGCGTGTGCCGAATTGGGCTCATTTACAACCTCTTGTTGCATAAGGAACAACAAAATTGTAATTTCTTTGCTTTTATTGAAGAATACTTTTGCAGGAAACACATATAAAATATTGAACTTCATGCAGACTGTGGACAAAAGTTCACCCTATGGAATTAATTTTGCTTCATAAAGTCGAATGAAACCTGCTGAATAATGTTATGTTAACATATTGAATATGCAGTATTTCCATATGCATAATGAAAAACTGACAAAAATTAAAAAATGTGACATTTCGAAATCTAATATGAAATACTGCTGTCCTACTATTATGGCTTCCGATAGACTTTTGGGATATAATTTTGCAGTTTCTTTGATTACATGATGTTAAATAAGATTATGTTCATATATATATATATATATATATATATATATATATATATATATATATATATAATGAGGGGATGGAATGGGCTACCTAGTAGCTCTCTATTTGAGTGCTCTGGTAGAAATGGTAGAAAGGACTAGTATTGGCTATATTTCACGCTCTCAGGATTCTGTTCCAATCTGGCTGTTCCAAGGGTTTGAACACGTACAGGAGAATTATCTTTTGCACATCAACTCCCGAATACATTATTATTTTTTATTTCTTAGCAGACGCCCTTATCCAGGGCGACTTACAATTGTTACAAGATATCACATTATTTTTACATACAATTACCCATTTATACAGTTGGGTTTTTACTGGAGCAATCTAGGTAAAGTACCTTGCTCAAGGGTACAGCAGCAGTGTCCCCCACCTGGGATTGAACCCACGACCCTCCGGTCAAGAGTCCAGAGCCCTAACCACTACTCCACACTGCTGCCCTAGTGTGAAGATGGAATTTGATAACCTTTCCTTCCCTGGTTTTAAAGACGTGAATTGATTAGAACTCTCCATTGCTGCTTCTTCAGTCCACATAAACAAACAGATACCTGTCTTATTTACTCTGTCCTCTGATCTCTGTGTGCTGCTGATTAAAGATTGAACTGCACATGTTTTTATTGTGTTGCTTGTATTTTGCGATTTGTCCTTTTGTTGTTTTCCAGGAGCCCCTTGTAAATGAGACCTCGGTCTCAATGGGTATTCCTCCTGGTTAAATAAATACATACATCAAACTAGTTGTAATGCAGAATCACTGGGATCCTTTAAGACCCAACAACGTTTTGAGATCAATCAGCTACTAGGAACCGGATGAGCACTGATGGTCCGAAAGTCCTCCTCTCGTTAGTACATTTCGAGGGCTACTCTAGGTTAATGAAATCCCATTTTCAGGTAGCGTTGCACTTCTTTGGTCACCCCTTCAAACAGCCTCTTAATTGCCATTAACCAATCAGCTGTTTCCCCTATTGACTGACATATCCTCCACCCCTGGCAGATTAGCTGTACCACCTCCGCTCCCCCACCTCCAGAGCTCGCTCCTTCTCCACCTTTGCCCCTCAGTGGTGGAATGACCTACCCATGGATATCAGGACCGCAGAGTCCCTGACCACCTTCCGGCACCTCCTCAAGACACACCTGTTCAGACAGCATCTGTAAACCTCACAGCTCTTGACTATACTGGACTATATGGCACCCAATTTAACCAGTGCTTGCATCAGCTCGTGCTTGCACTGAACTGCTCCATACCTTGCTCTATTCTACTACAGCTCTAATTATAACAACTTCCTGTATCTTGTATTTGACTTTACTCTTGTAGGTATCCGTATTCACGTTGTTTGTAATTGCTCTTATTTGAAATCATTCTCATCCATTCATCGTATTGACTACGCACTCATACTGGACTTTACTCGCATAAGCAAATATTTTTAATATAAGTTAACTGCTCTCAGTCGAACCCGCTCTTACATGTAATTATTTACTGTATTCTCTGTTGTTTTGCTCTTATTTGAATTTGATATTTTGCTACTGATTTTATTGTAGTTTACAGCTGCTCTTATCTGTAAATTTATACTCTGTAATGTGATATTTTATAATATGATACTTTGCAATGTGATACTTTGTAACAATTGTAAGTCACCCTGAATAAGGGTGTCTGCTAATAATAATAATAATAATAATAATAATAATAATAATAATAATAATAATAATAATGTGGAAGTAGCGATGGGCCGAACAGCTTCTAATTCGCACATTTCTGAATGTTCTTCGGTTGCTGTGTCTGTGTTGCACGGTAGGGGGCGCTGTCTCAAATGCCCTGCCTGTGTCACGCTGTCATTTCCAGATCTCAATGTTCAAAAGAAGTGTGAAACAAATGAATAATCATTAGCTGATGTCGTTCTGTTAACTTAAGAATGAATATTTCATTGGGTTGTTCATTTATTCATGCCATGGAGTGTTACAACATCTGAAAATGAGATGATAGAAAAACTTCTTGAAAGCCATGCGTGTCTTCAAGGCACAGAGACGGCTCTTTGATTTGGGATAAAATGTTTCTTGTTTGAATAAATATGTGATGTCAATCTCTCTCTCTCTCTCTCTCTCTCCATAATATACAGTAGACCCTGATATTAATGTGACAGCCATCTGAAATGTCTTTATAATATATAGTACTAGATCTAGATATTGATGTGATATAGCCATCTGAAATGGATGAGAATGGCGTCACATTAAAATTAGCTCTTTGTTTAATTATTCTTATTTAACTAACAGATACATACGGATTTAAATCAACTTAAATTTAATAAAGCTAATAAGAGGTGAGAGAATGGATTTTAAAGATGGTCAGCGCTCCTTTAAAGGGAGGGACCAGTGATACTGTTAATAAAGCTAATAAGAGCTGAGAGAATGGATTTTGAAGATGGTCAGCGCTCCTTTAAAGGGAGGGACCAGTGATACTGTTAATAAAGCTATTAAGAGCTGAGAGAATGGATTTCGAAGATGGTCAGCGCTCCTTTAAAGGGAGGGACCAGTGATACTGTTAATAAAGCTAATAAGAGGTGAGAGAATGGATTTTGAAGATGGTCAGCGCTCCTTTAAAGGGAGGGACCAGTGATACTGTTAATAAAGCTAATAAGAGGTGAGAGAATGGATTTTAAAGATGGTCAGCACTCCTTGAAGTGCAGGATCTGCTGTTTGTGTTGAGCTTGACATCCTGCTTCAGATCTCGCGTCTCATGAAACCCTCCATGCGAGAGATGTTTTGCTAATCGCTGGCCTCTGAATTATTTGTGATTTCTCACTCCCAGAACCTCACCCTGTCAGCCATGATAAGGAACTGCGGCATCAAGTAACGTTTGCCTAGAAACCAAGGTTTGGCCTTTCTTGTACAGTACAATAAAATCTTGGCACTAATAAATGTAAGGAGGAATGCAATATACTGAAAACCAATACAGGGTAAGGTAGTCATTCATAATGTATATTTAGGGCTTCTGATTTCCTGTTTTAATTGATAAAAAAAAAAAAACTAAAAATCGGTGTTTAGCCAATAAACACCTGAAAAACTGGTTACACAATTCACCTTGTCTTGACCCCTTTCCAAGTGAAAAAAAGAAATAAAATACCTGCAAAATTATATTTATATATATATATATATATATATAAATTCCTACTGCAGGTGGGCAATGTCCCTCCTTCCTGACTCGTATCTATCATTGATTCGTTCTGAATACTTTAAAACCCACCCCAAACACTGAGCGGCAGCGCTGTGGTTATGATTTCATATTACAGTTCGATGGGAAGGATTTACACGCTGGTGGCATTTAAAACAGAATTGAAATTGTGGTGAAATGTAAAAAAATGTCTAAACACACGGAAACCCCAGAAAAGGGGCATTCAGAACAGAAAATAGGAGGCACTTTTTACACAGAGAATTGTGAGGGTCTGGAAGCAACTCCCCAGTAATGTTGTTGAAGCTGACACTCTGGGATCCTTCAAGAAGCTGCTTGATGAGATTCTGGGATCAATAAGCTACTAACAACCAAACGAGCAAGATGGGCTGAATGGCCGCCTCTCGTTTGTAAACTTTCTTATGTTCTTATGTTCTTAAGAATACGCCCGAGATCATAATGATTTCGTTGTGGAAAACAGCAAAGGAAAGAAGGCACAATTGATGTGTGCTGTCGAGTTACTATACATAGTGTGAGAGAAAAAAGTAACCAGAAAACAATAAATTCAGACAGTAGATAAAAAGCGATAGCCCCCAGGAAAAAAAAAAGATTTACAAATAGCGATTGAAAAAAAAGAAGCACCAAAAAATGAAATTAATAAAAACAGAAGAACAGAAGCCCTATGTATAGAACAAAAGCCGTGGGAAACGAAATATGTTTGGGTCTTACAGGATCCCAATTCCTGGTTTCACTCAGAGTTTAATAATAAGACACACCTGAGCTTGTTACCTAGACACACTGAGGGCTGATCAAGCTGGTAACAATAAACCTGGTATGGGTGAAACTGCTGTGCAATAGGAGTCTGATTCCCCTCCCTGATCTCTCTGTCTAAATATCCCACAGTTCTCACGAATATACTGTAGCTCTCTTCACTATAAAATTAGCTACAAACCTCCTTCAACCAAAGTCTATCTACAGGGATGGCAATCAGACTCCCGCTGCACAGCAGTGTGATCCATTCCTGGTTTCACGAGGAGTTTAATAATAAGACACACCTGAGCTTGTTACCTAGACACGCTGGGGGCTGATCAAGCTTGTAACATCTGGAATGGGCGAAACTGCTATGCAAAAATAGTCTTATTGCAATCCCTGCTAAAAAAAGCATTCAAAAGATATGCAGGTACACTATAGCTGCTGTTTTCACAGGGCACACTGAAAACTACACACTGGTGGAAAAAGTAATTTAACAGGAAGCTAGAGGGAAATCAAAAAGATGCCGTTCCCATTTCAACACAATGTGTGTCAGTTATACACCTCCAGACATTGCTGTACTGTGAATACAAAAGCACCGAGCTAATGGTTTACACAGACGCGTGTGCAGACAGACAGACAGTCAGACAGACAGACAGACAAACAGACGGACACCAGCCCACACTATATCCCCAGAAACTGATTTTTTTTTTTTTTCAATAACTTGTGCTAAATAATTGTAATTTCAAGTTGTTTCCGAATTTTTAAATAACGCGTTTTTTCCAGACATATGGATAGTTTAGTGAAAGTGGAATAACTCACAATAACTTCTGGCAAAAAAAAAATAAACATGTCCAAAACAAGTATCACAGCAGTGAAAGATTGCTTCTGTACATATATGTAAACTAAAAATGTTAGTGTGTGACACACACACACACACACACACACACACACACACACACACACATATATATATTTACAGTAAAGAACTTGAACTCACACATTAGGTCGTTCAACACCTGTTTAAATAACAGAGAAACTGTACATAAAAACTACATTTCTACAATTCTATGTTCTTACCGACTTTTAATATGGTTTTGATGCACCATTAAGACTCTACGGAGTTCTAAGTGCGTGCAGCTATCGCTGCCCATATTATTATTTCTCGCACCGCCTCGGGGCTCGACAGTGAATATAAACTCCGGTTATGACAATATTACAGAGGCAGAAGACCGGGACGCTGTTTATTTTTGGAGCCGTTGGAATGACGCCCTGTATAGTATACCTTCCCCCTCAGGTAATATTTTTATCTTCAGCGAGTCGCGTCTCTTGTCAACATCCGCTGAGCTGTGGTTATGATTTCCTTAGCAGTGTGTACGGGTAATGTAAAAACAGCGTCTAATAATAACACATGCACTAAATCATTCCTTGGGAGAAGCTAATCTTTGCTGACCAACGAATCAAGACGGGGTTACATTTTTGTATAAGTTACCTAAAAAAAAAAAAAAAAAAAAAAAAAACTCCCATAAATATATAATAGATTGTTTTTAAAAAATATTTTTGTAAATGGCAAAAGAATATCGAGAAGGTGTTGATTACATTGTTTTGTTTACGAGTTACCTTTAAAAAAAAAAAACTCTAGTACTGTAAATGTCTGGATTGTCATACCTGTTTGTATTATTATTATTATTATTATTATTATTATTATTATTATTATTATTAAACCTTTAGCCATATCTGTATTACAGTGGTGGCGGCAGGGCTACTTATGTGAGATACATGAGTGTTTTTTACGTGAGATCGGAGATTTCAAAATCGACCTCAGGCTAACGTTGAGCGATATGACCTACCTGGACATACGTTGAAAAAAAAAAAAGTTATTTTTTCATCCTTTTAAGACGTCTGTAGTCATACAAACATATTAGTAACATCCATCTACCTGTATCATGAAAAAGATAATTACATAAACTGTATGTGCATGAGGAAAAACCAAGTGACATACACACAGACGGACAGATCTCCCAAATATTACAAGATTCTGATACTCACAATAACTTGGGCTAAAGAAGGTAATTGGCAAGTTTCATCACAATCGGACAAACGGTTCCCTATTTATAAGCAAAAATGCAAGTTTGACTTACACACATTCGGGCAGACAAACAGACTCCCTACACCCCACAATTCGGATACTTTCGATATCTTGTTCTAAAGAAGGTCCTTAGCAAGTTTCATCACAATCGGACAAACGTTTCTCTAGCTGTGATTCCTTACACCGCCAGATTCTGATGCGCTAAGAGCCAGCGCCATCTAGTGAGCAGCTACTTTGGATCAAGTTTTGTTTTGCTGGAAATACCCTAGTTGTGCACTAGATGGCGCTGGTGCTTACTAATATAGAGCCACTTTGACAAGCCTGCTGAATAATGTTACGTTAACATCTTGAATTGCACACTGCTTTGTCGTTTTCCATATACTTAACAAAACTCTGACAAAAAAAGTGGCATTTCCAAATCTAACATGAAATACCACAGTACGGCTGTTATGGCTTCGATAGACTTTCAGCGATGTCATTTTGTAGTTTCTTTGTTAAGTAAAGTATCTAAATTATGTTATTTTTTTATTTTGTATTATTATGTCTGAATCCTAAAAATCTAGGTGACACAAAATTTTTGGCCATGGCTGTAGATTTAAGACAAATGTAACTAATTGCAACGAGAAGCCCTCATAAAAATGCAAAGGGACAGTGTTGTATTTTAAAACAGCAAGCATCACTGCAACAGGCAGAGACATGCATGCACTAAGACACCGAGAAATACTGAAGAATAAACCAAGACAAAAGGTACAGCCGAATGCAGCCCAGTGACTTTATCATGTTCTATTTAACTGTCAGTCTCAATAAAACCCAAGCTTTGTGCTTAACATTGCCCTGGATAACACAATACTAGAAAAAAAAAAAAAACTTAAAGAGAGATAAAAATAAACCGCTATTGCCTGTTACCCTGCTGGGAGTTTATACCATGTCTCTATTTTATATTTCTCATACTTATCATTTTAAAATAAGTACAGCGAAATCGGATTGTAGCTGACAAAAGATATTTCATAAAGTTCACTTGCTTTGCGGTCCTATTAGCTAGACAGGTCTCCAAACTTGTGAAAGATCTGGCAAAGCAATTGTGTTTTAAAATGCAGGTGTTGAAGAAATTTCTCAGTTTGCATGCCTGGCTTTCAGGGAATCAGTTACACCTGCACTTCCTAGGTCACTTCAGGAGTTTCTGGGTCATGGAAGCAGCTGATTAGTTAATGGACAATTAAGATGCTGTTTATAGGGGTGGAGACAGTGTGACCAATAAAATGTAATTTTCTGAAAATGTGATTTCATTAACCTAGTGTAGTGCTCAAATTGTACTAACGAGACTATTCAGCCCATCCATTCTCATCCGGTTCCTAGCAGCTGAGTGATCTCAAATCTTTGTCAAGTCGGGTCTTAAAGGATCCCAGTGATTCAACAACATGACTAGGTAAGACCAGGTAGCCCATTCCATCCCCTCACTACTCTCTGTGTGAAAAAGCTTCTCCTTCCCTCTGTTTTAAGTCTATCTCCACTTCATTTCCACACTGTGTGTCCTCTGGTCCTGGTTTCTGTACTTCACTTTAAGCCCTGCTTTGGACTCTCTCCAGGGCCACAATGTCCCTTTGATGACCAGAATTGGACACATTATGATTCTCGATTTGGTTTCTGATTAGATCACAATTTGCCGTGTTTACAAACCATTCCAAAAAAGCTATGATTCTGAAAAGGCTCCCCACCGCAATGGAGGGGAGTGTGCTGACGCACGCATCCTTTAAGCCAAAGAAGATAACTTGAAAACTAGAAATCTTTCCTCTATCTAGCTGCAGAGATAAATACCATGCCATTGTTCTCAGACAATGCCTAGCACAGCTTGTCCGTTTGCACTGTTCAGAAAAAAAAGAATAGTATTTTTTTTTGTTCAGTGAGTATAAGAGCCCCTGTTTCTCTTTCTCTGCTCCACCAGCACAGAGGGAGTCTTTTCGGGATATAAGCCTCCCTTTCTCTTTCTCTGTTCATCCAGCACAGAGGGAGGCTGTTCAAAGAATATAAAAGCCTCCCTTTCTCTCTGATCCACCAGCACAGAGGGAGGCTGTTCAGAGTATACGAGCTTCCCTTTCTTTCTCTCTCTCTGCTCCACCAGCAAGAGGGAGGCTGTTCAGTGAGTATATAGAGCCTCCCTTTCTCTTTTTCTCCTCCACCAGCACAGAGGGAGGCTGTTCAGAGAGTTAAGACGCCTCTCTCTCTCTCTCTCTCTCTCTCTCTCTCTCTCTCTCTCTCTCTCTCTCTCTCTCTCTCTTTCTTTCTGTTCCACCAGCACAGCGGGAGGCTGTTCAGAGAGCATAAGAGCCTCTCTTTCTCTCTCTCTCTGCTCCACCAGCACAGAGGGAGGCTGTTCAGAGAGTTAAGACGCTCTCTCTCTCTCTCTCTCTCTCTCTCTCTCTCTCTCTCTCTCTCTCTCTCTCTCTCTGTTCCACCAGCACAGCGGGAGGCTGTTCAGAGAGCATAAGAGCCTCTCTTTCTCTCTCTGCTCCACCAGCACAGAGGAGGCTGTTCAGAGAGTTAAGAGCTCTCTCTCTCTCTCTCTCTCTCTCTCTCTCTCTCTCTCTCTCTCTCTCTCTCTCTCTCTCTCTCTCTCTCTCTCTCTGCTCCACCAGCACAGAAGGAGGCTGTTCAGACAGTATAAGAGCCTTCCTTTCTCTTTCTCTGCTTCACAAGCACAGAGGGAGGCTGTCCAGAGAGTAAAAGAGCCTCTCTCTCTCTCTGCTCCGTCAGCACAGTTATTTTTCCAATCACAGATATCATTTATTTTTAAAAGCTGCTCAATGTCATGTATTAAAAGAGCCCCCAGGTATTTATAGAGTGTCACTTTCAAGTTCACGTCCTTAAATCGAAGTACAAACCCATCTGTAACAGTGCAAAGTCAAGGCGTTCTAAGCCTGCATAGATACAGTGACCCATGGTAACACTATACTTTGTAAGTGCTGTCCTTAGTTAAAGCAGAAATGGCAGTGTAATCTCTGCATTGCATACAGCAAACCAGAACAGGCACATACACAGGGTCCTCAACATCGTGTAATAATCACACCTGCAAGATGACAAATATTTATCAGATTGCAGACATCTTGAATCTGAAATGTCTACGGTATGGTAAAGCATAGTGAGGCATTGTAAAGCACAGAGAGGTCTGGTAAAGCATAGGGAAGCATTGTAAAGCACAGAGAGGTCTGGTAAAGCATAGGGAAGCATTGTAAAGTACAGAGTTGTATGGTAAAGCATAGTGAGGCATTGTAAAGCACAGAGAGGTCTGGTAAAGCATAGGGAAGCATTGTAAAGCACAGAGAGGTATGATAAAGCATAATGAGGCATTGTAAAGCACAGAGAGGTATGGTAAAAAGCACAGGAAGCATTGGTGGTAAAGCAAGTGAGGCATTGTAAAGCACAGAGGTATGGTAAAGCATAGGAGCATTGTAAAGCACAGAGGTGTGGTAAAGCATAGGGATGCATTGTAAAGCACAGAGAGGTCTGGTAAAGCATAGGGAAGCATTGTAAAGCACAGAGAGGTATGGTAAAGTATAGTGAGGCATTGTAAAGCACAGAGAGGTATGGTAAAGCACAGGAAGCATTGTAAAGTACAGAGATGTATGGTAAAGCATAGTAAAAACAAACTATGGTAAATGCAAAGTATAACCATGGGAAAAGTGCAAGATTGCCGTGCAAATTTAAACTTTTATAAGGCGAGAGAGAGTGATAAATGCATGCAGTTGCCTACCAAGTGATATAGCTAAGACTCAAAAAGCAATTGAAATCCTGCTTTATTACATGATATTCCTTTAGATGGGGTGTTTTGCAATGGTTTTGCAATTGTCTCATACTTCTTTAAGGTTCAGCTAATATCTCTGCATGCTTACAGGAGCTCAAAAACACACTTTTATAAAATGGCTTTCTTATCTTAGTGGGTTTTAATGTAACTTTAAAATTGCTGCTTTTGTGTTATTATGTGTATACTGTTATTTAAATGGTCTGATTGTGGCAGTTGTATGTGTGACATGCTATACAAATGTATTGTGGTTTGTTCTTTTTTCTGCTATGTACTGTACAGTGCTTTGCGATACTTTTGTATAAAAAGCGCTATTAAATGCAATAAATAAATAAATAAAAGAGCGCAGCATGTTCAAACCTAAACAGAGGCTGAATGAAACTAAACAGAGGCTGAATGAAGAGAGGGCTCATCATTAAGAAAATCAAAACCTATTAGCAATGTTATGCATTAGACAACTTCTCACCTCAGGGCACTGTTACGTGAAAAACAGATACAGTTAATTGTCTGCAGATGCAATGCTCTAGTTCTTTTTTATAAAAAACTTAATTCTTGTGTCTTCCTCTGTGGTGGCAGAGCAGAGAAAGAGAAAGGGAGGCTCTTCTACTCTGTGAACAGCCTCCCTCTGTGCTGGTGGAGCACAGAAAGAGAAAGGGAGGCTCTTATACTCTCTGAACAGCCTCCCTCTGTGCTGGTGGAACACAGAAAGAGAAAGGGAGGCTCTTATACTCTCTGAACAGCCTCCCTCTGTGCTTCAGAGTTGTGATTCAGAGTTGTGTTCTGTGTTTGAAAGCAACTCAGCTTTGACAGGGATGCTTCTGAGACTGATGTTTGCTGCTGTTTCTGATGAGCCCTCAGAAATGTATATCTCATCTCTGTGCCAAGCTCTTTTCTCTTAGATGGCTTCAGTAATGTATTATGTGGTGGCAAATATTTCAATGGAACAGGTTATCATTTTTCACTGTGGCACAGGAGGGTAGCAAGTCTACTGAGCTTGAGAAACATAATTGCCAGGGGACATTTTCCTTTGTTACCTTTTCAATAAAGCAGTCCTTACCAAACCTTTAAAATTAGCACTACCAACTTTACCCCTGCCACTCCCTTTAAAGGAGGGCTAACCAATGATAAAGATTAGCACTCCTTTAAAGGGAAGGGCCAGTGAGTCTGTTAATAAAGCTAATATGAGGTAAGAGAATGGATTTTAAAGATGGTCAGCGCTCTTTTAAAGGGAGGAACCAGTGATACTGTTAATAAAGCTAATAAGAGGTAAGAGAATGGATTTTAAAGATGGTCAGCACTCCTTTAAAGGGAGTGGCCAGTGAGTCTGTTAATAAAACTAATAAGAGGTAAGAGAATGGATTTTAAAGATGGTCAGCGCTCCTTTAAAGGGAGTGGCCAGTGATACTGTTAATAAAGCTAATAAGAGGTAAGAGAATGGATTTTAAAGGTGGTCAGTTCTCCTTTAACATTCATACATTCCCTTCAAAGCTAAGACGATTAAATGTGGCATTCAGAAGTGAATTTGAGCTGTATTATTCATCCTAACTGCTTAATGGTTAATATTTCAAAGTTTGTTGTATTTATAATTGATGCCTTTCCCCAAAATGCAGAACTCTGATATAGCTGAAAACATACTCTTCAGATCATTATTCATTATTATATCAGATTTAATGTAGTTATAATGTACAGTCTTGAGGGGATGGAATGATAGGCTTTAAAATACATTTCAAATATCTATGAAAAAATATACCCACTGGACAAAATTGGGAATTCAAATAAAAATGAGCAATTTCTATATGGAAGTTTTATGGAATGGGATCTAGTTTGCCTGTATAAGCTGTATGACAATGGTGTGCAACTATTCAGCAACAATCATGGGAAAGCAGAAGGATCTCATTGACTTCACAATGGAGACTATTGTGGGTCGCCTGGGCAACAGGCTGTGCCTCAGCGCAGTGGCTGCAATGACCAAATGCACGGTGTATTCACCTGTCTGCATAAAGAACTACAGCTTCCATCACCCCTCAGTGTTACAGCAAGTTTTACGTTTCAGATTGAATTTACATTCAAGACACTGAGAAAGACTTCTAGTGGAAACGTTTGCCATTGAATTTACACTGAAGACACTGAGAAAGACTTCTAGTGGAAACGTTTGCCATTGAATTTACATTGAAGACACTGATAAAGACTTCTAGTGGAAACGTTTGCTGTTGAATTTAACTGAAGACATGAGAAAGACCATTGAATTTACACTGAAGACACTGAGAAAGACTTCTAGTGGAAACATTTGCCGTTGAATTTACATTGAAGACACTGAGAAATACTTCTAGTGGAAACGTCTGCCATTGAATTTACACTGAAGACACTGAGAAAGACTTCTAGTGGAAACATTTGCCATTGAATTTACACTGAAGACGCTGATAAAGACTTCTAGTGGAAACGTTTGCTGTTGAATTTACACTGAAGACACTGAGAAAGACTTCTAGTGGAAACGTTTGCCGTTGAATTTACACTGAAGACACTGAGAAAGACTTCTAGTGGAAACATTTGCCGTTGAATTTACATTGAAGACACTGAGAAAGACTTCTAGTGGAAACATTTGCCGTTGAATTTACACTGAAGACACTGAGAAAGACTTCTAGTGGAAACATTTGCCGTTGAATTTACACTGAAGACACTGAGAAAGACTTCTAGTGGAAACATTTGCCGTTGAATTTACACTGAAGACACTGATGGATTATCTTAGCATGAACAGAGTTGCAATCAACCTATTCTCTGTGTTGATGTGCTGCTTGTATCAAGCTGTTTCACACCTTTCCCAGAATAATAATAATGTGATCCTGTGATAATGCGTGTGACCTGATTGCAGTGCATGTGTTCATTAATTACTCAAACCCGAGCTTATCAGGGTTATTTTTAGAGGTGTGAGCTTGCCTGCAGGCTTAAGTGCAAGTTTTAATTAATTGAGCAGTCTCTGGTGATTAAGATAGAAAGAAGGTAGAGCACAGGGGAGCAGGGTACAGCACAGCACAGTACAGGGGAGTAGGATACAACACAGGACAGCACAGGAGCAGCATACAGCACAGGACAGCACAGGACAGCAGGATACAGCACAGGACAGCACAGGACAGCATGGTACAGCACAGTACAGCACAGGGGAACAGAGTACAGCACAGGACAGCAGGGTACAGCACAGTACAAAACATGGGAGGAGGATACAACACAGGACAGCACAGGAGCAGCATACAGCACAGGACAGCACAGAACAGCAGGATACAGCACAGGGGAGCAGGGTACAGCACAGGGGAGCAGGGTACAGCGCAGTACATGATAGGGGAGCAGGGGACAGCACAGGACAGCACCGGACAGCAGGATACAGCACAGTACAGCACAGGGGAGCAGGGTACAGCACAGTACATGATAGGGGAGAAGGGGACAGCACAGGACAGCACCGGACAGCAGGATACAGCACAGTACAGCACAGGGGAGCAAGATACAGCACAGGACATCAGGGTACAGCACAGTACAGCACAGGGGAGCAGGGTACACCAGAGTACAGCACAGGGGAGCAGGGCACAGCACAGGGAAGCAGGGCACAGCACAGGGGAGCAGGGCACAACCCAGTGAAACAGGGTACAGCACTGCCAGCAAAATTAAAGGATCCAAAGTAGCTGTCAGTAGATGGCACTGCTTAGACTCATCTAACCTGTGTTACTCACGTCTATGGCAGTCAACTAAAACCAAAAAAAGCACATCAAAAAATCAAAGTAAACGGTATGTGAGTGCAATAAGAAACCCTCAGGATGATGGCAAACAGCATGAAAATGTAAGAGAGACAGAATTCAAAGCTGATTTATAAACAAATATCTGCACTGTATGTTTTCCGCTGTTTTTGGTTAGACTATTAATTTACCATAGTTGACCATGGTTTGCCATGCTTTACCAGACCTCTGTGTGCTTTACAATGCTTCCCTATGCTTTACCAGACCTCTCTGTGCTTTACAATGCTTCCCTATGCTTTACCACACCTCTCTGTGCTTTACAATGCTTCCCTATGCTTTTACCAGACCTCTCTGTGCTTTTACAATGCTTCCCTATGCTTTACCACACCTCTCTGTGCTTTACAATGCTTCCCTATGCTTTACCAGACCTCTCTGTGTTTTTACAATGCTTCCCTATGCTTTACCACACCTCTCTGTGCTTTACAATGCTTCCCTATGCTTTACCAGACCTCTCTGTGCTTTACAATGCTTCCCTGTGCTTTACCAGACCTCTCTGTGCTTTACAATGCTTCCCTATGCTTTACCAGACCTCTCTGTGCTTTACAATGCTTCCCTATGCTTTACCAGACCTCTGTGTGCTTTACAATGCTTCCCTATGCTTTACCAGACCTCTCTGTGCTTTACAATGCTTCCCTATGCTTTACCAGACCTCTCTGTGCTTTACACTGCTTCCTTATGCTTTACCAGACCTCTCTGTGCTTTACAATGCCTCCCTCTGCTTTACCAGACCTCTGTGCTTTATAATGCCCACCTATACTTTACCATGATTTCATTGTGCTTTATTACACTTTGCTGTGCTTTTACTATGCGGAACTTATGGCTGGTCCACATAACTTGTGTTACCATAATTGTACAAGGTTAGAAATACTAAAAGAAGCTGAATACATTCAATAGCAAACATTTCCACTATAAGTCTCTCTCAGAGTCTTCAGTGTAAATTCAATGGCAAACATTTCCACTAGAAGTCTTTCTCACTTTCAGTGTAAATTCAATGACTCACACTCTCACTCTCACTCTCACTCTCACTCTCACTCTCACTCTCACTCTCACTCTCACACACACACACAGTCACACAGTCTTACCTGGTTGTGTTCAGGTCAGTCTGGGGTCCCTGCACCTTCTCCAGACCCAGTCTAGTAAAAATCCCCACCAGCACCATCACAGCGACCACTCCACAGATGATATAAACGATCATGTTGGTCTTGTCTTGATCCTGTTCCTCATGGATATCATTCGCTGGCGTTGGGGGTTTGCCGGTATTAGCCCAGTTGGGGGTGTCGTAGTTAGAACAGGCTGTTTGATCCAAGCGATCGGGACTAAACTGACAGCAGAACCGGTAGCCACAAGTCCCACAGCAGAACAAGTAAACACCCAGGTTGCAGTTAAATGGAGGGTCCCATTGGCCCATGACATCGTAGTAACCGCGACAGCGGCTGCCAAGGGGCATGACCGTGGGGTCATTGCTGCTGCCAGGGGTTGCTAGGGTGACCTCGGAGTACTCCGGAGCTAGCGTCTGATTGGATAGAACGTCCAAGTCCATTTCTAGGTCCTTAGAGTTGCGAGTCAATGTGACCAGAGTCCAGAGCGATAGCAAATTAGCCACTAGGAGGTAAGTCCAGATTTTTGCGGTAAAGGAAGAGTCCATTTTGAGAGTCCCAGATTTATTTATTTTTGACGGACAATACAGAATTCCGAATCCCCAAATTCTGAATAGTTCTGGAATTCTCTGAATCTTTTTGGAATTCCAAATCCTTCTTTTAAGACATCTGTTCCCCCTCCCAATAGCAATACGAATAATTCAATATGGATCGACTTTTAAGAATCCACTTTCTTTTGGGAAATGGAAAAAAAAGTTTGATTACTTTTTTGAAAAAAAGAAATGCATTTTCAAACAGACCAAATTAGAAAGCACTAATGATTCTGTTTCAGAATGAAGTTTGTTTTTCTCTTTGATAGAAAATGAATAAATCTTCAATCCTATACCATAGCTTTATTCTCTCTTTAGTTTGCAGTAGTAATACAGCAATTTTATCATCTGGGATTTTCAAAAACTCAGCAAAAATCTGTTGAAAAAAAATTTGAAAAGAGAGAAAAAAGGTCTAAAAATTCTTCTGTTTAAGAAAAAGATTCTCAGATAAAATAATGAAAGAAACATATAAAAATGTCTCACATAAATAATTTGAAGTTAAATCAGGAGATATATAAAGAAAACATTTTAAAAGCTATCAAAACGGTTTCCCCGAGAAAGAAAAAATAATAATTTTGACTCTAATCCTATGGGGGGAAAAAAAGCTTTTAAATAAAAACCAGCTAGTCTCTTTGCAGAAATCCCCTTGTTTGTAGAATCAGCTCACTGGAGCATCTCTCTTTGCTCTGATCTCCACGGCTGCTTTGGAAATACTGAGCTCCCCAAGCGGTGTGCTGCTTGACAGGCAAACAGAACAAATAAAGAAAAGACAGCAACAATACGAGCGCAACACACTCCCACCCTCCCTCTATCCTTCTCTCTCCTCCCCCTCCCTCCCTCCCTCCCTCTCCCTGTCCCTCCCTCCCTCCCTCTCCCCGTCCCTCCCTCTATCCTTCTCTCTCCTCGTCCCTCCCCCTCCCTCCCCTCCCCGTCCCTCCCTCCTCCTCTCCCCGTCCCTCCTCTATCCTTCTCTCTCCCCGTCCTCCTCCCCCTCCCTCCCTCCCTCTCCCCGTCCCTCCCTCCTCTCTCTCCCTCTCTCTGTCTCATTGGAATATTTTGATAATAGTTGGTTATATTCTGCATTAAGCCTTAAATTGCAGCAAATTCACAGCTGGAGTTTCATATATATATATATACACACAGCTATGTCCACACATTTTGCATCACCCTATAGAATTAACTCATTTTACTTTATAGAGACGAATGAAAGCTTCTGAATAATGTTACCTTGTTAACATATTGAATTACACACCACTTTGTAGTTTTCCATACACTTAACGGAAAACTAACAAAAATTGACAAATCTGGCATTTTGAAATCTAACATGAAATACTACTGTACTACTGTTATGACTTCCGGTAGACTGTTTTTCTTTTTGCAATATCATTATGTAGTTTCTTTGATTACACGATGTTAAATAACAGATCTAAATTATGTTCAAATATCTATTTATTTATTTATTTATTTTTTAAAATGATGTCTCAATCCTAAAATTCTAGTTGACGCAAAACGTTTGGCCAGAGCTGTACAGCTTCTCCATTTCACCCTAATTACACAACCTATCTCACTCCCTCTACTCTCTTTTCTATTCAATTGAAAAGGTCTTTATTTGCATGACAAGCGTTCCAAGTATCGCCAAGGTTAGAGCATTAAACACACAAAAACATGAATACAAATGAAGCTAACCAAAGAGCAGATGATAGGAGATGAGTACTCTCTTCAGAAAGCATTTCTTTGGTGGTGCAGGATGCTATGCACCTTGATGATGTAGAGTGCTCAATCAGTTATTACACTTTAATTACAGCTACAGCTCAGCATGTGTTAGAGTCTATTTCATTATGATGGTTCAGGTGCTTCGACTGTGAGTCCAGGAGCTGCTCTTCAGTTCTAGTTGTCTGCCATAGACTTATGTAATGCAAGCTAGATCAAATGTCTTTTTTAGGAGGCTGTGTGGTCCAGTGGTTAAAGAAAAGGGCTTGTAATCAGGAGGTCCCCAGTTCAAATCCCACCTCAACCACTGAGTCATTGTGTGACCCTGAGCAAGTCACTTAACCTCCCTGTGCTCTGTCTTTCGGGTGAGATGTAATTGTAAGTGACTCTGCAGCTGATGCATAGTTTACACACCCTAGTCTCTGTAAGTCGCCTTGGATAAAGGCGTCTGCTAAATAAACAAATAATTAAGCACCAGTGCCATCTAGTGCACAGCTGGGTATTGCCAGCAGTACAAAAGGAATGCTGTATCCTAAGTAGCTGTTCATCAGATGGCACTGAATAATCAGTTTTTGGTAGCTCCTGAACTCAAAATGACTGATTTACAGTATGTGGAATAACTTTGACAAGCCTGACAGACAGAAGGACGGATGTTCAGACAGACAGACACTCCCCCTATATGTACAGAATCTGATATTCTCAATAACTTGAGCTAAGTAATGTTAATGCCACGCTTTCAGCTTTCAGCCTTCAGCAGGTTTCATTCGACTTTATGAAGCAAAATGTGTTAATTCGATAGGGGAATACTACACTTTTTTGCTGTATACAGCACAGGAGGTGAGACAATGGGGGAGTGTGTAAAAATATATTGAAAATGTTCATTGGGTCCGAAAATCACCTTGCAGCAAGAAATCTATTAGTGAGTCAAGCAGTGTGCCTGGGTGAGCATTTCTTTTTGCTTCTTTATTCTGGTTCCAGTGGTGAATGAGAAGCATCCTTTCCTCTCCCTCCCCCACCTCCCCTCTCCCCCCTGCTCTGAACACACAGTAAAGGGATGGAGTGTGTGCTCTTGCCAGGCGATGTCACTCACAGGAGATTTATTTTGGCAGATCCCTGGAGGGGGTTACTGAGGAGAGTAGCGATGATATTCTAGTTATTGACTTAGCCTAGTAGTTTACTGGGGCATGCTGCCAGTGATGCCTTTGACACACAGCCTTTCATCTGGACCGCAGTTGCATAGATTGAATATTGCGTATGATACAAGCTGCAGCACTGAGCGAGTGATAATCGCCCTGTACAATTTTGTTGTTGGAATATACAGTTGGAACACACACTGCAGCCCAGCACCTTTCTTTTTTCTTTCTTTCTTTCTTTCTTTCTTTCTTTCTTTCTCTAACTGTGACAGCAGGGTAGCGTCACGGCCCAGGCTGGCTATCGGCAGGAATTAGAGCGAGAGACAGAAAGCAGCAGTGTAAGCGCTGGTGCGCAGGTGTATTAATAAAACACAAAACACAGGAATAAAATAAACACAGCACGAGGGCCAAAATAAAAGGTTAAAAAAAAAGAATAACCCACTTGTAGGCTGGGCATTAGCCTTCACTACAGACACAAAACAATACAAAAATCACAGCTCTCTCTCTCGCTCGCTCACACCTCTCCCAAACAAAGGATTTCTGGCTCCTTTTATACATGTGGCCACTCCCCAATTAGCACCAGTTACCTAACTGGGGAATGGTCACACCTGTGATTGCTGGCAGGGATTGATTTACTCTCATCCCTGCCAACCTTAGATCCCCCACACACACACACACTATTTACAGCAGCAGGACTTCTGCCCAGCCATAATAACTACTGAGCTCCTCAAACCCTACTGCCTTCCACACTGCAGCCCAGCACTTTCTTTATCTAACCACTGAGCTCCTCAAACCCCACTGCCTTCCACACTGCAGCCCAGCTTTTTTATTAACCATCTAACACACTGAGCGCTTTCTTTATCTCCTCAAACCCCACTGCCTTCCACACTGCAGCCCAGTGCTTTCTTTTTATCTAACCACTTCCTCAAACCCCACTGCCTTCCACACTCCAGCTTTGCTTTTATCTAACCACTGAGCTCTCAACCCACTGCCCCACACTGCAGCCCAGCGCTTTCTTTATCTAACCACTGAGCTCCCTCAAAACTGCCCCACTGCAGCCCCTTCCACACTGCAGTCCAGCGCTTTCTTTATCTAACCACTGAGCTCAAACCCCACTGCCTTCCACACTGCAGCCCAGAGCTTTTTTATCTAACCACTGAGCTCCTCAAACCCCACTGCCTTCCACACTGCAGCCCAGTGCTTTCTTTATCTAACCACTGAGCTCCTCAAACCCCACTGCCTTCCACACTGCAGTCCCTTTTTTATCTAACCACTGAGCTCCTCAAACCCCACTGCCTTCCACACTGCAGCTTTCTTTATCTAACCACTGAGCTCCTCAAACCCCCTGCCTTCCACACTGCAGCCCCGCTTTCTTTATCTAACCACTGCTCCTCAAACCCCACTGCTTCCCCAAACTAACCACTGAGCCTTCCACACTGCAGCCCAGCGCTTTCTTTATCTAACCACTGAGCTCCTCAAAACCTTCCCACTGCCTTTCTTTATCTAACCACTGCTCCTCAAGCCCACTGCTTTCTTTCTTTCTTTATTTTTCTTTCTCTCATTATCCAGTGCTACCTATTCTCTTGTGAGTGGTAACATTTTGAACAGATGGTATGTGTAATATGCATTTTTTTAAACCTGTTTTAGAACTTGCCTCACAAGAGCTGTTTTAAATCTGGCACAGTTGTTCGACCCTCCTGTCTGGCTTTACACAGCATCTCCTTCAGACCTCAACAGCTTATTTCCCTGCACAATTAAACTGCAGATTGCTGCCAGAATAAACCTTCTAATCTTGTGCTTGTGTTACCCAAAAGGAGAGGGGTGGAAATCAGATATAAAACTAACACATGTGAATGATATTATCAGAACCCTTTTAAAGGTTTACCACTCTATTTTTACCATAGTTTACCCTGGTTAACCATTTTTTTTAATATGCTTTACCAGACCTCTCTGTGCTTTATAATGCTTCCCTATGCTTTACCAGACCCTCTGTGCTTTTACTAATGCTTCCCTACTTTTTACCATATGTGGTTTATAATGCTTCACTATGCTTTATCACACCTCCCTATTTACAATACCTTTTACCACACCTCTCTGTGCTTTACAATGCTTCCCCTTTACCATACCCCTTTACCACCATATGCCTTACCATACCTCTCTGTGCTTTATAATGCTTCCCTATGCTTTATCAGACCTCTCTGTGCTTTGCAATGCTTCCCTATGCTTTACCAGACCTTTCTGTGCTTTACAATGCTTCCCTATGCTTTAGCTTTCACTGTGCTTTATTACACTTTGCTGTGCTTTTAGTTGATCAGAAATATTTCTCTAAAGATCGCTCTGTCCAGTAGAAGAAGAGGGGCATTTCACGTGTCTGTGGTTATTTTTATTTTATTGACAGTGACAGTGAAAATAGAGTGTGTTTAAAAGGTGGACATAAAAAAAATATTTTGGAATTTAGCATTCGCTGTTGTTCGGGTAAGCATATATTTAGGAATGCTAAATATTCAGAAACAGTTCTGTTTGTTTCTGCTTTGATAACATCAGGAAGGATCTATTTTTTAGTATGTGCTGTAAAATAAAAAAAATTTTTACTGTGAAAAAATATAGCAGAGATCATTGTAAAACAATAAAATAATGGGACCAAATTCTGCAGTCCCTTTAGAGTGGATCCCTCAGTGATTCTCTCTGCAGCCGTTCCGGTGTGCAGATTTCCCAAAGAGCAGCTCCCTCTGGGGCTTTTACACTGTTCCCACATCCTGGACAGCTAGTTCGGAATTCCAAACGTGCAGATTATCCTGGAAACCCCTGGAGCCCCAGAGCAGAAAGGATCCTCCACAAGGGCTCAGGTTAAGTTGGGAGATCACTTCTCCTAGATTTGAACAGGATGTCACAGTAGCTGATAGCTGTGTTTCCAAACACGTCATATGGGAAATGCACAGTGCAGAATACACCCTGAATGTTCATAGAGTCCTGGAGCTGTTCCGCAAATCAGGATGAGGCTGAATAGCCCGGACGAGCGACCAGTTTGAAATAACCGCAGGACTTAATGGAGTGTTTTTATGCCAGGTTCAGTTATAGAAATAAGGAATGATAAAGCTATATTTAATAACTGATATCAGGGTGATTACTGTCCTTAGATCAAGCTCTGCACTGCTTACCAATGCATATACTAACACCCCCATACTAAAAAATATATATTTTAAATATATTGTTGTAAACATATTATTCATATAAAACTCATAGTCTTTGGGAATGATAAAATATATGGAAAAATATATCTATTATGTATGTAACGTTATATAAAATATATTTAACATATTACAAAATTGGCCCGTTTTCATCATATGGAAAATATATTTACAATGTATTTGCTTAAACATATTTTAAATATATTTAAAATATAATTTCAGGTAACAATATATCAATGCAGGATTATATTGTCCATGTATTTTTAGAAATGTAGGATATATTTACTAAACATGTATTATATAATGTATTCACAATATATTACATAATGTAAAGTGCCTGGACACACACCATATTTTGCATGTGTTCCACCAAACAGATATGAAGCAAATAAATAAGAAAGGAATGGAATTCAATAATTTAATAAAAAATAACTACTATCTTTAAACATAACGGAATATATCAACATTTTGTAAAAATTCAGTGTATATAAAACACTCAAGTACAAAAAATGAAAAGCTTTCAACATATGCTAAAAGGCTGTTTGCATTACAACAGGTGTTTGGGCTGCTTCTCTGTAGACCTGCTAACATTGTTCTTCTGAAACTATGAGACGTTACAAAAAAACTGCTGCTTCTAAATAAAAATTCATTAATAGCTATGGAATTGTTGCTGAAAATAGAGCTATGAAAGTATTTAAAAAAAAAACACTAATAAACTGAAAATACATTTTTACAATTTCATTTTTTTTCATATTGTTTTTTAAATATAAGGTGGAACATGTCCTATATTGTTATTGTTTAAATGCTGGACACAGCCCATAAGGTATCAAACTTAAAATGATTAATGAACATTTGTTCTGTCAAGAATAAATTTCACTTAAATAAAATCACTATCTTTAAATCTTGTGGATATATGACCTTCATTTTTTTCTTCTAAAAACCCTCCTGGTCCAGGCCCTTACTTTCAACATATTTTTTGCATTACAATGAGGTATCTGTAACCTGCTAACATTGTTCTTCTGAAACTATAAGACGCAGAAAGACTCTTTGATTATGGAATTGTTCCTGAAGACCCTAATCTTATTTGACTCAAAAAAAAAAGTGTAAAAATTAAACTCCAGAGCCTGCTCCTTCTCCACCCTTGCTCCGCAGTGGTGGAAACCTTTTACTGTCCCTGTCAGTTTAATCTATCTTCAAACTGGATAAACTCCTCTGTTTGTATCCTGGGAGACCCCTTCTTTTTTTTCTTTGTTTTAAATTTTTTTTTCAGAATACTGTAATCTTTAACCCAGTATTTGTATTTAATTCATCCTGATGTAATTATATTTTTAATGCAAGATATAAATTATATGAATTAAAAAAATATCTATTGTATTTCTTGGATAAACTTGTATTTTGAAAATATAAATTAATGTGAATAATATATAAATATATTGTTTGAAAATACTGCATACACTTTTAAATATATTAATGTGAATATATTTATTTACAACATATTTTACAATGTATTTTGAATATAATTTAGAAAAATAAAATGTATAAATGTGAATATGTTGATTTACAAAATACATTTATAGTATATTATAAATATATTTAAGCAACATGTCATGTTTAAGAAAATATATTATAAATACAGGTTTAAAAAATATATAATTCCATATATAAAAAATATATTTATTTTCCGTATGGGCAGATACAGCCATGCAGATAAAACATGCAATATCAAAGTGTCTAAGGTATTCCGTTAATCTGATGTATATGTGATTCATTTCTAGGCTGTTGTGGAACCAGCTGTGATGATTTTCTTAACCATATTTTTGATCCTATTGGGAGATCCAATCAAATCGAGGTAAACGGAAGCAGGTTTATAATACAGATGCACAAGGGATCTGCAATGTCTGCTTCATAAATCATTGATGACAGCGAGTAAAGCCCTTTCATACAAGATCATTAGTTATAGACATTGTCTGGCCACTTTATTAGGAACCTGTCCCTGATAGGCTGATCACAGCCACAGCCACAGTCTCGACTCCACAAGGTGCTGGAAGGCGTCTCTGTCGTTCATATTCAGCACAGAGAGGCAGGCAGAGGATCGTGATGACGAATCGTTCAGACAGTGGGGTTCAGATCCCCGCGGTGTCTGTGGAAGAAGTCTCTATCATTCTGGCATGGTGGATGGGGTGCATTATTGAGCCGTCAGGGTTCAGCACGGCTGACTTGATGCTTAAAGAAACTGTCAGCCTTCCAGAGTAATGGAGGGACCCAGGGTGTGCCAGGGGAACATGCCCCACTCCAGGGTGATGCCAACCCCAATCGGGGAGACAGACACGTCCTAATAAAGTCACCGGGCAGTCAGTGTTGCACAAACTGATTATTTCATTATTGGAATGGAGCTCTCCACAGAAATCAGGTGCTGACAATCATGCAAGGGTCGCTGCTGTCGATGGGGCTGATTTGCCATTCAGAGTGAAACGAGTGAGGAAACAGCTGCTTATTATTATTATTATTTGTTTATTTAGCAGACGCCTTTATCCAAGGTGACTTACAGAGACTAGGGTGTGAGAACTATGCATCAGCTGCAGAGTCACTTACAACTACTTCTCACCCGAAAGACGGAGCACAAGGAGGTTAAGTGACTTGCTCAGGGTCACACAATGAGTCAGTGGCTGAGGTGGGATTTGAACCGGGGACCTCCTGGTTACAAGCCTTTTTCTTTAACCACTGGACCACACAGACTCCTGCTGCTTGGGTTTGTGATGATCGCTGCTTTTCTTAGACTCTGTAGAAGAGAACAGCGACCCACACAAACCCCAAACCCCAACAGCGACCCACACAAACCCCAGCAGCTGTTTCTTCACTCGTTTCACTCTGAATGGCAAATCGGCCGAATCGACACCAGCGACCCTCACCTGTGGAGAGCTCGATCTGAATAATCGAATAATCAGTGCCAGTCAGTGAAATGGTTTCTGAAACTGAAGATATAAGACTGACTGAATCTCTCAAGCTCCAACTGGTGTCTGATTTCTACATTTTTCCATCAATAATTGAAAGTTAAACCATTTTTTTTTCAATAGAGCGGGGATGCAGCTGAGATTTTTTCCCAGAAACAACCATGGCAAGGGAAAGTTGTGCATTAGTCTAAAGTGTAAAGCCACGTCACCATATATATATATATATATATATGTTCATTATTCAGTAAGATAACTCTAGCGGTGGCTAATGTACCCTTTATAGAAGCTGTCATGTTTAACTGCCGTGTTTAAGTGAAGTCTGAAGGGATGCATGACAGGTCTAGTTAATCACAGGTCAAAGATTTTCAATTTCACACGTGACATCTCGTACTGTATGTTTAAAACACACCAGTCAAGTGCTCTCTAGTGTTAAATTCTGTTATAGTTAATTTATTAAGAGACAACGCTTTGGTGAACAGGATATATATCTCATATATATATATATGAGAGAGAGAGAGAGAGAGATATCAGAACACTTAATAAGATGTATGACTTGGAATGGTAAATCCTATAGGAAATTTCTTTTTTCACCATATGCATTTTGTTACAGTGATGTTTTTAATAGACCAGGGGTGTTCAATCAATCACGGTCCAGGGGGGCTATTCCACTCCAGGCTTTACAGGTAAAATGGGAAAATGAACTATTTCAGGGTCAGTTGAACTAGCTCAACTGAACCATTTAGAACAGGGTTGGAAGGAGCAGCTCGGGCCACCCCTCCTGTAGTAGATGAACATTAGTACACATTAGTAATGGCCAAGAAAGCTGTAATATACTGTAATGAAAGACAGGTAAAAGACAGAATAAAAGCTACTTATATTTTGCACAGTTTAATATTGTATAAAAAGTCTGGATATTTAACTAGGCTATAGGGAACTGCTCCATAAACTGTTACAATTAATGATTTGATTTTCAATGGTGGGGAAAAGTGTTACTGAATGGCAGCTTTTATCTCTAAATATAGACTCCCAGGCTCCTGTTTGTGTGTTTGGGGCTCTCAGATTAAAAAGATTTCATTTTGTCGCTTTTCTGCATGATGGAATAACAATAGTTTGGGATCATGCAGAACAATTAGCTTTCTAGTATGAGTGCTGCGACTGGCTTTCATTGAAATGTACTTACATCTAGATTTGAATGTGGCTTCTTAGCTCTAAAGAAAAAACTAAAGTTTTCTCATGCAGTCAGAGCTGTTAAATATACGGTAAAGAGTCCAGTTTTGAAAGACACTCTTGTTTAGTAAACTTTTAAAAAAGGCGATGTATTTCTTAAAAATGACAAGTCATGCTTTTAGTTAGTGCTGCGCTTCCTTGGTCACCTAGAGGGTGAATTGTCAGCCCTTCAAGAGCTTCTTTCCTGTCATTAACAAATCATTTGCTTCTTCCCCTGTTGGCTGACACGCTTTCAGCCACTTAGAAGACACTGCTGACCTAGGAAGTGTAACAAATATCCGAGAATAAAGCATAGAAACTGGAAGCTTCCTTTAACCTAAAGTGGTACCAGAGATCCTGTTTTAAAATGAAGATATATGTGTTTCTTTCAAAACTGCACATTTGAGACCTGTTTAGTCTTAATCTATAGTATTCTGTACATACTCTACAGCTATGGCCAAAAGTTTTGCATCACCCTATAGAATGAACTAATTTAGCTTCATAAAGTCGAATGAAAGCTGCTGAATAATGTTCCCTTGTTAACATATTGAATTCCACACCCTCTATATAGAATGAACTCCCTCAGCTTCATAGAGTCCAATGAAAGCTGCTGAATAATGTTACCTTATTAACATATTGAATTACACACCGCTTTGTAGTTTTCCACAACTTAACGAAAAATGGACAACAATTGAAAAATCTGACATTTCGAAATCTAACATGAAATACTACTGTACTACTATTATGGCTTCCGATAGACTGTTTGCGATATCATTTTGTAGTTTCTTTGATTACACGATGTTAAATAAAATGATGTTCCTATAGTTTTTTTTTTTTCATTATGTCTCAATCCTAAAATTCTAGGTGATACAAAACTTTTGACCACAGCTGTAGATATATTTCATGGTCAGCAACTAACTCTGATTTTGAACGTGGGATCATCAAGGCTAGTTTATGTTTATTAATATAGGTATGATGTAACCTCTTCTAAGGTGCTGAAAAAGCTACAATACATCAAATAGATTAAAAATATATATATCTAATTTTGCCTCTAGTCTCATAAACCTTTCCAAACACTTTTTATAATTAATGATTTGATTTTCAATGCTAGGGACGTGTTTTGCGATTGAATACCTGCGTTTTTATTTCTAAATTTAGACTCCCGTTGCTCCTGCTTGCGTATTCAGGTCTCTCAGATGAAAAGCTTTGTTTTTTGCAGCTTTTCTGAGTATCCGAATAACAAGAATTCTAAGAACAATATCATTCAGTGAAGTAGGTTACATTTCTATTATGAAACAGAACAGAAAAAAAACCAACAAAATCCCTTGAGGGGATTGAATAGAGAGAGTGTAAATAGAAAGGGCAGGGTTCAAAAGAAAGAAAGAAAGAAAGAAAGAAAGAAAGAAAGAAAGAAAGAAAGAAAGGCAAAGTGGTTAGATAAAGAAAGCGCTGGGCTGCAGTGTGGTGGCAGTGGGGCAGTGGGTTTGAGGGCTGCTCAGTGGTTTTAGATAATAAAAGCACTGGGCTGCAGTGTGGAAGGCAGTGGGGTTTGAGGAGCTCAGTGGTTAGATAAAGAAAGCGCTGGGCTGCAGTGTGGAAGGCAGTGGGTTTGAGGAGCTCAGTGGTTAGATAAAGAAAGAAAGAAAGAAAGAAAGAAAGAAAGAAAGATTGATTTAGACCAAAAAGATAAAGCCACCCTGAATGATTGCAAAACACCACAAAACAGAAAGGGGAACTATAATAAAAAGCAATTACAATGCCATTTGAGCATATTAGATTAGCTTTGTTACAACAAGCATTACAACTTTTTCATATTTGGTGGCCTTGAGTGAATATTTGTTCTCATTTTAGAATCTTGTGTTCTTTCAAATCCAAATTGGGGTTTGAATTCTCCAAAAGCAGCTGTTAAACACAGCTTTAACCGTCCTATCTTTCCATAATTATCCTTGTTGTATAAACACTGCCTGACGTTCATTGAGTCCCGTGGTTATTTCACTCAGGAGGATGAACGACCCATTCTGGGAGCTCATCTGGGTTATTGAGCCTCATCCTGAATCCTGGATTAACCACAGAGCTCTGTACATATTCATAGTATCTATATATTTCTAGTAAATGATAATAAGACCTAAATCAATATGTTTGACCTACAGACCACAGCATACTACATCCCTGATGATTAATCAGTAGGTTGTCTTACATGACCTGGTTTGTGTGACGTGATGCAGAAAGAAAACCACGCCACACTGCTGCCCTGAAGCCAATTTGTAAAACAAACTCGTGACCCCAGCATAGGCTTTCATCTACTATACAACTGTAACCAAAAGTGTTGCATCCCCCCCTTATAGAATGAACACATTTTGCTTCATAAAGTCGAATGAAACCTGCTGAATAACGTTACCTTAACATGGGGTTTTCCAAATACTTCATTAAAAAAACTGACATTGAAAAATGGACATTTGAAATACTACTGTACTACTATTATGGCTTCTGGTAGGGCAATATCATTGTCATATGTTCATACAGTTGTTTTTTTTTTTTTTTTTTAATGATGTCTCAATCCAGTGGGGTTTGCAGCTGTATGTGACGAATAACGAAGCATGTCAGTAACATACTGTACCACCCCCACACCATTGCTGTAAATTCAATATGACAATGCAGAGAGTATTATAGAACAACAATTAGAATTACCATTGAAATGTTTACAATGGGATAAGCAATTCTCTAGATAAATGCACAAATGTGACCTACAGACGGACAGATCTTATATTCTCAATAACTTGTGCTAAAGAATATTAATACCAAGTTTCATGACAATCGGATCCAGATACACGTTGAAACGTTTTTTTTTACTGTTTGTATTTAATGTACTATGCCCTGTATTTCACTGTATTTAATATATTATGCATTGTTCCTCACTGTCTTGGGCTTTGTGATGGTGGTCCACTATGAAAGGCGCTATATAAAATAAATATTGATTGATTGATTGAAGTGTGACATGCATGCGTACGCCCGCCTGCACGGCATCCCCTCCACCTGCAGGGGCTCCATCACCCATGGGGTGATTACAGACAACTTAACATTTGTCAAAAACATGTTCAAATTATTTAGTATAAGTCATTGAGGGTGTCTGTTTTTTGCACATAAAATATGATCAAACATGTCATTGTTAATTCTTATTGTGCACCGTTCTGTACCTGCTGCTGAAATACGTCAGAGTCATCCACCTCACACTGATAGCTCTGGCTGTGAATGCACAGCCGTGGCGATGCGGGATGGATGTTACTGACGTGCTTGTTGTTTTGGGTGAAAAAAAAAATGAATACTCTTGTCAGGCCATTATAGCTTATTTGAACAGAGAAAAAGAAACTTTGACTTTTAAGATCCTTTATTTAACATTCCAAATAAAATCCATTAAAACTCAATAAAGGTAAAACATAACAAAATTAAATTTAGCAATATTAAAAATCCTAAAATACATCATGTTCTCCTTAAAAATAGATTTTACCAATATAAAAGGATCATAAAAATCAATTAAAAAAAACACAAAAAAACAGATTAAAGCCAAAATTAATAAAAACACTGTAAAACAATAAAAATAAAATTAAAAAGAACAAAAACTGGAGCTCCCCTCCTTCACAGCACACAAATGTCTCCACACACCACCTCTTGAAGTCCTCCGGGTTATTATTTAGTTTAAAGAATTCAAAATCCACTCTTTTGACCACCAAAACCCTGAACTGCAACACAACATCAGTCAGCTTTTTCGCCAGAGATACTGTTCTTTTGGATTTTAAAATGGCCAATTTTTGACCCATTATAAAATTAATTTGTTTCTCTTTTTTAAAACTGTAGGGAACCCCAAAGATAAAAAATTTTGTGAACTCTCGCCCTAGGCCCTGCAGGAGCTCCTGTAGGAGATGGAAGAGTGGTCCTAGCCTTCACTATACATGTGAAACACTGTTTCCTCTGCAGAGCAGAAACAGCACTCTGAGCTAATTAGCATCAACTCTGTGGAGAAACCTGCCCGGTGGACACAATACAGTGCAGGATCCTCCACTGCAGGGCTCTCTTGGTGAGGGGCAGTTTATACAGCACCCTCCATACTGGCCTGCACCCCTCCTTTACCTCCAGACATGCCCTCCATCTTGAATCCACCAACCCCCTCAACTGGTGGGAATGTGATGCCTTCACACAAATTTGGTAGATCTTCTTACTCTCTGCTGTATGAAGAGTTAGATCTTTAACTGTGTCTAGGTTTAATACTTACACCCTCCTCTCCTTCACCTACTGCTGGACACACTAGCAGCCCTGGAAAGATGAAGTCTTGTCTCTGCCCTGTGCCGCTGGACATCTTTCACAGCCTCCCTGAGCAGGGGGAAAGACAACTTCTCAGTTCACTGACCATTTTCTCTGCCAGTCTCTCAGAGTGCTCAGCCGCCCAGCCAGCTGTGTAGCAGTCAGCCAGCAGGAGAGCTCAAAGTTGATAAGATGTCTCAGAACTCCTGCCCTCACAAAGCTGGCACAGAGCGTCATTGACCACAGGAAAGAGCGGATTGAAAAATAGGGCTCCTCCAACAGGACCCTGCCTGTCAGGGACCCCATCTCTCGCCACCCTCATAAAAAAAAAGAGAGACCTACTTTAGCTAGTCTGGCACTCTCAATTAAAAACAGGTGTTTGTCTATCCCCAGCCCCCTACTCTGCTGAGGAAAAACAAGCTAGCCTCTTCCAATGAGCCTCCTAGCGTGTACAGGAGCCTCTGAACCGCCTGCAGTCTGAAGGCTGCCACCCTGCTGGCAATGCAGACCAACCCCTGCCCCCTTCATCAGTGGGGAGATACAGGACCGCTGGCCTCAAATCCAGAAAAATCCAGCAGTATTCTTTGGATTTGCACCATGCCCCGGGAGGGTACACACACCACCACAGCATGGAGGCCACCAGATTATTAATCACCAGGATCCCTAAAGGACATGTCCCCTCCATTAATCAGTAGGCCCTCCCAATTTTTCTGCATATATATCTCCATGACTTTTATACCTGTCCTGTCCCATTCAGCGCCTCAGGCAGGACAGGGGGTGCAATCATGCCAACTGCCTGACAGGAAACACTTTGCCCAGTTAACTCTTGCTGTAGAGGCTCCTTGGAATGTGTGCAGGCTCTGCTGTAGTGCCTTGAACTGCACACAAAACGTTCACATCGTCTGCATAAGCGGACACCTTCACTGCGACAGAGGAGGGTGAGGAGGGCACTGCCCAGCCAACCAGCCGGCCCCTCAGCAGGTGCAGCAGGGGCTCTATGGCCAGTGAATAAAGCATTCCAGACAGGGAGCAGCCCTGCCTAATACCCCTGCACACTGGGAAGGGCTGACTCAGCCCATTGTTAATCTTTAAAATGCAAAAAAACATTCCAATATAAAAGCTGGATATAAGAAATAAAACAGGGCCAAATAGCTTCAGGGAAAACATTTTGACCCTGTCATCCTGATCTAAAGAAACCAGCTGAACATTCAAATCACATGTCTTAGCCATTGATAAAAGTCTCGAATTAAAAACAAATTATCAAAAATGGAACGTCCCGGTATGCAGTAAGTTTGGTCCATGTGTATTTCCTATACACATTTTTAGTCTATTGGCCAGACATTTTGAAATAATTTTAAAATCAGAACATAAAAGCGAAACAGGTCTCCAGTTTTTGAGTAAACACAGGTCTCCTTTCTTGGGCAGTAGTGTGATTACTGCCCTCCTGCAGCTGAACCCTCCCAGCACCTGAAAAGTCCTCACCAATCACAGTGAAATTTTTAAAAATTCACTCCACAATGCCAGGATTAACAGCAGTGGTCAGCTCCTGATATGTTAGTGGCTTGTCTAATTGGTTCTGTTCTTTTTGGCAAAATATCTTTGTCAATATAGTTCAGAATAGAATTTTACTGTTGATTTTTTTGTTTTTTTCCGGCTGTCTGCTCTCCTCCTCTCCAAGCCAAAAAAAAGAAACTGATGTCCATGTCAATCCATAGCGCCCCTTTCTTTCCTTCAGCAGGCTGCCCAGCATGTGTTTCTGCTCCCTCAGCGTTTGCAGGGTCTGCTCCTGGTGGTCTGTGTCCAGGCTGCTCTCTAACTGGAGAATTTTCAACTCCAGCTCTCTCACTGCCATGTCAGTAACATACTGCTGGCAAAAGATTTTAATCTGCGTTTTGCCAATGTCCCACCACTGCCTAATATTTTTATAATTTGTTTTTTTTTTTTTCCAAATGTTCAAAAAATCATTAAATTGTTTTCAAAAAATGTGTCCTGACTTTAAATTAAAATGCCAGTAGGAGGTGCTGTGAGAGTATTATTACTGAACAACAAGTGGTGGTAGGACTGGGGATGATACCATTTTAATGAATTTATTCAAATGTGTGTGTGATGTGTATAAGCGGTCTAACCTGGCTCTATATATTTGTTGTCGCGACAAATGAGACCAGGTGTACTGTCTTGCATTGGGGTGCAGACACCTCCAAACATCAACCAGGCCACTGAACTGAAAAACTGCAGCTAATTCACTTGAGGATTGGGGATTGGGTTCCTCATTATTTCTATCCATTGTAAAATCAATAGTGCAGTTAAAATCTCCTCCCACCACCACCACATCATCATTATCAATATTTAAAAGAGCTTGCTTTAATTTATTAAAATTAAAATGCATTCCCTTCCTTTATTTGGTGCATAAATATTAATAAAAAAGTACCACCCAATGCTCTCACTTTTAATAACCTCCCTTTTCAATTTCTTCTATGGGCTTAAATAAAATTGCCATCCTGCACTGGTGCTTGATGGTTCACACACGCCCCCTTTTTTTCCCTGTCTGTTTGTATTTAAAAACTCACACAGCTGTCTTTTAAAAGACTGTCTGCAGCCATTCACGTTAAAAAGAAATAAACCACTTTTCCATAGCGGCTAAAAAAATAAAACTGACAGAGTAAAACAAGCAACAATAAAAAAATTCTTAAAAGAAGTATCCATTTTAAAATATTGTTTGGCAACATTGATCTTTTTCTTAATTATTTGAACTACCACTGGTCTTCTAATGTTGGATGTGTGCTGATGGAGGGATCTGGTCCACTCTCCATAAACTGTTTAAATTCATCTAGGGTAAGATTTTTTTCCCCTGTTAACGGGTTGGCTATCGGGGATGTATAAAATCCAAATCGCTGTCTTGATTGCTCTCTCCATTGCTCTCCTCTCCTCCTCCCAGCACAGCCAAGTGTGACCGCTGCCTCTGCCTCCGCTTCCCTGGGGTTCAGAGAGAGAAGAGCTGCACCCGGGTTGTAAGGGTGCCGCTCCCTCTCCCTCCATATCAGGAGGGACAGACTGAGAACTCCCCTAACATTTGTCGCTGTTAGGCAAAACTTTGTTTTTTGTTTTTAAGTCTTTTTTTGTACCATCAAATTATTTTCGGTAGTTTTAGACGGATAAGCCTCATTGAGGGTGTCATCCCGATGGCGGTTTTTGACACTGCAAAATATGATGCCAAACCCTGCTCCTGCCTTTCCTCATTTTTTTTTTCCTCGGCATTGTGTCCCTGTTATTGTTAAAACACCGCATTGTATCCGAGCTGACAAACACTACGCAGCCCGTCCCTTCCACACTGAAGCTCAAGCAACATCAATCACCTCCCGGGTTATTCAGCAGCAAAAACGCCTGTCTCCGAAAAGACAGGGGCGTGCTTAACATTTGTATTTCTGCACCCTAATGGTATATTTTTAATTGGGGACACCAGTTTGCCATATCGGGCAAGTTCATTTGCCAAGGTCTCGTTTTTTAAAAATGGCGGCACATTAGACATGATTACCTTGGTAACAGGGGTTACTAAGGGGATACTTGAATAAAATCTCCTTTCACTGAAAACCTTCCTCCACTAGTTGATTGACCAGCGATACCTCTTTTAAAAACACGACAAACCTTTTATTCATACGGGATGCCGATATTATATTGTTGACCACCTCTCCCACTGCCAGCAGGCACTCCTCCACCGACACGCCGGCCTGATGGTGTCGGCGGCTGAGAGCCCCAGCCCTCTCCAGAGTGAGATCCCATAACGGGACTACACACACACACACACTACTCTATAAACGGTAAAGTACAAACAAAGCAACGAAACAAAGATATATAAACGAACTAAACAATTAACAATTAAATATATAGCAAAAAATATAGAGATGAAAACACTCTCCTACCTCACCAGCGTTCAAACGCTACCGCCTTCCACAAGCTCCTCCCACAGAGAGAGAGAGAGAGAGAGAGAGAGAGAGGAGGAGAATACATTTGTGGACCAGGAAAATCACATTGGGAGGGAGAAGGAGGCTGTCTGGTCTCTCTCTCTCTCTCTCTCTCTCTCTCTCTCTCTCTCTCTCTCTCTCTCTCTTCTCACCTTTGAAAAGGGCACATTGTGCTGCTGTCTTTGGTGGCCCAGTTTTGTACAGCCCTTATTCTTGGTTTGAGGCACAACAAAGGCATTTCTGACCTACATTGAGCGCTGGAGTTGCAGCATCACATAGACACACACACACACAGCAGGTTAACTAGGATACAAAACCCCTACAGGTATATGAAACACTGCGTGCATATTTAAAACATGCCCCAAAAACATGTTCCAAATACCAAACTGACATTGCAAATACACGTTGTTGCTTATTGTGTGGACGTTCTTCAAATGTTAATATTATAAAAAACAAATTTGATTGCCCTATTTTTTAACCTTGATTTTCTCCCCCATTTGACATGTCCAATCACTCTCCCACACCGCTCGCCACAACAGCAAAACAGAAGGTCAGTGTGCATCCTCAGCTCCCCAAGCCAATCCTTTCCATGTGCCACAGCGGATGTGAGCTACCGCTCCCTAGAGGACAAAGGCCGGTTGTGCACGTGTCTTTTTGGCCAGTAGGGGCCACTGCAGAGCAATGAGGAGAAACAGCCCTTGACGTTTTTTCCATTCCCTTCCATTCCATCCCATTCATTCAATTCATTCCTATTCTATTTTGTTCTAATCTATTCCATTCTACTTTGTTCTATTCTGTTCTATTCTATCATATTTTATTTGGTTCACAGACTGACACACATGTAGTGACCTCATGTAGCTACCTCTGGCAAACATAGGTCTAAAGGTTATTATTTTGTACCATGTTTAAAGTGGCAATGTGACCTTAGGTTAAACTCAGATTGACATCCGCCCACATATTGGCAGCTTAAAGGATCTTCTCAGCACGTCTTCTCAATGTCGGTCAGCTAAACAGGGTCAGGCTGCAACCTGTTAACTCTGCACTGGGTTGCAGGGGCTTGGCTACTCTGCGATCAATGTATTCTTGGCCGTAGCAGCCGACCAAACGCAGAGATATCCAAGCTGAGGAAACTAAAATGAAATGGGTGTCAATCAAACCCTGACGCTTTCCTATTGGCTATGGATAGCTCCGCCTCTCTCGATCACAGCCGGTCAGAAATGACTCCTAAACCGAAGTGTAATTAACAAGGTGTGTAACAGGGCAGAGTCTGGGCGCGAACCAGCGACCCCGCCCGCCGCACGCTAGCGCCTTAACCGCTGTGTGAAAGAGCATTCATGGTTATAGAGCCTTTAACCTCATCTCATCACACCGACAGGGGACAGAATATGCAACGGCAGAGTATCACACAACACAATGAAGGACCCCACTCACATACTCTAGATAGAAGGTGAGCTGTTTATTATAGTGTTTTGTGAGCCCGCTGAAAAAAAAACAATAAACGATATTCTCTCATTCTGTTTTCAGACAGTGCAGCTTTTAGAAGCTCAGCCTCTCTTACTCGCTATGTAAACAGAGATGTGTTTAGCTCCTGTGGGCTGATTTTTTCTAGTTTCACTGCAACTTGTCTCTCCAGGTTTGTCAGTGACCAGCCCGGGCTGACATCTGAGTGGTGTTTCGTGGTCTCTGATCCCCCCACCCTGCGTGGAGTTCTCACTGCTCCTAATGCAGTTTGACAGCCCAGCCAGCCGGGGGCGCTGTTCGAGCAGGCAGGAGGCCAGTGTGAAGAAAAACAGACAGCAACGCTCCCCCACTTCTCTACCTCCAGATCTGCACTCTGATTGCTTTTGACAGTTATATTAGTTCAGTTATCATTTCAAGAAATCTCTGGTATGGGAATAGGTGGCACAGACAGACAGACAGACAGACAGACGGTGAACTAATCTCTCTTTAGTCTCCCTCTATCCTCCTTCACCCTCTCTAGTCCCCTTCTTCCACCCCCTGTCTCCCACCCCTATCTATAGTCTACTTCTCCTCCATCTCCCCTCTCTCTCCTTCCCCCTCACTCCCTCTCCTTCTCCCCCTCCCATGCTTTCACCCCCTCTCTCTTTAGTCTCCCTCTCTCCTCCATCTCCCTGTCTCTCTCCTTCCCCCTCACTGCCTCTCTCTTACCTCTCTCACTCCCCCCCCTCTAGCCCCCACCCCACCCTCTCTCCCCCTCTCTCTTACTCTCCCTCTATTTTCTAACTCTGCTCATTAAATAGCCATTACATCCCAGGCTGCAGCCTCCATCTGTCAAGAGAAATTAAAGTAAACCTGGTGAAACTCACTGACTAACAGCACAGTCACAGCGCCGTGTAAGGGGGGTCAACAGAAGGGGACCACTGGACTGCACTAATGCCTCTAGTGCTAACAAACATGCCAGCGACATCCATCCTCCCTGACTGTGAAGGCTGTGAAGTCACTACCAGGTCCATCAGTAACAGAGATATAGCCATCTGAAATGTATTTGTTTCAAATGTAAATGGCTTAAACTTAATAAAGCTAATAAGAGGTGAGAGAATGGATTTTAAAGATGGTCAGTGCTCCTTTAAAGGGAAGGGCCAGAGATACTGTTAATAAAGCTAATAAGAGGTAAGAGAATGGATTTTAAAGATAGTCAGCACTCCTTTAAAGGGAGGGCCAGTGATACTGTTAACAAAGCTAATGAGAGGTAAGAGAATGGATTTTAAAGATGGTTCATTTTCTATGATTGATGAATTCCGTGGTGGTTTCTGCCTGTGCTGGTGATTCTGGGTCATAGACGCCCTCCTGGTTTCCTAGAGTGGCCAGATGATGTCACAGCTTCTTTTTATCCATCCCCTACTGACCTTGACAGTGAAATCTGCCGGAAAAAAAGGACCAGCTGTTTTTCACGGGAGAGGAACTGTGGCAGAGTCTGACAACTGTGGCCTCTGCTCCTCACCAGCACAAAAACTGGAACAGAGATGTTTATTTTTTTAATAAGCTTTACCAGATGAATAAGGTTCTAGCAAATAAAATAACATACATCATAATAGCAAACATGTATTTTCATTTTGAAACGTGATCTCCGGTGCTACTTTATGAAAGAAATTTCTCAGTTTCTATGCCTTGTTTTCAAAATTATCTGTTACACTTGCACTTCTTCATTCAGCAGTGTCTTCTAAGTGGCTGAAAGCGTGTCGGTCAATAGGAGAGGCAGCTGATTGGTTAATGACAGGAAAGAAGCCGTTGAAAAGGGTGGGGACAATTTCACCCTCCAGGTGACCTAGGAAGTGCAGCACTATCTGAAAATAAGGCTTGCAAACAGAGATTTCCTAACCAAGTTAACCAGATGTCATGTTTTAAAATAAAACGTGTGCTACGACATGTGTGTTTCTGTCAAAACTGCACAGAAGATTATAGAGTTAGTGTGTTAGCTGCAATATTTTTTTTAAGATCTTCATATTTCATACCCATAACAAGTTGCATGTTTAATACTGATTAATACATGAGCAAGCAGAAAATCAAAGACCCAACTTCTCAGAGGAATAAAACCCTTTTAATTGTATAAAACAAGACACAGATCTTAACAGTTTATACTGTTAAATGCACAGCTGTGGCCAAAAGATTGGCATCACCTCGAAGTTTAGGATTGAGACATAATTAAAAAAAAAAAAAAAATGATTTGAACATATTAGATTTTTTATGTAACATCAATTAATCAAAGAAAATGTTTGAATTTTATAGGGTGATGCAAAACTTTGGCCATAGCTGGATAGGGTTAAAATGGTTTTATTCAGATCAAAAATAATAATAATAATCTTTGCATTTGTGCTTGCTTCAAAATAAAGTTCTTTAGATTAAACCAATGCTTGTGACACGGCAAGTATTTTAAATGGCTATTTACACTTACTTATCTTAGAGAACACATATACAGCTCTGACCAAAGTTTTGCATCCCCCTATAGAATGGACTAATTTTGCTTCATAAAGTCGAATGAAACCTGCTGAATAACGTTACCTTAACATACACCAGCGCTTTGTAGTTTTCCAAATACTTCACGAAAAACTGACATTGAAAAATGTGACATTTTCGAAACCTAGCATGAAATACTACTGTACTACTATTATGGCTTCCGGTAGACTTTTTTTTTTTTTTTTTTATCATTTTGTAGTTTTTGGATTACATGATGTTACATAAAATATCTTAAATATGTTCATATATATATATATAATTTTTTTTAAATGATGTCTCAATCCTAAAATTCTAGGTGATGCAAAACTTTTGGCCAGAGCTGTACCTATTGAAAATGTTATGCTGAAACACCTGCCCAATTTAGGTTGCTTTACGAGCATATTTGTAAGCAATCTTTTCTTGGCAACTCAAACTGAGTTGCAATCGAGTTGCTAGAATAGACCACGGCTCTATTTTCAGCAGTACGCTTGAGAATGTTTTGTTGTGAACTGGAATTGACAATAAAGATTGCTTACCTTGCAATTGCTTAATCCCGTTGAGAAAGCTTGCAGTTATGTTAATGCATGGATATAATATTGATGCTGGAAATGAGGGAGCATATGTGGAGTCTGGGGAACAGGACCTGGCTGTGACAGACCTCATCAGTCACTTGTGACAGTGACACACAAACATATTCATTATTAACACTGGGAGGGCGCATGCAGAACTAATTCATTTTGCAAGGGGTTTGTGCTGCATTCTTTACTGCTCTGCACATATATCAGGGTCATCAGCTTCACACTGAGAGCTCTGATTGTGAATTGACAGCCGTGCCGCTGGGGGATGGATGTCACTGACAGGCTTGTTTTTTTCTTTTTAATTCTAGGTTTAATTTCTTATCATTGCAGAAGGAAATCAACCGCAGAAAAGATTGTTTCTTGTTATTGGAAAGATTCAAAACAGAATACAAGTTCTGCTTAGTAAGCTGTTTGGAAGTTTTTCTAGACAGAAGTTACCTTCTGTGCCTGGCTGGTGGGGTCCGCTGTAGCGTGAGGAGGAGAAACAGTCCCTGCCGGTTTTGCCTGACTACCCCCTGCACACCATGCGGCCATGCCTTTACCAGGGGAGACCCTCGGGGACCCCTGCACTCCCCTGACTGTGTGACTCCCCTGCACACCACGCGGCAGTGCCTTTACCAGGGGAGACCCTCGGGGACCCCTGCACTCCCCTGACTGTGTGACTCCCCTGCACACCACGCGGCCGTGCCTTTACCAGGGGAGACCCTCGGGGACCCCTGCACTCCCCTGACTGTGTGACTCCCCTGAACACCACGCGGCCGTGCCTTTACCAGGGGAGACCCTCGGGGACCCCTGCACTCCCCTGACTGTGTGACTCCCCTGCACACCACGCGGCCGTGCCTTTACCAGGGGAGACCCTCGGGACCCCTGCACTCCCCTGACTGTGTGACTCCCCCTGCACACCACGTGGCCGTGCCTTTACCAGGGGAGACCCTCGGGGACCCCTGCACTCCCCTGACTGTGTGACTCCCCTGCACACCACGCGGCCGTGCCTTTACCAGGGGAGACCCTCGGGGACCCCTGCACTCCCCTGACTGTGTGACTCCCCCTGCACACCACAAGGCCGTTTCAGGACAGTAGATTTCTTGAGGTCCACTATGAAGAAGCGAAATGATAACAATCCGCTCGCTAGAAAATTTCTCTGTTTTCATAAAGACACAATAAGGCCATGTATTTCGCAGACAGCTTGGCTGCTCAGAGAAAGGCTATCGCGTGCCTGTCTTGTGTTTTCTCATCCGGTGGATTTTCAGCTAATTATTTCCTCGCAGTGGCTTTCTTCAGTGCTATAAATCTTCTTAAAGATGATGAATACTTAAAATACCCTAAAACTAACTACTTTCTATAACATTTTCCTAATGTTTCATATCTTATTAATGTGGTGCGCAGGGTGAGTCATCTCTCACTGCCTTCCGCCGCCTCCTCAAAACTACAATGCACTGAACTTGCCTGATCTCAGCAACCACGTTTCTGGATCCTCAACTGATGCACTATCCTTGCCCGATTGCACTAGTAATATTTCACTGTAGATATAACTTCTTGTAATCTTAACTTTTTGCATGTTGTACTTTAGTAATATTATTTACTGTAAACTAGACTGTATTTAAATATTGATTTAGCATTGTAACCCTCTACTGTCCTGTAACACCTGTAAGTCGCATTGGATAAAGGCGTCTGCCAAATAAACTAATAAGGATAAAGCAATCAGAGTAGTGCAGGGCCAGCCATGTGTGAATGTGGCTGGACTGGTTAGATTGACCAGAAAATGTGGTCAGGCCAAATGTGATAATGTGGTCAGGCCAAATGGGGTAACTCCTTGCCAATTTGGCCAGGTAACATATACAAGAGGATCTGATAGAGAACTCCTCAGTCCTGTTATGTATGCAAAGGCAGGGGGTCGGCTGTTGCTGTTCTTAGGTCACTGTGATAGCCTCAGCTTGGCTGAAATACTGTTTTGTACAACCTCGACCCTGACCCTGACCCCGACCCCCGACCCCTGACCCCGACAACATAACATATGAAGCAAAATGAGTTCATTCTACAGGGTGATGCCAAACTTTTGGCCAGAGCTGTACACTATATGGGAGTCAATGCAAAGTCCTCATGGACACTATAAAGATGTGTGTGTGTGTGACAGTATAGTGGATCTGGTACGTAACGGGTGAAACAGAATGCAGATGGTCTTATGCATCAAACGCTGATAATTATAATTATTAGTGAGAAGTTAATGATGGCATGTCGGATGACTGGATGACACATTGTGGGCCTATCTATGAAAAAAGTCATAATCTTTTCGCATCGGCTACACCCTCTGAAAATATAGACACTTCCTACAGGAAGGAGAGCAGAGGTGAGGCGACGTATTTTGATTTTTGATTTATTTTTAAATTTAGAGTGCCCAATTTGTTCTGCCCCAGATTTTCTCCCCAATTTAGCCTGTTCAGTTATGTTCCCCCAGGGCAGCAATTGCTCACAACAGCTCAGTGGGCGTCCTCCGATCCCCGATCCCTGATCCAATTACCTCTTTATACCTAGGAGCTCCACAGCGGCCCCTGGAGGACAAAGGCCAGCCCTGCAGGTGTCTGTTTTAAGCTCGCCTGGCCAATAGGGGCCGCTGTAGCGCGGTGAGGTGACTCAGTAGGTTCTGCCTTCATCAGTGTTATTGCGGTGAAACTAGAGGAAGCTGAGTCAAGCAGACAAGCGTTCTGACTCTAGTGCCTTCATCACTGTTATTGAAACTAAACTGAGTCAAGCAGACAAGCATTTCAAAATCCTAAAAGGTAAAGACAATGTCAACCCGGGGGACTTCTTTGACCTGAAAAAAGAAACAAGGACCAGGGGTCACAAATGGAGATTAGATAAAGGAGCATTCAGAACAGAAAATAGGAGGCACTTTTTTACACAGAGAATTGTGAGGGTCTGGAACCAACTCCCCAGTAATGTTGTTGAAGCTGACACCCTGGGATCCTTCAAGAAGCTGCTTGATGAGATTCTGGGATCAATAAGCTACTAACAACCAAACGAGCAAGATGGGCTGAATGGCCTCCTCTCGTTTGTAAACTTTCTTATGTTCTTATGTTCTTATGTTATTGAAACTAAACTCAAGCAGACAAGCGTTCTGGCTCTACTGCCTTCATCAGTGTTATTGAAACTAAACCAAGTCAAACAGGCAAGCATTTGGGCTCTAGTTCCTTCATCAGTGTTATTGAAACTAAACTGAGTCAAGCAGACAAGCGTTTCAGCAAGTGCCTTCATCGGTATTATTGAAACGAGAAAAAAATGGTCAAGCAGACAAATGTTTGGGCTAATTTTGCTATCAGTGTTATTGAAACTAGAAGAAACTGAGATGTGTTAAATAATATCCCTCATATATAAACAAATAAATAATGAATATTCAATTTGAAATGCATTTGTTGTCGTTGCTATGGAACAGAAGAGCAGACTTGCTGGTATTTTTAGCTCCTTCCTTCCTCTCAGCAACATCTGCGGGAGTGTTGGTGGATGAAGTATTCACGCGCATCCTAGGATCTTTTTATAGAGAATTCCTGCTGATTTGAAAGCTGTACAGGGATCTAAGTGAGATCACACCTTCTCATAACTCGAGATGTAGAGACTTTGTAACAATTTAGAGCAAGACAGAAAGAAAGCGCTGGGCTGCAGTGTGGAAGGCAGTGGGGTTTGAGGAGCTCAGTGGTTAGATAAAGAAAGCGCTGGGCTGCAGTGTGGAAGGCAGTGGGGTTTGAGGAGCTCAGTGGTTAGATAAAGAAAGCGCTGGGCTGCAGTGTGGAAGGCAGTGGGGTTTGAGGAGCTCAGTGGTTAGATAAAGCGCTGGGCTGCAGTGTGGAAGGCAGTGGGGTTTGAGGAGCTCAGTGGTTAGATAAAGAAAGTGCTGGGCTGCAGCTGCAGTGTGGAAGGCAGTGGGGTTTGAGCTCAGTGATTAGATAAAAGCGCTGGGCTGGGCTGCAGTGTTAGATAAAAAAGCGCTGGGCAGTGGGGTTTGAGGAGCTCAGTGGTTAGATAAAAAAGGGCTGGGCTGCAGTGTGGAAGGCAGTGGGGTTTGAGGAGCTCAGTGGTTAGATAAAGAAAGCGCTGGGCTGCAGTGTGGAAGGCAGTGGGGTTTGAGGAGCTCAGTGGTTAGATAAAGAAAGCAGTGGGGTTTGGGCTGCAGTGTGGGGAAGGCAGTGGGGTTTGAGGAGCTCAGTGGTTAGATAAAGAAAGCGCTGGGCTGCAGTGTGGAAGGCAGTGGGGTTTGAGGAGCTCAGTGGTTAGATAAAAGAAAGGGCTGGGTGTGCAGTGGGGTTTGGAGTGGTTAGATGGGGTTTGGTGAGCTCAGTGGTTAGATAAAAAAAGGGCTGGGCTGCAGTGTGGAAGGCAGTGGGGTTTGTGGAGCTCAGTGGTTAGATAAAAAAGCTGCTGGGCTGCAGTGTGGGGCAGTGGGGTTTGCTCAGTGGTTAGATAAAGAAAGCGCTGGGCTGCAGTGTGGAAGGCAGTGGGGTTTGAGGAGCTCAGTGGTTAGATAAAGCGCTGGGCTGCAGTGTGGAAGGCAGTGGGGTTTGAGGAGCTCAGTGGGGGTTTGGAAGGCAGTGGGGTTTGGGCTCTGCAGTGTGGGCTGCAAGGAAGGCAGTGGGGTTTGAGGAGCTCAGTGGTTAGATAAAGGCTGGGCTGCAGTGTGGAAGGCAGTGGGGTTTGAGGAGCTCAGTGGTTAGATAAAAAAGCGCTGGGCTGCAATGTGGAAGGCAGTGGGGTTTGAGGAGCTCAGTGGTTAGGCGCTGGGCTGCAGTGTGGGAAGGCAGTGGTTAGATAAAAAAAGTGCTGGGGTTTGAGGCAGGGGTTTGAGGAGTGTGTTAGATAAAGAAAGCGATGGGCTGCAGTGTGGAAGGCAGTGGGGTTTGAGGAGCTCAGTGGTTAGATAAAGAAAGCGCTGGGCTGCAGTGTGGAAGGCAGTGGGGTTTATTTGTTACGATTTTTTTTTTATTATTATTAATCAATAAACTGTGTGATTATGAATATTCTATCAAAGTAGAATTGTCTAATTCATGATAATAAATAATAAAGTTACTACAATTCCCTACAGTGTAAACCAGTGATACTCAATTTGATTTATCCAGGCTCCGCTTTCAGAATTACATGACATTAGCACATAGGTGGGGCCAAAAAAATAGAAACCCTTGAATAAAAATTTAATAGGATTTAGCTTGCACTTTGAATACAGCCCATGCTGAACAACATTCCAGCATAACATCCAATAAGAAACACTGTAGTCTTACACTACAATCAAGACAGGCAGTGCACGAGATGGGATTTAATGACATGGATTTAATAAACCTGACTGAGTAATGGCATTCTAAAAGGTGAGACAGCTATCGAGTGTGACTGGTGTACATAAGAACATAAGAAAGTTTACAGATGAGAGGAGGCCATTCAGCCCATCTTGCTCGTTTGGTTGTTAGTAGCTTATTGATCCCAGAATCTCATCAAGCAGCTTTTTGAAGGATCCCAGGGTGTCAGCTTCAACAACATTACTGGGGAGTTGACAACATTACCTCCGACTGCATTAAGTATACAGACTAGACAGTTAAGTGTAAGTTTATTATAAAAGACCAGGAAACACCAAACCTAAATGGCACAGGGTTCAAATCAAGACGGTATAAAAACAAAATATTCACCTTAAAATGAGAAACATCACTGCAGAACAAAGTTAACAAGTTATAAAAAAAAAAAAAAAAAAATAAATAAAATGAAACCACAAAAAATAAATTAAAAACTGACTTGGCAACAAGTTGTGGTTGGAAGAAATCCAGTAAAGCAGGACTCTGATTGGTCAGTGAAGACAGATTTAATCTTTCCCAAATTGGCTGTCGTGAGTTTCGTTTCGAAGACTGTACAGCTCTGGCCAAAAGTTTTGTATCACCTAGAATTTTAGGATTGAGACAGAATTCAGATCTTTTATTATTTAATATCATGTAATTAAAGAAACAAAATGATATTGCAAGAGTCTACCGGAAGCCTCAATAGTTGTACAGTAGTATTTCATGTTAGATTTTGAAATGCCACATTTTTCAATGTCAAGTTTTTCTTTTGTTAACTATCTGGAAAAACTACAAAGCGGTGTGTAATTCAGTGCTAACGTAACATTATTCAGCAGGTTTAATTCGACTTTATGAAGCTAAATTAATTCATTCTATATAGAGGGGGATGCTAAACGTTTGTCCATTGCTGTATTACAACAAAATGAGGTTTGGAACATGACAAAAGAGACTCCAACTTCATTACAGATACAGGATAAAAATAAACAGATACAGTGCAAATGATCACCCTTGCTTTTCTCTCCCGTCCCCTTCGTGAGTTTCAGACCAGTCTATCAATATCACACACAGGAAAAAGCTTCTGCTTGTCACAATCACAGCTCATTTGATTTCTCAATTTAACACTTGGGCGGTTACAAATGTTTTGGGGATATTGACCGGTGGGGTTTACAAAGTGCTTGATTTTAACCTGGGGTTCAGAACTCCCCTCAATGAAGTCTGTTATTGACATGATCAGGAGTTTGATGTTAACCATATCGTTCCTCCTTTGTAGCTGCATGAACAGCTCCTGTTAGTAAACCTGCAGACTCACAGGTGAGGCGTATTCATGCTGTGATCAGGATCAGTTCAATACTATACCTGAACAAGGGGAGGGAGCTCTGAACCCCAGCACTGGGTGCAGCAGCAGCAGCAGCAGGGCTAGTGTGAGTTTCTAACCCTGCTCAAACTCCTGACTCCTGATCATTTCAATATTAATAATAATAATACTAGACTTCATTGAGGGGAGATCTGAACCCCAGGACTGGGTGCAGCAGCAGCAGCAGGGCTAGTGTGAGTTTCTAACCCTGCTCAAACTCCTGGTTCCTGATCATTATAATAATAATAATAATAAAAATAATAAAAATAATAATAATAATAATAATAATAATAATAATAATAATAATAATAATAATAGACTTCTTTGAGGGGAGTTCTGAACCCCAGGACTGAGGCCAGCAGCAGGGCTAGTGTGAGTTTCTAACCCTGCTCAAACTCCTGGTTCCTGATCATTTCAATAATAATAATAATAATAATAATAATAATAATATACTCTGTTTAGGGGAGTTCTGAAGCCCAGGACTGGGTGCAGCAACAGGGCTAGTGTTTGACTCTCAATGATTACTGTACTGGGAATACTTTCAGCTTTGCATGTTTCATGGTCTGAACAGGGGGAGGGAGTTCTGAACCCCAGGACTGGGTGAGACTCCAGTCCTCAAGGGCCTCTGAAGGGTCTTCTGGTTTTCATTACAACTTCAGCTCTCAATTAACTTCATTGATCTCTTATTTGTTCAATTGGACGTGTTTAATATTTTTACAGCTGATGATGATCTATAGAAATGCTCTTGATTCAAGGTACAAGACCTGTGAAACATTGTGAGGCCTGGGAGAGAGGTGTGAAATGTGTCCCATGAATGAAGAGCTGGGGGTGGAACGAAAGCCAGAAGACACTGGGGCCCTCCAGGAGTTTCACACCCCTGCTCTAGCTAATATTACAAAATGAATGGGCAGGAAGAGAGAGAATAAGAAGGGTTTTGAGAAGGTTTAAAAAACCCTGATGAGATAAGTCCATAAAAATCCTGCACGTGTAGGTAGTGGTACAGTACACGATATATATAATTCTCTATATTTCAAATGTATATATTTCTATTCCTCTGATCTTGTCTGCAGGGGTCTGGCTCCTCTATCTCTGGCCGTAGTGCCCGTTGAAGTGGTTTCCTCCAGGAGGCTGGATGTGAATCGAGTCCAGGATCGGTCGCAAAGCCTGTCCGAACGGCCTGGGAAAAAACAATCGGAGAATCCGACAATTAGAAGCAGGCTTGTTCCTTTATTGACAAGGGCTCTCTAAGCAGTACTATAGTGGGAACATTTTTGGTGTTCATGGTAGGTACGAAGGCTGTGCAGAGATGACCTCAGTAGACTGAGGTTGTCGGTTGCAGTGGTCATGTAGAATTGTGGGGAATCAGAAGAGATTCTGCCCATCATTAAACACAGAGTTGCTTTATATATTAAACTGGACTATCCATTCGCTTTTGGTCTTGGTACAGCCAGGATGTGCTTATCACAGGAGAGTAGGAAGCAAGTAAACGTTTTATTCTGCAACTCTTTCATGCATGAAATATAGAAAATAGCTGAATGGTTTTGGACACATAATATATTTTTCATTGAAGGTTTTCAATTTTTGTTCTATTGCTTTATATGGGAGGGGGGGATGGCATATGAGGCTGTCATGCATTTGCTTGCTAGTCTTCCACATGTCCCCACAGATAGACAGATAGATAGATAAAGACTAGAAGAGTTTTTCTTTATCCATCCCTATATGAGGTCATCGTGCATGAAAGAGCTCAATGAGAAGTGGGTACGTTTACCCATGTTTAACCTTGACTACACCACCCTCTCAAAACAGCAGTATTGTACTGAGGTCCTTCATTGGAACATCGTGTTAATGTCGTTTCTGACCTACTGTGATCGAGAGGGGAGGGGCTATCCAAAGCCAATAGGAAAGCGTCAGGGTTTGATTGACACCCGTTTCATTTGAGTTTCCTCAGCTTGGATAGCTCTAGGTTTGGTCGGCTGCTACAGCCAAGAATACATTGATCGCATTGAGTAGCCAAGCCCCTGCAACCCAGTGCACAGTTAACAGGGGCCATGATGTTTCAAGAAAGAACTGGAGTCAAAAACAAATGCATTCGTTTAAAAGGCGAGTGTTGAAAATGAATAAGCTTGGTTGTAATTAAACATTATAGACTGCAGAGGATTTTTTTTTTAAATCATGATTCAAAATGAAATACAAGCTTGTTACATTTCTTACAAAACTGCACCTTTGAGACCTATCACTGCATGGCAGGTAAGATGCACAACTTTGTTAGCTACTTTAAAAGAGGAGTGAATTCACAACAGGGGTCAATTTAATGAACCCATAGCCCACCAGGATAGAACATGGATGGATTTCATTGGAACGTTTACAGCACTGGAGAACAGCAGGCATCTATTGTTAGGGATAATCCCGGAATAACCACAGATTCCCCAGTGCGGTAAATGCTGTTCAAATTGATCCCGAAGCCTATAAAAAAAAAAATAAACCAAACTGATGGGCGTTTTTATTTTTTGACAAAAAGAAAATGGTGCTTTCTGTGTTTTTTATTGTAAAACATGATGCGATAGGAGTCTTATTTCCATCTCTGGTGTGTCTGTGTGTGTAATATTAATATATATATATATATATAAATAACACACACACACACACACACAGGGATATAATACGACTCCTATTGCATGATCCAGTCCTGGTTTCACTAGGAGTTTAATAGTAAGACACACCTGAGCTTGTTACCTAGACACACTGGAGCTAATCAAGCTGGTAGCAGTAAAACCTGGACTGGGTGACACTGCTATGCAGTGGGAGTCCTGTTTCCCTGGCTGTATTCGGCTGTACTCACGTGGAGAGCACCTCGGAGGGGAGGTCAGTGATGTAGGCTGGGATCTTTGCCCCCGTCAGGAACTGGGCCACCTCGTTACTGAACGTGTTGCAATTGTGTTCAAACAGGCGATACCGATCCCCCCTAGAGCAAAGCAACAGGCAGGGACAGTGAGGGGAGACCACAGCAATATACAACTACAGCAAAGCAACAGGCAGGGAGAGTGAGGGGAGACCACAGCAATATACAACTAGAGCAAAGCAACAGGCAGGGACAGTGAGGGGAGACCACAGCAATATACAACTAGAGCAAAGCAACAGGCAGGGACAGTGAGGGGAGACCACAGCAATATACAACTAGAGCAAAGCAACAGGCAGGGAGAGTGAGGGGAGACCACAGCAATATACAACTAGAGCAAAGCAACAGGCAGGGACAGTGAGGGGAGACCACAGCAATATACAACTAGAGCAAAGCAACAGGCAGGGACAGTGAGGGGAGACCACAGCAATATACAACTAGAGCAAAGCAACAGGCAGGGACAGTGAGGGGAGACCACAGCAATATACAACTAGAGCAAAGCAACAGGCAGGGACAGTGAGGGAGACCACAGCAATATACAACTAGAGGCAACAGGCAGGGAGAGTGAGGGGAGACCACAGCAATATACAACCAGAGCAAAGCAACAGGCAGGGAGAGTGAGGGGAGACCACAGCAATATACAACCAGAGCAAAGCAACAGGCAGGGAGAGTGAGGGGAGACCACAGCAATATACAACTAGAGCAAAGCAACAGGCAGGGACAGTGAGGGGAGACCACAGCAATATACAACTAGAGCAATGGGCAAAAGTTTTGCATCACCTAGAATTTTAGGACTGAGCATCATTTAACAAAAAAAATAAAAAAAAAAACACAATATTAACATAATTTAGAGCTTTTATTAACATCATGTAATCAAAGAAACTACAAAAGTCTTCCAGAAGCCATAACAGTATTATAGTAACATTTCATGTTAGATTTCGAAATGTCACATTTTTCAATTGGTCAGTTTTTCCTTACAGTAAGTATATGGGAAAACTACAAAGAGGAGTGGAATTCAATATGTTAACGTAACATTATTCAGCAGCTTTCATTCGACTTTATGAAGCAGGTTGTTACATTGTGTTTGAACCTGTTTATACCAGGGGGGTAAATTTATTAACGCGTTTGTCATTCAGAAGATTATTATATAAAAAAAATGAAAGCAGATGAATCGCTCTCTTTTTTATGTCTTGTTACGTTACCATCAGTTTTGAGAAAACCGGACTTTAATTAGTTTTATCATTAGAATCCTCTTTCACACACACAAAAAAAGTACAACTGGCACTTTGTACAGAAGAAAAGACCTGTAAAAACAGACTCAATGAACAGTAACACTGCCATCTGGTGGTGAGCTAGCAACACAACAAGTACTGATTACCCCCACAGCAAAAAGCAACAGGCAGGTATAGCGAGGGGAGACCAAGCCAATACAATACTCAGGGTGACAGATCGCATTAAACTCCCTAAACATTTAAACTTTAAAAAGCGTTGTTAATGAATTAATCAATCAATAAATGTGTTAAATCCGTATCCAGCATTATATTTTTAAACATATTACCGACTTTTTTTAAATTTTTTATTATTATTATTATTTGTTTATTTAGCAGACGCCTTTATCCAAGGCGACTTACAGAGACTAGGGTGTGTGAACTATGCATCAGCTGCAGAGTCACTTACAATTACGTCTCACCCGAAAAACGGAGCACAAGGAGGTTAAGTGACTTGCTCAGGGTCACACAATGAGTCAGTGGCTGAGGTGGGATTTGAACCGGGTACCTCCTCGTTACAAGCCCTTGTCTTTAACCACTGGACCACACAGCCTGTCATTACATATCATGGGTTATAAATAAGGCTTGAACTATTAGGTTTTTATTTTGAGAATCTCTACCTCCCTTTAAATGTTAATTAGTCATCGTTAAGCTGTCTCTGCATCCTAATAAAGAGAAAACTACTAATTAAAGACTGGGTTTAAGATCATTTTTTTCTTTGCTACAAATCATGGAGATTTTGAATGCTGGACTTGCTATCAGCTTACACACCAGACCGGGTATTTAATGCTAAGAAAATCAGAGACCTGTCAGGACAGCTCTGTTAGAGTGAAAATCACAAAAGCACACCGATAAACTTGGCGACTGCAAGAATGAAATGCAATTAGGATCAGCGATGAGCGATTAAGGCAATTTTGTCACGTCTGTTTGAAATAAAACAGAATCAGGCTCAGTTAAGACATGAAGGTAAAAACAAGAGATTCGTTTTGTAAATAACAGCTATTTTCTGAGTTTAATTAGGAAACAGAATCGGCTCAAACTAAGTTAAACGGGACGTCAATTTATCGAAAATAAAACCTGAAAACTTCAAGCCCTAGTTATAAATCAACTGGGAGATGCGTTTCTCAACGCTTACTCGCCAGGAGAAAGAGGATTTCTCTTGTAAGGATGGCAGTGTACCCAGATCACACTCCCTCCTGCAACAACGCCTCTCATTTCAGTCACCAGCATTGTTGTAGGAGGGAGCGTGAACCGGACACACTGCGATGTGAAGAAAAAAATCTCTTTCTCCTGGCCAACGGTCCTGAGTAAAAAAAAAAAAGTCCTTCTCTAGTTGATTTACCTATGACGTGAATAAAAAAATATATATAAATAAAAACGATTGGGGTTATGTTGAACCGCTCAACGCTGTGATGTGTACAACACGGGATACAGCAAAGGTAAAATAACAAGTTTCTTATAAACAATGCAGGAGGTTCTGGAACGTAACCGTCTGTGGGCACAATTTAGAAGCAAGTCTAAATATTTAAGCTTGTATTTTGTTTCTTGTGCTAGACTTAGGGGTCCTACAGGGATGGAAACAAGACTCCCCTTGCATAGCAGTGTGATCCATGCCTGGTTTCACTAGGAGTTTAATAATAAGACACACCTGAGCTTGTTACCTAGACACGCCAGGGCTAATCAAGCTGGTTGTAAAACCTGGAATGGGTGACACTGCTGTGGAATTAGGAGTCTTATTTCCATCCCTGCTTCTATATAAATCAAACATCCCGTCTGCTCCTTTTTGGGTTGAAGTGCCGGTGCTGCAGTTAGTCCTCCTCACCTGTAGGTGGACTCTCCCAGCGAGGTGAGGTAATCCATGAAGATCTCCTCCGTCACCTCTGTAGTTCCCAGATCCACCACTGTGTTGGGGGCACCAAGCATCGTTCCACCCTGAAACGCACACCCCCTGACGTCTTCATTCATACCCTCTCATATAAAACCTATACAAAGCTAAAGTGTACATTAGATCAGTGGTTCTCAAACCCGGTCCTCGGGGACCCCCTGTGTCTTCTGACTTTCATTCCAACTGAGCTCTCAATTACTTAACTAAACCCTTAACTGAACTAACAATTCGCTTAATTAGGCTTTCTTAATTGTTTTCAGCTCTTAAACAGTTGGAAATTTCAAGTTAGCTGTGAAATCGTGTAAGTAACTTGAAATCTGCAGCTTGCTAGGAGCTGAGAGTAATTAAAAAGGTTTAATTAAGCAAATTATTAGTTCAATTAAGGGTTAAGTAATTGAGAGCTCAGTTGGAATGAAAGCCAGAAGACGCAGGGGGTCCCCAAGGGGGGGGGGGCAACCACCTAAGCTTCGTATTAAGAGAAAAATTCTTCATATGGTGCTATGCTTTGTCTGTGTATTTCCTTCAACTCAATGTAAAGGCAAGCTTGTGGAAGTTACTGAGAAGGACACAGTCCTTATCTGGGTATGCTATATGAATGATGTCTGTGTCTTGTAATCTCTTGCAGTGATATATATATATATCTCATTAGCAGGGTGTGTGTCAAATGCAGATCTTACCACTACCTGCATGTCGCAATACGTTTTGTATCAAGACATTAGTGCATCGTTACACCATTAACAGTAGCCTACAACTCCTTTGTAGATTTTCTATACATTAGTCTGTGTGTTCCCAGGGGCAGTCTAGCTTGGTCCACTTGATCAGATCAATCTAATTAACTAGATCGTCTCATTAGTACGCTGCCATCCGGGCTCATTTTGTTCAGTTCCTGGGGATTTTTCAGTCCCGCTTGGACGCTGCAATGGACCCATAGAGATTTGTAAAGCACAAGGTGAAAATTCTCACCCAAGCCTTTTACTTGGGTCTCCAAGTCCCTCAGCTCTAAAAACGGAAGGACTGTGTTAATTAATGAGCTGCAATGCTTACCGGCTGACAGTTGGAAATACCTTCTCCTCCGTAGAAAAACTCGTCACCATGGACCACGATGGCAGTGTGCCTGTGAGAGAGAGAGCCACTTAGAAATACACCACACCGCCTGCAGCCACACCGCCTTGAGTAAGCCCGATCTCCTCCGATCTCAGAGGCTCGATGGTTAGAGAAAGGGGTCTTGTTACCAGGAGGTTCCCGGTTCAATCCCAGCTCAGCCACCGACTCGCTGTGTGTGACCCTGAGCAAGTCACTTAACCTCCTTGTGCTCCGTCCTTCGGATGAGACGTAAAACAAACGCGGTCCTATTGGAAGTGACTCTGCAGCAGTTGCTGATGATTCATAGTTCACCCCCTAGTCTCTGTAAGTCGCTTTGGATAAAAGCGCCTGCTAAATGATTAATTAATAAGAAGAAGAATCTTGGAAGCTAAACAAGAACGGGCTTGGTCAGCACCTGGATGAAATGTACAAGCATTTAATCCACATCATTCATTTATTTGAATTGGTTTTGGTGGGTTGTAGCTGTAAACTAGCGCGAGTAATATTGTTTAATATTATTATTTTTAAATTGCTCTCAGTGGTATTTCAAGTGTTCCAACGATTACCACGTGGTCCCTGAATGAAAAGTGAGTGTGTTTTATAGCTGGTGTGGATACATTACACTCTTCCTATCTCACTGCATTGTTGTGTCCATCATTAAATGATCATTTGATCTTATTATGCATCTTACAAGTAGCCAATCAGGACAGTCACAAGTATCGTGATGCATATCGCATCGCGACTTGCATATCGTGACACGTATCATGACAGTAGTGTATCGTAACAGCCCTAATTGAAAAATCATTTGTAATAATAATAATAATAATAATAATAATAATAATAATAATAATAGACTTACCATATGCCATCAAGCTGTTTCCCTGTAAAAAATAAGAAACTCATTATAACTAGGAATGTTATTTAACTTTATTGTGACGATATACAAAGCATCTCAGCTTATGCACCGGCCTTGCACTGTTGCACGACTAACAGGTAATTGTAGAGATAACTTCTTGTAATCCTAAGTGGCTGCATCCTAGTTCACATTGTATTTTAGTAGTGTTATTAGTTGCACTTACTGTAAACTACACTGTATTTAAATACACAGCTTGCATTGTAGCCCTGTACTGCCCTGCAACACCTGTGTAAGTCACCTGGGATAAAGACCTCTGTCAAATAAATACATCATTTCTGATTGAATGGTGTGTCAACATGTAGTATAATGGATACAATGAGCTGTACACAGTTAACCCATTAGAGCCCTTGTCCTCATCTGAGGACAGGCTACTTTGTCATTTTTTTGGGAGCATTTGTAACTGTCTACTTTCATTTTTCTCTTTAACTGTATTGTTAGGATAACTTAAAGTTAAGTCTATATGTAATGTATCAAATTAGGTAAATACAGCTTTAGTTCTGATTTTTTTTCCCCCCAAAGAACAATTAATTTGGTAATTAATGAATGGGTTCATATGGCCACGAATTTAAAAGGTAGTGGTGGAGACTTTACTAGACAACACCAGAAATGGAACTTAAATGACTTTAAGGTAACAAACTAGTCCATACAATGTGTCTGCCAGGCACATCTGTTCATTCCACAGGTTTCTCAAATGATGTGCAGTTGTGAAAGAAACACATGTCACTGCGCCTTACCAGACTGCTGGTTTAAAAATCTATTTCGTAACTTGCTACTGTAGTTTTCCCCTCTACCTCTTGAAAAAAAAGTCGAGAAATTTCTAGAACGCTTAACTTCCTTATGCAACTGATGTTATGAAACAGCACAGGAAGAAGAAAACAAACAAACAAGCAAGATGTTCTTGTTTCAATAAAAGACTACTCACTGGAATCGAGTTTGGAGAGATGCCAACTTTGCGATGTTATATTGTGATATTATAACTTTGACCTATTTGATTCACCTGATCACAAACGACCGAGTCCTACCTCACCTTATATATATATATATATATATATATATATATATATATATATATATATATATATATATATATATATAGCAGGTGGAACCCTCGGCACATCAAAATTACAAATATCAAAATGCAATACGTATGAATGACTATTATAGTTTTACTGGGGGAGAAAAAAAACGGTGGACATTCTGTCAAAATGTTCGCTACAAAAATAAATAAATCCCCCGTTATAACAAATATAATATATTCTCTATTTTGTCCATATGGAGTATTTTCAGTCGGCCATTGAAAATCACTAATAATGCAGCCCCTTCTTATGCTTACTTTCTTGAATCCCCGGTCTCGCCTATCCCCCGCAAGCCGCTCTCGCCTCCCTCTGCGCGGGGGAATCGCAAAGACTGACGTCGCCGTACTTACCCAACATTATGGGGCTGAGCTGACGGGCCATTCCTTTAGACATGTCGTAAACGTACAGTTTCACAGGGTAGACGGTTGACTGATCCATCGCTACAGAACTTATTAATAATTAAGATTTAACGATTAAATAAATTAACTAACAAACAAACAGCGACGACCAGTCAAAAATAACAATTTCAGACAGACACGGAGATAAAAAGCACAGCGGTGTCCACTAGGACGCAGCTGGCTTATAGACACAGTTTCAATGTGTTTCTGTCACAGTGTAGCTTACACTACTGCATGTGTTAACATGTTAACCGGCTGCCCTGTCTTTGTTTACGCAACCAGCTGTTTTTTTTTTGTTTTTTTGGCTGTGTCATTGCAAGGTTTATAAATTAGGCCACTGGCTATTTTAATTTTGTTACATCACAATATCATCAGACAGTAACTTATCGTGTTATTATGTGAAGACAACGCTCCAAGTCATTTAGAATAAAGGTTACAAGCGTGAAACCGTCATTTTTTAAAATGTATTTATTTATTTATTTATTTATTTCAAATTTTCAACAACAACAACAAAAAAAAAAGAGAGTTTTGGACAGTAAATATATTTTCTTGCATATGGCTATTATTAGTTTCTTAACAGACGCCCTTAACCAGTGCGACTACAATTGTTACAAGATATCACATTATTTTTACATACAATTTCATTATGTTTTTTAGACATTAATTTGACATATAATTCCCCATTTATACAGGTGGGTTTTTACTGGAGCAATCTAGGTAAAGTACCTTGCTCAAGGGTACAGCAGCAGTGTCCCCCCACCTGGGATTGAACCCACGACCCTCTGGTCAAGAGTCCAGAGCCCTAACCACTACTCCACTCCACAATGCGGCTATTAAGTATTTGCGTCTTCTATACGTCCCCATAAAGGCTAGAAGCGTCTTTTTTTCTATCCGTCCCAATATGACGTCACCATGCACGAAAGGGTTAAAAGCTTTTGCGAACTTCCAAACTCACTCCACCTTCGCCGCTCTACCGTTCTACGCGTCACTAGTGGGTCGGGATTTGTGAGAAAGCGTGCACTGTGAATGGCTGTCTGCCTGTCAATAAACAACGTGCACGCCCACGTGTCTCTGTCATTTAGCCGGGGCGCGCCACTGCTTGCTTGGAACAGAGACCAGGAACTGTGCCTGAAACCGCGAAACTGAATAAAGTTCTGATTTACAGTTCATTTAACGAAAGTATAATATACCGGGGTTTTAAAAAAGTGCTGGATCGCGCAAACGCTTAAGTACAGTTCACATACAATGTTGGTTATTACCGTGACAACTTAGATTTTTTGGAGGTTCACGATAGCCCCGCCCTTGTTGTGTCCTGATTGGTAGACGGACTGATGAGTTTGTGCCCCGATTGGGTTCTGTCGGTTGTCTGTCACAGTATTTGGCGCAAAGACGCGCCCCTGAGTTTCCGTTGTAAATACAGACTGCAGGGAACGTGGACTTCAGTGAAAGAAAATAGTTTTACAAGTGGTATGATGGATTTTTTTTTTCATCGTTTTAAAAATATTTTCAGGTGTTATGTGCCATGGTGTGTGTAAAACGCTTAATTAATACGATTTATTTTGAATTGGGGACAAACGGGATGGTTATTGAAAATAATTAATGGTTCGTGGTCTGGCTTATATATATAAAATATGATATCAGTGTTTTGTAGGCTTGGAGGACCAGTGGTTAAATAAAAGGGTCTTGATACCAGGCGGTTCAAATCCCAGCTCTGCCACTGACTCACTGTGTGTGACCCTGAGCAAGTTACTTAAACTCCTTGTGCTGCGTCCTTTGGATGAGATGAGACGTAAAAACCGAGCTCCTCTTCAGCAGTTGTTGTTGTTGATTCATAGTTCACCCCCTAGTCTCTGTAAGCCGCTTTGTATAAAAGCATCTGATTTATATATAGTGACATGAAATCACATGTATGAGTAAATGTATCTTATTAAAAAAAGAATCATTTCTTAGCCGGTACATATTAAAATATTTTGTGCCACATACGGTTTGTAAAAATATTGTTTTTACATTCAGAAATTGCCTCACCTAATGTTGAAAACTGTTTTATGGATGTGTCATATAACCTCCTGTTGCTCTAAGAAAATTAGGCGCTTGCCCGTTTGGGGGGTATAAACAAACTGGACTGTCAACTGGTGTTAATCATAATAAAGTGACACGAGCAGATCTCAATCCCAGACGAAGAAGCTTGACAGTTAAATAATCACTCTCTCTCTCTCTCTCTCTCTCTCTCTCTCTCTCTCTCTCTCTCTCTCTCTCTGTCTCTCTGTGTCTTCCCTTTGGTTTCAGTCATGGCAGAGTGGATCACCTACTATCAGAATGAAGATGAGGTCGAGGGGGAGGAAGGGGAGGAGGGTGAAGGTAAGGGCATCGTATCGGGATGCAGCTTCCAAATCAAAGATGTTTTGAGCTTAGATTTTAAAATACTGGCAGCATTCCGGATACAACCTGGAAGTGAGTTCTGAAGTGAAGGAGCTTGGAAACTAAAAGCTCTCGACCCGTCGGGTTTTAATTGACTTCTTGGAATTCTGCCCTATTAAACTAGATTCTCTTAGTCGGGGCAAATGGTGAGCTTGGAAGAGGTGTTCTTGTGTGTCTCCTGATTGCTCTGTGTTCTTGTGTGTCTCCTGATTGCTCTGTGTTCTTGTGTGTCTCCTGATTGCTCTGTGTTCTTGTGTGTCTCCTGATTGCTCTGTGTTCCATTGTGTCTCCTGATTGCTCTGTGTTCTTCTGTGTCTCCTGATTGATCTGTGTTCTTGTGTGTCTCCTGATTGCTCTGTGTTCTTGTGTGTCTCCTGATTGATCTGTGTTCTTGTGTGTCTCCTGATTGCTCTGTGTTCCATTGTGTCTCCTGATTGCTCTGTGTTCTTGTGTGTCTCCTGATTGCTCTGTGTTCTTGTGTGTCTCCTGATTGCTCTGTGTTCTTGTGTGTCTCCTGATTGCTCTGTGTTCCATTGTGTCTCCTGATTGCTCTGTGTTCTTGTGTGTCTCCTGATTGCTCTGTGTTCTTGTGTGTCTCCTGATTGCTCTGTGTTCCATTGTGTCTCTCTGATTGATCTGTGTTCCATTGTGTCTCCTGATTGCTCTGTGTTCTTGTGTGTCTCCTGATTGCTCTGTGTTCCATTGTGTCTCCTGATTGCTCTGTGTTCCATTGTGTCTCCTGATTGATCTGTGTTCTTGTGTGTCTCCTGATTGCTCTGTGTTCTTGTGTGTCTCCTGATTGCTCTGTGTTCTTGTGTGTCTCCTGATTGCTCTGTGTTCTTGTGTGTCTCCTGATTGCTCTGTGTTCCATTGTGTCTCCTGATTCCTCTGTTCCATTCTGTCTCCTGATTGCTCTGTGTTCTTGTGTGTCTCCTGATTGCTCTGTGTTCTTGTGTGTCTCCTGATTGATCTGTGTTCTTGTGTGTCTCCTGATTGATCTGTGTTCTTTGTGTCTCCTGATTGCTCTGTGTTCTTGTGTGTCTCCTGATTGCTCTGTGTTCTTGTGTGTCTCCTGATTGCTCTGTGTTCTTGTGTGTCTCCTGATTGCTCTGTGTTCCACTGTATCGCCTGTACATCTCTGAAACATCTCCAAGGTCCGTCCCTATCTGTCATGCATTCATCTCCTCTCGACTCGACTACTGCAACTCTCTCTATGGCGGTCTTCCGTCACGTGCCATAAACCGATTGCAGATGGTTCAAAATGCCGCTGCTAGGATCCTTAACCAGATGTAAAAAACATGATCACATTACCCCCTGTCTTGCCCAGCTGCACTGGCTACCTGTAAAGTTTAGGATTACTTTCAAAATTCTCCTGCTTGCCTACAAGGCCCTTCATCACACAGGTCCAGAGTATCTCTCCAGCCTGCTGACCCGCTATGTCCCTGCATGCAAGCTGAGGTCCCCTGACTCACGCTTGCTTGTTATACCCAAGCTAAAGTACACCACGCTTGGAAAGCACTCTTTTAGCTTCATGGCCCCGACTCTCTGGAACCCTCTCCCAGGTTTAGTGCGTGCAGCTCCCACAACCGCTCACTTCAAATCAACTCTCAAGACCCACTTGTTCTCTCTTGCTTTCAGTGCTCTTTAAGCCTGATATCTGTTATTAGCTGTTGTCTAAATTGCTATTTCAGGTTTTTCCCTCCATCTTAATCGAATGATTCTGTATGACACACGCATCCACAATGTTTAGAATTCACATCCTATCCTTTTATTTAATGTATTATGCCTGTATGTAAATGCTTTGTGATGGTGGTCCACTATGAAAGGCGTTATATAAAATAAGTATTGACTGATTGATTGATTGATTGATTGCTCTGTGTTCCACTGTGTCTCCTGATTGCTCTGTGTTCCACTGTGCCTTTTGATTGCTCTGTGTTCCACTGTGTCTCCTGATTGCTCTGTGTTCCACTGTGTCTCCTGATTGTTCTGTGTTCCACTGTGTCTCCTGATTGCTCTGTGTTCCACTGTGCCTCCTGATTGCTCTGTGTTCCACTGTGTCTTTTGATTGCTCTGTGTTCCACTGTGTCTCCTGATTGCTCTGTGTTCCACTGTGTCTTTTGATTGCTCTGTGTTCCATCCCTCTGTGTTCCACTGTGTCTCCTGATTGCTCTGTGTTCCACTGTGTCTCCTGATTGCTCTGTGTTCCACTGTGTCTCCTGATTGCTCTGTGTTCCACTGTGTCTCCTGATTGCTCTGTGTTCCACTGTGTCTCCTGATTGTTCTGTGTTCCACTGTGTCTCCTGATTGCTCTGTGTTCCACTGTGTCTCCTGATTGCTCTGTGTTCCACTGTGTCTTTTGATTGCTCTGTGTTCCACTGTGTCTCCTGATTGCTCTGTGTTCCACTGTGTCTTTTGATTGCTCTGTGTTCCACTGTGTCTTTTGATTGCTCTGTGTTCCACTGTGTCTCCTGATTGCTCTGTGTTCCACTGTGTCTCCTGATTGCTCTGTGTTCCACTGTGTCTCCTGATTGCTCTGTGTTCCACTGTGTCTCCTGATTGCTCTGTGTTCCACTGTGTCTCCTGATTGCTCTGTGTTCCACTGTGCCTCCTGATTGCTCTGTGCTCTCCTGATTCTCTGTGTTCCACTGTGCCTCCTGATTGCTCTGTGTTCCACTTGCCTCCTGATTGCTTTTTGTGTCTCCTGACAGCTGGATGTCCCTCCTGATTGCTCTGTGTTCCACCGTGCCTCCTGACAGTTCCACCGTGCCTCCTGATTGCTCTGTGTTGATCTGATCTTCCTGATTGCTCTGTGTTCCATGCGTCTCAATCGATGTTCGAACGCGGGGAGGACGATGAGATGAGCCCCTTTGACATGACTCTGCAGGTGACCGGCGAGAGCATCGATTAGCGCTGCACGGACCGATTACTCGATTAATCGATTACTGGGAACGAGCTCTCCGCAGAAATCAGGTGCTGACAATCAGGCGAGGGTTGTTTGTGTCGATCGGGCTGATTTGCCATTCAGAGTGAAACAAGTGAAGAAACAGCTGCTGGGGTTTGTGATGATAGCTGCTTTTCTTAGACTCTGTGGAGAACAGCAATCCACACAAACCCAAGCAGCTGTTTCTTCACTCGTTTCACTCTGAAAGGTAAATTAGCCCGATCGACACCAACGATCCTCACCTGATGAGTTTAATAAGACACACCTGAGCTTGTTACCTATACACTTTAGCTAATCAAGCTTGTATTAAAACCTGGAATGGATGAAACTGCTGTGCAATAGGAGTCTTATAGCTGTCCCTGCAGTTTTTATGTTGCATATGAGGGATGGAAATAAGACTCCCATTGCACAGCAGTTTGATCCATTCCTGGTTTCAGTGTGAGTTTAATAAGGAGACACACCTGGGCTTGTTACCTAGACAAACTGGGGCTAATCAAGCTGTTAGTAAAACCTGGAATGGGTGACACTGCTGTGCACTAGGAGGCTTATTTCCATCCCTGTACAGCAGAGGTTCTCAAACTCGGTCCTGGGGACCCCCAGCTCTTAAACAGTTGCAGTTCAAGTTACTTATCAAATGCTATAGCTAGCTTGAAATATGCAACTGTTCAAGAGCTGAAAACAAGTAAAAAATGTTTCTAATTGCAGTGTCTCCAAATTATCAGTTCAATTGTGGGTCTAGTTCAGTGTCCCCTCTATTCCTGATTGAGAGCTCTGCTGTGGTTGGAATGAAAACCAGCAGCCACAGGGGGTTCCCAGGACCGAGTTTGAGAAGCCCTGCTGTACAGGTATTTCAGCTTGTCTCCTCCCTGCTGTGTTGTGTTTCCTCAGTGCATTCGCAGTGTCTCCCCCTCTATTCCTGATTGCTGACTCCTCTCTGCTGTGTTGTGTTTCCTCAGTGCGTTCGCAGTGTCTCCCCCTCTATTCCTGATTGCTGACTCCTCCTCCCCTGTTGTGTTTCCTCAGTGACTCCTCTCTGCTGTGTTCCTCAGTGCATTCCCCTCTATTCCTGATTGCTGACTCCTCTCTGCTGTGTTGTGTTTCCTCAGTGCGTTCGCAGTGTCTCCCCCTCTATTCCTGATTGCTGACTCCCTCCTCCCCTGTTGTGTTTCCTCAGTGCATTCGCAGTGTCTCCCCCTCTATTCCTGATTGCTGACTCCTCAGCCCTGTTGTTCAGTGCATTCGCAGTGTCCCCCTCATTCCTGATTGCTGACTCCTCTCTGCTGTGTTGTGTTTCCTCAGTGTTCGCAGTGTCTCCCCCTCTATTCCTGATTGCTGACTCCTCTCTGCTGTGTTGTGTTTCCTCAGTGCGTTTGTGTCAGTGTCTGTTTCCTCCCCCTCTATTCCTGATTGCTGACTCCCTCCTGCTGTTTTCCCCTCAGTTGTTCGCAGTGTTTCCCCTCATTGCTGACTCCCTCCTCCCCTGCTGTGTTTCCTCAGTGCATTCGCAGTGTGTACACCAGCAAGATCATCAGCAGTGACAGAGACCTGCTGGCCTTGGTGTTCTTTGGGACAGCCGAGCACAAGAACTCCGTCCCCTTCAAGCATGTCTACGTGTACCACGATCTGGACACTCCAGGTGGGCTCAATTACCATTACAATTTCAATTGCAGTGTCATTATTATTATTATGATGATGATGATGATGATGATTATTATTATATTATTATTATCCAACTCGACATACAGGTGTTACAGGGCAGTACAGGGTTACAATGCAAGATTCAAATTCAAATACAGTGTCGTTTACAGCAAGTGCAAATAAAACTACTAGAATACAATATGAACTAGGACGCAGCAAGTTAGGATTACAGCAACTTATATCTACAATGACATAGTGGTGCAATAATAGGATCCAGTAACATGGTGCTTAGGTCAGGCCAGTTCATAGTGCATAAGCTTTGCAGCCTTACTGCAGACTGGTCTGGATAAATTTCCATGCCTTCTATGTGTAATTAAATGATACGCTGGTGGTCTTGGTGTCTCCAGAATGATTAATAGCTAATCATCTCTAAAATAAAAACATTGAAGATCTCACCAGTGGTACCTGCAGGTTTCTCCTGGTCTCGTCCCTTTTTTTTTTTTTTAAATTTGTTCCTTGATTTTCCCTGTTTTTATCCCAGTTTATTCCTTGTTTTCTCTTTCTAACTCCTTTCCTCTCCCCTGCAGGGGCCCGTCGTGTGTTAGACCTGCACAGTTTCCAGGGAGAGAAGGGGCAGACCCTGTTCCAGGAGACGCTGGGCTGCAGCGCCGACTTCTCCCTGCAGGAGGCGCTGTGGGTGTGCTCCAACCTGTTCAGCGACGTGAAGACGAGGCTGAGCCACAAACGGGTCATGCTGTTCACCAATCAGGACAACCCTCACGCGGAGGACAGCGGCAAGGCCAGGCTGGCACGCAGCAAGGCCAGCGACCTCCGAGACACCGGTACCCACACCAGACCATTATGTTCATATCTATATATATATATGAACATAATTGAATGTAATTGTATTTAACATCAAAGAGTCCATTTACAATCATATCGCAAAAGTCTAATTAATTTTACTGGAAGTTAATTTGATAGCTGTTTAAAAGTATTTTTTTAATGTTTAAATTTGCATATCAACAAAGCATCACTAAGCATCTCCAGCCCTGGATAAGGGCATCTGCTATAGCTTTCAATGTAAGAAATAAAAATAAAATAAATAAATATCAAAATCCTTGTTAAATTCCTCAAAATATCAAGTCATTTTTTTTAATTTCTGCAAATGTTTTCTGTGTAAAACAGTCAAAGCAGTATGCAATTCAATATGTTATCTGATAACATTATTCATGAGCAGGTTTCATTCCCACTCGGCCATTGAATAAAGGAGAATTAGTTCATTGTATAGATGGGGTGCAACATAAAAGGGTTAACATCAAAGAATCTACACAATTATCACAAAAGTCTACTGAAGCCATGATATGCAGTGCAGATTCCGAAATTATTTTTTAATTTACAATTAAAACTAATCAGTTAACATAAAACAACATTCCCTTCATAATAAAGCAGAATTAGTTCATTGTATAGAGGGGTGCAACAGTTTTGGCTGTACAATTATGCTGCAGTAATTATAATTACAATTACACTAATCAGTAACATAAAACAACTCCCCACATTATTAACATGTTTTACTCTAAATAACCAGCACTGCTACAAATACACACACATACTAGAGAACTTGTTTTCAAACAATGGGGGTCCCCAAAAGTGGTTGAAAATCAAAGAATTATGATTGAATAACAAATAAAAATGTAATTGAACTGTAATCAGTCAATTATATGGTATAATTACAAATATGCAGGTTGAGCCAAGGTCTGTCTCTCATGTCTTTGTGTGTCTGTGTGTGTATGTGTGCAGGTGTGGTTCAGGACCTCTCTCTCCTCTCTCTCTTTTCTGTGTGCAGGCGTGGTTCAGGACCTCTCTCTCTCACTCTCTTTCTCTCTCCTCTCTCTTGTCTGTGTGAAGGCGTGGTTCAGGACCTCACTCTCTCTCACACTCTCTCTCCTCTCTCTTGTCTGTGTGAAGGTGTGGTTCAGGACCTCTCTCTCTCTCCTCTCTCTTGTCTGTGTGAAGGCGTGGTTCAGGACCTCACTCTCTCTCTCTCTCTCCTCTGTCTGTGTGCAGGCATGGTTCAGGACCTCACTCTCTCTCTCTCTCTCTCTCTCGTCTGTGTGCAGGCGTGGTTCAGAACCTCACTCTCTCTCTCTCTCTCTCCTCTCTCTTGTCTGTGTGAAGGTGTGGTTCAGGACCTCACTCTCACTCTCTCTCTCTCTCTCCTCTTGTTTGTGTGAAGGCGTGGTTCAGGACCTCACTCTCTCTCTCTCCTCTCTCTTGTCTGTGTGCAGGCGTGGTTCTGGACCTCATGAACCTGCTGAAGCCGGGCGGGTTCGATGTCTCGCTCTTCTACCGTGACATCATCACCGTGGACGAGGACGAGGGCGACCTGGGCCTGCAGCAGGGGGCTTCTGAGAAACTGGAAGACCTGCAAAGGAGGGTGCGGGCCAGGGAGATGAAGAAGAGAGCGCAGGCCAGGTGAGGAGAGGAGCGGAGAGGAGAGGAGAATATGGGGAGATCATAGGGGAGATCATAAGCTAATGCATTCGATATGTGTTGCTAACTTGCAGTTGAATTGTTGCTGGGGGTGTAGTTACCAGTATGTTTGGTCTGCCTGTCTCTGTAACTCTCTGCCTGCCAGGTCTCTGTCTATCTGTCTCTCTGACTGTGTTTGTCTGACTCTCTGTCTGTCTGTCTGTCTCTCTGACGCTGTCTATCTGACTGTCTGTCTCTGACTGTATGCTCTCTCTTTCTGGCTCTCTCAGTCTGTCTGTCTGTCTTTCTGACTCTGCCTTTCTGTCACTCTCTGTCTGTCTCTCTCTCTCTTTCTGACTCTCTCTCTGTCTGGCAGGCTGTCCCTGACTCTGGGGGATGGGGTCTCCCTGGCAGTTGGGGTGTATGTTCTGGTCCGCAGCGCCACCAAGCCCTACCCTGTCAGGCTGTACCGGGAGTCCAACGAGCAGGTCAAGACCAAGACTCGCTGGTTCCACGCGGAGACCGGAAGCCTGCTGCTGCCCAGCGACACCAAGAAAGCGCAGGTAACAGGAGAACTACAGAGCCCCCTGTGTCCAAACTACAGTCCCCACAATCCCCTGGGCCCAAACTACAGTCCCCACAATCCCCTGGGCCCAAACTACAAGCCCCACAACCCCCTGGGCCCAGACAGACTGCTGTGCATTATGTGATTATGCTTTCTTTCCCACAGACCTACGGGAGCAGGCAGATCGTGCTGGAGAAGGAGGAGACGGAGGAGGTAAAGAAGTTCGACGAGCCGGGGCTGGTTCTGATCGGGTTCAAACCCCTGGAGCGGCTCGAGAGGCACCATCACCTGAGACCGGCCCATTTCATCTACCCCGAGGAGAGCCAGGTCACAGGTGAGAGACCGGCCCAGTTCATCTACCCGAGGACATCCAAGTCACAGCTCCATAAACTACAGCTGGCTCTAAGCTCTTCACAGCTCTGTTGATGAGGTGTTTGGAGAGGAAGGTGTTTGCCCTGTGCTGCTACACTCACTCTCTCCCCCTCTCTCCCAGGCAGCTCTAAGCTCTTCACTGCTCTGTTGATGAGGTGTTTGGAGAGGAAGGTGTTTGCCCTGTGCTGGTACACTCACTCTCTCCCCCTCTCTCTCTCTCCCCCTCTCTCCCAGGCAGCTCTAAGCTCTTCACTGCTCTGTTGATGAGGTGTTTGGAGAGGAAGGTGTTTGCTCTTTGCCGGTACACCCCCCGCAGGAACACCCCTCCTCGATTTGCAGCCCTGGTTGCTCAGTCAGAGGAGCTCGACAAGAACAGAGTGCAGCTCAGCCCTCCAGGTCAGTGACACAGACACACCGGGGCCGATTTACCATTCCTACAGGGATGGAAATAAGACTCCTGTTGCACAGCAGTGTGATCCAGTCCAGGTTTTACTGCTACCAGCTTGATTAGCCCCCAGCGTGTCTAGGTAACAAGCTCAGGTGTGTCTTATTATTAAACTCCTAGTGAAACCAGGATTAAACTGCTATACAATAGCATTTCACCTTTCTTTTCCTGAAAGAAACAGAAAACAGTTTGTTGTTCATCTTAGACCTGTCTGCAGGGTTTAGAAATACTAAAAGAATATAAAAGAGTATATGGAAAACTACAAAGCGGTATGCAAAATAATATGTTACCGTTGTAACGGAATTTGTCTAATAATAAAGTTTGGATGCCAAGAAAGTATAGAAACTTCCCAATAAAATATAAACACAAATCATTACTCGGACCGCGTAGCAAAACTAGGTTTCTACCACGCGACCCTACAATATTACAACTGACTTACGTTAACTTAATATACATTAGCATGAGAACTATTCAAACATTTCTTTAACCAGTACATTTGTTTCCAAAGTTATTCAAATTTCAACCAATATAAACAATAACAATTTTACACTTTTGACATTATTCTTAGCACAAAACACTGAGGCTGTGTGGTCCAAGTTAAAGAAACAAATATAACTAAAGGAGGTCCCGGTTCAAATACCTCAGCCACTGACTCATGTGTGACCCTGAGCAAGTTTCACCTCCTTGTGTTCTTTGGGTGAAACAAATTTTAAGAGACTCTGCAGCTGATGCATAGTTCAAACACCTGGTCTCTGTAAGAAAACCTTGGACTGTCTGCTAAATAGGCTGATCAACAATAGCCAATAAGATTTCAATAGTTAAGGGGTAAGTATAAAGATAAATCATAGACTTAAGTTAACTAATTCACAATAATTGCTCAGGTACAATACCACACAAAAAAAAATTTCAAAACTAAATGCAACCAACCGTTTCACATGTAAATAATACAATGAAGTTAATCAGCAAAAAGGGTTAAATAAATGAATACTTATGCAAATAGGTAATACTACATTTAAATAATGCATTCACATTCATAAACAGTAACCATATCACATGTTCAACCAAACTTGTGCAAATAGCAATTATCAGTTTAAGTTGTTCATATGCAAAGGAGCAATTTATATTTTATATAGAGAAGGAAATACATTAGCATGAGAACTATTCAAACATTTCTTTAAATCTGTGCAAAGTTATTTTCAAAAACTGAAACCAAACAAAAAAAGGACAAATATACAGCAATAAAGAAAAAGGGTTTTAGCATCAAGGTAAGTATCAGCAATAATGACTGAGAGGCTATAATAGCAAGGTAAATAACAATTATAGTAACTAAACAATCACTTTCCCAAACAAAAAAACAAACAAACGTGGTCTTCCATAATACTATTGTACTGTTTTAAGTCCTGCTACAATTGTCTCCTTAAACAAATAAATGCATATGAAAGCTCCATAAAGATTTACCGCAGCCAACAAAACAAAAAAATATATATAAAGAAAACTCCGGGTTTCAGTCTCGCTAGTTATACAGCAGTATAAAGAAAACTCAGGGTTTCAGTCTCGCAAGTTATACAGCAGTATAAAGAAAACTCAGGGTTTCAGTCTCGCAAGTTATACAGCAGTATAAAGAAAACTCAGGGTTTCAGTCTCGCAAGTTATACAGCAGTATAAAGAAAACTCAGGGTTTCAGTCTCGCAAGTTATACAGCAGTATAAAGAAAACTCAGGGTTTCAGTCTCGCAAGTTATACAGCAGTATAAAGAAAACTCAGGGTTTCACAAGTTATACAGCAGTATAAAGAAAACTCAGGGTTTCAGTCTCGCAAGTTATACAGCAGTATAAAGAAAACTCAGGGTTTCAGTCTCGCAAGTCATACAGCAGTATAAAGAAAACTCCAGGTTTCAGTCTCGCAAGTCATACAGCAGTATAAAGAAAACTCAGGGTTTCAGTCTCGCTAGTTTAAAAAAACAAAAAGAATCCACGTTGCTTTAACAAACTCTTGCAGCAGACCACTACCCGCAGCTTGAAAAAAAAAAAAAAAACGAATATTGATTGTTCTGCACACATTAAATAACTGTTCGTTCTGTATTTTAAAATTCAAACCATGTCGGTGTCTTCACTGGTCCTGCACGTTTCAAATCACTCAGTACTTTCTACTTCAATCGCCAGCTTACTGTACAGTTCCTATTCCAGCATGCTTCCAATACACAGAAAACAATCCAGACATTTAACTAGTTATTCCCTTTTCAAAGTGTCAAAGCTGTATTTATATATTTTTTTAACTCTCGGCTTAAGCGCTAAAAAAAAAAAAAAAACACCTCTTGTGACTCATTGCCATACTGCCACTTCTCTCTTGTTCCTTTGACTGTTACATCACTTCCTGTGACCATACCTCTCTCCTCTCGACCTATACCAGATGTCTTTATGCAATTTAAAAAATGATTGACAGCCAAAAAGGCTAGTGCTAAATTCAATACGGCACAACATAACATTATTCAGCAGGTTTCATTCGACTTTAGGAAGCAAAATGAGTCAGTTCTATAGGGTGATGATGCTAAACTTTTGGCCATAGCTGTAATTCTTTGCAATCTAGCCCCTGGTGTGATTCAGCCTCTGTTCTTGTCCCTGGCAGGTTTCCATGTGATCTTCCTGCCCTACGCTGATGATATCCGCTCCCTGGATTACCCTGAAAAGACGTCCGCCAAACCAGAGCAGATCGACAAGATGAAGGAGATTGTGCACAAACTGCGCTTCAAATACCAGTGAGAGCCCTGACAGCACTGCCTCCTCCACACAGCATCCACACTGTAAAACACTCCACAGCGCCCCAACAGAAACCTGGTCAACTCAATGAGGGATGCTTCCATTAGAAGCCTTTCTCAGTGTCTTCAGTGTAAATTCAATGGCAAACGTTTCCACTAGAAGTCTTTCTCCGTGTCTTCAGTGTAAATTCAATGGCAAACGTTTCCACTAGAAATCTTTCTCAGTGTCTTCAGTGTAAATTCAATGGCACATTAAAAAACATAGTCAAAACATTTGTCAATGAATTTAAGTTTCTTTTAGTATTTATTAATGTGTCGACATACTTTTGTGTTTTCTCTATATGTCTTGCATTTCTGTGGATTCATTGGGTGCGAGTCCTCAGCCTCTCGTGTGTGTGTATGTATGTGTGTCTGTTAGTGTCTGTGTGTGTATATGTGTCTTCAATGTCTCGTGTCTGTGTGTGATGTGTCTCGTGTATGTATGTTTATGTGTGTGTGTCTGTAGGTATGTGTGACATTTCTGGTGTCTCGTGTGTTGCAGGAGCGAGGCCTTTGAGAATCCTGTGATCCAGCAGCACTATCGAAACTTGGAGGCGCTGGCCCTGGACCTGCTGGAGCCCGAGCAGATAGAGGACCTCACCTGTGAGAGACACATAGATTATACCTCCTCTCTCCCCTCCCCTCCCCTCCTCTCCTATCCTATCCTCTCCTCTCCCCCGAGCAGATAGAGGACCTCACCCATGAGAGACACACAGATAATACCTCCTCTCTCCCCTCCCCTCCCCTCCTCTTCTTTCCTCTCCTCTCTTCTCCTCTCCCCAAGCAGGTAGAGGATCTCACCCATGACAGACACAGATAATACCTCCTCTCTTCTCCTCCTCACTCCTCTTCACTCCCCTCCTCTCCTATCCTCTCCCCCGAGCAGATAGAGGACCTCACCAGTTAGAGACACACAGATAATACCTCCTCTCTCCCCTCCCCTCCCCTCCTCTTCTCTCCTGTCCTACCCCCGAGCAGATAGAGGACCTCACCTGTGAGAGACACACAGATAATACCTCCTCTCCTCTCTCCCCCTCCCCTCCCCTCCTCTTCACTCCTATCCTCTCCCCTGAGCAGATAGAGGACCTCACCTGTGAGAGACACACATATAATACCTCCTTTCTCCCCTCCCCCTCCCCTCCTCTTCTCTACTGCCCTCTCCTCTCCCCCGAGCAGATAGAGCACCTCACCCGTGAGAGACAAATAATACCTTCTCTCCTCTCCTCTGTATTCTTGCACATGTAAACCTATCAGCTATTTTCCCTTTTAATTGTGTGTGTGTGTGTGTGTGTGTGTGTGTGTGTCAGTGCCGAAAGCAGAGATGATGGACCGCAGACTGGGTTCACTGGTCTCTCAGTTCAAGGAGCTGGTCTATCCACCAGGCTACAATCCCGAGGGCAAGGGAGCCCAAGTGAAACGCAAGTCTGGTCAGTACAAATGCACACTGAAACAGTACAGTGGATTTTAAAGATGGTCAGCACTCCTTTAAAGGGAGGACCAGTGATACTGTTATTAAAGCTAATAAGAGGTGAGAGAATGGATTTTAAAGATTGTCAGCACTCCTTTAAAGAGAGCACCAGTGATACTGTTAATAAAGCTAATATGAGGTAAGAGAGTGGATTTTAAAGATAGTCAGCACTCCTTTAAAGGGAGGGACTGGTGGTAATGTTAATAAAGCTCATAAGAGGTAAGAGAATGGGTTTTAAACTCCCTTCCTGTTAATTGTAAAGACTGATGAGGTTCACCTCCCGTCCAGCAGGGGACAGCGGCGGCGGCGGCGCTGAAAAGAAGCCTTGCGCGGAGGTTCCGGAGGAGGAGCTGCGGGCCCACGTGAAGAACGGCACCCTGGGAAAGCTGACCGTGCCGCTGCTGAAGGAAGCTTGCAAGCAGCTGGGCATGCGGGTCACCGGCACCAAGAAACAGGAGCTGATTGACACCCTCACAGCACACTTCAACAGATGAACCAGCCACGCTGCCAACCAGCAACCCCCATACAGGAACCCCCAGCAAGAGACCGCCACACCCCCTCTTTAAAGATCTACAGTGGACTCTCTATTCCAAACCAGAACTGGGCAGTTCCAGTTGCAACTGTACTTGTGTCATTTGTAATTGTAATTACAATGTCATTGTAATTGAACCTTGGCACAATTGTAATGATCATATAATGAATAATTTCCAGTTCAATTACAAGCCTTTCCAAGCTCAGTCATTCTCCGTTCCATGTTGGGTTTTTCCATTGAGCGAACATTCGTATTTTCAACCACTTTCAGTGCCCCCTGTTTGTTTGAGTAAGCGTTCCATAGCGTGTTTCTGTATTTGTACCTGTGATGATTACCGCTTGCTAGAATAAACAGAGTAAACATGTTAACGTGGGTAGTTGTTTGTGTTACTTTTATAGTGCCGTTGTAATTATAATTTCAATTACTGCAGCAGGATTGTAACTAATTGCACAAAACAGCATTGTAACTGTAATTGCAATTTCAGCAAACAATTATTATGTAATTGTAATGATAATTATAATTGACCCCAGGTCTGTTCCAACCCTTATAGATGTTTTCCCACAGTAAAAGCACAGCAAAGTGTAATACAGCACAGTGAAAGCTAAAGCCTAGGTAGGCGTTGTAAAGCACAAAGAGGTGTGGTAAAACATAGGGAAGCATTGTAAAGCACAGAGAGGTCTGGTAAAGCATAGGGACGCATTGTAAAGCACAGAGAAGTCTGGTAAAGCATAGGGAAGCATTGTAAAGCATAGAGAGGTCTGGTAAAGCATAGGGAAGCATTGTAAAGCACAGAGAGGTCTGGTAAAGCATAGGGAAGCATTGTAAAGCACGGAGAGGTCTGGTAAAGTATAGAGAAGCATTGTAAAGCATAGAGAGGTCTGGTAAAACATAGGGAAGCATTGTAAAGCACAGAGAGGTGTGGTAAAGCATAGGGAAGCATTGTAAAGCACAGAGAGGTCTGGTAAAGCATAGGGAAGCATTGTAAAGCACAGATAGGTGTGGTAAAACATAGGGAAGCATTGTAAAGCACAGAGGTCTGGTAAAGCATAGGGAAGCATTGTAAAGCATAGAGAGGTCTGGTAAAACATAGGGAAGCATTGTAAAGCACAGAGAGGTCTGGTAAAGCATAGGGAAGCATTGTAAAGCACAGATAGGTGTGGTAAAACATAGGGAAGCATTGTAAAGCACAGAGAGGTGTGGTAAAGCATAGGGAAGCATTGTAAAGCACAGAGAGGTGTGGTAAAGCATAGGGAAGCATTGTAAAGCACAGAGAGGTGTGGTAAAGCATAGGGAAGCATTGTAAAGCACAGAGAGGTGTGGTAAAGCATAGGGAAGCATTGTAAAGCACAGAGAGGTGTGGTAAAGCATAGGGAAGCATTGTGAAGCACAAAGAGGTTGGTGCATTTTCAAAGAACGGGGTACACTGTGCACACAACAGGATGGCTTACTAGGGGGCTGCTTGGGCAACAGGCGTTTGTAAAATTAAAAATTTGGATAATTCATTTATTTTCCTGAAAAGCAATCTCCTGGTGCCTTAGGCGTGTGAATTTAACTAGAACTGAAGAGCAGCTCCTGAGCTGAGCTGTGCAACTTAGAACAGATTCATCAAAGGAGAAGAAAGAAACTGGATGTGAGATGTATAAATAGAGCTTCTGATTTCCAGGGGTTTACCCCGACTTTTCTACTCTCCTTTAAGAACTCAATTGATACCTGTTAAGCCATTCGTGTATCTCAATCACAACTGAGAAACGTGTTAATAGTAAAATGAATTTCATTTACATTTTTTATTCTGTTCAACTACTAAATGTGCTTTGAAATCGCAAGTCTTTTTCATTTCAATGCTGAAGCGACTCCTCTTTATTAATGTAAATACAGTTACGCATAACTATTGTAATAAAGTGGGTGCAGCATAAAATACTTTATTTTTAATTTTAGCTATAATAAAGAGTAGTCGCTTATTAACGTGATCTTGTTTGGACGTGAATTAACAGTTTTACTATTATTTCGTTTCTCATTTGTGATTGAGATACACGAATGGCTTAACAGGTATCAATTGAATTCTAAAGGAGAGCAGAAAAGAACTAAAACACTGAGAATCAGAAGCTGTGTGCATACAGAAGCACGCAGAATGAATCTAGAGGTTCCAGATTTAATCTGAGATGCACAAACCTTTTTCATGAACAGTGCCAAAAGACCAAACACTTTCTAAGCATTTCAAAGGGCATGTTCGAGGAATTCCAGGTTAACTGCAGCTGTGATTTCCATTACACGAGAGTAGATGTTAAAACTTCATGCGGATTTGAACTCAGCTCTCGCCAAGATAAGCACCAACTAAGACGTAGCTTTACAGTAAACTAATGTGATCTATCTGTGTCTCCATCCATTTGCGTTTCCTTCCATATGATGATGTAGATATCCTTCTGCCTGGTGTTGATGGCTGAAGTGTAATGTTGGCTCCAGGGATCAGCTTATTTTGCTTCCCTAGCGCATCAGCACACACAACGGCTGCGATGCTGGCTCCGGGGATCAACCACAGTGCGATCTCCCCAGCGCATCAGCATGACAACCATCTGAATTTGTCTATGTAGGGTACATCTCTGGGGTCTTCAAGTGGGCACCTTCCATCCTCGGTGTTTCGTCGACTAGCCCACGACACCTCAAGAGGGCTCGACGGTGATTCTGGCATCCCAGCATCACCCCCCTCTGTCCCCCACTCAACTCAGCCCAGCTTACTTGCCCGTACATCAGCGTTTTTTTCTATTGTGCTTGAGATCCACCAACCTGAATCTTTCCGTCTCAACCACAGCCAGTTGCTGCTCCTCTCTGCTGCTTCAGATAAGTTCTTCACTGTGCGACGCAACTCTCTGCCACTGAATCCGACGTCTCTGAGAAACCGGGTTGTAGAGTGTGCCACAAATCCTCGACAACCCACCTCCACTGGGTAAACCCGGACTCTCCATCCTCGCTGTTCCGCTTCAGCAGCTAGTTGAGCATACCTCAGTTTCTTCCTCTCATACGCCTCATCTACAGCATCCTCCCATGGCACTGTTAACTCTACCAGGTGAACAAGGCGCGCTGATCCAGACCACAAGACAATATCTAGTCGAAGGTTAGTGGTGGCAATCTCAGGTGGAAAAATAAGCCGTTGACCAACATCTGCCAGCATTTTCCAGTCTCTCGCAGCTTCCAGTTGTCCTGGGCGAGGATTGGTTTTAACACCTTTTCTTGGTGGTTGCTCTCCTGGGTGGAGAAATGTTGTCTTTTGTGTAATGTTTTGATGGAACTGGTGGCAAGTTATTGGTCATGTTACGCTTGTCTTCCAATGCTAAGGCCAAACATCACAGCACATGGTCATGGCGCCAAGTAAACCGTCCTTGGCTAAAAGCCACCTTACATCCTGTCACAATGTGCCTTAATGTTGCAGGTGATGAACACAAAGGACATGAGGGATCCTCTCCTACCCAGAGGTTTAGGTTCTGTGGTGATGGGAGAACATCATATGTTGACCTGATGTGGAAACTGATCCTGCTCTGTTCCATTGACCATATGTCTTGCCAGTTCCACACTCTCCCATCTCATCTATTCTCCCTGCTTGGCCTGGGAAACGGCCTTTCCGCACCTCATCCTCTCCTCCTGCTTTTGCACCTCGTTGACTACCAGTTTCCTCCATTGAGCTGGGGCTGCCTTGTGCCATGCAGGAGGAGCTGAACTGAGACCAAGACCCCCTCTTCCATGCTGAACTTGCCCCATAATATCACCAATTCGAAGGGCAGCCTTTACATCCTCCACAGCTTTCTTTGCCGCCCACTTTCTTCCAGTTTTCAACACAGGTGCTGCCTCCCTTACGCATTTGTCGCGTGACTCTACTTATGTCATTTCCAGTCGGACCTTGGCACACTTAAACTCCTCAGTTAGAGCGGAGACTGGTAGCTGCAGTATTCCTTTACCAAAAAGTCCCACTCTGCTGAGGCAGCGTGGAACTCCCAACCATTTCCGGATGTATGAACTGATTAAAGCTTCCAGCTTCTCTACTGTTGTCAAGGAAACCTCATACACAGTCAGTGGCCACAGCAGCCTCTTAACTAATTAACTAATCTCTGAATAGATGGGGCTTTCCTTTATGCTGCTCAATATCAAGGTCCAACTTAGTTTTTTTTTTTTATTTTAGTTGTATTTCCTTCTCTGAAATGGCAGCAGCTGCTTCCCCTGGTCAGCTCTCCGAAGAGCAGATCATCTGTTCTATATGTCTGGATATTTTCACCAGCCCGGTCTCCACTCCCTGTGGACACAACTTCTGCACAGAGTGTATTGGACGCTGTTGGGATCAGAGTGATAGTATCCAATGCCCGCTCTGTAAGAGGAAGTATTACAGGAGACCTGATCTCAGCATTAACAGAGTCTTGGCTGAAATCTCAGAGAACTTCAGACAAGCCAAGGGGAGCAGTTCAGGAGAAAGCTATGCTGGACCTGGAGATGTGCCGTGTGATTTCTGCACTGGGAGAAAGTTCAAAGCTGTGAAATCCTGTTTGACGTGCCTGGCCTCTTACTGTGAAACTCACGTCAAGCCACACAATGAGGTTACTCCATTAAAGAGGCACAGACTGGTCAATGCCACTGGAAATCTGGAGCAGAAACTCTGCAAGGAGCACCAACGGGTTTTGGAGGTCTACTGCCGGACTGATGGGACTTCTATTTGCTGGCTGTGCACTGAAGAGAAACACAGGGGCCATGATACAGTCTCAGCTGAGAAGGAGAGAGCTGACAAGCAGGTATGGGTGGGAACCATTTCTTATGATTTGAGTCACATCCCCCATTGGAACATATTAGCAATAACTACACTTACACTGTCACTGAGAGTGTAGATCTCGCAGTCAGAATGTCAATAACAAAGAATTCAAAACGTTTTAAATATTAACAGATTAAGTATGTCAATGTCAGATTTTCATGTGTTTTTTATTTAGATTTAATGTTTCTAAGTGTTCGGTGGCTGCCTGTAATCAAGTTGAGAGTGTACTTTCTCTTGCACTCTTTTTATGACTGACACAGCAAAGAGTGCACAAGAAATACACTCAACCTGATAAGAGGCAGTCACCGGACACCTGGAAACATGAAGGAGAGAAACGTCAGTGTTTGAACTACAGGGGTGTGGCGCAGTGCGGTTTGGTTTCTTAGCAACTTTATCTCCTGGTTTGTTTAAATGAACTAAAGGTAGTTTCCATTGAACAGCCTCATTTGACTCTTTTAATTTGAGCAGGCTTGCTGCTGATGCGATCTACAATAGCAGGACGTTGGGTGTAAACTACACTCTAAAGTTATTTTATTGCACCCCATTTTTCTTCCCAATTTCGCACCTCAGCAACTCCCACCAGCTCAGGGGAATTGAAGGCCCGTGCGTGTGCTCTGATCCCAGAACACAGCCAATCCGAGGCCCGTGCGTGGGCTCTGATCCCAGCACACAGCCAATCCGAGGCCCGTGCGTGGGCTCTGTTCCCAGCACACAGCCAATCCGAGGACCGTGTGTGTGCTCTGATCTGAGCACACAGCCAATCCGGTCTTTGCATCGGAGCTACCAGCCCCTGGAGGACAAAGGTCTGCCCTGAAGCTTACCAGTCTCCTGGCCAGTAGGGGCTGCTGTAGCACGGTAGAGTGGCTCAATTCCTGATGATTTTACATCCCTGTGCTAAGTATAACTATTAAAAAAACATGAGGAAACTGCAAAAATACAGTGCAAAATACTGTGCTAAACTTTTATAAGGATCTGTAAGGTGCAGTTTGAACATGGAGTCTATCCCCCCCCACACAACAACTCACTATCCAACCATAGAAAACATGAGTGATATTTACTCATGTTTTACTGATGATTCCTTTTCCCTCTTCCTTGTTACAGGAAGTCCAGATTCTCCCTGACCCTCCAGATCTTAAAGACCTCTCCAGCTTGACTGTGAATACAGAGACTCCTGCCAGCATTGCCAACCAGGTTGTGTCTGAACTTAAACACCTCATTGAGGACATTTGCAAGAAGGAACTGGTGAACATAACCAGAACAGGTTGGCATGAAACACATTTCTATTACTCTTGGTGTTGCATCTTGGAGAGACGATTTGGTCTGTTGAATGTCTATATTTATTTAATTACTTACAGGATAACTCTTTTACCAAGTTCTTTAAAATTATTTTAGATTCCTAGAATTCTAGATATCGGTTGTAAAACTTAAGCTACAGAAGAAACGTTCTTCCCCAATTGTTCAAGATTCCTTGTCCTTTCATAGATAAATGTTTTATCTGAGCTTCATTTTCTCTAGAAGTAGTGCAACCCTAATGAAAGTTTCTCATTGTAAAAGCACAGCAACATGTAATAAAGCCCAGTGAAAGCTAAAGCATAGGCAAGCATTGTAAAGCACAGAAAGGTGTGGTAAAGCAGAGGGAAGCATTGTAAAGCACAGAGAGGTCTAATAAAGCATAGGGAAGCATTGTAAAGCACAGAGAGGTCTAATAAAGCATAGGGAAGCATTGTAAAGCACAGAGAGGTGTGGTTAAGCAGAGGGAAGCATTGTAAAGAACAGAGAGGTCTGGTAAAGCACAAGGAAGCATTGTAAAGCACAGAGTACTGGTAAAGCATAGGGAAGCATTGTAAAGCACAGAGAGGTGTGGTAAAGCATAGGGAAGCATTGTAAACCACAGATAGGTATGGTAAAAACAGGTTAAACAAACCCTTATAAAAGTTTCCCATAGTAAAAAAAAATTGTAAAGTGTAATAATGAAGCAGAAGTGTTCACCCTGGTACCTGGGAAAAGGGGAGGACGTCCAGAAGGTAAGATTTGACTCTATTCCTAAATGGTCTTTAGCTTACTGTAAACACCTTCGAATGGCTTAGAGTCCCATGTCTTTACTGTTGCTACCATTATAGAAATTCATCAACAGGGCTCATAATCTTTGCAGTCCCTTGCTGACACTGCTCACAGGAATGACCTCTAGCTGAAAGTGTTTTGTGCTTATTTATTTTGAAATTAAACTTTTACATTGACCGCCTGACTATTGGCTACCCTGACACAGTAATATATACAGTAGAACCTCAGAGTTATGAACATTAAACTTTCGAACTGACCGCTCTGCCCCACACCCTACTTTCAGCCAGAAGTATGAAATCACTCAACCATGCATGCAATGCAACCAGATAGGAGCTCCTATAATCGGCATGCTGGTCATGGGGAAGGCACAATTACTGTACCAACAAATGTATCCAGACAGCTGAGGCAGATTTCAAAGCAAGTACGGGCAATTTTACTGGGAAAGTTTTAATTTTATACAAAGCACAGATTTTTTTGTTGTTTTAACCCAACAAGCTCTATGTTAACCCATGTTTTCCTGGGCATTAAATCTGTGTTTTTGCTACATTTGCGATTTCAGCGATAACTTAAATGTAGCCTTTCTCCATTTATAGTACCATTTAAAAGACTTTAGAACTGTAACAATATTATTGTATTACTGTGCTGTATCCTTGTATTATTCTCCAGATTGAGGGTGTAGATAGCAGGTATTCACATTTATTAAAACCACTGAAAACCCATTTTGAGGTACAGACTTTTCAGACTTCAAACAACCTCCATTCCCTAGGCGTTCGTAACCCTGAGCCTCTACTGTATTTTGTATAAGTTTTTTCTCATAATAATAAATGGTATAACCTGTTTAAGCCTGCAGTTTACTAACAGGTTAGAGATAAAGATGAACGATGTGAAGTACCTCAAGAGAACATGCATCCCTCCGATTGCAGCTACCCAGCTGTCTTCACTGAAACAGCAGCAGGAAGAGACTCCCCAGCTTGCCGGGGCTCCAGACCCACAGAAAGGCTGTCGAAAGGTCCTGGCTCTCTGTGACAATGACGCTGCGAACGATGATGAACTCTCATTTAAAGAAGGAGACATCCTCATTGTTCATCAAGACTTGTAGGTACCATTCAAGCTTCTACAGTATCAATAGAATCATGTATGGGTCAGAATATATTATCACACAATATTATTATTATTATTTAGCAGATGCCTTTATCCAAGGTGACTTACAGAGACTAGGGGGTGTGAACTATGCATCAGCTGCAGAGTCACTTACAATTACGTCTCACCCGAAAGATGGAGGTTAAGTGACTTTCTCAGGGTCACACAATGAATCAGTGGCTGAGGTGGGATTTGAACCGGGGACCTCCTGTTTACAAGCCTGTTTCTTTAACCACTGGACCACACAGCCTCCTATAATTATGTCTCGAGTTGGTTTTGCCACTTGAGCATTAATCCTGACTTGTTGCTTCCTAGTTCATATTTTAGTAGTGTTATTTGCACTTAATGTAAACTACACTGTATTTAAATATTAATCTTGCATTGTAACCGTGTACTGCCCTTTGACACCCGTAAGTCACCTTAGATAAAGGTCTGCCTAATAATAATAATAATAATAATAATAATAATAACACTATGTAACACAATTTTTGTTCCTGGGTACTTTCAGCTGTTATTTCCTAATTGCTTATGCCTCAAAAAGTATAGAAAATGCTATTATTCCCAACAAAATTTGCTTTTGTGACCAGGACAGTGATATTTTGAAATTTACCTATTTCCAATGAGAAAATGGGGAATTTGTGTATTTTACTAACACATAAAGTCAAAAAAAACAACATATGCCAAATTAACATGCAATTTTACTAAAGTTTTAAAAATGACTACTTAAGATTTAGATTTTTGTTGTTTTTAACCCAACAATTATACTGTTAATCCTTTTTTTAATCAGCGATTAAATGTAGGTTTTTCATGTTCTCGTTATACTGTCCTTAAATATAGCCTTTCTCCATTTATATCCAATTTAAAAGACTGAGGAACTTAACAACTGTATTATCCTCCAGATTGAGGGTTAGATGTTCTCCTTGAATTTATCAAAACCAGCATCAAAATGGACTTTGAGGGACATCCTTCAGCCCTTCAAACAACCTTCATTCACCAGAGTCTCAACCAGCCTCCACATAGTTTTTGTTGTGATTGCCCAGGAATAATAACCAATGGTATAACCTGTTTAAGCCTTTTTCTCCTAACTAGTGAGCTTCTTGAATGATTCATTGCACTCCAGGATCTTCTTTATCTGTGGTCCAGCGAACCCAGCTGTTTGACTGAAACCTCAGACAGCTTAGGGAAGAAGTCTTGAAGGTGTCAAGAGGCACAGAAAGACTCCTTATCTAGTCCTGGCTCTCTCTGACAAAATTAAGATGAATTTGATTTAAAGTGGAGGCATCCTCATTGTTCATCAAGGGTCCACCACCATTCTCCCACTTCGTTGTTATCACATAGAACTTGGGTCAGAATATTGGCCAGTCAATATTATGTATTATTTTGGTGTCCTTTATCCAAGGTCCCAAAGGCAAAGATAGGGGTGTGAACTAAAAATCAGCTGCAGAGACTTACAATCAGGAATGCCACCATTTTGAAGTCTGAGGTTAACCTTGATGCCATCTCAGAAAAAAGTCAGTGATATGTGGGATTCAGGCAGCTGGAACTCCTGTTGAACTGGTGGGCCTGTTTCTTTAACCATGGACCACTACTATTTATATTACTAAGTTCTAGAGTTGGTTTACTCCAAGTTGAGCAGCACTGAATCTATCATATTTTAGTGGAATGTTCTGGAAAATTTTAAATTTCAATTTATCACTAAATAAAAACAAAGTTTTAAATAATAATAGCCATTTCTAACCTTTTGCCCTTTGACAATTAGGAAACAACACTTAGATAAAGGAACCAAAAAAAAAAAAAATTTAATAATAATAATAATAATAATAATAATTACCAGCTGAAACCAATGGAGACCTGTATTATTGTGTGATGATAATATTTTCTTAAGTTATTTTATATATTCTATGTTTCTTAAAGCACACAAAACTGAATAACATTTAAAACAAACCACTGCCATTATTGCTCTCCCTACCACAAGCACAATACAATAATACATTCAGAACACAGACATTGTTTAAAGTCTTCCCCATTGTTCTTTTTTTTACTGACCAGATTAAGTTTGAAAGGTATTTGTCCGGGTATGTTTCAGGTATCTGGTGAAATTCTCGTGTTTCTACCTTGAATGTGAGGTTTGTATCACCAGGTGTTTTTTACCTTGTAGTTTCTTGCTCTTTCAAAATCGGCTCCTTATAAATTCTTCTGTCACTGGTCCCACCTTCATTGTTTCTGAGTTCTCGTCACTGTTTGGTTGAAGGTCCGGGTTTTAATTTTGAATGTATTATTTTTTCTCTCTTGTTCTGTGCTTGCTGTAGACCAGTGGTACTCAACTCTGGCCCTCAAGATCTAATCCAGTCCAGGTTTTTACTCCAAGCAGGTTCTAATGTAGTTCGTTGAAGCTGTTAAGAGGCAGTTAACTAATTTAGGACCTGGTTGGAACAAAGACCAGGACTGGAACGGATCTCGAGGGCCAGTGTTGAGTACCACTGTCATTTTTTGCTTCATATCACTTTTTACTTCTTTTTGCCCTGAGCATGCTCGCCACTGTTTTACTTCTCTTCCTCTTACTGTGTCAAAAAAATCTCCCTACTTAAATCATTTTGATTTATTGGTATTAAGTACAAATGGATACAATTATTACTGTTGACTATTTCTCAAACACGGGCACATCTTCCCTGTTTCCCTTCACATGGGCAGCAATGTGTATTCCTAATCGTAAAATAATGTGTTAATGGCATTTCTTCTGCTTTTTGTAAAACAACTATTTAAAAGACTAGTAATCAATACTGTATTCTGTCTTTTCCATTGCATAAACAAGGGTAGCAATTTCTGACACCACAACACGACCCGTCAGAATGTATTACCATATTTTTCTACAGGGGTAACAGTTTCTGATGGGGAGGAAAATTGTGACATCTATAGCTGTCAGATTTGGTTACGGTACACTGGTTTTTTTTGGTTTTAAATGAAGCTGCCCTCATGACGTAGGAACATGTACAGTACAAGAATGTATTTTTTGCACGTAAAGATTGCAAGGTTATATTTTTGCTGTGCTTCGGGACCTTTAACACTGTCTGTATATTTATTTTAAACACAAAACCAAACATACAAACAAACAAACAAAAGCCTAACTCCTTCCAGGAGTACTAAATTAAACTTTTCTCAGATTTTACCTACAACCGGACAGCTACGCTGTTTACCGGTAACACAAGTGTCACAATCCCTTTTCAGGTCTGACCACACAGGCTTCCTTCAGACCTTAACTTTAACCTTAACACAGACACCAGACCAAACGTTTTGACCTCCTTATATACACTTGGCAATCCTATTAACAATCAATTTACACCCAGTTAACTCGGTCAGCACAGGTGTTGCCAGTCTCAATAGCCCAGCGCAATGCATGCTGGTAAATGTAGTCTTGAGCCCCTGGCTTCAGATTCACGACTCCATTTTCCTCTGCTCCCAGTCAGAAAGGAAAAACATTGGGTTTTTGGGCTGACATACCTCCCATCTGTTATTCTTCCGGACACTAAAATGAATCTCCCCTTTGCTCAAGCAGTGACGGAGGCTGGTTGTATGGAGAAAACCACCGAGGAGCTGGAAAGATCCCTTCGAACTACGTAACAAACATAAACACAGGTGAGAGGATTACTATATATGTAATTCCAGTGTCTGAATCTTTGTGTAATGCAAGTTAGACAGACTTTATTGCATTGACTTCCTTTTTTGTATGGCAATTCATTTTGTATAAGCAATAACCTTTGACAGGGTGTGTAGTCATTACCCGAGGTGTGTGTGTGTGTGTGTGTGTGTGTGTGTGTGTGTGTGTGTGTGTGTGTGTGTGTGTGTGTGTGTGTGTGTGTGTGTGTGTGTGTGTGTATATATAATATGCAAGCAGCCAATGAACCTTGGGAGTGTTATTGCTTGTGAGATGGCTAATAAATGAATAGTTGAAGGAAGCTACCATGCCCTGTATTAAATCCCAGGGAATGCACACACAGAAACTGCAAACCTGCATTAATTTACAGAATAATAGAAAGACTGAGGTGGATTACAAGGTTATAATCGCATCGAGGGGTTCTGGTGACACCATAAACCACGAGAGCGAAACTAGGGATTTCACCAGAATCTCTAGTTATAACTTAAATTAGAAAGCGGTTCAGTACCATCAGCTTCCAGATCTAGCGGGCTTCTGTCAGACGGTAGATGCTCGCTGGAACGTCACACCATCAACTGTGAATCCAATTGAAAATCAATCCGCGCAAGTGCCAGCTTTTTTTTATTTTGGCTTGCCTTAATTCGACAGCAAATATTAAACAAAGACACAATTGGTCCAAATTTATTTTATTGCCTGTAAAATTATTTTACTTGGACAGTGTCCTCATTTCCTGTAAAATACCAAAGCAAAGACTTAGGGAGAGTTATAATAGCACACGTTGTACGTTTGATAGAAAAACAGGATTTCATTTTAATACAAAACGTTCTAGCCCTTTATGTATGTTATTTATTATTACAGAATGTTACTTTAGACCTATTGACAAGGATGAATGAATTGAATTAATTCATGCATGTCATTTGCTCATCTATCCCATAATAAAATGGAATTCCCTCCAGTTAACATGCCTGTCATTTACTCATCTATCCCATAATAAAGACTCCTTCAAGGTCCGCGCAGTCTGGGATTTTAATGCTGGGGATGAAGATGATCTCACGTTTGAAGAAGGAGAAATCATCACTGTTCACGATGACAGGTGCTGACATTGCACCTCGTTCTATAATATTGGTATTTGATGTCGTATTCCCATTGGCTTCAGAGTAAAACTAATGTGTCTTAACCCTTATTGTAAATGGTTCTGCTACTGTCGTTGAAATTCAGCAAGAAAGAAAACGTATTTCATTGATCAGTCTCATGGTGTCTGCTGTGCTCAGAACTGTCATGTTCATGCACCATGTTTCAGAGTTATTTTTTACCAGGAGATTTACCAACTGAGGCCCCGTTTACAAGGGGGTCCTGGAAAATAATGAAAGGACAATCGCAAAGTATAACATCAATAAAAAGTTCAACAGAATATGAATTATTACCATATGATAAAATTGTTAAACAAATAATCATTTTGATTGATGATTTTATTTTTAAACAGTGCTAACACAACCTAATAAATTACTCTGCTGTTAAATTGCTAAGTGGACTGATACAGTTTTGTATTAAAAGAAAGATTTGAATACAAAAGCAAAACTGTGATGAATGAATAGCAGATGGTAACACAAATTATAAATCTTCTTTCCTCGTTCAGTGACCCAGATTGGTGGTTGGGACAGACTCGGAGAGGAGTTGGAACAATTCCTGCTAACTTTGTTACAACCAACCTCAACCCAGGAACCCAACCAGGTGAGAAGATTAACAAAAATTTGAGTATCTGACTAGCTCTGATCATTGCAGAAAGTGTGTGACACTAAAGCATAACAATGAGTCACTTCCCCATTGAAGCCGATCAGCAGCAGCTACACTTACAATGTCGCTGAGTGTGTAGATCTCGCACTCAATATCTAAAGTCAGTGGAAACCAGTGTTGGGTCAAATAGACCCTAAACATAATAAGATACAGTTAAAAAAAAAAGTAATACATTGAAAATTGCAACCCCATTTTACATTTCTCTAAGAAACAATTACAAAGAACGTAGAGTAAAATATGGTCCAGTGGTTAAAGAAAAGGGCTTGTAATCAGGAGGTCCCCGGTTCAAATCCCACCTCAGCCACTGACTCATTATGTGACCCTGAGCAAGTCACTTAACCTCCTTGTGCTCCGTCTTTCGGGTGAGACATAGTTGTAAGTGACTCTGCAGCTGATGCATAGTTCACACACCCTAGTCTCTGTAAATCGCCTTGGATAAAGGCGTCTGCTATATAAACAAATAATAATAATGTATGATGTAGTAATGTTGTCTAGCCTAAACTTTAATAAATAATCTATCGCATGAGTTTCCTGACGGAATGACAGTAATCTTGTTGTTTTGCAGTGTCTAGAGCCGCAGGTAAAGGTCTAGGGCAGCAGTGTGGAGTAGTGGTTAGGGCTCTGGACTCTTGACCGGAGGGTTGTGGGTTCAGTCCCAGGTGGGGGACACTGCTGCTGTACCCTTGAGCAAGGTACTTTACCTAGATTGCTCCAGTAAAAACCCAACTGTATAAATGGGTAATTGTATGTAAAAAATAATGTAATTGTATGTAAAATAATGTGATATCTTGCAACAAGTGTAAGTCACCCTGGATAAGGGCGTCTGCTGAGAAATAAATAAATAATAATAAAGAAAAGAAACATGAAGAGACTCCCGGTGGTGACACAGGTTGAGCACAGTCATTGCTTAGCTTCATGGTCCTCTCGCCCAAACCACAAGAGATAACATCTTACACAATAAGAGACACCCTACACACCACTTATTAACGTATAATAAAGTGCTATCCTTTATACCTCTATAGTCAGGAGCCGCAGTTACAAGACTGTGCTATTTGTGTTCCGCCTTCTAATCTCTCACTTTGCTTTATATGGCCTTCTTCGGTTTACTAGTAGGTTGCATTCAACCTGACGATAAGGATGAATGAATTGAATTGTCTTCAGTTAATCTGCCTGTCGTTTACTCTCTCCTGTCGCCCCCATTTGCAGCTATTCAGCAGGAATGTCAGCAGCAGTCAGAGACTCAGCCATGCTTCTCTTCTTCTTTGCCACCTCCAGCACCCTTGCATAGGGGCAAAACCTCTTTCAAAGTCCGTGCCCTTTATGACTTTGATGCTGAGGACGAAGATGAACTCACAATTAAAGAAGGAGAAATCATCACGGTTCATGATGACAGGTACCACCCCTTTGACATCCTTTTGCAGTGTTTGGGAATGATCTCATATTCACATTGGCTTCCATTTAATATTATAAATCACATATCAGAAATGAACCAATCACAGAGAAGTATTTGCCGGAATTCCAGTACCTCTTATCGTGTGTAGAAATGTCATCCTGTGCTTAGAACACCACACTGATTCCAATTTCCATTTGAGGTCCTGACTACATATTTGTAGGGTTAAATAAAGTAGAGGTAGGCACTGGTAGAAAATCTTGATCCAGGTACCCATTGTCATAGTCATAAGACCTTTAAGATGTAATTGTTAAGTATTGGTTCAAAGGTTTTTAGAAATGTGGCTTGTGTTGCAGAACTATATAGCAGGAAAATAAACGGTACACTGAACACATGAAATGAATGGCAGTCAATCATTAAAGTTAAGTGCCCTTCTCTCTGATCCCTATGAGGAGCTGCAGCTTCACATCTGTTTATATTAACATATATGTCAAATATTATTAATACTATTTACACATCCACTCGGTGAGAGAAAATAACCCCCTGAGTGCAGAACTAGCCCCCCCCAATGAACTCAGTGTGCACACAGCCTGGTACTAAAAGATATCTTCTTTACTCCATCAGTGACCTGGGGTGGTGGTCAGTAGAGACTCACAGAGGAGTTGGACTGATTCCTGCTAACTACGTAACAACCAACCTAAACCCACATACCCAACCAGGTGAGAAGATTTCCCCATGCTTGTCCCATGGTTGTACTCTGCATTTGCCATTGTTTACCCATTGCCAGGTTTATTAATATGCTTTAACATACCTCTCATTGCTTTACCATGCTTATCTGTGCTTCACATTGCTTCCCTATGCTTTACCATACCGCTCTGTGCTTTACAATGCTTACCTATTTTTTACCATACCTCTCATTGCTTTACAATGCTTATCTGTGCTTCACATTGCTTCCCTATGCTTTACCATACCTCTCTGTGCTTTACAATGCTTACCTATTCTTTACCATACCTCTCATTGCTTTACAATGCTTATCTGTGCTTCACATTGCTTCCCTATGCTTTACCAGACCTCTCTGTGCTTCACAATGCTTACCTATTCTTTACCATACCTCTCTGTGCTTTACAATGCTTCTCTATACTTTACTAGACCTCTCTGTGCTTTACAATGCTTCCCTATGCTTTACCAGACCTCTCTGTGCTTTACAATGCTTCCCTATGCTTTACCAGACCTCTCTGTGCTTTACAATGCTTCTCTATTCTTATATACATTTGTAGGCAAATATACATTTGTATGAATATATATATATATATATATATACACTGCCTTGCAAAAGTATTCAGACCCCTGACCAATTCTCTCACATTACTGAATTACAAATGGTACATTGAAATTTTGTTCTGTTTGATATTTTGTTTTAAAACACTGAAACTCAAAATCAATTATTGTAAGGTGACATTGGTTTTATGTTGGGAAATATTTTTAAGAAAAATAAAAAAACTGAAATATCTTGCTTGCATAAGTATTCAACCCCTGTGCTGTGGAAGCTCCCAGTTTACACCGATGAAAGACATTGCCCTAACGAGGACACAGTTACCTTACCATTGGCCTCCACCTGTGAACCATTAAAGTTGCTATCACATTTTCTGGATAAAAACCCCACTGTTGAAGGATCATTGGTCAGGCTGTGAATCTGAAGGAAAATGAAGACCAAAGAGCATTCTACAGAAGTTAGAGATAAAGTAATACAACTGCATATATTAGGGAAAGGGTACAAAATAATATCCAAGTGTTTGGATATCCCAGTGATCACAGTTGGATCAATAATCAGGAAGTGGAAGCTGCATCACACCACCCAGGCACTGCCAAGAAAAGGCCGTCCCTCAAAACTCAGCGCTCAAATAAGAAGGAGAATTGTGAGAGAAGCCACAGAGAGGCCAACAATCACTTTGAAGGAGCTACAGAGTTCAGTGGCTGGGAGTGGAGTAATGGTGCACCAGTCAACCATATCAAGAGCTCTGCATAACACTGGCCTGTATGGGAGGGTGGCAAGAAAGAAGCCGTTACTCAAAAAGTACCATCTGAAAGCACGTCTGAGTTTGCCAGAAAGCATGAGAGTGACCCATTGCGATGTGGGGAAAAGGTTTTGTGGTCAGATGAGACCAAGATAGAGCTTTTTGGCCAAAACTCAAAGTGCTATGTGTGGTGCAAACCTAACACTGCCCATGCCTCAAGACACACCATCCCTACAGTGAAGTATGGTGGTGGCAGCATCATGCTGTGGGGATGCTTCTCATCAGCAGGGACTGGGCATCTTGTTAAAATTAAAGGAAGAATGGATGGAGCAAAATACAGGAAATACTGAAGAGAACCTGCTTCAGTCCACTAAAAACTGAAGCTTGGGAGGAAATTCACCTTTCAGCAGGACAATGATCCCAAGCACAAGGCCAAAGCAACATTGGAGTGGCTCAAGAACAAAAAGGTGAATGTCCTACAGTGGCCCAGTCAAAGTCCTAATCTCAATCCCATTGAGAATCTGTGGCACTATTTGAAAATTGCGGTCCACAAGCGTCGTCCAACCAAACTGAACAACCTGGAGCAAATCTGCCAAGAAGAATGGGCCAAAATAACTCCGACACTGTGTGCAAAGCTGGTACATACTTACCCCAAAAGACTTAAAGCTGTTAATGCAACGAAAGGTGGCTAATATTAATGTGTGGGGGTTGAATACTTTTGCAAGCAAGATATTTCAGTTTTTTATTTTTCTTAAAAATATTTCCCAACATAAAACCAATGTTACCTTACAATAATTGATTTTGAGTTTCAGTGTTTTAAAATAAAATATCAAACAGAACGAAATTTCAATGTACTATTTGTAATTCAATAATATAAGAGAATTGGTCAGGGGTCTGAATACTTTTGCAAGGCACTGTATATATGTGTATGTGTCCAAAATACACCATACACATGATTTTGGACCGAACCATTTCATGAGTGGGGGGTATTCTGTTATGTTAAAAAAAAATGTCTTAAAACGATTCCTCAGTACAATTTGTGTGATTTCTGCACGAGATACCATGTCCTTTACAATAACAGACACCCTACACACCACTTATTAACTTATTATAAAGTGCTCCCCTTTCTCTATAGTCGGGAGCCACAGTTCCAAGACTGGGCTGTTTGCGTTCCACTTTATAACAAGTATGAAAGTGCTACTGTAATGGAATGATGGGACAAACGGGAGCCAGGAACATGCCGTTGTATAAAGGGACACATTATAAAGGAGTGCTGTAGTTTTACTTTGGAAGTGTTAGTTTCTGTTTTATATATTGAAGTTAGTTAAAAAAAAAAAAAAGATTTGCAAATTGTAACCCCTTTTTACATGAAAGAAATTAAGCGAAGAGGTGGTTCAGGGTAGGTAACTCACTTTAACCTTAAATCAAATCACGTTTACATGAAGCAGATTTTAGGTGCTTCCAATACCAGACCAAATCGCCAATTAAATAGCTAGTATCTTATTTGTCATTTGATAAACAATACGTCCAATGATCGGCAAGGAAAGGATTTATATCTTACCTCAATCCATTACATCCCCGCTGTGTGCCAGAGTTCGCCTCCTCCTCCCCAGCCTCCACCTCCTTTTTGGCTTTGACTAATAGGGAGGGCAGCTATCTGGCCCCACTGCCAATGGCTTCCCTATGGTCAGCCTCTCTTGTTATGTGCAATATCATTTATGGGCAGGAGTGCCTCGACAGGCAATGCCAAGGAACATAGAGTAAAATATGTATGATGTAGTAATGTTGTCTAGCCTAAGCTTTAATAAATAATCTATCGCATGCATTTCTTGACTGAATTACAATTACATGAATCTTGTTTTTTTTAGGGTCTAAAGCCGCAGTTAAAGACAAGAAACATGAAGAGACTCCCAGTGCTGACAGCCAAGCCCTGAGTAACTCTGAGTGGAGGATTGTGCTGCTGGGAAAGCCTGAAGCAGGGAAGAGTGCTTCAGGAAACACCATCCTGGGGAGAGAGGAGTTTGAATGTAGAACAGCCTCCACAAATAAGGAGTGCGTGAAGAGGGAAGCTGTTATTGATGGGAGATGGGTTTCTGTCATCGACACATCAGGCATGCTTGATAGAACCCGCTCCGATGATGAAATTCTACGCGAGATGATGAAGTTTATCCATCTGTCTTCTCCAGGACCTCACGCTTTTCTCCTGGTGCTCCATCCAGGAGGAGTGACTGAAGAAGACAGAGAAGCAGTGGAGATGATCCTGGAGGCTTTTGGCGATGAATTTGCGAGCAATACGATTATCCTTTTCACTCTCGGGGACCACCTGAAAGACAAGAAGATTGAGGAGATTCTGAAATGCGACCAGGAGCTCCAGCAGCTTGTTCAGAAGTGTGGGAACAGGTGTCACGTCTTTGACAACAAGAACATTCAAGACCGCACCCAGGTGAGACAGCTCTTCAAGAAAATAGAGACAATGGTGGAGGCCAATGGAGGAAGCTACTACACCAATGTGATATACCAGGGTGCTGGAGAAGAACTTGGATTGACAGAAGAGAAAATAATCGTCAAGTATGCAATGGAATTGAGCAAGAAGGAAGAGGAACTGAAAGTATCTGAAGGAGTCCAAGAAGTTGAAATCACTGGAGATAAGAAGTCTGGAGGAGAAGTATAAGATAGATCTGGTGCTCCTCAGGTCCACGTATCAAGGAAAATCTGACAGGGTGAAAGAAGAACCGTACTATGCTGCCCTGTCTGATTTCAAACCTAAGCAAAAATGTGTCGTACAGTAAACGGCACTAAAGACTGTACGATAACACTTTACATTGTGTCTCTAATTACTGTGTGTTTACATTGTAGTTACTTAGTTTAATTAATTAGTAATTTAGCAGACGCTTTTATCCAGAGACTAGGGGGAGAACTATGAATCATCAGCAACTGCTGCAGCACTTCCAATAGGACCTTGTTTGTTTCACGTCTCATCCGAAGGACGGAGCACAATGAGGTTAAGTGACTTGCTCAGGGTCACACACAGTGAGTCAGTGGCTGAGCTGGGAACCTCCTGGTAACAAGCCCCTTTCTTTAACCACTGTACCACCAAGCCTCCTTAGTCACGTCAAAGGCGTTTTATCAAAGTACACACATTGCCCTGCCTCAGCATGACTGAGTATTGTCATTAGCAGAGAATTGAGAGAGACTGTTATGACAAGTCCTTGTAATCGTTCAGTGTCTGTGTAACGGGTTATAAGAGCCCACTGGAACCTTACACTTGTTTGCTACGTGAGGTCAGACGAGTACCAGTTTATTGCATCAAAGCAACTGAGAGGCTTATAATAGACAAAGAGCAGTTTTGTTGTTCCCTTATAAGAGTTTACCAGGGTATTTTTGTACTATATTTTTCAGTTTTACCATGCTTTTCCCACGGTTATATTATGAATTTACCATGTTTTACCCTGGTTTATCATGCTTACTGCTTTAGAGTAGTGGGGTTTGATTTTGTTAACTTTGAGTTCCCTTTTCCTGCAGAGTTGTCGGTCCTTGTCTTTGACAGCGAGACACAGCTGAATCTGAAACTATGATAATGCGTTCTGCTGAGTACGTTAAATCATTGAACAAAAATGTGTGCAATGTAAAGGAAAGGGAGGACGAGAAAGCAATGTTTTTACAATGTATTGGGTTTCATGTACTGTAGGTGGTAAATGGTGTTGACGTAAAATGTTAACATTGATGTTAATTAACAAGCATATTTCAGATTTAAATGACTTCTGTTAAAAATTATATTGATTTATTATTATTATTATTATTATTATTATTATTATTATTATTATTATTATTATTACAGGGACTTATGGCACGCGTATTTTGCTCCTTGTTAATTTGAACTCAAGACCTTGAGATTATATATTTTTTTAATCAAAAGTGTTCCCATTTGAATGTAAGCTGTGCCTTGCTGTTTAACTATTCTGCACAGCAGTGTTTTTAGTTAATGGATCTTCTGATAAAAACAATGTCCGTTCTTGATTTTGAAAAATAAAATGTTGTTGATGCATTGATTATTGTCGATAAATGCGTATGTGAGAAATAAGGTTGCCAGTTGCACCTGTAACACATTAACTCATTAACTCATGTTAAGGGGCTTTCCTTTTTTCCATTCAATATCACGGTTCAACCCATGCCCCCATTTACCATGTTTTACCAGACCTCTCAGTGCTTTATAGTGCTTCCCAATGCTTTACCAGACCTCTCTGTGCTTTACAATGCTTCCCTATGCTTTACCAGACCTCTCTGTGGTGGTTTACAATGCGTCCCTGTGCTTCCCTATTTTTACCAGACTCTCTCTGTGACCTCTGTTTACAATGCTTCCCTGTGCTTTACCAGACCTCTCTGTGCTTTTACACCAGACCTCTCGTCCCTGTGCTTTACCAGACCTCTCTGTGCATTACAATGCTTTACCAGACCCCTGTGTTTTTACCAGACCTCTCTGTGCTTTACAATGCTTCCCTATGCTTTACCAGACCTATCTGTGCTTTACAATGCTTCCCTATGCTTTATCACACCTCTCTGTGCTTTACAATGCTTCCCTATGCTTTATCACACCTCTCTGTGCTTTACAATGCTTCCCTGTGCTTCACCCGATCTCTGTCTGCTTTACAATGCTTCCCTGTGCTTCACCATACCTCTCTGTGGTTATTTTTTTGTAAGTTTATCTCTCTGATCAGGGCAAAGGAATCTCAGTGTAAGTCTTCCAGTAATCATTCCACTCTGATTATATCAAGGTTCAGCTTTTTTATTTTTTTATTTTAGTTTTATTTCCTTCTCTGAAATGACAGCAGCTGCTTCCCCTGGTCAGCTCTCAGAAGAGCAGATCATCTGTTCAATATGTCTGGATATTTTCACCAGCCCGGTCTCCACTCCCTGCGGACACAACTTCTGCACATAGTGTATTGGATAGTATCCATTGCCCGCTCTGTAAGAGGAAGTATGACAGGAGGCCTGATCTCAGCATTAACAGAGTCTTGGCTGAAATCTCAGAGAACTTCAGACAGGTGAAAGGGAGCAGTTCAGAAGAAATACCTGGGGGTCCGTTTTAGGGGCCCAGGGTGCTGGCCATGCTGTCAAAGGTAGGCCCCTTTTTATCATAGTGTGGCAAAGTGCTCTGCCCTTATGTGCATTTCTGTGTTATATGTTACATGTGCTGTGTTAATGTTGGTGTATAGGCATTGGTACACGGGATATAAACAGGTCTGTGTTTCACGTGTGATTTAAAATGTATAGTTGTATTTAAGCACGAGAATTGCACATCACTTCACGTGCATATAAAGTAATTAATATGCGAGCACGAGGTTGCACATAATTAATTCACGTGCTGGGATTCAAGTGAATAATTAATTATTACTGCACAACAGTATATATAGATGCACATTTCATTCACTCGGGGTTGTGTGTTCGGTGAGTGGAGAACGGGTGTGGAGAGGAGAAAGTAAAGTAAAATAAAGTAAATTAAATTGATAGTTGTTTAAACTCACCGTGTTTGTTTGTCTTAGTCCACTGTTTGTTAAGTGTTAGTCCATTTTGTTTGTCTGTTTTATTTGGCCTCAAGTGCCTTGTCCTGTGTTTTGTTCAACCGTTTATTTATTTGTTTATTAAACACTGAGCGCTGACGTGACTCAGTTTCACTCATCACCATTGTCTCTCTGTGTATTCTTTTCCTGGATCTGACGGCACCACTCAGCCAGCCGTGTGACACATAGCTATAGATCTGTGGTTATCAAACTTTTAACTACTAAATGTGATTTGAAATCGTAAGTCTTTTTCATTTCAAAGCAGAAGCGACTCTTCTTTATTAATATAAATACTGTCACGCATAACTAAAGTGGGTGCAGCATAAAATACTTTATTTCCCATGATAGCTATAATAAAGAGCAGTCACTTATTAACATGTTCTCGTTTGGATGTGAAATAAATCAATTTTACTATTATTGCGTTTCTCATTTGTGATTGAGATACACAAATGGCTTAACAGGTATCAATTGAATTCTAAAGGAGAGCAGAAAAGAATTAAAACACTGAGAATCAGAATCCTTGTGCATACAAAACCACACAGAATGAATCTAGAGATTCCAGATTTAATTTGAGATGCACAAACCTTTTTCATGAACAGTGCCAAGAGATCAAACACTTTAGAAGTGGTTCAAAGGGCCTGTTTGAGGAATTCCAGGCTAACTGCAGCTGTTATCTGTAACACATTAACTAATCTCTGAGTAAAAGGGGATTCCCTTTATGCTGCTCAATACAAAGGTTCAACTTAGTTTTTTTTTTTATTTTAGTTGTATTTCCTTCTCTGAAATGGCAGCAGCTGCTTCCCCTGGTCAGCTCTCAGAAGAGCAGATCATCTGTTCTATATGTCTGGATATTTTCACCAGCCCGGTCTCCACTCCCTGTGGACACAACTTCTGCACAGTGTGTATCGGATGCTGTTGGGATCAGAGTGATAGTATCCAATGCCCGCTCTGTAAGAGGAAGTATGACAGGAGACCTGATCTCAGCATTAACAGAGTCTTGGCTGAAATCTCAGAGAACTTCAAACAGGCCAAGGGGAGCAGTTCAGGAGAAAGCTATCCTGGACCTGGAGATGTGCCGTGTGATTTCTGCACTGGGAGAAAGTTCAAAGCTGTGAAATCCTGTTTGACGTGCCTGGTCTCTTACTGTGAAACACACGTCAAGCCACACTATGAGATTGTCACATTGAAGAGACACAGACTGGTCAGTGCCACTAGGAATCTGGAGCAGAAACTCTGCAAGGAGCACCAACGGGTTTTGGAGGTCTACTGCCGGACTGATGGGACTTCTATGTGCTGGCTGTGCACTGAAGAGAAACACAGGGGCCATGATACAGTCTCAGCTGAGAAGGAGAGAGTTGACAAGCAGGTATGGGTGGGAACCATTTCTTATGATTTGAGTCACATCCCCCATTGGAACATATTAGCAATAACTACACTTACACTGTCACTGAGAGTGTAGATCTCAAAAGAATTTGAAACGCTTTAAATATTAAGAGATTAGTATGTCAATGTCAGATTTTTATGTGTTTTTTATTTATTACTTTTTATTTGGAAACATACAAGAGAGAAACATCAGTGTTTGAACTACAGGGGTGGGCCACAGTGTGGTTTTATTTTCTTGGCAACTTTATCTCCTGGTTTGTTTAAATGAACTAAAGGTAGTTTCCATTGAACAGCCTCATTTGACTCTAATGTGAGCAGGCTTGCTGCTGATGCTATCTACAATCTAAAGTTATTTTATTGCACCCCATTTTTCTCCCCAATTTCAATGTACGGCTGAGTTACCTCACCATAGCAACTCCCACTAGATCAGGGGAATTGAAGGTCTGGGCGTGTGCTCTGATCCCAGCACACAGCCAATCCGGTCTTTACATTGGAGCTACCAGCCCCTGGAGGACAAAGGCCTGCCCTGAAGCTTACCAGTCTCCTGGCCAGTAGGGGCTGCTGTAGCACAGTATAGTGGCTCGGTTCCTGATGATTTTACTTCCCTGTGCAGATCTTCAACCAAGATGGACAACTTGACACTGCCATGATGCAAACCTGCATTCCCCTGACCGCATGACTCAACCGTCCCTGTTGAAGTGATAGTTAAAGCTTTATTATTACTTAATTTCTACAGAGTTTTGTAATTTTCCTCTCAATATGGGAATTTAACTGGCACACATATATACATATTACTCTGGAAAAATATCCTAGTTCTAGTCAGATATGTTTAAGAGCAGGATGCAACAGACAATTTCTTAATGTCCCATCAGAAATGTTACTGTGTCGCTGTATTTCTATCTACACAGAAGCAGCTGGGAGAGACACAGAAAGAAATACAACAGAGAATCCAGGAGGGACTGAAAGAAGTGGAGGAGCTGAAACAGACTGTGGAGAGTGTCAATGTATGGGGTTACATTGACAACTGTTACTCTCCTAAAAAACATGCAGTATTAAAACAATGTATTCATTTTTATAATCAGACACCTGCATAAGACACACACGTAAACCTTACAAGATTACTCTTTTAAATCTAAAAATCATAGAGTTCATGAATATGCATGGTTCTGTTGCCCACATGTCACTCGTGTTATTTGGTTTCCAGTGCGGGGAAGCAATCAAAAAGGCAAACAGAATGCTGTGGTTTATTAAAAATTAAGTGGAGGTAAACTTAAGACAGAGGGTAGGAGACACTTCTTCACACAGAGAGTGGTGAGGGGGTGGAATGGGTTACCCAGTAATGTTGTTGAGGCAGAATCACTGGGATCCTTGAAGATCCAAGTTCACAAAGTTCTGAGATCAATTAGCTACTAGGAACCGGGTTGAATGACCTCCTCTCATGTGTAAACTTTCTTCTGTTCTAATTGTGCCTTGGTTGTTTTTACTACGTCTTTAAAACACATTTTTAAGATGTTTAGGCTTACCAAGACTGATACCAGTGCCCCTCATAAACTGGATGTTTCCTGTCACTCAGAGATCAGAACAGAGGGACATGGAGGTGAACCAGAAGCTCCGAGCTGAGCTCATCCAATTCATTGAGACTTTCTTGGCTGAGGTGACCAAAGAGATTGCTACCAAGAGCAGAGCAGCCATGAAGCAGGCTGGAGGACTTGTGAAGAAACTGGAGCAGGAGATTGCTGAGCTAAGGAGGAGAAACGCTGAGCTGAAACAGCTTTTGGAGACAGAGGATCACATCCAGTTTCTACAGGTTAGATCATGTTTGAGTTTAAATTCTCCTAGAAAATATTGACAATAAAATGTTGTTCAAAATATTTCTCACATATTCTTTTCGAAGCTGTGTTCCCCTTTCCCTATCTTCATGTCATGTAAAACCAAATCCATCTGTTATATTTCAAAATGTATGCAGTACTTGCTCTCGTAGTTTCTGATGTCTAAGAACCCCTCAGTGGAATTATGTTCTTGTAATTCACTGCAGCCCATCTGTTATTCTCCATAATGCACTGACACTAAGGCCTACTATTCTCTGTATAAAAGTTTTCCTTCGTAAAAGCACAGTGAAAGAATGGTAAAGCACAGGGAAGCATTGTAAAGCACAGAGAGGTCTGGTAAAGCATAGAGAAGCATTGTAAAAAGCACAGAGAGGTACAGAAAAGCATAGGGAAGCATTGTAAAGCACAGAGGTACAGTAAAGCATATTAGCATTTAAAGCACAGAGAGGTATGGTAAAGCATATTATTTATTATCTTTTCTAGAGAGGTCTACCAAAAGCATAGGAAGCATTTAAAGCACAGAGAGGTCTGGTAAAAAATAAAGGGAAGCATTGTAAAAGCACAGAGAGGTATTAGAAAAGCATATTCTATGCACATAAAAAGCACAGAGCATACAAGTAAACATAGATAAAATAGCTTTAATTTCACAGAGAGGTATGGTAAAACAAGGGAAGCATTATTTCACAGAGAGGTCTGGTAAAACATAGGGAAGCATTTAAAAAGCACAGAGAGTACAGTAAAAGAGCACAGATGCATTGTAAAGACAAGAGGTATAATGTCCCATAGAGAAATTGTTACACAGAGAGGTCTGGTATTTCCATAGAGAAGCATTGTAAAGCACAGAGAGGAGTGGTAAAACATTGGGGAAGCATTGTAAAGCCAGAGGGACTAAAGCTTAGTGGGAAGCATTGTAACAGACAGAGAGGTCTGTCAATGCATAGGGAAGCATTGTAAAACAGAGAGGTACAGCTCCTAAAAAAGCATTATTAAAACAGAGAGGTAATGGTAAAGTATAGAGAAGCATTATAAGCACAGAGGTCTGGTAAAGCATAGAGAAGCATTAAAAAACACAGAGAGGTGTGGTAAAGCATTAAAGCATTAAAAAAGCACAGAGAGGTATGGTAAAGCATGGGAAGCATGCCCAATGTCACAGAGAGGTTTGGTAAAGCATAGGGAAGCATTGTAAATCAAAAGGCAAACAGAAAGCATGGTAAATTAAAATTAAAGCACAGGAAAACTTAAAACAGAGGTCTGGGTAGGAGACACTTCTTCACAGAGAGGTCTGGTAAAAACAGGGAAGCATTGTAACCCACAGAGAGTTGTTAAAGCATAGGGAATCATGGTAAAGCACAGAGAGGTGTGTTAAAAGCATAGGGAATCATTGCTAAAAGCACAGAGAGGTCTGGTAAAGCATAGGGAAGCATTCTTCTGCACAGAGAGGTCTGGTAAAACATAGGGAAGCATTAAAACACAGAGAGGTCTTTAAAGCATAGACTGATTGTAAAGCACAGAGAGGTCTGGTAAAGCATAGGGAAAGCATTGTAAAGCACAGAGAGGTGTGGTAAAGCATAGGGAAGCATTGTAAAAGCACAGAGAGGGCTGGTAAAAGACCATAGGGAAGCATTGTAAAAGCACAGAGAGATAAGCAGGTAAAAGCATAGGGAAGCATGTAAAGCACAGAGAGGTCTGGTAAAGCATAGGGAAGCATTGTAAAAGCACAGAGAGGTCTGGTAAAACATAGGAAGCATTGTAAAGCACAGAGAGGTTTGCAGTAAATTTTCATAGTAAAAGCAAGACATTAAAAAGCACAGAGAAATGGTAAAGCATAGAGAAGCATTGTAAAAAGCACAGAGAGGTCTGGTAAAATCATAGAGAAGCATTGTAAAGCACAGAGAGGTGTGGTAAAGCATAGGGAAGCATTGTAAAGCACAGAGAGGTATGGTAAAGCATAGGGAAGCATTGTAAAGCACAGAGGTCTGGTAAAGCATAGGCAAGCATTGTAAAGCACAGAGAGGTACAGTAAAGCATAGAGAAGCATTGTAAAGCACAGAGAGGTCTGGTAAAGCATAGGGAAGCATTGTAAAGCACAGAGAGGTCTGGTAAAGCATAGGGAAGCATTGTAAAGCACAGAGAGGTCTGGTAAAGCATAGGGAAGCATTGTAAAGCACAGAGAGGTGTGGTAAAGCATAGGGAAGCATTGTAAAAGCACAGAGAGGTCTGGTAAAGCATAGGGAAGCATTGTAAAAGCACAGAGAGGTGTGGTAAAAGCATAGGAAGCATTGTAAAACACAGAGAGGTCTGGTAAAGCATAGGGAAGCATTGTAAAGCACAGAGAGGTGTGGTAAAGCATAGGGAAGCATTGTAAAGCAGAGATGTCTGGAAAAGCATATTAAAAAAACAAGCCATGGTTAACACAGCAATGTGTAATGAAGCACTGTGAAAGCATGGTCAAACATAGGTAAGCATTGTAAAGAATAGAGAGGTATGGTAAAGTATATTAATAAGCATGGCAACGCATGGTAAATGCATAGTGCAAAACACAGTGCAAAAAATACTGTGGTAAACTTTTGTAAGAAGAACATAAGAAAGTTTACAAACGAAAGGAGGCCATTCAGCCCATCTTGCTCGTTTGGTTGTTAGTAGCTTATTGATCCCAGAATCTCATCAAGCAGCTTCTTGAAGGATCCCAGGGTGTCAGCTTCAACAACATTACAAACTGTATGGTGCAGTTTGAACATGGTGTCTATTCCCCCCACACAACAACTCACTGTCCAACCATAGAAAACATGAGTGATATTTACTCATCTTTTACTGATGATTCCTTTTCCCTCTTCCTTGTTACAGGAAGTCCAGATTCTCCCTGAACCTCCAGATCTTAAAGACCTCTCCAGCTTGACTGTGAATACAGAGACTCCTGCCAGCATTGCCAACCAGGCTGTGTCTGAACTTAAACACCTCATTGAGGACATTTGCAAGAAGGAACTGGTGAACATAACCAGAACAGGTTGGCATGAAACACATTTCTGTTATTCCTGGCGTTGTATCTTAGAGAGACAATATGGTCTGAATGTATCTTGGAGAGACACTTTGTTAAGGTCTGAATGTGTATATTTAATTACTGCCCCTTCATAACAGTTCATTTACAAAATTAATCACTCGGTTGTAAAACTGCATTTACAGTAGAATTTTCTGCATAAATGGTTCAGATCAATGTTTTAGCTGAGCTTCATCTCAGTGCCGCTGTGGCTGGACAATGTGTGTATTTCTAGTGAACTCCTTTGACATGCTAATATTGTTTTTATTCAGTGAGTGAAGCAGAAGTGTTCACCCTGGTAGCTGGGAAGAGGAGAGGGCGTTTAGATGGTAAGATAACAAATTAAAGATTACTTTTCGCTCACTGCCTCCATTACTAAGCAAACAGTCAGTACCACTCTGCACATCTCTTTAATAGTCTATAGTAAATAAACCAGATTTTAAAAAAAAAAAAAAGCATATCATTATCAACCTGCTGCAAAGTTAATAGAAAGTGAAAACTCATGACCAATGTTGAAAATAAATAATGTCATCTTAATTATTTATGATAACGTCATCTTAATTATTTATGATAAGCTCCTGTGTCCGTGTTTTTTTTAATTAATTATTATTATTATTATTATTAATTCAGAAGACGCTTTTATCCAAAGCGATTTACAGAGACCAGGGGGTGAACTATGCATCACAACTGCTGATGCAGAGTCACTTCCAATAGGACCTTGTTTGTTTTTATTTATTTATTTAGCAGACTGCTTTTATCCAAGGCAACTTACATAGCCTAGGGTGTATGAACTATGCATCAGCTGCAGAGTCACTTACAACTACGTCTCATCTGAAGGACGGAGCACAAGGAAGTTATTTAAATAACAAAACAAACACAACATTTAAACAGGCAAAACAAAACATCCAAAATAACACACTCAAGCTGAGCTCTCTCACTGCAGGACAGAGAGCACAGTCTGCTGCTCTCAGCCCTTCCCCTGAACTAAACGAGCCCCACAACAAAGTCTATGGATTCCTGTTTGATACCATGTGGCCAGGTCTGATTAACCATGAGTTAACCAATTAGGACCTGGCCACATTCTGCACATGGGCTTGGCAAGGATGGGATTTTAACCTCATCCCTGCCAAACTTCCATTCACAATAAACAACATTTTATTTCAACAAAAAACCCAGAGAATATTTACATTTACAAGGGCAGGGCCCTGAGACACATAGGTATTTTGTTTTTTTGTTACCGTTGTCTTGGTAGCATTTTTGTTGTGCAGTTTACTTGTAGGTTGCATTCGACTTGACGATAAGGACGAAATAATTTAATTGTTTTCAGTTAATCTGAATGTCGTTTAATCTCTCCTGTCACCACCATGTGCAGCTATTCAGCAGGAATGTCAGCAGCAGTCAGAGACTCAGCCATGCTTCTCTCCTCCTTTGCCACCTCCAGCACCCTTGCATAGGGGCAAAACCTCTTTCAAAGTCTGTGCCCTCTATGACTATGATGCTGAGGACGAAGATGAACTCACAATTAAAGAAGGAGAAATGATCACGGTTCATGATGACAGGTACCGCCCCTTTGACATCCTTCTGCAGTATTTGTGAGTGATCTCATATTCTCATTGGCTTCCATTTTATATTATAAATCACATATCAAAAACGAACCAATCGCAGTGAAGTATTTGCCAAAATTCCAGTACCTCTTTATCCTGTGTAGAGATGTCATCCCATGCACAGAACACACCTGATTCCAATGTTGAAAAATCAAAACCAAACAACAAAACACACCCATACCTGGCACCTTTTGTAAAATGAAGAATCAGACCGTATTAGCTTGACTCTTTCTTTAAATGTTGTTGAACTTGACACTAGTTTCTCAGAAGAAAGTATTACAGACCATTTGACGTCCTGACTACTGTAGAGTAGTGGTGGTCGGTCAAGGCTTGTCAGCGGCAGAAATATCAAACGAACGTACGAAACTTCAGTTGAAAGCACCTTGGCACACTTTTAATAATAACAGACAAATCACAACCTAGGAACACACAAAAGGTTTAAAGAAAAACCTACAAACCTCTCAAAATAGACAAACCCCAAAACCAACTCCCAAGCTAATGCCATGCGGGTGTGCAAAGGGCGGTGGCCATCTTGGTTCCAGCCTCCTTCACTAAGATGGGAATCAGCCACCAAACTGACCCACACACCCACACACCCACACACCCACACACCCACACACCAGCACACCAGCACACCCACACCCACACACCCACGGACCCGCTCACCCTGCACACCTGCGCACCCGCACACCCACCCACCTCTGCTCTGTCACTACATACCCGCACACCCTTGAATAAGTGCCACACTCAGATATCAGATTTCTAATAGTTGGCACCCTTGAATAAACGCTGTTCTCAATAATGCAACGTACATATTTTTCCCTACCCAAGCTCAAATAAAGGCAGCTTAATAAAGAAACACATAAAAAGCACAGTATGGCAAAACATTACAAATAGAAACAAAATGAATTGAATAAACTTGAATAAAAGTAATTTAAAATAATACAATTACACACTGGAGCATACCCATATTTTACTGTAAAGTTTATGGAACCGAAAAAAAAAACAGAAGACTGTAAGTACACAGGACTATGTACTGAAACTGGTGCATTTTAGTTGTAATGCAGGAGCTGTATGATTATTATTATTTAAGTTTCTTAAATGCATTTCTGTTCTGGTTGTATGCACTGTATTTTGGAATAATAGACGCTACAGAATCTGATCCAGACAGGAAGTTCGGAGAGTGGGGGGTGTGGCGTTTTTGGAGTGTCGTTGGGGAGCAGAAGCTAGTGTAGCTCTCGCTGTGGTGATGCTGTTTTAGGGGATAACCATGGGATCAACTCATCTTCCTCACCAAAGCCCTGTCTGGATCAGGAGACTGTGAGTGTTCAGTTGTCTTGCTGGTTGAGGAGAAAGAAACACACAGTATATTAAAGAGTTGAGCCCTGCGACTCTTAGAAACTGCTGTAAGAAAAGAAAGGGAAAATAAACCAACCTCCTCGGTGTTGAATTGACATTCTCTCTTGTTATTATTTGCCTCTCCACGCTACACTGGTATGTGATCCTCACTCAAACACTGATCTGATCTGCAAGCTCAACAGCTTTCAGTTTAAAGTTGTAGGAGTTCTTCGCCATCCTGATCAAGTTGTATCCACAGAAATAAGCTTCAATATACACCTGATACAAAAATATATCTTCTTTACTCCATCAGTGACCTGGGGTGGTGGTCAGTAGAGACTCACAGAGGAGTTGGACTGATTCCTGCTAACTACGTAACAACCAACCTAAACCCACAAACCCAACCAGGTGAGAAGTTGTCCCGATGCTTGTCCCATGGTTGAATTCTGCATTTACCATTGTTTACCAATATGCTTCACGATACCTCGCTGGGCTTTACCAGACCCCTCTCTGCTTTACAATGCTTCCCTGCGCTTTACCAGACCCCTCTCTGCTTTACAATGCTTCCCTGTGCTTTACCAGACCCCTCTCTGCTTTACAATGCTTCCCTGTGCTTTACCAGACCCCTCTCCGCTATACAATGCATCCCTGTGCTTTACCAAACCTCTCTGTGCTTTACAATGCATCCCTGTGCTTTACCAGACCCCTCTCTGCTTTACAATGCTTCCCTGTGCTTTACCAGACCCCTCTCTGCTTTACAATGCTTCCCTGTGCTTTACCAGACCCCTCTCTGCTATACAATGCATCCCTGTGCTTTACCAAACCTCTCTCTGCTTTACAATACTTCTTTATGCTTTACCAGACCCCTCTCCGCTATACAATGCATCCCTATGCTTTACCAGACCCCTCTCTGATGTTTACAATGCTTCCCTATGCTTTACCAGACCTCTCTGTGCTTTACAATGCTTCCCTGTGCTTTACCAGACCACTCTCTGCTTTACAATGATTCCCTATGCTTTAAATCTGCTTTTTACAAAATCAAGTGTTTATGTTTTATATATTGAAGTTAGTTAAAAAAAAAAAAAAAAAAAAGATTTGTAAATTGTAACCCCTTTTTACAGGTAAGAAAGAAATTATGGGCAGGGGTACCTCGAAAGGCGAGGACAAAGAACTTAGTATAAAATATGTATGATGGAGTAATGTTGTCTAGCCTAAACTTTAATAATCTGAATGAATTACATTAATCTTGTTGTTTTGCAGTGTTTGGAGCCGCAGGTAAAGACAAGAAATGTGAAGAGACTCCCAGTGCTGACAGCCAAGCCCTGAGGAGTGACTCTGAGTGGAGGATTGTGCTGCTGGGGAAGACTGGAGCAGGGAAGAGTGCTTCAGGAAACACCATCCTGGGGAGAGAGGAGTTTGAATGTAGACCTTCCTCCACAAATAAGGAGTGCCTGAAGAGGGAGGCTGTTATTGATGGGAGATGGGTTTCTGTCATCGACACGTCAGGCATGCTTGATAGAACCCGTTCCGATGATGAAATTCTACGCGAGATGGTGAAGTTTATCCATCTGTCTTCTCCAGGACCTCATGCTTTTCTCCTGGTGCTCCATCCTGGAGGAGTGACTGAAGAAGACAGAGTAACAGTGGAGGTGATCCAGGAAGTTTTTGGTGATAAATTTGTGAGCAACACGATCATCCTTTTCACTCTCGGGGACCATCTGAAAGACAAGAAGATTGAGGAGATTCTGAAAGGCGACCAGGAGCTCCAGCAGCTTGTTCAGAAATGTGGGAACAGGTGTCACGTCTTTGACAACAAGAACATTCAAGATCGCACCCAGGTGAGACAGCTCTTCAAGAAAATAGAGACAATGGTGGAGGCCAATGGAGGAAGCTACTACACCAATGTGATATACCAGGGCGCTGGAGAAGAACTTGGATTAACAGAAGAGAAAATAATGGTGAAGTACACAATGGAGTTGAGCAAGAAGGAAGAGGAGCTGAAAGTCAAGTATCTGAAGGAGTCCAAGAAGCTGAAATCGCTGGAGATGAGGAGAAGGTTGGAGGAGAAGTATGAGAAAGAACTGAATCTTTTCAGGTTCATGTATCAAGAAAAATCTGACAGGGTGAAAGAAGAAGTACTCTATGCTGTCCTTTCAGAAATTAAACCTAAACACAGATGCGTAATACAGTGAACAGCACTAAAGAGTGGATTAAAATTGGTGTCATTTGGACACTCTCTTTGTGATATAAGATGTCATCTCATGCAGTTTGGGTGAGACGACCTTGACGCTATGCAATAAGAGAAACCCAACACACAATGTATAAATTTACAATAAATCACACAAATGAAGGCTGTACACAGGATTATCATTAAAACATTTATCCCCCCTCTCTGGGTCATGAAATGATTCAGTCCAGAATCAACTACCATGGTCCCTGAATGAAGCACGCAGGCCTACAGGTGCTGTGTCATGCCGAGACAATTTATTAAACAAAAGTGCAGCCGGAGAAACTTGCATCAGAAGCATTAAAGGACTAATGCTCAGACTGTGGCGATTTCATTTCTTGCTTTTGTATTTCAGCAATGTGAGTAATATTTCCTTAAAGGTACCAGTGTAGGGTTTGTGGTTAGTAATTATAATTATAGTTATATCAAATATACTAAGTCTTGTAATAATTACTAGCGAATAATAGAGACAATAACAGCAGTGAATTTAGAATAATCAAATTACACGGTTTATTAAGTAACAATATCCATTAGTTATTGATAACACAGAAACAACACAGTTATGCAGCATATACTCCTAGGTGAAATATACTAGTCAGCTGGTTTTAAATGATTACAGAATAGGTGCAATAGGTCCCATTGAAAATGCTCTGCCTAAAAGGAACAGGAACTTCACTTAAAAGAACACCTTTTTGGCACTGCTAGCAATTCATCGCTACCGATTCAAAACTGATACAGCACTGTTTTGTACCTGATAACTCATCATCACCATCAAATTCAAACTTTTCAAAACTGACTTGTCACCGCGAGAGTAATCTAGAGCTGCTGCTGCTGCATTTAACGTGTGTGGGGCTGCGCTGTGTTAATAACCACTGTGTTAACATTCATTCTCGTTTTCATAATTACTGTTAGAGCCTCTGCTGCATTTTTATCATATGTAGGGGTGTTTTGTTAATGTAGTTTGTCAGTCAATTTATTAACATACGCTTGCTTATTACTTATTCTGTTCATTTCATATGTTGATGCATGTGTGTCACAACATCATAAATAGATTTTGTATTTATTGATTCATATCATGATTGGCATATTGTGTCCAGTGGTCAACTCTGTCTTAGAGAACACTAACACTCTTGTGATTTACATGATCACATTCTTACCACCTGATATTTCACGAATGGCTGATTGTTTTCAACAGCAGTATTTCCTGTGTTAGCAGGGTACGTGTTCTTGAGCTCAACTGAAGTACACCCAGTTTAGACCTTTTCTCCTCACGAGACAAACACACAACCTGATTCTTAATCCTGACCCTTCTTTACAGCAGGTATGGGCGTGTTTGATTTGTTTAGATTTTTCAACATTGGAATCAGGTGTGGTGTTCTATGCATGGGATGACATCTTTACACAGGATAAGAGGCGCTGGAATTTTGGCAAATACTTCACTGTGATTGGTTCATTTCTGATACACGATTTAGAATGGATCTAACTCAAAAGCATATCCAGTTGTGGGGAAATTTGATATTAACATTATTTAGTATAAGTTTTTGCGGCTTTTAGATACTTGGGATATAGGGGGTGTCTGCCTCTCTTTACCTTTGTCTATCTGTATGTAGTGAGAGGCTATATAAGAAGTCAGTTAGGAATAGGTTAGTGAACAGCAGTAGAAGATCCATCAGTTCCACTGTCCTTCGTGTGCTTCCACTCTTCCAGAAGGGGAAGGTAATTGATCCCTATCTTTCTTCTGTACTGCACTGCAAATGCTTTTATAGCCTGTGTAACTGCATGAAGTAAACTGCTTGTGTTTTCTTTCTGTATACTGGAGTTCTGTAACCCACTGTGTTGGGATTAAATAAAAGAGTTAAAATTTTACTGATTATTATTATTAATTTCTTAGCAGACACCCTTATTACAAGATATCACATTATTTTTACACACAATTACCCATTTATACAGTTGGGTTTTTACTGGAGCAATCTAGGTAAAGTACCTTGCTCAAGGGTACAGCAGCAGTGTCCCCCACCTGGGATTGAACCCACGACCCTCCAGTCAAGAGCCCAGAGCCCTAATCACTACTCCACACTGCTGCCCTAGTGATCAGCTGTAATGATTGTATTCCTGGGCTATATAAGAATTCTGATTGAATTAACAAAACACAAAACCTGACAGGGCGAGATTCCTTGGTGGGGTGGGGGGGGGGGGCTAGCTGAGTACTGGGCTGGGGTCATCTTACCGAGACCACTGTATATACAGTAGACCCTGTCATATCCGGTTGAATTGGCTTCAGGGGTTCATTGGACATGTAAAAATATCATATCGCAGAGGGAGTCACTATACTACATTGTAGTTGCTTTATTAATGTCAGGGTATTATAAATTGATAATGTCTGGTACATCAGTGTGTCTGAAACACTAAAGTACGGTACTGCATGTATATGGTACAAAGAAAATCTGTGAATTATTGCAAAACAAAGCACTGTATTTGTCAATTTAGCAACAGCATTCCAGAAACAGATCTTACCGTGCTTTCTCAGGCCATGCCAAAGTAATCCAACAGGTTTTTTACTGGAATATGAACATGTGTGTGGAGGAGGGTGTCATGTACCACAGACAAGAGGAAGGGGGCGCAGTCCAAAAAGTTTGATAACCACTGATCTATGGCTATGATAACAAGGGGCCAACCTTTGACAGCATGGCCAGCACCCTGGGCCCCTAAAACGGACCCCAGGTATTTCTTCTGAACTGCTCCCTTTCGCCTGTCTGAAGTTCTCTGAGATTTCAGCCAAGACTCTGTTAATGCTGAGATCAGGCCCCCAGTCATACTTCCTCTTACAGAGTGAGCATTGGATACTATCACTCTGATCACAACAGCGTCCGATACACTCTGTGCAGAAGTTGTGTCCACAGGGAGTGGAGACCGGGCTGGTGAAAATATCCAGACATATCGAACAGATGATCTGCTCTTCTGAGAGCTGACCAGGGGAAGCAGCTGCTGCCATTTCAGAGAAGGAAGTAAAACTAAAATAAAAAAAACAAAGTTGAACCATGATATAATCAGAGTGGAATGATTACTGGAACACTTACACTGAGATTCTTTTGCCCTGATCAGAGAGATAAACTTACAAAAAAATAACCACAGAGAGGTATGGTTAAGCACAGGGAAGCATTGTAAAGCAGAGAGAGGTCTGGTGAAGCACAGGGAAGCATTGTAAAGCACAGAGAGGTCTGGTAAAGCATATGGAAGCATTGTAAAGCAGAGAGAGGTCTGGTAAAGCATTGGGAAGCATTGTAAAGCACAGAGAGGTCTGGTAAAGCATTGGGAAGCATTGTAAAGCACAGAAAGATGTGGTAAAGCATAGGGAAGCATTGTAAAGCACAGAGAGGTCTGGTAAAGCACAGGGAAGCATTGTAAAGCACAGAAAGGTCTGGTAAAACATAGGGAAGCATTGTAAAGCACAGAGAGGTCTGGTAAAGCATTGGGAAGCATTGTAAAGCACAGAAAGTTGTGGTAAAGCATAGGGAAGCATTGTAAAGCACAGAGAGGTCTGGTAAAGCACAGGGAAGCATTGTAAAGCACAGAGAGGTCTGGTAAAGCATAGGGAAGCATTGTAAAGCACAGAGAGGTCTGGTAAAGCATAGGGAAGCATTGTAAAGCACAGAGAGGTCTGGTAAAGCATTGGGAAGCATTGTAAAGCACAGAGAGGTATGATAAAATAGTGTAAATGGGGTACGAGGTTGAAACTTGATATTGAATGGAATAAAGGAAAACCACTTAGCATGAGTTGATGTGTTACAGATAAATCAGTGGAGCAATCGGGGACCTTATTTCTCACATACGCATTTATCAACAATAATCAATGCATCAACAACATTTTATTTTTCAAAATCAAGAACAGACATTAGTTTTTATCAGAAGATCCAATAACTAAAAACACTGCTGTGCAGAATAGTTAAACAGCAAGGCACAGCTTACATTCAAATGGGAACACTTTTGATTAAAAAAATATATAATCTCAAAGTCTTCAGTTCAAATTAACAACCAGCAAAATACGCGTGCAATAAGTCCCTGTAATAATAATAATAATAATAATAATAATAATAATAATAATAATAATAATAATAATAATAAATCAATATAATTTTTAACAGAAGTCATTTAAATCTGAAATATGCTTGTTAATTAACATCAATGTTAACATTTTACGTCAACACCATTTACCACCTAGAGTACATGAAACCCAATACATTGTAAAATCATTGCTTTCTCGTCCTCCCTTTCCTTTACATTGCACACATTTTTGTTCAATGATTTAACATGCTCAGCAGAACGCATTATCGTAGTTTCAGATTCAGCTGTGTCTCGCTGTCAAAGACAAGGACCGACAACTCTGCAGGAAAAGGGACCTCAAAGCTGACAAAATCAAACCCCACTACTATAAAGCAGTAAGCAAGATAAACCAGGGTAAAACATGGTAAATACATAGTATAACTGTGGGAAAAGCATGGTAAAACTGAAAAATTACAGTGCAAAAATACCCTGGTAAACTCTTATAAGGGAACAACAAAACTGCTCTTTGTCTGTTATAAGTGTCTCAGTTGCTTTGATGCAATAAACTGGAACTCGTCTGACCTCACGTAACAAACAAGTGTAAGGTTCCAGTGGGCTCTTATAACCCGTTACACAGACACTAAACGATTACAAGGACTTGTCATAACAGTCTCTCTCAATTCTCTGCTAATGACAAGTCTCAGTCATGCTGAGGCAGGGCAATGTGTGTACTTTGATAAAACGCCTTTGACGTGGCTAAGGAGGCTTGGTGGTACAGTGGTTAAAGAAAGGGGCTTGTTAACAGAAGGTTCCCAATTCAATCCCAACTTAGCCACTGACTCACTGTGCGTGACCCTGAACAAGTCACTTCACCTCCTTGTTCTCCGTCCTTCGGATGAGACGTAAAACAAACAAGGTCATATTGGCAGTTGCTGATGATTCATAGTTCTCCCCCTAGTCTCTGGATAAAAGCGTCTGCTAAATTACTAATTAATTAAACTAAGTAACTACAATGTAAACACACAGTAATTAGAGACATAATGTAAAGTGTTATCGTACAGTCTTTAGTGCCATTTACTGTACGACACATTTTTGCTTAGGTTTGAAATCAGACAGGGCAGCATAGTACGGTTCTTCTTTCACCCTGTCAGATTTTCCTTGATATGTGGACCTGAGGAGCGCCAGATCTATCTTATACTTCTCCTCCAGACTTCTCCTCATCTCCAGCGATTTCAACTTCTTGGACTCCTTCAGATACTTGACTTTCAGTTCCTTTTCCTTCTTGCTCAACTCCATTGTGTAATTAACCAATATTTTTTTTTCTGTTAATCCAAGCTCTTTTCCAGCGCCCTGGTATATCACATTGGTGTAGTAGCTTCGTCCCTTGGCCTTCACCATTGTCTCTATTTTCTTGAAAAGCTGTCTCACCTGGGTGCGATCTTGAATGTTCTTGTTGTCAAAGACGTGACACCTGTTCCCACATTTCTGAACAAGCTGCTGGAGCTCCTGGTCGCCTTTCAGAATCTCCTCAATCTTCTTGTCTTTCAGGTGGTCCCCGAGAGTGAAAAGGATGATCGTGTTGCTCACAAATTTATCACCAAAAACTTCCTGGATCACCTCCACTGTTACTCTGTCTTCTTCAGTCACTCCTCCAGGATGGAGCACCAGGAGAAAAGCGTGAGGTCCTGGAGAAGACAGACGGATAAACTTCACCATCTCGCGTAGAATTTCATCATCGGAACGGGTTCTATCAAGCATGCCTGACGTGTCGATGACAGAAACCCATCTCCCATCAATAACAGCCTCCCTCTTCATGCACTCCTTATTTGTGGAGGAAGGTCTACATTCAAACTCCTCTCTCCCCAGGATGGTGTTTCCTGAAGCACTCTTCCCTGCTCCAGTCTTCCCCAGCAGCACAATCCTCCACTCAGAGTCACTCCTCAGGGCTTGGCTGTCAGCACTGGGAGTCTCTTCACATTTCTTGTCTTTACCTGCAGCTCCAAACACTGCAAAACAACAAGATTAATGTAATTCATTCAGATTATTAAAGTTTAGGCTAGACAACATTACTCCATCATACATATTTTATACTAAGTTCTTTGTCCTCGCCTTTCGAGGTACCCCTGCGCATAATTTATTTCTTACATGTAAAAAGGGGTTACAATTTACAAATCTTTTTTTTTTTTTTTTTTAACTAACTTCAATATAGAAAACATAAACACTTGATTTTGTAAAAAGTAGATTTAAAGCACAGGGAAGCATTGTAAAGCGGAGAGGAGTCTGGTAAAGCACAGGGATGCATTGTAAAGCACAGAGAGGTTTGGTAAAGCACAGGGATGCATTGTATAGCGGAGAGGGGTCTGGTAAAGCACAGGGAAGCATTGTAAAGCAGAGAGGGGTCTGGTAAAGCACAGGGAAGCATTGTAAAGCAGAGAGGGGTCTGGTAAAGCGCAGGGAAGCATTGTAAAGCAGAGAGGGGTCTGGTAAAGCCCAGCGAGGTATCGTGAAGCATATTGGTAAACAATGGTAAATGCAGAATTCAACCATGGGACAAGCATCGGGACAACTTCTCACCTGGTTGGGTTTGTGGGTTTAGGTTGGTTGTTACGTAGTTAGCAGGAATCAGTCCAACTCCTCTGTGAGTCTCTACTGACCACCACCCCAGGTCACTGATGGAGTAAAGAAGATATATTTTTGTATGAGGTGTATATTGAAGCTTATTTCTGTGGATACAACTTGATCAGGATGGCGAAGAACTCCTACAACTTTAAACTGAAAGCAGTTGAGCTTGCAGATCAGATCAGTGTTTGAGTGAGGATCACATACCAGTGTAGCGTGGAGAGGCAAATAATAACAAGAGAGAATGTCAATTCAACACCGAGGAGGTTGGTTTATTTTCCCTTTCTTTTCTTACAGCAGTTTCTAAGAGTCGCAGGGCTCAACTCTTTAATATACTGTGTGTTTCTTTCTCCTCAACCAGCAAGACAACTAAACACTCACAGTCTCCTGATCCAGACAGGGCTTCGGTGAGGAAGATGAGTTGATCCCATGGTTATCCCCTAAAACAGCATCACCACAGCGAGAGCTACATTATCTTCTGCTCCCCATTGACACTCAGTGGGGAGTAGAAGGAAAACTTTTATACAGAGAATAGTAGGCCTTAGTGTCAGTGCATTATGGAGAATAACAGATGGGCTGCAGTGAATTACAAGAACATAATTCCACTGAGGGGTTTTTAGACATCAGAAACTATGAGAGCAAGTACTGCATACGTTTTGAAATATAACAGATGGATTTGATTTTACATGACATGAAGATAGGGAAAGGGGAACGCAGCTTCGAAAAGAATATGTGAGAAATATTTTGAACAACATTTTATTGTCAATGTTTTCTAGGAGAATTTAAACTCAAACATGATCTAACCTGTAGAAACTGGATGTGATCCTCTGTCTCTAAAAGCTGTTTCAGCTCAGCGTTTCTCCTCCTTAGCTCAGCAATCTCCTGCTCCAGTTTCTTCACAAGTCCTCCAGCCTGCTTCATGGCTGCTCTGCTCTTGGTATCAATCTCTTTGGTCACCTCAGCCCAGAAAGTCTCAATGAATTGGATAAGCTCAGCTCGGATCTTCTGGTTCACCTCCATGTCCCTCTGTTCTGATCTCTGAGTGACAGGAAACATCCAGTTTATGAGGGGCATTGTTATCAATCTTGGTAAGTCTAAACTTCTTAAAAATAAGTTTACAAAGTTTACAAGTGAGAGGAGGCCTGTGACACAGAGCGAATTAATCCTAATCAGCAATCTCCCTCCTGATCTGAGAGGACACTGTATAACCAGAGCAGAGTGCCCCGGAATGGATGGTTTGGCAGTTCATTCCAGGGTCAGTCGGAAACTGGCCATCCAGGAAGGGTGCGGGGCCACGATACCAGAAGTCAGCGCCTGAATGCGGTAGGCGATGTGTCAGTCACGGATTGGAGAAGACGTGATTGGCCGCGCCACCGAAAATGGGCGTGACAGAGGGTATTTAGGGGAAGTGGCCCCAGTGACCTGTGCCTTCACTATGGTTACGGAAAAGACCCGTTGAGAGAACGGACGTAATTAATAAGTAGAGTGAGTGTTGAGTGTTTTGTTTGTTTTGATAACTGTCTGTGTTTGTCTTTGTAGACGGGTAAATATCTGGGAGCTGTCGCTATTCAGCCAGCATCAAACCCGAACTGCACTGCACTGTTACTCACTGTTCACTGTTCAAAACACCACTTGCACCCGGAGTACTCACTGTTGGACTGGTGATCGTTTAGGTGTTTTAAAGTGTGTGTCATTGTATTATTATTTCGGGACTGAACCCCGTGGTTTTGACTGGCTGTGCACATCGTTGTGTTTAGTCAACTGTATTATTTAAAAGCATTAATAAAGCTTTGTTTTGACTATTGAACTGTTGTTGGACTGTTGTTTATAATCACTGCCTCACCTTCACACCTGTGCAGTACCAACCACACGTTCACAAGGCCATTCAGGCCATCTAAGCTCATCTGGCTCCTAGTAGCTGATTGATCTCAGAACTTTGTGACGTTTGATCTTAAGGGATCCAAGTGTTTCTGCCTCAACAACATTACTAGGTAACCTATTCCCTTTGTTGGACTCTCTCCTTGGCCACAGTGTCCCTTTGGTGCTGTGGTGACCAGACTTGGACCCAGTCCTGTAAGTGCAGTCTCACTAGTGCATTATACAACCTCCTCATATCCTCCTTGGATTTGTACTCTACATGGTGTACAGAACCCTCCATTGAAGGACCCTGATCTTTTAGGGAGAGATGGCTTGTACAACATCCTTGGATTTGTACTCTACACTTCTGGCTATAAACCACAGCATTCTGTTTGCCTTTTTGATTGCTTCTCCGCACTGGAAACCAAATAACACGAGTGACATGTGGGCAACAGAACCATGCATATTAGTGAACCCTATGAATTTTACCTTTAAAAGAGTAATCCTGCAAGGTTTTTGTGTGTCTCTTATGCAGGTGTCTGATTAATTTAAATGAATACATTGTTTTAATACTGGGCAGTGTGGCAGGGTGAATGCTCAGCCGAAGCACGGATGTGTGTATGTGTGGGGAATATTGGGTGCCAGGGAAGGGGATAAATTCCTCCCTGCAAAAACACATGGGGATGTGGCTGGAGCCGTGAATTGAATAAGTGATTAAATGATTAATTACAACCACGGGTGTATAAATAGGGTGATCAGTGTTAGTAGAGTAGTGATGGGGAAGGAACGGTGCTGGCTGTATTGCTAGTTTGTTGTTTTGTTATATGTAAATAAATGTGCTTGATCACATAAACTACAGCGTAGTTTATGTGATCAAGCACATTTATTTACATATTCTGGTCTCTGAGAGTCTCCTTGCCATCACAGACAGTAACAGTTGTCAATGTAACACCTACATTCATGCTCTCCACAGCCTGTTTCAGGTCCTCCACTTCTTTCAGTCTCTCCTGGATTCTCTGTTGTATATCTGTCTGTGTCTCTCCCAGCTGCTTCTGTGTAGATAGAAATATAGCGACACAGTAACATTTCTGATGGGACATTAAGCAATTGCCTGTTGCATTCTGCTCTTAAACCTATCTGAATATAACTAGGATGTTTTTCCAGTGTTATGGTTTATATATATATATATATATATATATATATATATATATATATATATATATATATATATACACTGAACAAAAATATAAACGCAACATGTAAAGTGTTGGTCCCATGTTTCATGAGCTGAAATAAAAGATCCCAGAAATTTTCCATACGCACAAAAAGCTTATTTCTCTCAAATTTTGTGCACAAATTTGTTTACATCCCTGTTAGTGAGCATTTCTCCTTTGCCAAGATAATCCATCCACCTGACAGGTGTGGCATATCAAGAAGCTGATTAAACAGCATGATCATTACACAGGTGCACCTTGTGCCGGGGACAATAAAAGGCCACTAAAAAATGTGCAGTTTTGCAACACAACACAATGCCACAGGTGCCTCAAGTTTTGAGGGAGCATGCAATTGGCATGCTGACTGCAGGAATGTCCACCAGAGCTGTTGCCAGAGAATTGAATGTTCATTTCTCTACCATAAGCCGCCTCCAACATCATTTTAGAGAATTTGGCAGTACATCAAACCGGCCTCACAACCTCAGACCACGTGTAACCACGCCAGCCCAGGACCTCCACATCCGGCTTCTTCACCTGCGGGATCATCTGGGACCAGCCAGTCGGACAGCTGATGAAACTGTGGGTTTGCAAAAATGAAGGATTTCTGCACAAACTGTTAGAAACTGTCTCAGGGAAGCTCATCTGTGTGCTCGTCGTCCTCACCAGGGTCTTGACCTGACTGCAGTTCGGCTTGTAACCGACTTCAGTAGGCAAATGCTCACCTGCGATGGCCACTGGCACGCTGGAGAAGTGTGCTCTTCACGGATGAATCCCGGTTTCAACTGTACCGGGCAGATGGCAGACAGCGTGTATGGCGTTGTTTGGGCACGCGGTTTGCTGATGTCAACGTTGTGAACAGAGTGCCCCATGGTGGCGGTGGGGTTATGGTATGGGCAGGCATAAGCTATGGACAATGAACACAATTGCATTTTATCAATGGCAATTTGAAAGCACACAGATACCGTGACGAGATCCTGAGGCCCATTGTCATGCCATTCATCCACCATCATCACCTCATGTTTCAGCATGATAATGCACGGCCCCATGTCGCAAGGATCTGTACACAATTCCTGGAAGCTGAAAATGTCCCAGTTCTTCCATGGCCTGCATACTCATCAGACATGTCACCCATTGAGCATGTTTGGGATGTCTCTGGATCTCCACACTGCTACTGCTGTACGACAGCATGTTCCAGTTCCCGCCAATATCCAGCAACTTCGCACAGCAATTGAAGAGGAGTGGGACAACATTCCACAGGCCACAATCAACAGCCTGATCAACTCTATGCGAAGGAGATGTGTCGCGCTGCATGAGGCAAATGGTGGTCACACCAGATACTGACTGGTTTTCTGATCCACGCCCCTACCTTTTTTTTAAGTTATCTGTGACCAACAGATGCATATCTGTATTCCCAGTCATGTGAAATCCATAGATTAGTGCCTAATGAATTTATTTCAATTGACTGATTTCCTTATATGAACTGTAACTCTTTGAAATTGTTGCATGTTGCGTTTATATTTTTGTTCAGTGTGTGTATATATATATATATATATATATATCTTTTGTGACCTCCTCAATCTCTTCTTGTGTAAATTGAACTCTCACAATAACAGGTGAGTTGAAACACAGGATGGTATACTTATTTATACACAAAAGAAATCAAGCAAAACAAAAACTTAACTCCATCAAGGAGTACTAATTAAACTTTGCAAGTCTTTAAACTATAAACGGGATGGCTAAGCTGTTTACCAGTCACCCAAGCATTTTCACATTAGAGAGACAGAGGAGGCTTCTCAATGAAAACTACCTTTGGTTCTTTTAAACAAACCAGGAGATAAAGTTGTCAAGAAACCGCACTGTGGCCCACCCCTGTAGTTCAAACACTGACGTTTCTCTCCTACATGTTTCCAAGTGTCTGGTGGCTCTCTTATCAAGCTGAGTGTATTTCTTGTGCACTCTTTGCTGTGCCAATCATACAAAGAGAGCAAGACAAAGTACACTCTCAACTAGATCACAGGCAGCCACCGAACTCTTAAAACATATTAGAAGTCTTTATATCTAATAGATGAAAATCTGATATTGACATACTTAATGTGTTAATATTTAAACGTTTCAGATTCTTTGCACTTGACATTCTGAGGGTGATATCTACACTCTCAACGACATTGTAAGTGTAGTTATTGCTAATAGGATCCAATGTGGACGTGACTCATAAATCATAAGAAATGGTTCCCACCCATACCTGCTTGTCAACTCTCTCCTTCTCAGCTGAGACTGTATCATGGCCCCTGTGTTCCTCTTCAGTGCACAGCCAGCAAATAGAAGTCCCATCAGTCCGGCAGTAGACCTCCAAAACCCGTTGGTGCTCCTTGCAGAGTTTCTGCTCCAGATTCCTAGTGGCACTGACCAGTCTGTGTCTCTTCAATGTGACAATCTCATAGTGTGGCTTGACGTGTGTTTCACAGTAAGATGCCAGGCATGTGAAACAGGATTTCACAGCTTTGAATTTTCTCCCAGTGCAGAAATCACACGGCACATCTCCAGGTCCAGCATAGCTTTGTCCTGAACTGCTCCCCTTGGCTTGTCTGAAGTTCTCTGAGATTTCAGCCAAGACTCTGTTAATGCTGAGATCAGGTCTCCTGTCATATTTCCTCTTACAGAGCGGGCATTGGATACTATCACTCTGATCCCAACAGTGTCCGATACACTCTGTGCAGAAGTTGTGACCGCAGGGAGTTGAGACCGGGCTGGTGAAAATATCCAGACATATTGAACAGCTGATCTGCTCTTCTGAGAGCTGACCAGGGGAAGCAGCTGCTGCCATTTCAGAGGAGGAAGTAAAATAACCAAAAAAACAAAGTTGATGCTTGATATAATCAGAGTGGAATGATGTATTACTGGAATGCCTACATTGAGATTTGTTAGCCCTGAGCAGAGAGATAAACTTATCAAAATATAAACAAGGGGGGGGGTTAAAGCATAAGGAAGCATTATAAAGCACAGAGAGGTGTGGTAAAGCATAGGGGAGCATTGTAAACCATAGAGAGGTCTTGTAAAGCATAGGGAAGCATTGTAAAGCATAGAGAGGTCTGGTAAAGCATATGGAAGCATTATAAAGCACAGAGGGGTCTGGTAAAGCATAGGGAAGCATTGTAAAGCACAGAGGGGTCTGGTAAAGCATAGGGAAGCATTTTAAAGCACATAGAGGTCTGGTAAAGCATAGGGAAGCATTGTAAAGCACAGAGAGGTCTGGTAAAGCATAGGGAAGCATTGTAAAGCACAGAGAGGTCTGGTAGGGAAGCATAGCACAGCATTATGGAAGCATTGTAAAGCACAGAGAGGTCTGGTAAAGCATAGGGAAGCATTGTAAAACACAGAGGTCTGGTAAAGCATATGGAAGCATTGTAAAAGCACAGAGGTGTGGTAAAGCATAGGGAAGCATGATAAAAGCACAGAGAGGTCTGGTAAAGCATAGGGAAGCATTGTAAAGCACAGAGAGGTCTGGTAAAGCATAGGGAAGCATTGTAAAGCACAGAGAGGTCTGCGATAGCATAGGGAAGCATTGTAAAACACAGAGAAGTATTGTAAAGCATAGGGAAGCATTGTAAAGCACAGAGAGGTCTGGTAAAGCATATGGAAGCATTGTAAAGCACATAGAGGTCTGGTAAAGCATAGGGAGCATTGTAAAGCACAGAGAGGTCTGGTAAAGCATAGGGAAGCATTGTAAAGCACGGAGAGGTCTGGTAAGGCATAGGGAAGCATTGTAAAGCACAGAGAGGTCTGCTAAAGCATAGGGAAGCATTGTAAAGCACAGAGAGGTCTGGTAAAGCATAGGGAAGCATTGTAAAGCACAGAGAGGTCTGGTAAAGCATAGGGAAGCATTGTAAAGCACAGAGAGGTCTGGGAAATCATAGGGGAGCATTGTAAAGCACAGAGAGGTCTGGTAAAGCATAGGGAAGCATTGTAAAGCACAGAGAGGTCTGGTAAAGCATATGGAAGCATTGTAAAGCACAGAGAGGTCTGGTAAAGCATAGGGAAGCATTGTAAAGCATAGGGAAGCATTGTAAAGCACAGAGAGGTCTGGTAAAGCATAGGGAAGCATTGTAAAGCACAGAGAGGTCTGGTAAAGCATAGGGAAGCATTGTAAAGCACAGAGAGGTCTGGTAAAGCATAGGGAAACATTGTAAAGCACAGAGGGGTCTGGTAAAGCATAGGGAAGCATTGTAAAACACAGAGAGGTCTGGTAAAGCATAGGGAAGCATTGTAAAGCACAGAGAGGTCTGGTAAAGCATAGGGAAGCATTGTAAAGCACAGAGAGTTCTGGTAAAGAATATGGAAGCATTGTAAAGCACAGAGAGGTCTGGTAAAGCATATGGAAGCATTTTAAAGCACATAGAGGTCTGGTAAAGCATATGGAAGCATTGTAAAGCACAGAGAGGTCTGGTAAAGCATAGGGAAGCATTGTAAAGCACAAAGAGGTCTGGTAAAGCATAGGGAAGCATTGTAAAGCACAGAGAGGTCTGGTAAGGCATAGGGAAGCATTGTAAAGCACAGAGAGGTCTGCTAAAGCATAGGGAAGCATTGTAAAGCACAGAGAGGTCTGGTAAAGCATAGGGAGCATTGTAAAGCACAGAGAGGTCTGGTAAAGCATATGGAAGCATTGTAAAGCACATAGAGGACTTGTAAAGCATATGGAAGCATTGTAAAGCACAGAGAGGTCTGGTAAAGCACAGGGAAGCATTGTAAAGCACATAGAGGTCTGGTAAAGCATTGGGAAGCATTGTAAAGCACAGAGTACAGAAAGCATAGGGAAGCATATGTAAAAGCACAGAGAGGTGTGGTAAAAAAGCATTGTAAAGCACAGAGAGGTCTGGTAAAGCACAGGGAAGCATTATAAAGTACAGAGAGGCATATATAACACAAACCGCAGTAAACTAACCCTTATAGAAGTGTCCCATAGTAAAAGCACAGCTCAACCCACTTCATTGCACAACGTAATGAAGCACAGTGAAAGCTAAATCATAGGCAAGCATTGTAAACCACAGTACATCCATCCATCTGTATGCAACACTTTTGTTATTACATATATTTGGAGAATCGCTTATCAAACTGTGTTTAAACATTTCATTGCTAGTTCTTATCACGTTGATCAAATTACTGATTAAACCTACTGGAGAGCGGTGGCTGATTGTTGTCTAATATCGGGTAATCAGGACAGCTCACGGCGTTTTTTTCTTTTACTACAAATCTATTGCTATCAGAGGGAGACCGTCTGGAGCATTATTTCATGTTCGCTTTTTTGCCGTGTCTTGCTCTAAGCATAAATCAAAAGAGCTCGGGATTTTGTTAAATACATTCTTTATAATAAAGCGCTTTGATAGAGGAATACTCCAATCCAGTAGGTGGCAATACGCCGTTAAAGCAGCCATAAAACAGAGGGAAAGCATAAAGGAAAGGAAGAACAGCTTCCCATAGCAACAGCAGTCCAAAACAGGAAGTGGTTCCCTGTTTCTCAATGTTACAGCACACTGGTGATACGCTTATTCAGAGCTGAGCAGAGGCGCAGGCATAAAACAAAAACTAAACATATTTATTTAGGGCGTAAAAAACAACCAAATACGGCTGCATTACATTTTATTAACGATTAAAAAAAAAAAAGGTTTTAGGTGGACAGACAAAAACGTGCTGTACGGAGATCGATAGTATTATGTTCATGACAACACTACTGGCAAGAAAAATAGCGTCGATACGCCGCCGTCAACCGCAACTACACTGCTTACATGAATTAGTGGAAACAAGACGGTCAAATTGCAGTATCTGACGTAAGTGTGGTTTTATTTTGTTTTACTTATATATACCCTTCAGTCGCTGCGTGCAGCCTTTATTGCAACACGTTAAAGTCCATTTGTCATCTATTTCACATTACAATCCCATTATATATTATTAAACTGCACTATAATAGTGTTCTAAAAATAAATACAAATATAATGTATACTTTTGCGCTGTAACTAAGAAATTTACAATCGTAAAGATTGTTTTCAGTGCTTCCGCCCAAAAGCCCTGATTTCGAATCTTGACATCTGTGACGTCATTAGAGGGAAACAAAGCACAAACTTACACACAATATTGCTCTGTATCCAGCTGGTTTAACAGACCTCTAGAGGTACAGACGTGCTCAAATTTGTTGGTACCCTTACAGCTCATTGAAATAATGCTTCATTCGTCCTGAAAAGTGATGAAATTAAAAGCTATTTTATCATGCCTTTGGTATGTCATAGAATAAAGCAAAGAAGCTGTGAAAAGAGATGAATTATTGCTTATTCTACAAAGATATTCTAAAATGGCCTGGACACGTTTGTTGGTACCCCTTAGAAAAGATAATAAATAATTGGATTATAGTGATATTTCAAACTAATTAGTTTCTTTAATTAGTATCACACATGTCTCCAATCTTGTAATCAGTCATTCAGCCTATTTAAATGGAGAAAAGTAGTCACTGTGCTGTTTGGTATCATTGAGTGCACCACACTGAACATGGACCAGAGAAAGCAAAGGAGAGAGTTGTCTGAGGAGATCAGAAAGAAAATAATAGACAAGCATGGTAAAGGTAAAGGCTACAAGACCATCTCCAAGCAGCTTGATGTTCCTGTGACAACAGTTGCAAATATTATTAAGAAGTTTAAGGTCAATGGAACTGTAGCCAACCTCCCTGGGCGGCCGCCAAGAGGAAAATCGACCCCAGATTGAACAGAAGGATAGTGCGAATGGTAGAAAAAGAACCAAGGATAACTGCCAAAGAGATACAAGCTGAACTCCAAGGTGAAGGTACGTCAGTTTCTGATTGCACAATCCGTCGCTTTTTGAGCAAAAGTGGGCTCCATGGAAGAAGACCCAGGAGGACTCCACTTTTGACAGAAAAACATAAAAAAGCCAGACTGGAATTTGCTAAAATGCATATTGACAAGCCACAATCCTTCTGGGAGAATGTCCTTTGGACAGATGAGTCAAAACTGGAGCTTTTTGGCAAGTCACATCAGCTCTATGTTGACAAACGAAAAAATGAAGCTTTCAAAGAAAAGAACACCATACCTACAGTGAAACATGGAGGAGGCTCGGTTATGTTTTGGGGCTGCTTTGCTGCGCCTGGCACAGGGTGCCTTGAGTCTGTGCAGGGCACAATGAAATCTCAAGACTATCAAGGCATTCTGGAGCGAAACGTACTGCCCAGTGTCAAAAAACTCGGTCTCAGTCGCAGGTCATGGGTCCTCCAACAGGATAATGACCCAAAACACACAGCTAAAAGCACCCAAGAATGGATAAGAACAAAACATTGGACTATTCTGATGTGGCCTTCTATGAGTCCTGATCTGAATCCTATCGAACATCTATGGAAAGAGCTGAAACTTGCAGTCTGGAGAAGGCACCCATCAAACCTGAGACAGCTGGAGCAGTTTGCTCAGGAAGAGTGGGCCAAACTACCTGTTAACAGGTGCAGAAGTCTCATTGTGAGCTACAGAAAACGTTTGATTGCAGTGATTGCCTCTAAAGGTTGTGCAACAAAATATTAGGTTAGCGGTCCCATCATTTTTGTCCATGCCATTTTCATTTGTTTTATTATTTACAATATTATGTTGAATAAAAAATCAAAAGCAAAGTCTGATTTCTATTAAATATGGAATAAACAATGGTGGATGCCAATTACTTTTGTCAGTTTCAAGTTATTTCAGAGAAAATTGTGCATTCTTCGTTTTTTTGTGGAGGGGTACCAACAAATTTGAGCACGTCTGTATATATTGAACATATTATTAAATTTAACCGACTTACTTATAATATACTTATTGTTATTCATAATTTTATTAGGCCTAATATTTATATATAATACTATTAAATTGTTACTAACACAGTTAAAAAAATAATAATAGGCCTATTTTAGCGATGGTTAAACGGTGTGCTGTAATGTTTTGTGGTAATTCCACATACAGTGGACATAGTGTCCACCTATTTCCAAATGATCCTGTTAAAAGGTGACTTTGGGTCAAGTTTGTCCAAGTTAAAAGGAAAGCTTTTCATGAGACGTCCAATTCCGTGATTTGCGGCGCTCATTTCACGTCCGACAGCTTTGTTAATGAAATGCAATTTGCGATGGGTCTCAGTCGTAGAAGAGATTTGAAAAGCGGGGCAGTACCGACTATACAGCCAGTACACACGGAAGAGCAGATAAAAAAGGAGAGAAAAAGACGAAGTAAGCTACCGGGGAAGAAGAGAGACAGGTGGAGTGTCTGTTCATATAACACGCCAGTGTGTTTGTCTTCAGCTGCAGTTGTCAATAAGAGGCCAAGAAGCCAAGCAGTTAAGAAAGTGGAGGTTGCTAGAGTAAGTATAAATTTAATTTCTTGGGACCACTCTGATTAAATCTCCCCTATTGTTTTGTACTTTTCAGTTCCTCACCAGTCCGTAGTACCATATATAGTAAAAACCCAAATGTATAAATGAGTAATTGTATGTAAAAAATAATGTGATAACTGTATAATGTGAAATAATGTATAATGTGATATCTTGTAACAGTTGTAAGTTGCTGGATAAGCGCGTCTGCTAAGAAATAAATATATATATATATATATATATATATATATATATATATATATATATATATATATATATATATAAAATATATATAAAACATTTTGAATTTTGTAGCTTCTTCAAGTCCACAAAGATGCAGCTACAGTACAAACTGCAGATGAAATAAAAAAAAAAAAAAAAACGCATTGAAAATAGTAAAAAAAAATGTTGTTGTCGTCAATTAAATTACTCTCAGAATACATTTCAGTCTCCGCTTCAACCTCACCTCAGATAAGTGCACGGGAATGTGTTGCATGGAAAAAAAAAAGTATTTGTGAAAGTAAAATCGACAGCCCACTTCAAGTTCAAGATTTCTGATGCAGAAATCGTAAAATAATGATTCCACTCATCCAGCTTTTTAGGTAAGCTTTGGATTTACAATGTTATCTTTACAAGGTTATAATGTTGATTGCTAATGAATCTGTGCGGCCCTGCCAAAAAAAAAATTAGAAATGAACACCCTTACGAAATGTACAATAATAATATGTTATCAAGGTAACAAGGTAAAAACAGCGGAGTTTCCCCGAAATAGGTGAAGTAGGCTACCACAAGTCACCACTATACAAACTATTGCTCTTATAATAATAATAATAATAATAATAATAATAATAATAATAATAATAATAATAATAATAGTCGTGGGTTTTATAAACACACACACTACAATAAGCACTTTTAAGTAATGAAGAGCTTTTCACACTACGTGCAGATGCAGATGCAGATACAGATACAGATGCTTTCATTTTGGAAATCAGTGCTATTTAATTGCCAGATACAAAAGGTGATACAACAGACCAACATACACGGAAGTTAACTGCAAAAGCCAGGGCGAGCTGTACAGTATATATCCTCACACCAATCAGCATTGCCAGCCCGCTGACATGCGGGCATATCCCTCACATTCCTAATGCCAGGATCGTTGTTTTCCCTTGTTGGAGCTTCAGCCAATTCTTCTTCCTCACAGTTTACTCCATTTGAACCCTCGCTCTCGCTGTCCTCACTGTCATAAAGATTGTTCAGTTTGTCAGAGAAATCATAATGATCGCTTTCACGCTCTGAAGCCGTTGTATGCCGGTATCTCTTCACGGCATGTTTTCCTCTAGTGACGTCACGCCAACTTCGTGCTTCTTCGATGCGTGGGCGATGTTTTCTGGAATGATTTATCATTTTATGCCTCTCGGAGCGTTAGAATCGACCAGTGACATGTAAGTTCTTGCCCATTATGAAAGTAACCTAAGTACGGGCCGAAAACCAAAAAAAATTATTTTATTTGTGAGATATGGACTTTAAGTTTCCTATCTGTGTATCATTATAATTCATATACCTTTTTTTTTCTTCAAAGTTTTGGTAGGGCAACTTCCGAGATCCAAAGAGTCTTTAAAAAAAAACACAAACTGTTTTAAAAAAAAAAAATGAAATGAAAAACATGACCTAAAATATTATTATTTTATTATTATTATTATTATTATTATTTTATATTATTATTATATTTTTTAAATAAAATATATTGGTTTTTGAAATTGAATGTTTATACAGAAAACAAATCCATTAGCTCATTATATTATACTAAAATCATTCCTATATACAAATTCTTACAGTTTGTATTTTGAGTGTATATAACATATAGCTGCCATCTTACATTAGTGCAGAGGCTTGTCTCATTGATTAAATCCTTTGGCTACTCCCTTATTCTTGTTCATATAAGTTAAAACAATATTTGAATATATATATATATATATATATATATATATATATATATATATATATATAATTAATAAAGAAAGAAAGAAAGAAAGAGAAAGAAAGAAAGAAAGAAATACATATAAAATTCTAATAACATGTACATTTCTAATTGTATGTAAAACATTAGCAGCAAATTTAAGGAACAAATTAATGAATACAATGAATACCTGTTGATGTAAATTGGTTAATCGTTTTCTCCATGTGGAAATACAGGGATAGGAGTAAGACTCCCATTGCAAAGCAGTTTCACCCATTAATGGTTTTACTGTGAGTTTAATTAGACACCTGAGCTTGTAACCTAAACACTGTGGCGAATCAAGCTAATACCTCCGAACTCAGTAAAGTATTAGTCGTGTGTTTATATAGCTGCCACGTGAAATGTTCACTGTTACATTCATCTTGTGCAATATTTAAATCTGAATTCTCCTGCACTTTGGTTAATATGTTAAAGAAGGGTAATTTGCATTTGTTTGTAATCCAGATTGGAAATAAGACTTCCATTGTACTGTATAGCAGTTTAATCATTTCTTGGATTCCCCCTATTGTGTGATATATGTCTGATATACCTCACTGAATGTGAACAAACTGAAAAGCAAAATCTCTGGTTTCTGACACAGAAGGGTAAACTATGTAAGAATGTGTGAACAGTTACCAAAGTGAACAGTGTTGTGCCACACAGCAGCTTTGAAATGCATTTTTATTTCATCGTATTTCCTTAGGAGGCTGTGTGGTCCAGTGGTTAAAGAAAAGGGCTTGTAACCAGGAGGTCCCCGGTTCAAATCCCATCTCAGCCACTGGCTCATTGTGTGACCCTGAGCAAGTCACTTAACCTCCTTGTGCTCCGTCTTTCGGGTGAGACGTAGTTGTAAGTGACTCTGCAGCTGATGCATAGTTCACACACCCTAGTCTCTGTAAGTCGCCTTGGATAAAGGCGTCTGCTAAATAAACAAATAATAATAATAATAATAATTCATCTGCAGTGCACCACGTTTTGTGTTTTCTCTGAATATATATATGAATATATATATATATATATATATTTTTTTTTCAAATCCATAAACAATTTCTGCTTTTTCAAACTTGCTGTGGGATGTGATTTGCTTTTAGGAGAGATCAGGGATGGGTTTCATGAAAAAAAGGAAAAATGTCACTTGCTTAATATACACAATATACATTTTTTTTAAAATTAATGAAGCATTTGTAATTTTCTCATAAACATTGGCAGGTTACAGTACACTTAACTCACTCAAAAATAGAAAATTCTGCAACATTTTTGCTCGTTAAGCTTTAATAAGTAATTTAAAGAAAAATAAAGTGAGGAAAATACAGAAATTATTTATTTATGACATATAGGTCAAAACATTACTGGGTATTACCTTTCAGTTCAAGGCGGTGAGCGTCAGATGTAGTAGATACTAGAGGCCGCTAGAGGGTGCAAAGGTCAAGGATGAGACATTTGGTAGAATTTTATGTTTTTGAGTGAGTTGTGTTCTTTTGCACAGTTTCTAGCGACCTCTAGTGGTGACTACACCCGACGCTCACCGCACTGAACTATTTTTTATAAATGAATAATTTCTTTATAAATGAATAATTTCTTTAAACACAGCAAAGTGTAATACAGCACAGTGAAAGCTAAAGCCTAGGTAGGCGTTGTAAAGCACAGACAGGTATGGTAAAGCATAGGGAAGCATTGTAAAGCACAGAGAGGTCTGGTAAAGCACAGGGAAGCATTGTAAAGCACAGAGAGGTCTGGTAAAGCATAGGGAAGCATTGTAAAGCACAGAGAGGTCTGCTAAAGCATAGGGAAGCATTGTAAAGCACAGAGAGGTCTGCTAAAGCATAGGGAAGCATTGTAAAGCACAGAGAGGTGTGGTAAAGCATAGGGAAGCATTGTAAAGCACAGAGAGGTCTGGTAAAGCATAGGGAAGCATTGTAAAGCACAGAGAGGTCTGGTAAAGCACAGGGAAGCATTATACAGTACAGAGAGGCATATATAAAACAAACCGCAGTAAACTAACCCTTATAGAAGTGTCCCATAGTAAAAGCACAGCTCAACCCACTTCATTGCACAACGTAATGAAGCACAGTGAAAGCTAAATCATAGGCAAGCATTGTAAACCACAGTACATCCATCCATCTGTATGCAACACTTTTGTTATTACATATATTTGGAGAATCGCTTATCAAACTGTGTTTAAAATTTCATTGCTAATTCTTATCATGTTGATCAAATTACTACCTACTGGAGAGCGGTGGCTGATTGTTGTCTAATATCGGGTAATCAGGACAGCTCACGGCGTTTTTTTCTTTTACTACAAATCTATTGCTATCAGAGGGAGACCGTGTGGTCCATTATTTCATGTTCGCTTTTTTGCCGTGTCTTGCTCTAAGCATAAATCAAAAGAGCTCGGGATTTTGTTAAATACATTCTTTATAATAAAGCGCTTTGATAGAGGAATACTCCAATCCAGTAGGTGGCAATACGCCGTTAAAGCAGCCATGAAACAGAGGGAAAGCATAAAGGAAAGGAAGAACAGCTTCCCATAGCAACAGCAGTCCAAAACAGGAAGTGGTTCCCTGTTTCTCAATGTTACAGCACACTGGTGATACGCTTATTCAGAGCTGAGCAGAGGCGCAGGCATAAAACAAAAACGAAACATATTTATTTAGGGCGTAAAAAACAACCAAATTCGGCTGCATTACATTTTATTAACGATTAAAAAAAAAAAAGGTTTTAGGTGGACAGACAAAAACGTGCTGTACGGAGATCGATAGTATTATGTTCATGACAACACTACTGGCAAGAAAAATAGCGTCGATACGCCGCCGTCAACCGCAACTACACTGCTTACATGAATTAGTGGAAACAAGACGGTCAAATTGCAGTATCTGACGTAAGTGTGGTTTTATTTTGTTTTACTTATATATCCCATTCAGTCGCTGCGTGTAGCCTTTATTGCAACACGTTAAGGTCCGTTTGTCATCTATTTCACATTACAATCCCATTATATATTATTAAACTGCACTATAATAGTGTTCTAAAATAAATAAAAATATAATTTATACTTTTGCGCTGTAACTAAGAAATTTACAATCGTAAAGATTGTTTTGAGTGCTTCCGCCCAAAAGCCCTGATTTCGAATCTTGACATCTGTGACGTCACTAGAGGAAAACAAAGCACAAACTTACACACAATATTGCTCTGTATCCAGCTGGTTTAACAGACCTCTAGAGGTACAGACGTGCTCAAATTTGTTGGTACTCTTACAGCTCATTGAAATAATGCTTCATTCGTCCTGAAAAGTGATGAAATTAAAAGCTATTTTATCATGCCTTTGGTATGTCATAGAATAAAGCAAAGAAACTGTGAAAAGAAATTAATTATTGCTTATTCTACAAAGATATTCTAAAATGGCCTGGACACATTTGTTGGTACCCCTTAGAAAAGATAATAAATAATTGGATTATAGTGATATTTCAAACTAATTAGTTTATTTAATTAGTATCACACATGTCTCCAATCTTGTAATCAGTCATTCAGCCTATTTAAATTGAGAAAAGTAGTCACTGTGCTGTTTGGTATCATTGAGTGCACCACACTGAACATGGACCAGAGAAAGCAAAGGAGAGAGTTGTCTGAGGAGATCAGAAAGAAAATAATAGACAAGCATGGTAAAGGTAAAGGCTACAAGACCATCTCCAAGCAGCTTGATGTTCCTGTGACAACAGTTGCAAATATTATTAAGAAGTTTAAGGTCAATGGAACTGTAGCCAACCTCCCTGGGCGCGGCCGCAAGAGGAAAATCGACCCCAGATTGAACAGAAGGATAGTGCGAATGGTAGAAAAAGAACCAAGGATAACTGCCAAAGAGATACAAGCTGAACTCCAAGGTGAAGGTACGTCAGTTTCTGATTGCACCATCCGTCGCTTTTTGAGCGAAAGTGGGCTCCATGGAAGAAGACCCAGGAAGACTCCACTTTTGACAGAAAAACATAAAACAGCCAGACTGGAATTTGCTAAAATGCATATTGACAAGCCACAATCCTTCTGGGAGAATGTCCTTTGGACAGATGAGTCAAAACTGGAGCTTTTTGGCAAGTCACATCAGCTCTATGTTGACAGACGAAAAAATGAAGCTTTCAAAAAAAAGAACACCATACCTACAGTGAAACATGGAGGAGGCTCGGTTATGTTTTGGGGCTGCTTTGCTGCGCCTGGCACAGGGTGCCTTGAATCTGTGCAGGGCACAATGAAATCTCAAGACTATCAAGGCATTCTGGAGCGAAACATACTGCCCAGTGTCAAAAAGCTCTGTCTCAGTCGCAGGTCATGGGTCCTCCAACAGGATAATGACCCAAAACACACAGCTAAAAGCACCCAGGAATGGATAAGAACAAAACATTGGACTATTCTGAAGTTGCCTTCTATGAGTCCTGATCTGAATCCTATCGAACATCTATGGAAAGAGCTGAAACTTGCAGTCTGGAGAAAGCACCCATCAAACCTGAGACAGCTGGAGCAGTTTGCTCAGGAAGAGTGGGCCAAACTACCTGTTAACAGGTGCAGAAGTCTCATTGTGAGCTACAGAAAACGTTTGATTGCAGTGATTGCCTCTAAAGGTTGTGCAACAAAATATTAGGTTAGCGGTCCCATCATTTTTGTCCATGCCATTTTCATTTGTTTTATTATTTACAATATTATGTTCAATAAAAAATCAAAAGCAAAGTCTGATTTCTATTAAATATGGAATAAACAATGGTGGATGCCAATTACTTTTGTCAGTTTCAAGTTATTTCAGAGAAAATTGTGCATTCTTTGTTTTTTTGTGGAGGGGTACCAACAAATCTGAGCACGTCTGTATATATTGAACATATTATTAAATTTAACCGACTTACTTATAATATTCTTATTGTTATTCATAATTTTATTAGGCCTAATATTTATATATAATACTATTAAATTGTTACTAACACAGTTAAAAAAAAAAATAATAGGCCTATTTTAGCGATGGTTAAACGGTGTGCTGTAATGTTTTGTGGTAATTCCACATACAGTGGACATAGTGTCCACCTATTTCCAAATGATCCTGTTAAAAGGCGACTTTGGGTCAAGTTTGTCCAAGTTAAAAGGAAAGCTTTTCATGAGACGTCCAATTCCGTGATTTGCGGCGCTCATTTCACGTCCGACAGCTTTGTTAATGAAATGCAATTTGCGATGGGTCTCAGTCGTAGAAGAGATTTGAAAAGCGGGGCAGTACCGACTATACAGCCAGTACACACGGAAGAGCAGATAAAAAAGGAGAGAAAAAGACGAAGTAAGCTACCGGGGAAGAAGAGAGACAGGTGGAGTGTCTGTTCATATAACACGCCAGTGTGTTTGTCTTCAGCTGCAGTTGTCAATAAGAGGCCAAGAAGCCAAGCAGTTAAGAAAGTGGAGGTTGCTAGAGTAAGTATAAATTTAATTTCTTGTGACCACTCTGATTAAATCTCCCCAATTGTTTTGTACTTTTCAGTTCCTCACCAGTCCGTAGTTACCATATATAGTAAAAACCCAAATGTATAAATGAGTAATTGTATGTAAAAAAATAATGTGATATCTGTATAATGTGAAATAATGTATAATGTGGTATCTTGTAACAGTTGTAAGTTGCTGGATAAGCGCGTCTGCTAAGAAATAAATTATATATATATATATATATATATATATATATATATATATATATATATATAATTACACACAAAAACATCTCTGAGATTTTCAATTACTTGTAGCTTCTTCAAGTCCACAAAGATGCAGCTACAGTACAAACTGCAGATAAAATAAAAAAAAAAACGCATTGAAAATAGTAAAAAAAATGTTGTTGTCGTCAATTAAATTACTCTCAGAATACATTTCAGTCTCCGCTTCAACCTCACCTCAGATAAGTGCACGGGAATGCGTTGCATGGAAAAAAAAAAAAAGTATTTGTGAAAGTAAAATCGACAGACCACTTCAAGTTCAAGATTTGTGATGCAGAAATCGTAAAATAATGATTCCACTCATCCAGCTTTTTAGGTAAGCTTTGGATTTTGGCTAAAGCATAGGGAAGCATTGTAAAGCACAGAGAGGTCTGGTAAAGCATAGGGAAGCATTATAAAGCACAGAGAGGTCTGGTAAAGCACAGGGAAGCATTGTAAAAGCACAGAGAGGTCTGGTAAAGCACAGGAAGCATTGTAAAGCACAGAGAGGTCTGGTAAAGCATAGGGAAGCATTGTAAAGCACAGACAGGTATGGTAAAGCATAGGGAAGCATTGTAAAGCACAGAGACGTCTGCTAAAGCATAGGGAAGCATTGTAAAGCACAGAGAGGTCTGGTAAAGCACAGGGAAGCATTGTAAAGCACAGAGAGGTCTGGTAAAGCATAGGGAAGCATTGTAAAGCACAGAGAGAGGTGTGGTAAAGCACAGGAAGCATTGTAAAGCACAGAGGTCTGCTAAAAGCATAGGGAAGCATTGTAAAGCACAGAGAGGTCTGGTAAAGCATAGGGAAGCATTGTAAAGCCCAGAGAGGTCTGGTAAAGCATAGGGAAGCATTGTAAAGCCCAGAGAGGTCTGGTAAAGCACAGGGAAGCATTATAAAGTACAGAGAGGCATATATAAAACAAACCGCAGTAAACTAACCCTTATAGAAGTGTCCCATAGTAAAAGCACAGCTCAACCCACTTTATTGCACAACGTAATGAAGCACAGTGAAAGCTAAATCATAGGCAAGCACTGTAAACTACAGTACATCCATCCATCTGTATGCAACACTTTTGTTATTACATATATTTGGAGAATCGCTTATCAAACTGTGTTTAAACATTTCATTGCTAGTTCTTATCACGTTGATGAAATTACTGATTAAACCTACTGGAGAGCGGTGGCTGATTGTTGTCTAATATCGGGTAATCAGGACAGCTCACGGCGTTTTTTTCTTTTACTACAAATCTATTGCTATCAGAGGGAGACCGTCTGGAGCATTATTTCATGTTCGCTTTTTTGCCGTGTCTTGCTCTAAGCATAAATCAAAAGAGCTCGGGATTTTGTTAAATACATTCTTTATAATAAAGCGCTTTGATAGAGGAATACTCCAAAGCAGTAGGTGGCAATACGCCGTTAAAGCAGCCATGAAACAGAGGGAAAGCATAAAGGAAAGGAAGAACAGCTTCCCATAACAACAGCAGTCCAAAACAGGAAGTGGTTCCCTGTTTCTCAATGTTACAGCACACTGATGATACGCTTATTCAGAGCTGAGCAGAGGCGCAAGCATAAAACAAAAACGAAACATATTTATTTAGGGCGTAAAAAACAACCAAATTCGGCTGCATTACATTTTATTAACGATTTAAAAAAAAAGGTTTTAGGTGGACAGACAAAAACGTGCTGTACGGAGATCGATAGTATTATGTTCATGACAACACTACTGGCAAGAAAAATAGCGTCGATACGCCGCCGTCAACCGCAACTACACTGCTTACATGAATTAGTGGAAACAAGACGGTCAAATTGCAGTATCTGACGTAAGTGTGGTTTTATTTTGTTTTACTTATATATCCCATTCAGTCGCTGCGTGTAGCCTTTATTGCAACACGTTAAGGTCCGTTTGTCATCTATTTCACATTACAATCCCATTATATATTATTAAACTGCACTATAATAGTGTTCTAAAAATAAATAAAAATATAATGTATACTTTTGCGCTGTAACTAAGAAATTTACAATCGTAAAGATTGTTTTGAGTGCTTCCGCCCAAAAGCCCTAATTTTGAATCTTGACATCTGTGACGTCACTAGAGGAAAACAAAGCACAAACTTACACACAATATTGCTCTGTATCCAGCTGGTTTAACAGACCTCTAGAGGTATATATTGAACATATTATTAAATTTAACCGACTTACTTATAATATTCTTATTGTTATTCATAATTTTATTAGGCCTAATATTTATATATAATACTATTAAATTGTTACTAACACAGTTAAAAAAATAATAGGCCTATTTTAGCGATGGTTAAACGATGTGCTGTAGTGTTTTGTGGTAATTCCACATACAGTGGACATAGTGTCCACCTGTTTCCAAATGATCCTGTTAAAAGGCGACTTTGGGTCAAGTTTGTTCAAGTTAAAAGGAAAGCTTTTCATGAGACGTCCAATTCCGTGATTTGCGGCGCTCATTTCACGTCCGACAGCTTTGTTAATGAAATGCAATTTGCGATGGGTCTCAGTCGTAGAAGAGATTTGAAAAGCGGGGCAGTACCGACTATACAGCCAGTACACACGGAAGAGCAGATAAAAAAGGAGAGAAAAAGACGAAGTAAGCTACCGGGGAAGAAGAGAGACAGGTGGAGTCTCTTTTCATATAACACGCCAGTGTGTTTGTCTTCAGCTGCAGTTGTCAATAAGAGGCCAAGAAGCCAAGCAGTTAAGAAAGTGGAGGTTGCTAGAGTAAGTATAAATTTAATTTCTTGGGACCACTCTGATTAAATCTCCCCTATTGTTTTGTACTTTTGAGTTCCACACCAGTCCGTAGTTACCATATATAGTAAAAACCCAAATGTATAAATGAGTAATTGTATGTAAAAAAAATAATGTAATATCTGTATAATGTGAAATAATGTATAATGTGATATCTTGTAACAGTTGTAAGTTGCTGGATAAGCGCGTCTGCTAAGAAATAAATTATATATATATATATATATATATATATATATATATATATATATATATATATATATGTAATTACACACAAAAACATCTGTGAGATTTTCAATTACTTGTAGCTTCTTCAAGTCCACAAAGATGCAGCTACAGTACAAACTGCAGATAAAATAAAAAAAAAAAAACTCTTTGAAAATAGTAAAAAAAATGTTGTTGTCGTCAATTAAATTACTCTCAGAATACATTTCAGTCTCCGCTTCAACCTCACCTCAGATAAGTGCACGGGAATGCGTTGCATGGAAAAAAAAAAGTATTTGTGAAAGTAAAATCGACAGCCCACTTCAAGATCAAGATTTGTGATGCAGAAATCGTAAAATAATGATTCCACTCATCCAGCTTTTTAGGTAAGCTTTGGATTTACAATGTTATCTTTACAAGGTTATAATGTTGATTGCTAAAGAATCTGTGCGTCCCTCCCCAAAAAAATTTAAAAATGAACACCCTTACGAAATGTACAATAATAATATGTTATCAAGGTAACGAGGTAAAAACAGCGGAGTTTCCCCGAAATAGGTGAAGTAGGCTACCACAAGTCACCACTATACAAACTATTGCTCTTACAAATAATAATAATAATAATAATAATAATAATAATAATAATAATAATAATAGTCGTGGGTTTTATAAACACACACACTACAATAAGCACTTTTGTAATGAAGAGCTTTTCACTCTACCTGCAGATACAGATACAGATGCTTTCATTTTGGAAATCAGTGCTATTTAATTGCCAGATACAAAAGGTGATACAACAAACCAACATACATGTAAGTTAACTGCAAAAGCCAGGGCGAGCTGTACAGTATATATCCTCACACCAATCAGCATTGCCAACCCGCTGACACGGGGGCATATCCCTCACATTCCTAATGCCAGGATCGCTGTTTTCCCTTGCTGGAGCTTCAGCCAATTCTTCTTCCTCACAGTTTACTCCATTTGAACCCTCGCTCTCGCTGTCCTCACTGTCATAAAGATTGTTCAGTTTGTCAGAGAAATCATAATGATCGCTTTCACGCTCTGAAGCCGTTGTATGCCGGTATCTCTTCACGGCATGTTTTCCTCTAGTGAAGCCACGCCAACTTCGTGCTTCTTCGATGCGTGGGCGATGTTTTCTGGAATGATTTATCATTTTATGCCTCTCGGAGCGTTAGAATCGACCAGTGACATGTAAGTTCTTGCCCATTATGAAAGTAACCTAAATACGGCCCAAAAAAATTATTTTCTATGTGAGATATGGACTTTAAGTTTCCTATCTGTGTATCATTATAATTCATATAATTTTTTTTTTCTTCAAAGTTTTGGTATGGCAACTCTCGAGATCCAAAGAGTCTTGAAAAAAAAAAACACAAACTGTTTTAAAATTTCTAAAAATGAAACTGAAAAACATGACCTAAAATGTATATTATTATTATTATTATTATTATTATTATTATTATTATTATTATTATTATATTTTTTAAATATAATATATTGGTTTTTAAAATTGAATGTTTATACAGAAAGCAAATCCATTAGCTCATTATATTATACTAAAATCATTCCTATATACAAATTCTTACAGTTTGTATTTTGAGTGTATATAACATATAGCTGCCATCTTACATTAGTGCAGAGGCTTGTCTCATTGATTAAATCCTTTGGCTACTCCCTTATTCTTGTTCATATAAGTTAAAACAATATTTGTCTTGCCTTGCAAGATCAATATATATATATATATATATATATATATATATATTAATAAAAAAAGAAAGAAAGAAATACATATAAAATTCTAATAACATGTACATTTCTAATTGTATGTAAAACATTAGCAGCAAATTTAAGGAACAAATTAATGAATACTATGAATACCTGTTGATGTAAATTGGTTAATCGTTTTCTCCATGTGGAAATACAGGGATAGGAGTAAGACTCCCATTGCAAAGCAGTTTCACCCATCAATGGTTTTATTGTGAGTTTAATTAGACACCTGAGCTTGTAACCTAAACACTGTGGTGAATCAAGCTAATACCTCCGAACTCAGGAAAGTATTAGTCCTGTGTTTATATAGCTGCCACGTGAAATGTTCACTGTTACATTCATCTTGTGCAATATTTAAATCTGAATTCTCCTGCGCTTTGGTTAATATGTTAGAGAAGAGTAATTTGCATTTGTTTGTAATCCAGATTGGAAATAAGACTTCCATTGTATTGTATAGCAGTTTAATCATTTCTTGGATTCCCCCTATTGTGTGATATATGTCTGATATACCTCACTGAATGTGAACAAACTGAAAAGCAAAATCTCTGGTTTCTGACACAGAAGGGTAAACTATGTAAGAATGCGTGAACAGTTACCAAAGTGAAAAGTGTTGTGCCACACAGCAGCTTTGAAATGCATTTTTATTTCATCGTATTTCCTAATTCATCTGCAGTGCACCACGTTTTGTGTTTTCTCTGAATATATATATATATATATATATATATATATATATATATATATATATATATTTTCAAATCTATAAACAATTTCTGCTTTTTCAAACTTGCTGTGGGATGTGATTTGCTTTTAGGAGAGATCAGGGATGGGTTTCATGAAAAAAAGGAAAAATGTCACTTGCTTAATATACACAATATACACTTTTTTATTATTAATGAAGCATTTGTAATTTTCTCATAAACATTGGCAGGTTACAGTACACTTAACTCACTCAAAAATAGAAAATTCTGCAACATTTTTGCTCTTAAGCTTTAATAAGTAATTTAAAGAAAAATAAAGTGAGGAAAATACAGAAATTATTAATTTATGACATATAGGTCAAAACATTACTGGGTATTACCTTTCAGTTCAAGGCGGTGAGCGTCAGATGTAGTAGATACTAGAGGCCGCTAGAGGGTGCAAAGGTCAAGGATGAGACATTTGGTAGAATTTTATGTTTTTGAGTGAGTTGTGTTCTTTTGCACAGTTTCTAGCGACCTCTAGTGGTGACTACACCCGACGCTCACCGCACTGAACTATTTTTTATAAATGAATAATTTCTGTATTTTCCTCACTTTATCGTTCTTAAAATGACCTATTAAAACCTAACAAGCAAACATTTGGCAGAATATTCTATTTTTGAGTGGATTCGTTAACTGTGCCATACCCCATTGGCATTTACAGTCCAGGTTGTCTTTATAAAATACATTTTCCACCTAGTGATTTTATAAGGTGCTTGGTTTGAGTTGCCATTTAATACAATTCTTTTTTTAACTGATTTGTGCAAAGCAAAACTCTAAGATATAAAATACATTTACAAGTATTTGTCCAGTTTAAAAGAAAGCTTTGACTCATGAGTTAACCCTTTGCGGTCCATTTATTAATCGTGCGTCAGGCACGTCAGGTCTAATTAATTTTCACACGCGCAGTTAGTTTTAGACGCGCTGTTTAAAAGTATTTTTTTTCCACAGTCAAACGGGTTTAAATGGCCCTGCATATCAACAAAGCACTCACTAGGCATCTCCAGCCCCGCCCCACCCTTTCGTTTGCTATAGCGTTCACCTATGTAAGAAATAAATAATAATAATAATAGTCGTACATACCGATCGATCATCTCCGGATCACTCGTTTTATCACCAAACTCCTCAATAATGCGATCCAAGTCATTATTTTATTACTATAACATCTCAAAAAAGCTCTGCAAATGTCCGTGTTTTCTGTGCGCTGATTCAGTCAGCCAACTTGTTTACTTACGACCCGCCCCGTTATCTGATACCAGATACCATGTATGACTAATCATGAGAGCCTTTTTTTTTTTTTTTTTTTTCCCCCCCCCCGACTTGTCTCGGCTCTTGTCGCTCCCACTCAGCAATTGAATGGTTCTCTGCTTTTTCCGGAGAAAAAACGACTAGACACCCGTTTATTGCGTTGCTATAATGATGTCGGACCCAGTCCGACAAAGGACCTGTGAGGAATAATTGCAATGTCGGACCCAGTCCGACAATGGACCGGAAAGGGTTAAGACCATTTTTAAAAAGCTGGAATTAAGTTTGTCATTCTAAATAGTCTGGAACAGTTCAAAAGATTTTTTAGCTTAATTTATTTATTTTAAATAGTCCTGTGAGTTAAGTTTCGTGATTGTCTATTATCTGCACAATCTAATTATCTAGATATGTTTTAAACACAAATTAGTAATACAGTAGGATTTCATGTTGGATTTCGAGATATCATATTTTTTAATTTTTGCCGTTTTTTTCGTTAAGTATATGGAAAACTGCAAAGTGGCATGCAATTCAAAATGTTAACGTAACATTATTCAGCAGGTTTCATTCGACTTTCTGAAGCAAAACGATTTCATTCTATATTATTATTATTTGTTTATTTAGCAGACGCCTCTATCCAAGGCGACTTACAGAGAGGGTGTGTGAACTATGCATCAGCTGCAGAGTCCCTTAAAACAACATCTCACCCGAAAGACGGAGCACAAGGAGGTTAAGTGACTTGCTCAGGGTCACACAGTGAGTCAGTGAGAGAGCCGGGATTTGAGCCCTTTTCTTCGAACACTGGACCACACAGCCTCCTATAGGGGGATGATGCTAAACTCTTGGCCACAGCTGTATGTAAACAAGCTTCTTGAAAGTATGCTTGATGACATTGTTCTCGCTTCAGATTCAATATACTGTTTCGACAAATACCCAAGTGAAATATACCTTGAGAGATATAGTTCTACTATAGAACTCACAAATCAGGTCATTTACGTTATGTGGGTAATGTGCACAGAATACATTTTAAAAAGAAGCATAACATATTGAAATCTTTTTTTTTTCAGGACTTTGGTTCTGAAGAGGCAACATTTGGATCCAGTATGGAGCCCATTGCAGAGCAGGTGGCTGAACTGAAACTTATCCAGATTAAAGAGGAGGTCTCTGAACTGGAAATCGACCCTGTTGAGAAAGAGTCCCCGGAACTGGAGAATATCTGCATCAAAGAGGAAGAGGAGGCTGAAGGGGAATCGCTTTACATCAGGAGAGTGATTGTGGAGTCGGATTATGTCTACGTTAAACCTGAAGAATCTGACCTTGAAGTTTCAATTGAAGGACTGAAGTCTCAAGACACTAATGTTAAGAATGGAATGGGATCTGTCCAGTTGGAATATCACATCTCTCAGCCAGACACTGTCCAAATGCATCCTTCACTGCAAGGTGAAGAGATACCTTTGGTGACCACAGTGCTTCCAACCAATGAGTCAAATACAGAATCTGAAACCAAAAGTGGCAGGCATGTGGGACGACATCAGTGTATTGAATGTGGGAAGAGTTTCGTACAATCCTACAACCTTAAAGTTCACCAGAGGACTCACACAGGAGAGAAGATGTACCCCTGCACCAACTGTGGAAAGACCTTCAGTCAAATCGGCAGCCTTAAAAAACACCAGCTGACCCACACCGGAGAGAAACCGTACCAGTGCTCTGAATGCGGGAAGAGATTTAGCCAGACCAGCAACCTGAACACCCATCGGAGAATTCACACGCGGGAGAAGCAGAACCGCTGCAGCGACTGTGGGAAAACGTTCAATAACCTGAGCAACTTGAGAGCGCACCAGAGAATCCACACGGGAGAGAAGCCGTATCTCTGCCCCGAGTGCGGACAGAGTTTCAGTCTCTTCTGGAACCTGAAGAGACACCAGAAAGCCCACGCAGGAGAGAAGCAGTATTGCTGTATGGAATGCGGCCGGACTTTCAGTCAGTTCAGCTCCCTTAAAAGACACCGGAAAGTCCACACGGAAGAGAAACCGTATCACTGTACGGAGTGTGTCAAAACCTTCAGGACATACAGATCCCTGAAAGGACACCAGAAAATTCACACAGGAGGGAAACTGTGACTCTCCTAAATGCGGCAAGACTTGTAGTCACTGAGACTCTGTTACAAAACACAGGAGAGACATCATGGGCTTGAAGACAAAGTGGAAGGCAATTTACTGACAGCATGTAAATGCAACCTTTAGAAAATGAAATGCTGTGCCATTTATATTGTGTACAAAATCCATGCTGAATGCGCTCAGATCCACAGACATGAAGATATTTTAACATGATATTTTACTTTTGATCTGAAGTGCTTTAAAATGCTCCAACTTGACAGCAGTACGTTTCTAAAACACAGACGATCATGTAAGAACTCAGACCTACACTTCATATCCCTAGTCCAATTGCGGTCTCTTGCAATGACAAACATTTCGAATAAAGGTTTCTTTTCATCTCCTCGTTGAAGGCATTGAAAAGGCACCGAGTGGAAACGTCGTTGAATGGGTTCGGTTTCTTTTAGTATTTCTAAATGGAGCACTGTTGAGTGCTTTCGAGTTATGGATGTTGTTGATAACCAAGACTCATGGACTTGTCCTTTATCCCGACATCAGCTTGTCAATGAGATGTAAAAGTCGAGAGCTGTTATAAGACAGGAATTGGATTAAAAAATTACTGCTTTTATAAGAAAAAAATAATTAATTAATTAATGTTATTAATTAGTCATCAGATGTTTTTATCCAAAGTGATTTAGAGACTAGGGGGTGAACTATGCATCATCAGCTGCTGCTGCAGAGTCACTTACAGTAGGACCTCATTTGTTTTACATCTCATGCAAAGGATGGAGCACAAGGAGGTGAAGTGACTTGCTCAGGGTCACATACACAGTGAGTCAGTGGTTGAGCTGGTATTTTGAACTGGGATCCTGCTGGTATCAAGCCATTTTCTTTAACCACTGGACCAGCAAGCCTCCATAATATATTTCAAATAAAAGGAATAAAGGTTTAAACAATGCAATTGTCATTCTTTATATATTTGCTTCATTATTTGGTAGAAATGATATCTGTTAATAAACTAAAATGAATTTTGGAGGACTGTGAGGCCCTGTGAATGTGAAAATCTACATATTGTGTATGTATGTTTTTATTCTTGTATTTTGAGTTAGTTTGGCTGGGATGGGGTTCAAATCCCATCCCTGCAAAATCCACATGCAGAATGTGACCAGGTCCTAATTGAATAATTGATAGTCAATTAAACCTGGCAACACGGTATAGAAGAGGAACCAGTTCTTTTGACCTGGGAGAGTTAGTTTATGAGCAGGAATGGGAGCAGCAGGTTGTGCTCCCTGGCACTGCTCTGAGATGCCCCTTGCTTCATTGTTTTGTGTATTTTGTTTACATCTGAAAACAAATGTGTGAAGAACATATTAAAAACTGCAGTCTTTGTCTCCTTCCTCTGTTATTCCTGTTGCTAGCCTTGGCTTCAACGCTACCTTCCACAGGAGGGAATGAAAGAGTGTCGCAGTGAATCCAGTCTAACTCATTTTTTATATACAAGAGGAAGATTGAGGTAAAAAAAAAAAAAAACATGGAATTTACAAGAGTTTTATATAACATCAATGTACAGCTATGGCCAAAGGTTTTGCATCACTCTATAGAATTAACTAATTTTGCTTCACAAAGTCGAATTAAACCTGCTGAATAATGTTATGTTAACATATTGAATTGCATACCGTTTTGTAGTTTTCCATATACTTGACAAAAAACTGACAAATTTAATGTGACGTTTTGAAATCTAACATGAAATACTGTACTACTATCTTCCGGTAGTCTTTTGCGATATCATTTTGTAGTTTCTTTGATTACATAAAATATAATTAATAAAATATTAAAATTTTGTTCATATAGGATTTTTTTGTTTTGTTTTGTTTAAATTATGTCTCAATCCTAAAATTCTAGATGATGCAAAACTTGTGGCCATAACTGCAGTGAAACGGTGGTTGAATTATCCAGCTTAAGAGATGTCTGATCTTTCCTTATCTCCAAACCCTTTTCCTTTCATGTGGTTCTTGCATTTACTCAAGTGCTGTTTGTTTATGTTTTTATAAGTCATTAAGCTGTTTTTATACCTTTGATATACCTAACCAAGGCAATGTGGTGGATATTTATAACTTAATATTGCTTACCTAGGGTAAATTAAGTAAAACACATTTGTTAGTACAGTCGCCACTGCCTCGAACGGGCAGTTTTGGTTGTATTTTTGTCAGCACTCTCCTCAACTACAGAAAACCCAGCTTTTTTTAAACAATGTTGCATTGTTTGCTGAGTGACAGAGTTCCAAGCTTCAACAAGCGCAGAGCATCTCACAGAGAAATTTTATTTACACTGAATTTTTGTGCTGATGCTCATCACTTTTCTTTTTTTACACTGTGTACAGGGATTAAATAGCCAAGGTACAGTACAGGGCTAATCACTCAGTACCGAGGTGCAAGCAGCTGATTGATCAGTCTGTCAAGCTTTTACTACAGTAAAGTGCTGCCTTTTTTATTGAAATCTATGTTAATGCCAAGGTAACGAGGTGAAAACAGGTGATTGGTGGATTAGTAAGAGCGATTACTACAGTATAAGCAGTGTGTTTGTTATTTAAATTGATGTGAATGGCACATAACAAGATCCAAACAGCTGAGTTTTCCTGAAATATATGCGTGCTTAACACGATATAAACGATGCCTTTGTTATTGAAATCAAAGGGAAATGGCAAACGCTATTTGCATGACATGAACGGCTGCCCACAATAACCCTGGACAGCGTAAGTGGTGGATACTGTATATGCATTAATTGTAGTAGCTCAAAAGAAAACATTATCTAACATACAGTTCCTATAGAAAGTCTACACCCCCTTGAACTTTTTTCACATTTTGTTGTGTCAGTGCCTCAGAGTTTCATGCATTTAAATGAGGGTTTTCTCCACTTATCTACACACCATACTCCACACTGTTAAGGGGAAAAAAGTTTTTATTGAGAAAAAAATGATGTATTAAAAATACAAAACTGAAATATCATAACTGGATAAGTCTCCACCCTCCTGAGTTAATACTTCGTGCAAGCACCTTTGGCAGCAATTACAGCTGTGAGTCTGTTGGGATAGGTCTCTACCAACTTTGCACACCTAGATTTGAGAATATTTGACCATTCTTCTTTACAAAACTGTTCAAGCTCTGTCAAGTTCATTGGGGAGCGTTGATGGACAGCAATCTTCAAGTCATGCCACAAATTTTCGATTGGATTTAGGTCGGGGCTCTGACTGGGCCACTCAAGGACATTTACCTTTTTGTTCCTTAGCCACTCCAGTGTAGATTTGGCTGTGTGCTTTGGGTCGTTGTCATGCTGAAAGGTGAACTTCCATCCCAATTTCAGCTTTCTTGCAGAGGGCAGCAGGCTTTCCTCAAGGACTTCTCTGTACTTTGCTCCATTCATTTTCCCTTCTATACTGACAAGTGCCCCAGTCTCTTGCCGATGAAAAACATCCCCATAACATGATGCTGCCACCACCATGCTTCACAGTAGGGATGGTGTTCTTTGGGTGGTACGCTGTGTTGGGTTTGTGCCAAACATAACACTCCTCTGATCTCTCTATCTCCGCTCCTCTGGAATCTACCACACTTTCTCCCTCCTCCTCAGCTAAGAACCTCAGAATCACCCTGGACCCCTGCCTCTCTTATTCCCAGCACATCTCTACTCTGGCACGCACTTGCCGATTCTTCCTGAGCAACATACGAAGAATCCGACCCTTCCTCACCAACTACACCACCCAACTCCTGGTCCAGTCCCTGGTACTCTCCCGCCTAGACTACTGCAACTCCCTCCTGGCTGGCCTCCCTGCGTCCGCCACCCGTCCGCTCCAGCTCATCCAGAACTCCGCTGCTCGCCTGGTGTTCTCTCTGCCTCGCTTCTCCCACGCAACTCCACTGCTCTGCTCACTTCACTGGCTCCCGATCACCACTCGCAGCCAGTTCAAGACTCTTGTACTAGCCTACAGATGCCGTGACCAGACTGCACCCAGCTACCTCCAGACCCTCTCCCTACACCCCCACTCGACCTCTCCGCTCCTCCTGCACTAGAAGACTGACTCTACCTCCTCTCCCCTGCCTCCAGAGACCGCTCCTTCTCCACCCTCGCCCCGCAGTGGTGGAATGACCTTCCTACAGATGTCAGAACTGCTCAGTCCCTGACCACCTTCCAACGCCTCCTCAAGACTCACCTCTTCAGACAGCACCTGTAGAACTCCTCTTTTTTCCCTCTATACACTTATCACTGTTCCTTAAATGCGCTTTACTTGCTCTTAGCTGCCCCCTATTTTACTGAATTTAATCCTGTACTTTAGCGTACTGTAATCTGTCACAAGTGTTATTTAATCTGTAATATTTTGTATTTAATTATATCCTGATGTAACTATCACTGACACTGTTATCGGCTCCGTTATCGAATCATATTTTGTCATATACTTGTACTTGCTAGAACCAAAGTCATTGTATTTTTATCTTGTTCTTAATTGTATTATTACTTGTACTGTGATTCTTGAAATGTATTTTTGTTTACGACTGTAAATCGCCCTGGATAAGGGCATCTGCTAAGAAATAAATAATAATAATAATAATAATTTAGGCCAAAAACCACAAAATTTTTTGCCACTTGGCTACAGAATCTCCTGAGTGTTTTTTTCACACTTCAAACGGGATTCAAGGTGGGCTTTCTTGAGTAATGGCTTCCTTCTTGCCACCCTACCATACTGGCCAGATTTGTGGAGTGCTTGGGATATTATTATCAGAGGGAATCTACAAGAACTGCTGAATTTATCCTGAAATCATATGAATCACTACAATTTAACACAGGTGGAGGCCACTTAACTTGGTGTGTGATTTTGAAGGTGATTGGTTACACCTGAGCTAATTTAGGATTGCTATTAGAAGGAAGGTGGACACTTATCCAACCAAGCTATTTCAGTTTTTATTTTTTAATTAATTTTCTACAAATTTCTAGAATATTTTTTCACTTGGAAATTGTGGGGTAGGATGTGTAGATAAATGAAAAAAAAATACTTTAATGCATTTTAATTCCAGGCTATAAGGCAACAAAAGGTGAACATTTTGAAAGGGGGTGTAGACTTTCTATAGGCACTGTATCTGTTAATGGATGTTCCGTCACTCTTGCTGTGCAGCTGCAGCCATCTGGTGAAGGTTGGCTGTTTGCGGTTGTCTCCTGTGGATGGCACTGGCGATTTGGTCCCACAGATGTTCTATTGGACTCAGATCAGGAGAAAAAGCTGGCCACGGCAAGACCTTGACATTGTTTTCTTAAAGTCGTGCAATTGTAATCCTAGCACTGTGTGGTCTTGCATTGTCCTGCTGGAAAATCGACACTTCCAGATTGGCTTGCAGGAATGGAAAAACTGTTGCCTCAAGGACTTCGTCAATGTATCACTGAGCAGTAAGTTTGCCCTAAATCTGTACCAAAGACTTTCTTGTGTTAAAGGAGATTCCTCCCCACATCATCACACTTCCACCGCCCCACCGGTTGGCTTGAACAATGCAACAGCATAATGCTCACCACGACGTCTTCACACACGTTGTCTTCTGTCAGGTCTGTCAATGGCAAAACGGCATTCATCTGTGAATAAATCACTCCACCACTCTCTGGCCCACAGAAGACGGTGATTTCATCTCTCATCTGTCAACGTTACCCCTGAACAGCCTCCAAGCATGCAAATCAATTTCATACAGACGATGAGCTACAGTCATTCTGCTGATGCGTGGGTTATTTCTTCCTGGAATTTCTTGTGCTGTAGCCACTGCAGTCTGAAAATGATTACGCAGATGGATCAGTCGGATGTGACGGTCTTGGGCCGTTGTGGTGACCCTCTGTTCTCCAGGACATGGCCTGTCCCTCACAGAGCTAGTCTGCTGATTGTTGAAGCAGAACATCTCATTCTCCAGGCAACTTCTCTCAGAAAGGCCACCTTCATGCTGATAGCAACCAGGCAAGCTTCATTACTCAAGCGGGACATGGTCCTATCTTTTGCTGTTCTTGCGTTAAATAAAATCATGTCTTTTCAAATGGCTATTTATACAGATTCTTTATCAACTCATTTTCGCAATTTTAACTCAACTGAAATACCAAACACTGAGCACCTGGCATTTTTATGAAATCACATGACTTGAGCTCAGTATTTTGTTATCCCAAGGAACAATACTACTCAAACAAAAACAAACCTATCTGCTCACTATTTCAAATGTAAATAACATTATGTATGTGCCCAATGAGCTATTGATGTAAAACTGTCCTATAACAAAAAAGGCTAAATAAATAAATAAACACACACTTGATTTTGATAAAACAGAGAGTCTTTAGTTAGTTCAACAGTTGATTAAAAACTACAAGGCATGATCAAAAACAAACAATTAAAGTTGACATTTTCTTTCAATTATCTGGTAATTAAAGAAAAAATAAAACCTTCCTAGGACTATACATTTCGCAGACAAACTTGAACTGGTACATTTTGCATTGAAAATATAGGAGGGTGTCTCCTTTACATGTACAATGATTTCTAAAATTCTATGTGGACAAACAATGCACAGCCACCTCGGTACAAAAACCCAGATTTGTTTCCATTGAACTCAATGTTAACAGACCTTCAATATAAAGGCTAACCCGATATTACGGCTTACAGCCAGACCTGGGGGTCAATTATAATTACAATTACATTTACAATTACAGCAGAATTGTTTGCTGAAGTTCCAATTCAATTCCAATGATATTTTGTTCAATTATAATTACAGTTACAATTATGCTGCAGTGATTGCAATTATAGTTACAATTGCACTAAAAAGTAACACTCTGTCTATTCTACCCAGCAGTAATCGCAGGTACAAACACAGAAACATACCATAGAACGTTTTTTCAAACCCATGGGAAAGGTGGTTCAAAATACAAGAATGTTCGCTCAGTGTAAAACACAACATGGAATTGTGAATGATTAAGCTTGGAAAGGCGTGTAATTGATCAATTATATGATAATTACAATTACAAATACAATTACACAGGTGTGCCAAGGTTCAACTACAATTGTAATTGATCCCAGGTCTGATTATAGCCACCATTTGCAGTCCCTAATAAAAACTACAACCTGGATTAAATGACCTCACTAATACGACCAATATACAATTCTGCTTGTAAGTCTGATTACAAGTCACTCAAAGGTTTTGGAAAAGTGCCTTTTATTTACAGCCAGTAAGATTAAGCAATAGAGAAAAAAAAAAAAAATAAAAAACAGCAATATTAGAACAACAGGACTGTTTGCAAACATCATAAAAAAGAGACGAGATAAGAAAACAATATTTACATATCAGACATTCTTTGAAGTTAAAGTTTACTTTTTAATACAAGCTTTTTCCTAATATTTAATTCTTATGTATTTAAAATCTGATCCTGTAAGATTCTTTGTTGTTTCTACTTAAGTAATTATTTGACATGCCTAACTGTTCCAGTCAAAGTAAGGTAAGTAAAGTGAAGCTTATTAGCCTATATGATTATCCTACTACAGTAGAACGTCATATCTGAACCCCTCTATTATCTGATGGATTTCTGGTGTAGAAAGAGACTTAAACAGAGACAGACTCACTGTAGACATAGTGCTAGACTCAGACAGAGAGATAGAGATAAACTTAGACACAGAAATAGACTTAGAGACAGAGAGTTTTGCACATGCTGCTGCTACCAACTTAACGATACTGATGGAAACTGATCAATGCACATTTTATTGTGGATCTTAAACAGTAAATTCAGCTCTTAGCAGGAGAGAATGGATTCAGTTGCAGAAAAAAAAAAAGAGTTGGGAGTTCATTTTCACTATGTACATTCTATCACTTCAGGTAACTGCCCAGTTTAACCATGTTCAGTACCGTTAAAAAAGCTGAAACAAGATTGTTTGTGTGCAGACTTTCTTTTTCTTCTTCTTCTTCTTGTTTTATTTTAACGCCATTTCTGTTTTGGGTTTACACTTACAGTGGAAAAAAACAACTATTGGGCTACTTTGACATGGACTGTGAAATCAAGAACTGTGTTTGGAATGCTGTTTTGCAAATTGCCAAATACTGTATTACAGTGTTTTGTTTTTGCAATAATTTTCACTAATCTTCTTTGATAGTATACGTGCAGTACCATACTTTGGTGTTTTAGACACAATGATGTACCTGATATTATTCATTTATAATGCCCCAATGTTAACAAAGCAACCACAATGTAGTATAACCATATTTTGAGATACCATATTTTCAGTTAAACCAGTATAAAAAGGATCCTACTGCATTAACCTTGTAGAGAAAATGTATAACAACACCTTAATTTAGATCAAAGGTGCAACTATTTTGAGTAAGGAAGCAGCAAATGCTAAACAGAAACTTGTAACACGCAATACAAATCTTTATTGCAGGAACAGAAAACACCCTAAGAACACACAGGGGGCAAGTGCTGTAACAACCTCTTTGTATAACCTGCAGCAAACATGACCCCAGGGGGATGGGAGTGAGAAGGGTGGAGGTGAAATCTTGTGATAGTTTCTTATAAATATGGGACATGGCAAGCAGCACTTAGGTCATCTAACATCCAGTGCTGCTGGGCAGAACCTGCGGACTCCACGTCAACATGGCTCCCAATGATGAGCTGAATATACTGATCTAACCCTTGTTTAAAAGCTAGTTAACTACTTCAAATGAGTATCCAAGTCTGCAAAGTGTTGTTAATCTGTATTACTTGGGACCAATGAACCCTGTCTAAACCCTGTTGTATATTCTGCCTTTTTTCAGATTTTTTTTTTTTTTTTTTACTGGAATACTTACAATACAATATTTTGGCTTATGCCAGAGTGGATTATAAAATGCTGTCTGTTGAACTGACGAAACTGCACAGAGCTATCTACCTTCTCTCTCTTGCATGATTTTGCTGGTGTTTTTTGAAGTATCTTAACGTACTGAAACCCTTCCCACATTCAGTACACTGATGTGGTTTCACTCCTGTGTGCTTTTGCTGATGGTTTTTCAGGTTGCTGAGCTGTGCAAATCTCTTCCCACATTCGCTACAGGAGTACGGTTTCTCTCCTGTGTGAATACGCTGGTGTATTTTCAGGTTGATAAGCTGCGTGAAGTTCTTACCACATTCGGTGCACTGGTGTGGTTTGTCTCCTGTGTGCGTCAGCAGGTGGTTCTTGAGGTTTGTGATCTGAGTGAAGCTCTTTCCACATTCAGGACAGTGATACGGTTTCTCCTGTGTGTGGATTCGCTGATGCGTTTTCAGGTTGCCTGACTGATTGAAACTCTTCCCACATTCGCTACAGTGATAGGGTTTCTCTCCTGTGTGGATTCTGAGGTGTATTTTAAGCTCATTTATAAGAGAGAAAGTCTTGCCACATTCAGGGCACAGACACGTTTTCTGTCCTTCGTGGTTTCTTTTGCGCTTCACGTGGCTGGAGAGTTGAAAGAAACCATGCTGGGTACAGGAATACGCTTCTTGTCTTGGGTGAGTTTGCTGGTTTACCCGAAAGCTGGGTAACTGACTGAAACTCTGGTGTATTTGAAAGCTTCCAAATGTGCAGTGAGACTCAGTGCCTCTAGGTAGATCCCATTTGAGTGACGTGTCAAGCTCTGGTACTTCTGGTTTAATGCTGTGTCCAACTGGACCAGGGCTGTTTTGTTCAGGGTCATATTGCATTTGTAGGACTTCTTGTTTTATGGGGACAAGATCCATCTTCGATCTAAACTTTACACCAAGGTCAGCCTCTATAGTAAAAAAACAAACAAAAAAAACATTAAAAAGAGTATTTAGCTTAATTTCTTTTACCTTTTATTATTGTGTATATATATATATATATATATATATATATATATATATATATATATAATCACACAGTAAATTGATTGATTTCCTGATATATTGTACATTTTCTTCATGGTCCTGGACAGACTTAGCAGTAGCTTATTGTAAATTACTTTGTAATTCTTATAATACAAATTCACTTCACACAAATGTCCTGTCTCTGCTAATTATTTTGGAGCCTTCCTCCTCAACCCAGGAAAGAAAATACCGAATAAAACTAATCACCCTAGTTCAAACAGTGTAAAGGATATTGGGAAATGTAATAACTTGCATCCAGATTAGCACCTCTTTACTGTATTTTAGTGCTGTTTTGGGACCACTGATCCTATGATGCATTTTGAGTTACCATAATGCTCATTCATCAATGCCATTTCCATTGCAGCATCGCAAAAACATGCATTATCCTTGCAAACAGTGGAAGTGTTGAAAGTGGTGAATACAATAAAGATGTTGCTGCAGATTTTAACATTCCCGTGTACACTTTATCAACCATTCTGAAAAACCACAAAAGGTTTAAATGGTTGAAAAAAATCGCTTATTTCAGGATGTTTCGGACAAAAGCCCTTCGTCAGTGGTGTAGAAGTAAACACAGTGCCGTTATTTACCAACTCTTTTATTTACTTGTTATATATTAAACTTGTTATTTTTCTTTCAACAACGATCATGACATGCTGCATTATTCATGTCTGAACAATGCAATGAAAGATTATTTGAACTGTGGCTGCCAGTCTTTAAAGAATAATCAGCAAGGTTCTGAAAAATATAGCATTACATGCCCCCCAAGTGTTGCTACAACTGTTTAAATAATGTCCCTGCAATTTTTCTTTTTGTTGTTAATATCCGGACAACATTTTACCCTTGTAACTTTAATGTCTGTTTCAAAGCTTTTTTCAAAATGTCCGCTCTAGTGCGCTGGGGTTTGAGATCTGTCTCTAAATTACTGCATTAAGAGCTCCAGTGTTCTGGCTTTTCTGTTCCATACCACATTATTGCAGTTACCTGTTTGACAATGTGGGCAATAATCCTGATACTATCAGTGCACTAGAGCGGACAATTTGAAAAGAGCTTTGAAACAGACTTAAGTGTAAAAATGTGTCAGGATGTCAACAATTAAAAGAAAAATGACAGGTACGTTATTTAAACAGTTGTAGCAACACGTGGGGATGTGTAACGCTATCATTTTCAGAACACTTCTTACTCTAAATGCTCCTCCATATGCTGTTGCTGAAACACAAATTGGAACACCTCAGAAAATAAGAAAATGTTTTTCTCCCTCAGAGTACAGTAGTGTGCAAATGTATTAGAACACTCCAAGATCTGTCATTTATTGAGCTTTACACGCAAAATGTATTCATTTACTACAGAAATCAGTTAATCATTTTTGCAAACATGAAGCAAATTCAAACCTACAAACAGAGCTATATCTGAAAGTGTCTTCAATGCTAATATTTAGTATGCCCTCCTTTGGCATCAATAGCAGCTTGGTATCTTTTTGGCATGGTGTCTGTACTTTCTCAAAATCTCCGGTGCCATTTGCTTCCATATTTCTTGAAGTTGTATCCAGACTTTCTTTTGTACAGTTGTTAATTTTGTCAAGCATCGAGTCCAGTAAAATACAGAAGCAATGGGGTGTTCTAATACATGTGCACACTGTTGTAGATGTTTCTATTTCAGTATCCTGACACAAAACCATTCAGAACACACAAAATGTTGTGACTAAACTCCTGTTTTATTGCTTTGTAATGTATTGAACAGAACTTTTCAGCTTTTGTTTCTTTAAATAGCAACAAAAACGTAATACTATGTACAAACTTTTAGATAACTATATACAGTGTCTATACATTAGTACTTGTGTTAATGTCTACCACATGTGAAAAAAGTGGTGTTTTTTTAGTTTAATGCACAACATGGTATGTGAACAAATTGGTGTTTTACCGAGTTTTAATAAATGAGAGAACTTTATTTTCTTTAAAACAGCACCAACAAATATACCTGTATGCAAACATACATTTGGTTATCTATGTAGTCTTCACCGAGCGAAACCTCTCTGGTTGTAATGTCTGCCACGTGTGAAAATAATTCATACAATAATTGAACATCAATAATTTTTTTTCTGTTACTGACAGCAGCTGCAAGTTGTCGTAAAACACTGCAGAACATTCCATTGAAAGGTCCGGTGGCTTATCTCGCTCCTCCGTTCCTCTCTTTCCCTCCTCCTCTGTTCCGCCCTTCATTCCTCTCTTTCTCTCTCCATTTCAATCATGCTTTCTTGTCAATGAATATACTTGCAGACGCTTTCCTTTAAATATGCCATATCTTTACCTGGCCTTCTCTTCCTTGGTATTCCTATATGTACACAATGAAAACACAGTTATACAAAGCAAAACATAAGCATGCAACTGTTTTAATTGTACAGTCCCCCGGTCTTTACATCGCCAATTATGAGACATGTTCCGAACTGGCGGTATAACCAGGGTGACAATATAATGAGGGAAATTAAAAATTAAAAAATAAATAAAAATACAAAAATAAATAAATTGCAAGTTAGCTATCAAAATGTAATGCAATGATAAGCCTTCTGCTTTTTTGTTTCCTTTCTTGGTTGTATTTGTACATACATGTGCTTGGTGTTTAATGATGAGAATGATGTCCGGTGTGGGAGAAACAAAGAAACACAACACTTGTGGACAGCACCGGAAAGCCTTCTCATTCTCCGAAGAAGCTAAACAGAGGAAAAGAGGAAAGAAAGTGTAATGCTGTTCCTCTCCAAAAGCATGTGATCATAAACGTACAACCTTCTTTGAATTTAACATTGTAAGCCAGGTTAATACTCGTAGAGGCCATTAAAGCCCCAAATCTCCATTAACCGTTGTCTAATTTTTATTTCAAACTAACAGTTTACTTTAATGTTATTACTAATAGCAATAACAGCACTAGTTCATATTAGATTTTCTTCCAATACTTCCACACCCTTGCTAGGTACTCATTTGCGATATATAAAATAAGGGGACCACTTGTATCCCCAACTTCACAATGAATACAGTCTGTTAGTGTTTTGATACGAGAGAATAGCGTGACAACATCTCCAAACGATGAGTGGTGTGTTGCTATTTACAAATTATTGATTTTTTGTGTGTTGCTATTTACAAATTATTGATTTTTTTTTTACATTGTTTCCAATTTAAGATTAACTTACCTTCCAAACTATCCTGGCCACACATCATCTCCACCTCCTCCACTGTTTATTACTCCTGCACCGCTGGATAGTGGCCGATGACCCCTTTTGGCATCAATCCTGTCCATAAGCGCCTAACCCATGGGTCAGGGGACGTGCCCCCCCAACTTTGAATATGGTGGGGGGGGTCAAACTATATTTTTCCCCTCCACTTTTTTCATTCATTATATATGTATTATAACTTCTTGTGTTTGGCACCTGTTTGTCTTTACAAGGTTTAAAATAAAATATAAAAATGGAAAAGTATTCCGAGGATGGGCCACATTTTTAAACAATCACAATAACTTCTCCCTACACCAACATAGTGGTTTAACCCAAGGTCTGCACCGTGCCTAACGTTAGCCGACAGCAGGAAAAAAAACGTTAAGTGAATGTGAACTCGACACACGGTCAGGAGAGACGATTGCACGAAATACTAATACCTAAATATAGGCATATGTTTTGTATGTATTACTTGCAAAAATATCTGAAGGGAGAGTATAAAACTATTAAAAGAAAAAAAGGTAAGGAAGAGAGAGTATCAGAACATTATTAAAAATTAAACTATGTTGGGCTTTAGAATAAAAAAATTAGGTTAATGTTGCTGTGGGGCCATGAACAAGTTCAGTTCCCACTAAAAACTGCCATTGCAAAATTACATAAGACTGCTTTTTCTTTAGTGAAAAAGTTGGCTATAATTATTATTTTTTCATTAAAAATCTGCGGGGGGGGGCAGCGGGAGACATTGGCACATCAAGTTTTATCACAAGAAGTTTAAACTCACAACTGTTAATGTATGAGGACTGTATGGCTGATCTGCACTGCCTGTAACATTGTCATGAATCAGCCGTTTCAACCAATTAGCATTGCTGTGTGAGGGCTGGCATTTAGAGCCTCATTCACGAAAGGGCGCTAAACTTTATGGTGCATGATAATTGAAATTAGTGTGCACGTTCACGATTGTCTTATTTACTATTACAATTTTATTCACTATCGCGCAAAATAGTGGGCATATTATGGTGCACACTCATTTTATTGTGCCACACTATGGTAATCGGAATGAATCTCTGATTTGTATGGTAATGCATGATAATGTATTTAAATGAGGCACCCCACTCTGAATAATAAGATGAGCTTCATTCACACCGCATTTACTAAAGGACAATAATTCTAGTGTGCACCTTAGTGAGCGATAAATAGTGCATATGGAAACCAGGGGTGTGTTCAACAGGCAGAGCGCTCCAGAGCGTTACGTGGCGCTTTCTATTGAACAACCTGCACGCCGAGAGCACTTCGTAACGTTAGCTAACACTCTGAGGAGCTTACTCGGTGTGCGTTTCAAAATGGTGGAGGGACAATACCAGTGCGGTGACTGGGGTGTCATTTCCCCACATACTGGATTTTTTGACCAACACATCTGTACGCATTCTTTTTTGTAAAAAAAATCTGATAGTTTATTTAAATTAACAGCATAATTATTTAATTATTTGACTTTTTTTTTCTTTTAAACAAAGTGAATCTGCAGCATCGCATGAAACATTAAAAATGCTCAGCTTGTTATAGTTGTTCGGTCGGCCTTACATTAAGGAATATTTTCTGTGCACTGTGTTAAAGGTGAACTGTATGTAACGCTGTTAAAAAAAAAAAAAAGTTTTACAGTTTTGCTATTTCTGCGAGATTATTAGGCTTCACAGTGTATCTCGGCTGAAAAAGCACAGCAGTATTATACCGAAAACTTTAAACCATTTTTTTTTTCGTGGCAGAAAGGGGACGTTAGAATATAAGAACTTTATTTAAACCTCTTTTACTGGGCTGAAAACTAGTGATGTGCAGTTTGATTCTTTTTACTGGCTCGATTAGTTTGGTTCATTCAGTTTACTTGTTCGTTTGATTCAGAGATTCACTAACGCGAAATAAATACATCTTGCAAATTACTCTGGTTATGAAAATGTGTTTAATTCTGTACTATAAATTGTAAAGCGCTCTGACATGATTGCTTTTAACGGCGCTATACAAAATAAAGTTTATTATTATTATTATTATTATTTAAAAAGGAAAAAGTCTATGTCAGGGGTGTCAAACTCATCTGGCAGCATGGGCATTTATATTAAGACTGTTCACTTGGTGGGCCACACCAAACATAAATAAATAAATAAATAAATAAATAAATAAATAAATAAATAATAAATAAATCAAATTACACATCATAATATACCTGAAAATGTATATAGAAATTGTATATACTCAAATATATTATTTACACAAAACACATTATCCCCACTGCACAATTCCTAGTCATTATAAGTATGCAGGTTTCAATCAATTAAATCAACATATTACTTAATGTATTTTATACTACATAAATAGTCAGATATAACTGGAAGTAGCTTTCTTAGAATGCTGACAAAAAAAAAACAACTCAATATCACAAATGTAATATAATGGAGGAAATAGAAGAGTATTTTACTTTCAATGGAAATCTCAAACAGTAAAAAAAACTGTCAGTATATAATGCGAAGTCTCAATATTTAACATATTCCAAAACGTTTTTAACAGCACTGAAAAAAAAAAAAGATACTGGCAAACTGTGAAAATGCGATTTAGTAAACCGTACCACTATGAAATGTACCTTTTTATGACTTCTGTCCAGACACTTGGCACTTCGTTTCTCACACACTTGATAATGCTCATTATTGTTCTAATTCTGCAACGTTTTCACATAATGCCTGTTGATGCAGAATGCAGTGTAAGACAATTGGTACTTCTGCATTTCTTTCTTTTTTTCCAGTCCTCTGCTAGCCAGTCCACTCTTTGGCCCAGTCGTACATGGCGCACCCTCTGCTGTAATCCCAGTTAGTTTCTTCCAAAGTAATTCTGCACCTTCCATGGCTTCTTGAAGTTAAAAAGTTTCCTTTCCTGTGGTTGTGTTGTTCATGCTGAAACTTCAAAGCTCTTCAACAACATTAAAGTTATTACCTGCCATTTCGGCAATACACTCAGCAACCGTGTTACGAGGCAGACTGACATTAGAAACATTTTCAATTTTTTCAGGGCGTAGGACATCAACTGTTTTAAGCATGCACCTTTTAACAAATTCACCATGTGAAAAATTTTGCAGCCCATGCAATCTCTTTGCTAACAATAAAACTGGCATCCACAGCACTTTCATTTTTTCTTCTAATTTTCAGAAAAACCTTTGCTCTGCGTATCATAATGACGTTGGATGTTTTAATCCGTCTTTCATAACTGCAACCATTGCACTGCAAATCAGACATATTCCCTTGCCGTCAATTATTCAGTGAAATAATAATCTGGCTAACAATTTTCGAATCTTCTGCATTCCGCCTCCACCTTTCGCTTCTGTGACATCTCCAACTACTCTGATTGGCTACTGATTTTATATTTTACACAAAGTAAAATAAATAGTTTAAACAAGCCTTCGCTTCGCTAACCTAGTCAAAACTATGTGTGCTGTGCTGTTACACGTGTGTGAGGAAACAGATCATGTGCGCCATTTGATTGGCTATTCTACTTCCTCTGTGAGCAGTGATTGGCTTAATGGTTACTCATACAATGCAGACTGCACATATTGAATATGCGTGTTATATTAAAGAGGCGGGTTATTTAAAAGAAGAATTCCAAAACGATACAGTACATCAATTTTAAAAACTAATTGGCGGGCCGCCAAAAATTGCCCCTGCAAGCCGTATGTTTGACACCCCTGCTTTAGAGTATTAACTTATTTTAAACTATGTCATTTAGCTGTGTCTTGATTGCTCATTTTCGGTCAATGTAAGCCACCTCCACCTTTCACAATAAGCTACCAAAAAATACGCCTGGACTGCTGGGGCTTTTATATGAAGGTGGTCACGTGTAGTCTGGGACATTATGGTGCGCATTACTGCTCGCACTAAATTCAGTGCAAGCCAAATACTGTGCACATAAATGAATGAGTTCTCCGTTAGTAAATAGGGCAGTAAATTTAGATTTATCCTACACGTTAGGCTCACTACTTTACGTGCACTTTTGTAAACAAGCCCCTTAGTGTTTCATCCAATTAGCCCTAAGCATTGCCATGTGAAGGCGGGTGCTTATTGTTTCAACCTATCAGCACCAATCATTGACCTGCTAGAGTGAGCGTTTACTTTCCAAAAGTCTCATAGCAGCTGGTTTTGCTGTGATAACTGAGCTCAGCAGTCTGATGACAAAACGTGAGAAACATTCTTTAGCATCCAGCACTACATTTAAAACAAATCCGAGCACGGACTATTTTACTGTTAACATACATATGTGAATATATCTATCTATCAATAAGCAAGCCATATTATTACATTTTTGTACATGTTATTGTTTGTGTTTGTTTAGCACTTCCCTTTAATAAGCTGCATGTTGGAATTACTGGTACTGTACAGCATTCCGCAGTTAGTAAATATTCTATGTTTTATTCTGAAACACCTGTCCAATTTTGTGGCTTTACCATTACAAAAACAGTAACTTGAAAAAGATTGAACAGCAAAAATGAGGTTTACCAGAGCATCTTATCAAAAAAAATTTAAAAAAAAAAAAATAATCACTTATTTGTTTAAAATCTTTTTGGTTCCCGAATGCCACTCGCAAAGCCCGAAATAAAAATTTAAATAACTTATTTCGGGCTTTGTTTCTCTGTTCTGAGTGACAGGCAGACCTTTTGAAAAAAAGAAATAACATGAGAAACCCCACTGACACTAGCGTAGTACCATCGGCAACAGCCGGACAGGAATCGAAATACACATAAAACCTACGTCACACATCAGAACAAAAATTCACATGAGAAACCCCATTGACACTTGTGTATTATTATTATTATTATTATTATTAAGAATAATAATTAGTTGTATTGAACAGTCCAATCAGAGAGATTGATGCAGTTACTGGGTGGTACATGAATGATTAGCTGATTCAGTGTTTATGACAAGCAGTTGGAGAACGTACTCAGCGGAGTGACAGAGTAAGTCAAGTACATAATACATATCTAGATTTTAATAATTTGTTATAAATAAATTAGTCATATATTTTATTAAATATTTTATATAGTCATATTGTCAATAAAAATACATTTTTAAACATATGCCTATTTTCTTCCTGTGCAGTTTTTATGAATGAGATGAGTGAGCGATTGATTGAATGACGCTACTTAGGTAGGCGGGTGAAACAAACTCTTCAAATCGTAGCTCTGTCTCTGTCCCTGAAAACATAAAATGTAAAATCTTAAGACATTCATTTCAGATTTTGACCAGGCATTGTTGGGCACTCCTAGACCTGCCCTGGCAAAACCTGGAATGAAAGATCTTTGTGATTTATTTTGGACTTTGTTCGTGAATTGCCCAGTTTTGGGGTTTGCCCATAACACACACACACAGTAAAACTTCAAATAATTACTGGGTTTCAAATAATCACCTGTCTCCAATATGCGCCAGGTCTGCTGGCAAATATTGTAAATAAACGTCGGGTCTCTGTCATTGCCATGGAAGACGAGGAGGAACTTGAGCATAATGAACTGCTAATAAGTGACAGCAATGAAAGTGACTCTCAGGATTCATAATAATAATGGAAAACATAATTTAAGGTAGGCCTACATGTAATGCATATTTGTTTAATGCAGTTATTATATTATTAAAGTTTTGATCATTTTAATTGTGCTGGAAGTAGGCCAGATACAAATCTCTTGGTGTATTTTAACATGTCTTGTTGTATTAACAATGTACAAGTTTGAGATTAAACAATAAATAACTTGATAATGATACTTATTGCTTTTATTATTTTTTTAATATATATTTGAAGTTTGTATTATTATTATTGTGCTGTAAGCGTAGACTACACACCTGTGTTCTGATATCTACAGGGCTGTCTTAGTGGATTTAACTGTTTCTGTTGTTATTATTAACAATGGTAGATCTAATTCCGTTTTCAAATACAAATTCATACTTCTGCGTGTTCATTTTCCGACGTTTTGCATACCATATCCTTGTTAACCAGTGCATATAAAAAGACTGTAATAATACTTCTGCTTTATACTTGTGGGTGTCCAATACAATGTAATTTTTGTTATAAAACAAAACTGTTACTTAGTTCCTTTTAACAAAGTTGCTGGAATGTTTAAATTGAGTTACTATGTTGCCACAAGGTTGTGTGTTAGTGGCTTCTCAATGACCGCATGACGCTTGTGACCCATATATAAATGCTGGTCTCAAATAATCGCTGGTCTCCAATAGGCACCGGGTCTGCTGGCAAATATTGTAAATAACACAACACACACACACACACACATATATATATATATATATATATATATATATATATATATAAGGCACACAAAAAAAATGCTGTATATAAATATATATATGTTAATAGATTATATATATATATAATAAATGCATATATATATAATCTAAATAAATATATATACACACACACTTCAAAACAGCATCAATTATATATATATATTATATACACACACATGTATATATATATATATATATATATACACAAATATATATATATATATATATATATAAACAATATTAATATAGAATATATATATTATATATATATATCATACATATATATATATATATTATATATACACACACACACACACACACACACACTTAATACAAACGCTGTACAATCAAGTTTTTTATATTAAGATACAAGTCCTATACGTAGTAATCATATATATGAAAAGGAGGTACAACTGCGGTGTACAAAAAGTTAAACATATAAGATTTAAGATTACAAAATAGTGTATTTTGAGAATAACTTCTTCAGATGTGTAGAAGTGTGTGTGTATATATATATATATATATATATATATATATATATATATATATATATAAATAATGTGTGTGTGGCACTACCAAGGTGAAATACAAATAAAAACAAAAAAACAAAAATAAAAACACCCTATACATTAAGAAGAAATTAAAACATAAGAGTAATAATTATAAACACAATCAGATAATTCGAAAAAAAAAAATCCATTAAATGTTTAGTTTTTATTTTCTATATTGCGCAAACACAACCTGATACATTAGTTACCTTACTAAGCACAATGTGAATACAATGTGAGCCAGCAAAACTGGTACATTTTAACAATGTTTACTGTTTCCGAGCGGGACAAAAAATAAATAAATAAAAATGAAGACTGAAAAAAAAGAAACGGTGACGCTCCCAGTTTTCCCCGAGACGTCTGCAGTGGTAACCCTAGGCAGAATTTACACAATTGGACACGGTCCCAATCAGAGGATACTGAACACACACATGAATATCTAAATCATGAAAGAACCACGCAGCCAAATTCAGAGTTAAAATACAAAAAATAAAACTCACACCAGACACCGTAAGGCGCTTCAGCAGCGGATCTGTCAGCCGTTCTACCTTCTAAATAAACGTCTCGCCGAGCTCGTCAAATAAATCGGTTTCTTACGACGAATCTGTCTCTCTCTGTCGCCGGTGTTTTATTTGTCTTTCATCTTGTACATCTTGGTAAAAGCTCTGCTGCGCGACAGTAACGCAATACGGCTTGTTTTGGTTTAGCTTTTCCGGTCCCCGCCGAACAACAGAGAGCGACTTCCTGTTTTGGATTGCTGCAGCTGCTACGGGAACCTGAGTGGGCAGCGTCTGCAATCACCTCAAACCGCAGCTTCTTGGTTTTAGCTATTGAGAGAAAAAGCAAACAGAACACCTTAACTTATCGCTCGTTTTTTTTCAGAAAAAATGTAATGTAATATCCTTACTTACTTAATAAGAAAAGTAGCGCGTGTCTAGTTCCAGTAAATTGAGATTTAGGATATTATGTTTCCAGTCTGATGCTGTGTACTATTGTTTATTTAATTGTAATACTTAATACAAAACCACATAGAAACTCTCTAATATGAGATCCATAATAATTTTCAAATCGCGATATCGTGGGATTTAAAAAAAAAAGTGCATTATAAATATCATATGGGAGATAGTGATATTGAATAAGGGAACTATGAAAAACACCTAGGAGTTTATGTTGACTCAGAAATGTCTTCATCTAGACAATGTGGGGAAGCTATAAAAAAAGGCCAACAAGATGCTCGGATATATTGTGAGAAGTGTTGCATTTAAATCAAGGGAAGTAATGTTAAAACTTTACAATGCATTAGTAAGACCTCACCTAGAATACTGTGTTCAGTTCTGGTCACCTTGTTACAAAAAGGATATTGCTGCTCTAGAAAGAGTGCAAAGAAGAAAAAAGTAGCGCGTGTCTAGTTGCAGTAAATGGAGATTTAGGATGTTATGTTTCCAGTCTGATGCTGTGTACTATTGTTTATTTAATACAAAACCACATAGAAACTCTCTAATATGATTTCGATAATAATTTTCAAATCGCGATATCGTGGGATTTAAAAAAAAAGTGCATTATAAATATCATATGGGAGATAGTGAAATTGAATAAGGGAACTATGAAAAAGACCTAGGAGTTTATGTTGACTCAGAAATGTCTTCATCTAGACAATGTGGGGAAGCTATAAAAAAGGCCAACAAGATGCTCGGATATATAGTGAGAAGTGTTGCATTTAAATCAAGGGAAGTAATGTTAAAACTCTACAATGCATTAGTAAGACCTCACCTAGAATATTGTGTTCAGTTCTGGTCACCTTGTTACAAAAAGGATATTGCTGCTGCAGAAAGACCAACCAGAATTATCCCGGGTTTAAAAGGAAGACCAAAAAGAATATGAATCTATTCGGTTTAAAAGGCATGTTGTTTGCAGACAGGCTAAAAGAATTTAATCTATTCAGTCTTGAACAAAGAAGACTACATTGTACAAGATATCACATTATCTGATTCAAACATTCAAAATCCTAAAAGGTTGGGTTTTTTTTACAGACAAACAAGGTAACAAACCTTGCTCAAGGGACTTCTTTGACTTGAAAAACCCTCGGTCAAAAAAATTACCAGTGGTCATAAATGGAGATTAGATAAAGGGGCATTCAGAACAGAAAATAGGAGGCACTTTTTTACACAGAGAATTGTGAGGGTCTGGAACCAACTCCCCAGTAATGTTGTTGAAGCTGACACCATGGGATCCTTCAAGAAGCTGCTTGATGAGATTCTGGGATCAATAAGCTACTAACAACCAAACAAGCAAGATGGGCTGAATGGCCTCCTCTCGTTTGTAAACTTTCTTATGTTCTTATGACAGGTGCTTGCAGACATACTTTTTAATTGCTAATACTGATAAAGATACAAACGCAGTATATTCAAGTTTATTTTATATGAAGATACAACAAACCCTACACACACCAATCATTGTCAGCCTTGCAGGCAAACGCCACACTGTGGTGTTTTCCCATAAAAGACAGCAGCAAGTCATTTGATGAACCGAACACTTTATTAAAATAAAACAAGTAACAAAGTTGTACAAGCTCACAGGAAGGCATAAAGTCACCCAACATCAATGTGAAAGACTGGTGGAGAGCATAGAATATCCATGAAAGCTGTGCTTGAAAATCAGGTTATTCCACCAAATATTGATTAGGAACTCTTCTAAGTTGAAACATTAGGTATTGTGTTGTTTAAAAATGAATATGAACTTATTTTCTTTGCATTATTCAATTTCTTTCAACACTGCATCTTTTTTGTTATTTTGACCAGTTGTCATTTTTGCAAATTTTTGCTCTAAATGATTTATTTATTTTTTATTGGAAGTTGGGAGAACCCATTTGTCAGTAGTTTATAGAATAAAACAAAAATGTTCATTTTACCCAAACACAGCACCTATAAATAGTAAAACCCAGAGAAACTGATAATTTTCCAGTGGTCTCTTAATTTTTCCAGAGCTGTATATATATATATATATATATATTATAGTGAATATATATATATATATATACATACAGATGGCTCAAATTTTTTGGTCCCATTACAGCTCATTGAAATAATGCTTCATTCCTCCTGAAAAGTGATGAAATTAAAAGCTATTTTAAATGTATACTTGCATGCCTTTGGTATGTCATAGAATAAATCTCAAAGCTTGTGAAAAGAGATGAATTATTGCTTATTCTACAAAGATATTCTAAAATGGCCTGGACACATTTGTTGTCTCCCCTTAGAAAAGATAATAAATAATTGGATTATAGTGATATTTCAAACTAATTAGATTCTTTAATTAGAATCACCCATCCTCTCCAATCTTGTAATCAGTCATTCAGCCTATTTAAATGGAGAAAAGTAGTCACTCCATGTTTGGTATCCGCTCTGCTGCACTCCACTGAACATGGACCAGAGTCTGTCAAAGGAGAGAAACTCTGAGGAGATCAGAAAGAAAATAATAGACAAGCATGGTATCTCTCTAAACCTACAAGACCATCTCCAAGCAGCTTGATGTTCCTGTGACAAAAGTTGCAAAATATTGGGAAGTTTAAGGTCCATGGAACTGTAGCCAACCCCCGTCTCACCAGATAACCTCCAAGAGGAAAATCCACCCCAGATTGAACAGAAGGATAGTCTTGGTTCTTTAGAAAAAGAACCAAGGATAACTCGCATCCTATGGTTACTATCAAAGACATACAAGCTGAACTCAAGGTGATCGTCAGTTTCTGATCGCACCATCCTTCCTGTTTTTGAACAAAAGTGGGCTCCATGGAAGAAGACCCAGGAGGACTCAACTTTTGAAAGAAAAACATAAAAAGCCAGACTTTTTTTTAAAATGCATATTGACAAGCCACAATCCTTCTGGGAGAATGTCCTTTTCCTTCAGATGAGTCAAAACTGGAGCTTTTGGCAAGTCACATCTGCTCTATGTTCCAATTAAAAAATGAAGCTTTCAAAGAAAAGAACACCATTACTTCCAGTGAAACATGGAGGAGTTAGAAGGTTATGTTTTGGGGCTGCTTTGTCCAGGCGCCTTTTACAGGGTGCCTTGAATCTGTCCAGGGCACTGAAATCTCAAGACTATCAAGGCATTCTGGAGCGAAACATACTGCCCATGTCAGTTAAAATTCTGTACTTGTCTCAGTTGACCAGGTCACCCAGGTCCTCCAACAGGATAATGACCCAAACCACACAGCTAAAAGCACACTCTGAATGGATAAGAACAAAACATTGGACTATTCTGAAGTGGCCTTCTATGAGTTCTGATCTGAAACCTCATCGAACATCTATGGAAAGAGCTGAAACTTGGAGTCTGGAGAAGGCACCCATCAAACCTGAGACAGCTGGAACAGTTTGCTCAGGAAGACCTCTTCAGACCAAACTGCCTGTTAACAGGTGCAGAAGTCTCATTGAATGCACAGAACTTGTTTGATTGCTCTGTGATTGCCTCCAAAAGGTTTGCAACAAAATATTAGGTTAGCGGTCCCATCATTTTTGTCTTGAATGCCATTTTCATTTGTTTTTTTTATTTAACAATATTTTATGTTGAATTAAAAAATCAAAAGCAAAGTCTGATTTCTATTAAATATGGAATAAACAATGGTGGATGCCAATTACTTTATACAGATTTCACAAAGTTATTTCAGAGAAATTTTTTTTGCATTCTTATACATTTAATGGAGGGGTAATAAATAAATTTATATATATATATATATATATATATATATATATATATAGAAGGTACTTAGTAAGCAATGGTCTTCCTTTTCTTTCTTTGTAAAGCCAGTTGTTTTTAATCACTGCTCCAGTGCAATATGGTTTCAGGCCACTACATGGCACACCAGGGGAGACTTGGGGTCTGATACAGCAAAGCTGCCTCAAATTAGGTCTTTCGGTGGTCTCCTGTAACCAGGTTTCAAGCCACTGTTCCTGACTTCCTGTTCCCTCAGCTTTAGATCTTGTTGATAAGAAAGCAGATGCTCATAAACATTGGATTATGACAGTGGTGAGCAACACATTCAAATCAGGGTTCAGCTGTTTTTATACACTTTGAAATAGACAGTCCCTGAACAAGGAGGTTCAAATACTAGAAAAGAAAAGTTATGAACAAGTGTTGGACAACCAGCCCATTCATTCTCAAGAATAAAACACCTGAGTGTTTGTGATCACTGAAGCGTTCCAAGTATGGCTCCTACTAGCCATATTCACTGAAGTGCACCTCAATTGTTGTTTCTGAATATGGACAGTTAAATCTTGCTCAGATATTATTCAATAACACCACCCCGTCTTACTGTTCTTGATTGGGTTCCTGTGGTGCTGCCTCTATTGCTTCTGCTACTGTGCGCAATACTGTACCAATCGCAGCCCCTTCTCTCAGTGCTCTTGTTACTGCACTGATCACTGACCTTTGAGCTGGTCCTTCTCTTATTGCTTCCTTTGCAGCGTGGATTACTGCCCCGAATCTTGTCTCTTCTCTTATTGCTATGGTTACTGTGTGTAATACTGCCCCTACCTCAGCCCCTTCTCTCAGTGCTCCTGCTACTGCACTGATCACTGCCCCTAGTGCTGCTCTTTCTCCTCTCGCTTCAGCTGGCTTTTCATATGTGCTTATAAACCCATTGGATCTTTCTGCTTCTGGTCTAATGATTTCCACGTAGCGCTGCCTGACTGCCTCCATCTCTCTCCTGTGTTTTTCCTCGTACTCTCCCCTCTCTCTCTCCCCCTTCTCGATGCAATCCTCCTTATCTCGCGCCTCCCTTTCTTTCTCCTTTCTTGTTCTCCTGAGCTCTTCCTGGAGTTTGATCATGTGACTCTCTCCCTGTTCTTTCCTCAGCTCTTCCTCCAGCTCTCTGATCCTCTCCTCCAGCTCTCTGATCTTCTCGTCTCGTTTCTGGATTTCCAATATCATCTTCCTTCTCATGTTCTCGAGTTCTTTTAGGTGCTTTGCCTTCAGTTCCTCTTCCTCCTTCAATATTGTCTCTTCCTTCTCCTTCAGTATCTCCTCTTGTCTTTGTCTGATCTTTGTTTCTGCTTGCTGGTACATCTCACTGGTGTAGTAGCTGTCATTGTTTTCCTTCACCATGTTGTCTATCTTGTCCAGGAGCTGTATGACCTGAGTGTGATTGCTCATGTCCTCATTGTTGAAAACATGGTACCTGTTCCCACATTTCTCAACAAGCTGCTGGAGCTCCTTACTGCCAGTCTGAATATAATCCTCAATGATCTTGCCTTTCAGTTTGTCACCATGTGTAAAAAGGAGAATCATGTACCTCCTCACAGCCTCCTCACTGAATATCTCCTGGACTGTCTCCATTGCTCTCCTCTCTTTCTCTGTAAATTGGTTCACCGGTATCACCAGGAGGAAAGCATGGGGTCCCGGGGCAGACAGAGAAACACAGCTCCTAATCTGGAGTTTGTCCTGAGAGAGCTCTGGAGTGTCGATCACAGCAACACGTCTCCCAGCCACTTGTCCTTTTCTCTTCTCACACTCCCTCATTCCTGCAGAGGAGCTGGCTTCAGATCTAAACTCCTCTCTGCCCAGAATGGTGTTTCCTGCTGCACTCTTCCCAGCCCCAGTTTTCCCAAGCAGCACCATCCTCAGCTCAGGGGGGCTGGGAGGCACTTGGTTATCTTCAAGGGTAGCCTCTCCTTCACCCATGGAAACTGAAAAACAACAAGTGAAAAGTGAAATGTCACATCTGTGACTGTGCTTGACTTTGCTAAAGATGTCTCTAAAGCACCACAGATATTCTATGATTAACCTTCAAGTCAGACTTATGAATGAAATATTACTGTAGTATTCTGCAATATTGAAAAACACACTTTATAAAGAGTGACAGGATACAGAATGATTTATTGGTATTTTTTCAAATAGTTTATTTGCTATTATTTAAAGCATCAATCAGTGTTTCTTTGTTCTAGAGCCGTAAGCAAGCTTCAATGTCACGACTAATAATAAAGACTGATTGCAGTTTAATACAGCAGGTAAGCTAGCAATGATTTTGCCCCGAGGTCCCACAGAAATATTGAACTTTATATATGCATCAGAAAGATGATTTTACTGAATTAACAGTCAGGGTGGTTAAAAGGAATACTTACAGTTGGGACGTAGTCTATCAATGCTGTGTCTTCTCCTGACCGGCAGCTTGGATTCCTCTGACTTTTTCTCCAGCTGCTCTTCCTTCTTTTGCTTCAACTTCTCCATCATCTCCTCTTCTCTCATACACTGTTCCTCCTCATATTTCTGTTTCATCTCCTCTTCTCTCCTACTCTGTTCCTCCTCATATTTCTGTTTCATCTCCTCTTCTCTCCTACACTGTTCCTCCTCATATTTCTGTTTCATCTCCTCTTCTCTCCTACACTGTTCCGCCTCATATTTCTGTTTCAGCTCCTCTTCTCTCCTACTCTGTTCCTCTTCATATTTCTGTTTCATCTCCCCTTCTTTCCTGCTCAGTTCCTCTTTGTGTTTCTCATTCAGCTCCTGTTCCTTTAGTATAGTCCTTTCTTCTACCTGCTGGTAAATCTCATTTGGGAGGTAGCAGCCTCCACTTCCCTTCACCATGGTGTCTATTTTGTCCAGGAGCTGTGTGACCTGAGTGTGATCACTCCTGTTCTTATTGTTAAGAACATGATACCTGTTCCCACATTTCTCAACACGCTGCTGGAGCTCATCACCAGCTTCCTCAATGTACTGCTCAATCGTCCTGTCTTTCAGATCATCCCCACAGGTGAAAAGGATCATCGTGTTCCTCACAGCTCTCTTGCCGAACAGCTGCTGGACTTTATCAAAGAATTTGTAATACTGTTTTACTACAGACTCACGGTGAGTGTCAATCATTCCTTTTGGATACACCGGTATCACCAGGAGGAAAGCGTGGGGTCCCAGGGCAGACAGAGAAACACACCTCTCAATCTTGACCTGGTCTGTTTTTAACAAGCCTGGAGTGTCGACCACAGTGACCTGTCTCCCAGCCACTTCTCCTGTTCTCTTCTCACACTCCTCCATTGCTGCAGAGCAGCCAAATACAGCTCTGTCCAGGATGGTGTTTCCTGATGAACTCTTCCCAGCGCACTGTCTCCCAAGCAGCACGATCCTCAGCTCAGAGGGGCTGTGCAGCTCTTTAGAAACAGTTTCTTCAACCTCTTGTTCTACAGCCATGATTCCCCTCCCTGTTAAAGAGAAAGAACAGTTTGTTCCTCTTAGAAATGAAAGCTTTACATGTGGAGCCCTGGATTAGTTTTCTCCTCTTGTTGTCATGCTGTGCTGAAAGAACACTCCCTGTCACACACAGCACTGGCATGTTCCTGTATGTGTGGAGTTGCTGTACAGAGACACAACTAGCAAGCTCTTCAAACAAATAGTGAACATTAATTAGGAGAATCAGTGAAGTGTCTAAATTGTTTGTCAACAGGTTTGTAGCATTTGCAGTTTGATTTCTTGTTTGTTCTTTCATGTGCTGTGCAGGTGTAACTGTGTCCTAATAATTTGTCCAGAGAAGCTAGATTTGTTCACATAAATAATTTATTCAGTTTACCCACCCACCCCATTTCCATAACTTTTCAAATATTCAGAAAAAATATTAAAGTTTAAGGACACTCAATAATAGTCACAAATAGCCATCGTAGCTTATCTCTTTAATAAGTGAAAGTTAACTTAAAATCAAATGACAGATTTGTTTCAGTCAAATTATAAACTTTCAAACCATTTCCAAAAACAAACCGTGTGTCCAAAAATGTCTTGTTTTATACAGATCTCTTTGGATGAGACGTAAAACCGAGGTCCTATTGTAAGTGACTCTGCAGCAGCAGTTGCTGTTGATGCATAGTTCACCCCCTGGTGTCTGTAAGTCACTTTGGATAAAAGTGTCTGCTAAATGACTAATTAATAATAAAAAATAATAATAAGTGAGGACGGTGTCTTTGAAACAGCAAGAGCGTTCCCAGTGGCTGGTGCGCTCTTGTGTCTGCAGGGCTATAAACTGGAAAGGGGGTTTTGTTTTGTAGAGTCACATCTGAAAATGGAAAGTTCCATCTGGTCAAGAGAAGAGGGGCCCAAGAATTTTATATGTCAAAACAAAGTGAGGAGGGAGGTGCAGATGATGGGAACTGGAGACATGCTGTGGAGTTTTTCATTATGTAAGAAATTATTAACAGATTCCAGTACTGTTTATACAGACATTTATAGCACAAGCATTGGCAATGCTGTACTTAACACTGTAGGGACATTTCATTATATATATATATATATATATATATATATATATATATATATATATATATATATATAATAATATTATTTATTATTATTTATTTCTTAGGAGACGCCCTTATCCAGGGCGACTTACAATTTTTACAAGATATCACATTATTTTTACATACAATTACCCATTTATACAGTTGGGTTTTTACTGGAGCAATCTAGGTAAAGTACCTTGCTCAAGGGTACAGCAGCAGTGTTCCCTACCAGGGATTGAACCCACGACCCTCCGGTCAAGAGTCCAGAGCCCTAACCACTACTCCACACTGCTGCCCTATATAATCCTGCGTCCACACGACCATAGGATTCGTTGTGCGTCTGTCTGTGGTATTGCAGAAAAAATAGCACTCGAGACCAGAAGTGAAAATATTAATACTTTCTTTTAATTATTATTTTTATTTTATTTTTTTTTAACGAAGAAAATTAAAACAAAATAAACACACAGGAGTTCTTCTTATAAAGGCTTATATAAATTGTAACACAGTCCAGAGCGTATCCAGATCCGTTTCCCCTTCAGAGGGGGACCCTCAGCTGTGGTGGCTCCGTCCTCGTTGGCACCTTGGCTGTGGTTTCCCAGGCTTCCAGGTTTCACCAACAGATGGCGCTGCGAGGTCAAGCTCTGCAGACAAGTAGCACTCTTCGTTTTGGGTGCACTAGGTTGCCACCTGTCGTTCGCTTAAAGTACTGCACCATCTACTGTTCCCAGTGGAGCTTAAAGTGTAAGTAGCTTGTAAATAAATGTATCACTATTATAACACATTTATTTTCGAAAAAAACTAAGGTATATAAATAATGGACATTGAAAAAATGTTTTTGGTTTCTTTTTAATCACTCGATTATTCATCTTTGACCATGACACGCTTGAGTGACTATGACTAAAGCATATGCACTTAATCACCTAATTAGTGAGACAGTTGACTGGACACTGGACATGGAGTGATTTCAGCTGTTGAATTGCAAGTTTGAATAAAAGCAATAAAGAAAATCACAGAAAAAAAAAAAACAATATGTCACGTCTGTCAAGAGAGCAGCTTGGAGGCTGGACTAGGGCAGCGTACTGTGGCTCGCCGTCTTGGGGGCTCACAGCCAGCAATTTCAAACCTGGCTAGACGGTATAACCAGACACACTCTGTCAATATCAGGCCATGAACTGGGAGACCAAGAGTCACAACACCCGCCCAAGATCCACAGATCATTCTGCACCATCTTTGTGATGTCAATTGTTATTCAGCACAATAAAAAGTCACTGCACCTGTTCTAAAACAGTGTTTGTTCTAAAACATTTATCGATCACATCTAGTGAATTTTATCCAAATATAAGTGATACGTTTCTTTTGATGCTCAAATATAACTGATAAGTTTCAATTTGATACTCAGTATAAATTTTTAGTTGACAACATATAAATACAGTACGTTAGAATAACTTTCTCAAAATGTACACATTGTTTATATTTTTTTGCTTAATTCTTAAAAAAATGGATTTGAAGTCTCTCCCGAGTGGCCCAACCAAAAAAACAACGCAAATTGGCAACTGCTGCCGGTGACGTCAGTTTGAGAACAAACAGGCTGTGTACTGCAGAAGGCCGCACTGGATCTGGCTTTTTATCAAACGGTGATGGTATTTTGTTCTCTTGTAGGGTTGGAACAATGGCCAATATCGATAATCTCGATAATTTTAAATTAAATTATTTTCTATTTCTAAAATAAAATTATATTTTTACACCTACTGTGTACCTTCTTGTCAACTGCTGGACAAATGTTAAAACAATGTCTCTCTTTTTCATCACTTCCACTGCTCTTGCCATTTTATTATTATTATTTGTTTATTTAGCAGACACCTTTATCCAAGGTGACTTACAGAGCCCAGGGTGTGTGAACTATGCATCAACTGCAGAATCACTTACAATTACATCTCATCCGAAAGACGGAGCACAAGGAGGTGAAGTGACTTGCTCAGGATCACACAATGAGTCAGTGGCTGAGGTGGGATTTGAACCGGGGACCTCTTGGTTACAAGCCCTTTTCTTTTACCACTGGACCACACAGCCTCCTATTTCATCAAAACCTTTTTCTTGACAATTCTGTTTACCTCTGTCCTACCCAATGAAGTGTTCATGTTTATTGTATTCTGTTGTGTTGCATTTTTTTGCCATTAAATCAGCTCTTTCATTTCCCCTTATTCATATATGTGCAGGAATCCAAATAAAACTCCCATCAATTCCTTTACCAAATAACTCGTTCTACAGATGTATTATTTCCCATACTGTATCCTGACTAGCTTTAGATACCCCTTACTGATTTTCCCACATCACATGTTGTCACATAAGAAGCTGATGACACTCTTCCACTATCAATATTCTTTCATCCATGAATGTATGTATATTTGTGTGTATATATATATATATATATATATATATATATATATATATATATATATGTGTGTGTGTGTGTGTATTATATTCTTTGTTTTTTTTTATATACCATTCTACTATCCTCTTTGCTGTTTTATCTTCCACCCCTTGTAATGTTTCTCTTAATTAATTCTAACTGCCATGGTGGTGTAATTGACATGCATTTATCGTTTGTTATTTTAATTTCATTTATTTTAAAATGCTTTACTATTTCTGTAATTCTTCTACTATATGAATTTAATTGTTCCTCCCCATTATAAAATCATGGATTATTTTGCCTTTCCATATGCTTAACACCCATAATCAATTACTGACCGTATTGTAATATATATATATATATATATATATATATATATATATATATATATATATATATATATATATATATATATATATATATATATATATATATATGTATATAGGTACTTTATCACTTGTATTATACATCTCATTAAATTAAGCCGTACTTTACACTTGTTTATCATATTATCTATATGCTGTTTCTCTCAAACCATATTCCCCAAAACTTAAACTTGGATACCCTTTTGATAGGTTCCTTACATAAACATCTTTTAAAAAAAAAAAAAAAAGTTTTCTGTTTTGAATACTGAAATTTTAAAACCCCATCTATTTGCCCGCTTCTCTACCTCATCCATTGCCATCTGCATCTTTCCTATGATATATTTTATATTTCTACCACTTTTCCATAATGCCCCATCATCAACAAATAATGACACATTAACATTCATTTTTTTGGCAAGTCATTTATCATTATATTAAATAAAACTGGACTAACACTCCTCTGTGGAGTACCATTTGCCACCTTATACATCTCTGAATATTCAGTACCCACTCTGACTTGCATAGTCCTAAACGATAAAACATCTCGTACCCACCAAAACATCTTTCCTTGTATCCCCATATTATGTATTTTAAATAACAAACCTTTCCACAACATATCATATGCTTTTTCCAAATCAATATGCTATTAAAGTCTCTTTATTACTAAAAGCTTTCTTAATATCTGACTCCAATCTTATTACTATAGTAGGGGAGACCGGGGCTGGTTGTCACACGGGTTGGTTATCACAGTGCTCATAACTATGACACTAGATGGTGCAGGCAGGTGATACAAACACTGAAATGTGTGTTCTATTGTCTGGAACTCAACCATCTTGTAATTTGAGGTCACATGTAAATCCTGTAGGAAGAAGTCTTATATTTTTTCTTTCTACTTTTTTTACACCAGCATGTGGGATATGTCACCATATAATGCTTATTTAAATTATTTACTGTTTGTCCTCCGGTTCTGTGGAGGCTGTGGTATTATTTTGTAGCATGGGTCAACATTTCAAATATATATAGGTCTATATTTTTATGTTCACATAAAAAAAAAATCAATATTTTTCTTTCATTGTCATCCATAGAGACTTTATGTTATTTAAAAAAAAAAAATGTTGCATTATTGTCTACTGTAAAACCAAGAACATACTTTGTGACGCCCAACCCCAGTATGGGGTACGTTGTCACAGGTTACCGGGGCATTTTCAATCGTCTAAATATCATATTTGGAATAAAGTTACGCTGAAATAAAAAACATCAATTTGTACATGAAGAGTTAATCGTCAATATAACGAGGAACAGAACCTCACAGAATGTCACCAGATTGAGGAAACTAATAAAAAGCATAAAAAGTGTGACAACCAACCCTGGTCTCCCCTACTTCTGTTTTTCCTAAAAAAAAAAAAACAGTACTATATATAGTGTACAATGGGATGCTTTTATTACCAAAATTATATAACATCTTGTTCGGGTATTTTCCAGTCAGTTACCAGGATAGTTCAACAATAATATTCATTATTATTATTATTATTATTATTATTATTATTATTATTATTATTATTATTATTAACAAGTCAAGTCTCAGCCAACTAATTATTTTGACTATATTAATTCTGCAAGCAATGTTATTACCAGCATCACTAATAATATATCATTTGGTTTGTGACATTAATAATATAACCAAACACAGCAGGGAATCCTCATCACCGCTGTTTAAATCCACAGCGCCTGAAATTTTGCGAGCAGTGAGAGAATATAAGCAATCTGAAGAGACCGAGGTCACTAACTGCTGAATCGTGTGTTCTACACGTAATTTCTTTGGTAAATTACATCTAATGCTAACTAAATATATATATATATATATATATATATATACAACGTGCTCAAATTTGTTGGTACCCATTTACAGCTCATTTTTTTCATTCCTCCTGAAAAGTGATGAAAAAAAGCTATTTTATCTTGTATACTTTATGCCTTTGGTATGTCATAGAATAGTATTGAAGCTGTGAAAAGTTTGAACTATTGTTTATTCTACAAAGAACTAAAATGGCCTGGACACATTTGTTGGTAAAACCCTTAGAAAAGATAATAAATAATTGGATTATAGTGATATTTCAAACTAATGGGGTTTCTTTAATTAGTATCACACATGTCTCCAATCTTGTAATCTTGTAGTCATTCAGCCTATTTAAATGGAGAACAGTAGTCACTGTGCTGTTTGGTATCATTGGAGGTGTGCACCACACTGAACATGGACCAAGATTTCAAAGGAGAGAGTTGTCTGAGGAGATCAGAAAGATTTTAATAGACAAGCATGGTAAAAAAGGCTACAAGACCATCTCCAAGCAGCTTGATGTTCCTGTGACAACAGCTGCAAATATTATTAAGAAGTTTAAGGTCCATGGAACTGTAGCCAACCTATTGTAAGAGGAAAATCGACCCCAGAGTGAACAGAAGGATAGTGCGAATGGTAGAAAAAGAACCAAGGATAACTGCCAAAGAGATACAAGCTGAACTCCAAGGTGAAGGTACGTCAGTTTCTGATCGCACCATCCGTCACTTTTTGAGTGAAAGTGGGCTCCATGGAAGAAGACCCAGGAGAACTCCACTTTTGAAAGAAAAACATAAAAAAGCCAGACTGGAATTTGCTAAAATGCATATTGACAAGCCACAATCCTTCTGGGAGAATGTCCTTTGGACAGATGAGTCAAAACTGGAGCTTTTGGCAAGTCACATCAGCTCTATGTTCACAGACGAAAAATGAAGCTTTCAAAGAAAAGAACACCATACCTACAGTGAAACATGGAGGAGGCTCGGTTATGTTTGGGGCTGCTTTGCTGCGCCTGGCACAGGGTGCCTTGAATCTGTGCAGGGCACAATGAAATCTCAAGACTATCAAGGCATTCTAAATATACTGCCCAGTGTCAGAAAGCTCTGTCTCAGTTAGGTCATGGGTCCTCCAACAGGATAATGACCCAAAACACACAGCTTACCCAAGAATGGATAAGAACAAAACATTGGACTATTCTTAGTTATTATGAGTCCTGATCTGAATATTATCGAACATCTATGGAAAGAGCTGAAACTTGCAGTCTGGAGAAGGCACCCATCATTTTGATACAGCTGGAGCAGTTTGCTCAGGAAGAGTGGGCCAAACTACCTGTTAACAGGTGCAGAAGTCTCATTGAGAGCTACAGAAAACGTTTGATTGCAGTGATTGCCTCTAAAGGTTGTGCAACAAAATATTAGTGAAGCGGTCCCATCATTTTTGTCCATGCCATTTTCATTTGTTTTATTATTTACAATATTATGTTGAATAAAAATCAAAAGCAAAGTCTGATTTCTATTAAATATGGAATAAACAATGGTGGATGCCAATTACTTTTGTCAGTTTCAAGTTATTTCAGAGAAAATTTGCATTCTTCATTTTTTTTTGTGGAGGGGTACCAACAAATTTATATCTGTATATATATATATATATATATATATATACACATACATATGTACTTTTCCTCAGAGAAGGGAGAGGTTTAGGGTCATGGCGTTTCTGCAAAAGCAAACTTTTAAATTTTCCTCAGGATCGTATTCTGCTTTTTAATCGTTTATATCAACATATTATACCGCCCTTGTATTTTATTAAAAACACAATAAAAATACACAACTCACCGGTGTCAGGGTCTAAACCTGCAGTAGCCATCTCTTTAAAATAATGGTAATGTATTGTAAAGACCAATACAGGTTTATTGATTGTTAAAGGCTTCCCATCCTATTCTGAACTGAGCTAATTCATATGAACATGGAATGCAATGAGAGAATTTCCACTGAGGCAGCTACTTAAAGTAGAATGGAGAAGAGAAACTGGAAACAGAGTCATGAGAATGGCTTATGTAATAATTGTGGTGAACAAGAAACAGTGGAGCATATATTCATGAAATGCAATACATATGATCAGCAAAAAAACATATTAAACAGAAAGTTAAGGGATTTAGAAATTGAAGTAGCAACAGTAATGATATTCTGAAGGTAAAAGGGAGAGAAAGAGAAATGTATATTCAAATAAGAACATAAGAAAGTTTACAAACGAGAGGAGGCCATTCAGCCCATCTTGCTCGTTTGGTTGTTAGTAGCTTATTGATCCCAGAATCTCATCAAGCAGCTTCTTGAAGGATCCAGGGTGTCAGCTTCAACAACATTACTGGGGAGTTGGTTCCAGACCCTCACAATTCTCTGTGTAAAAAAGTGCCTCCTATTTTCTGTTCTGAATGCCCCTTTATCTAATCTCTATTTGTGACCCCTGGTCCTTGTTTCTTTTTTCAGGTTGACAAAGTCCCCTGGGTCAATACCTTTTAGAATTTTGAATGTTTGAATCAGATCGCCGCTTAGTCTTCTTTGTTCAAGACTGAATAGATTCAATCCTTTTCGTCTGTCTGCATATGACATGCCTTTTAAACCAGGAATAATTCTGGTTGCTCGTCTTTGCACTCTTTCTAGAGCAGCAATGTCCTTTTTTGTAGCAAGGTGACCAGAACTGAACACAGTTCATAATCTAAGGTTCATAATCTAATTAATTAATGTAGATTAGGAAGTGCAGAGGGCCCAATAATGATCCCTGTGGTACTCCACTGGTTACCTCACTCTATTTTGTATTTTCTATTTTGAGGTTTCTCCTCTAATCAGTACTTTCTGACTAAGAAGAAACAGGGAACAGAAAAGGACATGCTGATTGACTTGCGGGTGCTGAGAGTCAGTGACTGGATTGTAGGACTACAAAGTGAGAGCTGGCAGCGAGGGTAGAAATGCCTTTTCCCTGAGTGACAGTGAGACAGAGACGTTTGTGAACAGTGCGAAGTTACTGGACTTCTTCAAATGTGATGTGAGGTTGCTGGTTTCTGAGCATGGAGACAGGCTGTGGGAACTACATTGAAACGGTCTGTGACACTTTTCTGAATCTGATTCCACCCTCACCAGTTTGAGATTATATTCCTCCCCTCCCTGTTTTATCTAGTCTTATGTATCGGAACTCATATATCTGAATGTATTAAAAAGTTACTGTGTTTTGTATTGGTCTCATTGAATTCATTGTAATCATTGCCAGTCATTGCTTTTCTTGTATTTTAATTTGTGTGTATGTGAATCAGTGGCTGTTTAGGAAAACTTTACACCCATTATGTTTGTTCTTCTTCGTTCTATATTTATTCCAGCATCAATTACTTAACTGAGTAGATCGCTTCCTATTATTTCCACTCGGTCTGATTTGTTAAATTGTTTTCATCAGATATTACACTGGCCCTGGTTTATTCAGTACAGTGACATGGTCACACCTTGTTATACTTTACAACTCTTCTCTTTCTGCTTATACATTTATTACATTCCCACATATAGATTCTGTCAAATCTCTTTTAGTTGACCTGGGAATACTCAGTTTTTGTCTGATTCAGTGGTCATCTGTGATCCCAGTCCTGTCAGAGGCCATCTTGCAGTACAGTTTGTCTGTGTTCCTGGTTAGACAAACCCAGTCTAGTTCAGTGTCTGGTGGGAATCTCTTGCAATAGAGTTTGTCTGTATTCCTGGTTAATCTCAGACAAGCCCAGTCTCGCTCCGTGTCTGGTGGGAATCTCTTGTAGTGGAGATTGTCTATATTGCTGGTTAGAGTCAGACAAGCCCAGTCTAACTCAGTGTCTGGTGGGAATCTCTTGCTATAAATTTGACCGGTGCCTGCAGGTCAAATCAGTTCATTAATTTATTGTTTCAACATTTGTTGATCTTTCCTCTTTCTTTGATGATGATCCAGTTGGTTGAGTTTCTCTTTATGTCCTTTTTGTATTATTTAACTTGCTTACAATTTTAACCAAATACTGGGGTGTTACGGCTGAATATTTATAGGAGCTCTTGGCTAGGCTGTTGTTCGTGATCTGTCCCCTCTTCTGACTTTGCTTGCTAGATGTTGAAAGAACGCTCCCTTTTCGCTGACTGTACAAACAAAGACAGCGTCTCCCTTAATTACAATTATTATTTTTGCCAAATTCAACCTTGATAACCAGGTGCAAGCAGGTGTAACAGGAGGGGGGTGCTACTAAATCAATCATACCAGACGTTGCTTGCACCCAGCAACTCTTGTACAGAAACTCAAACTCTGCTTTGTGTCTAGAAGAATAGCCCAGTCACGAAGTGCGTTGCTGTCTGACAGTTTTATTTCTGATGAGTAAACACAAAACAGAACAACAAAATCATCAGCACTCACACACATCAGGTTATCATGCGTCTGCATATCAGGACTGGGATGAGTTTAGGGATTTCTAAGCTTAACCATTGATATTTAGTAAGTATTTACCTAGTATTTTCTTATCTTTTGACAGTTTGAAAGAAACACTGTCCATCAAAAATGTTTTTCTTTGACTCCTCCCAGTTTTCTGAAATAGTACGGTCTAAGAACCAATACATGCAGCACATTACAACCAGCATATAACACAAGGTAAGTTTACAATCACTTAATAGGCCAACCAGTGTCTAATACAGTGCATATTTATTGAATTTTGATGATGTCAAGTGTAAGGGTATTTCTCTCTGTTACACTACTAACAACAAAACACATTGACAAAATAAAACTAATAGGCTGAATGTATTAGATGTAGCTGGTTTTATTTATTCAAGCAGTTGTTTCAAAATATGGTATATGTACATATTAGTATTACACAGACAGACAATGATTTCCAGGTGCAAGGGTTTTTATTGATTTAATTAATAATGTCCAGAGCCTCATGGCAAACACCTGTAAATAATAATGATGGAGTGAGACAGCGGCGTGTATCACTTGGTATTTGTAAATCCCCAGGTTTGACCCGCAACCAAAAAGTCCAGTTTTACACACCAACACAAAACACAAAACACAAACACAGTTCCTAGTGATAGTGAATACGTGCAAGTGGTGTATTACAGTTCTCTGTGAATGCAGGGTGAAAGTGATGTCCGGGTTTATGCTGGCTTTCACTACAGCTCTGGATCAAGTAACTGGTAGCCTATTAAAAAACAGACGACTGTTAACAAACACAAACAAACACAAGACAAAACTCACGGTTCACGATACTGCAACACAGACTCCTTGTAGGTTTACAACACTAACCATTTACCAAGGAACAGATCACGTCCGCTATGACCCCTATTTATATCCTCGCTCATGACCCCTAGGTTAAAATGCACATCCACTCCTCCGTCCTCGGATGCCACACTGTTTACCATCTTGGTCATTGAGTTTGGATACCGTAGCTCCACCCCTTTCCAAAATGACCGACTTCCACCTACCCCAAGGAATAAATTGTCGTGCCATTTAGTTAAGGGTACTCTGTTTCTTTTACACAGTGTCCTCACAGGTCGAGAGGGAGATCTAACACCAAGCACCATTCGATCTCTGTCACAGTGTCCTACACACAAAATTCAAGCCTTGAGAAATGTGAAGGGGGGGAAAGTGTGAAGTTTCCATTTTAGTGGGAGCAACGCACAACTGGTGTTTTGGCCAGCTTTGGCTTTTGTTAGCTGTTTTTACCCACAGTGTTTTGTTTCGTATTGTTGTATAAATAATGCATTTTATGTACACTTGTATGTATGTCCATAGCTGGCACCCTAGTGGCAGCCACCTGCATCTGCAACTCAAACTTGTAAATATTGTAAATAAAATCTGCGTGCCTGTGTGGCATGTCAAAGACAACTTGTGTCTCAATCTCCAGTCTTTTACAGCGCTTCCCCAAACCCCATATTACAAGAGGGAAAAATGGAGGCCCACAAATCTGTTTGGCGCCACGCCCACAAAAGGTTAATCCGGCCCTCCTGAAGGCACTGTTTGAATATGTGTTGTTTTATTAGATTTCTATGTAGCTTGTGTTTTGTAATGTTGATAGGTGTTTGTTTAGCAGGGTTTCTGACAGGCAGTGACAAGGCAAAGCACACTGGGTGCAAACCCAGCACAACACGCTCTTCAGAACCAGATCACTTTACAAAAGAGACAGCCTCTCTCTTGCATGTGACACATTATTACATATTGCAAATTCTGTGCTGCCAAAAATCCTTTTATATCAGATTTCAATGGATGTATTGCTTTAGTGCAAATAAAAAACAAATAAAATAATTTAAAAAAAACATGCAGACAGCAGACTGACCTAACCCGATAACGTATTTTGCACCTTATCCCAGTTATTTGTTTATTTGTTTTACATAGACGCTTTATCCAAACTTACAGAGACTAGGGTGTGAACTATGCATCAGCTGCAGAATCACTTACAATTACATCTCACCATTAAAAAGACAGAGCACAAGGAGGTTAAGTGACTTGCTCAGGGTCACACAATGGATGTCACAAAATCCTTTTTATATCAGATTTCAATGGATTATTATTTTTGCAAATAAAAACAAATAACATAATTTTAAAAAAAACCCTGCAGACAGCAGACTGACCTAACCCAAAAAAGTATTTTGCACCTTATCCCAGTTCTCTTAACATTATTATACAGTTGCCATAAAACAGTATGATCATAAAAACATACACACTTAACCTTGGGTCCTACACATTGCATTGATAAGGCTGAATTGCTTGTTACTGGAAGCTGTGTGTGTGTGTGTGTGTGTGTGTGTGTGTGTGTGTGTGTGTGTGTGTGTGTGTGTGTCAGTCACTGTAAAAAATAATGTAATTAAATGTAAAAAAATAATGTGATATCTTGTAACGTGTGCCAGTGTGCTTGTGCATGTATAGGAAAAGGCATGAAAAGCTAATGAAATAACTTTTTAAAAATGTTTCGAGCACATTAAATAATTCCATTAAAAAATGACCTGCTTTGCACTTCAATACACTTTGTAGATCTCACATATAATATGCAGTTGTGAAAGAAGTGCAGGATATAGTAAACTCTATCTAGATGAAATGACCTAGGAGGTGCAAATGTAGAGCTTTCTTTAACCCAGTATGTTTTCAGATATAAGGGGCATTTATTATTTTCTAAAAAATAAAACAGAATGTTTATATTCCAAAGCTTCAAATACAGTGAATAACTCAGGAGTGTTTCAACTGTTCTGAATAACAAACATAAACAGTTGTTCATTTTTCCTTTTTCAGAAAGTATGAAAACACAACCCTGATATCACTGCTAGTGAATGGAGGTGCACAGCAAGTAAGATTTAAGCTGAATTCCCTTTAAAAATGGGTCTGTTAAATAAAAGGCAAATCTCAGCTATCTGCATGTAGGCTTTACGTGTTAGAAATGGTTGACTGCTTCGTTCAGGCGGACACTATACAGACTTAATTGTATAATCTTTTTTATTTATTATTATTCTTTTTTTTAATAAATACACCATTCAACAGATCTGGTATTTCTTGTACTCACTGGGTGGGGTGGGGTTGGGGGGGTTGCAGTTGGAAAGGTTACTGATTGCATGCTTGAGAGCTCTAGAAGCCACACGGTGCATGAATGTTTTAAAAAGGGACCAGGATGTGATGACTGAAATCAGATAATGCTATACAAAGTGATTCTACAACAGAAGAACAACACATTGGTTAAGGTAACTGTGCTATGTTGTACCAAGTTGCTGTTCAAGCTGCATTAACCTACAAGTTATCCCACCATCGGTGCACCTGTAGCAACCACACTGTCCACATGTCTGCTTCCAGGTCACAGGTGGCTGGCAGTTCAAATCTTGCTCTACGTCCTGCACCTCTCCCAAATAGCCACAGTTACCTGCAATTTCTTGTAAGTTTCTCTCTCTCGCTCTATATATAACTATACATAGGGCAACATTTTGAAATACTAAAATGAATTGAATAAATCCAATGTCAAATGTCAAATGTTTTTAATATCTTCTCAAAAGATGAACTTTAAATCATCTGTTTTGTTAGTTTCATTGCTTCTGCTGCCCTTGCTCTTTGAAGGTGCTGTTTGAATATGTGTTGTTTTATTAGATTTCTGTGTAGCTTGTGTTTTGTAATGTTGATAGGTGTTTGTAAAGCAGGGTTTCTGGCAGGCACTGACAAGGCAAGGTAACCAAATACACAGACAGACACTGAGTGCAAACCCAATACATCACGCTCTTCAGAACCACATCACTTTACAAAAGAGACAGCCTCTCTCTTGCAAGAGCTGTGACACACTTGGGATATTCTCAGTGCATTACCTAATTTACACCTCAGTCGTGCCTCGTTTTCTTACATATTCCAAATTTTGTGCTGCCAAAATTATATCAGATTGCAATGTATGTATTGCTTTAGTGAAAAAAAAGTAAAATCAATTAAAATAATAAACAAAACTGTAGACAACAGTACTTTGTACCTTATCCTAGGTCTGTAGCATATTTCTACATAATTTATTACAAAGCTTCCATAAAATAGTGTGATAAGAAAAAACATACTGGTGTTGGACCTATAAATTGCATTGATAAGCTGAAATTACTTATTACTGGGAACTGTGTGTGTGTGTGTGTGTCAGGATGTGAGTAGTGTGGGAATAAGTGAATGTCAAAAAAAGGTATATATTTGCACAACAAAAGGTGGGTTTTCAGTCCCAATAATCACAATCCAATAATCCAGAAGTGCATGCAAAAGTGCTCTGGGTGAAAGTGTTTGTGCAGGGGTAGTGGTGCTCCTGGTGAAAGTGCTTGTGCAGGGGTAGTGGTGCTCCAGGTGAAAGTGCTTGTGCAGGGGGAGTGGTGCTGCGGGTGAAAGTGCTTGTGCAGGGGTAGTGGTGCTCCAGGTGAAAGTGCTTGTGCAGGGGTAGTGGTGCTCCAGGTTAAAGTGCTTGTGCAGGGGTAGTGGTGCTCAGGTGAAAGTGGTGCAGGGGTAGTGGTGCGGGTGAAAGTGCTTGTGCAGGGGTAGTGGTGCAGGGGGTAGTGGTGCCTGGGTGAAAGTGCTTGTGCAGGGGTAGTGGTGCTGCGGGTGAAAGTGCTTGTGCAGGGGTAGTGGTGCTCCAGGTTAAAGTGCTTGTGCAGGGGTAGTGGTGCTCTGGGTGCAGGCGAAAGTGCTTGTGCAGGGGTAGTGGTGCTCCAGGTGAAAGTGCTTGTGCAGGGTAGTGGTGCTCCAGGTGAAAGTGCTTGTGCAGGGTAGTGGTGCTTGTGCAGGGGTAGTGGGTGAAAGTGCTTGTGCAGGGGTAGTGGTGCTCCAGGTAGTGGTGCTCTGGGTGCTTGTGCAGGGGGGTGTAGTGGTGTTTGTGCAGGGGTAGTGGTGAAAGTGCTTGGTGCAGGGGTAGTGGTGCTCCAGGTGAAAGTGCTTGTGCAGGGGTAGTGGTGCTCCAGGTGAAAGTGCTTGTGCAGGGGTAGTGGTGCTCTGGGTGAAAGTGCTTGTGCAGGGGTAGTGGTGCTCTGGGTGAAAGTGCTTGTGCAGGGGTAGTGGTGCTCCAGGTTGTATACTGGCTCCATAGCTGCAGCTCCCAAGTCGCTACACAGCACTCCGGCGCATTAGTGTTTAGCGTAAGGGCCCTTACTCAAGTAGCTGCATTCTCCCCATGATCAGCACGGCGCCACACTCCATCCAATCGCCGCACGGAACACAGCTGATCACAATAGAGTTGTTTAGCAGCCCTACAGCTATGTCCTTTCACTAAGATGGCCGACTTCCAGTTCCGTCCTGCCCTCGAGTCGGCCCATCCCTGTGAAGGTGTCCCATCAACCTTACTTAGCGCCCTCCCTGGTCGGGAGGTAGATTTGCAGCTCAGATTTTGTCTCTTCTCGTTCACAGAGTGTCAGTCACTTGTTCCAGTGTGCTTGTGTGTATGTGAAAAGGCATGAAAGGCTAATGAAATAACTTTTTCAGTGGTTCTAGCAAATTATTCCATTAAAATGACCTGCCAAACACTTCAATAAGCTGGGCAGATCTCACGTATAATAGGCAGTTGTGAAAGAAATGCAAGATATAATAAACTCTATCTAGATTAAATGACTTAGGAGGTGCAAGTGTAGAGCTTTCTTTAACCCAATATGTTTTCAGATATAAGGGACAACATATGATCGTGAAAGGAAGTGCACAGCAAGTAAGATTTAAGCCATACTTTCTTTAAAATGGGTCTGTTTAATAAAAGGCAGATCTTAGCTATCTGCATCAGCTTTGTTCAGGTGGACGCTAACACAGACTTTACTGTATAATCCTAACCCTGTAATGTCTGACATTTCTGTATTGTGGAAAGCTGTCTACGCATTTGCGCTGACTAAAATCCTTTTATATCAGATTTCATGGATGTATTGCGTTAGCGCAAATAAAAAACAAATGAAAAAACAAATAAAATAATAAAAACTGCAGACTCTGACCAACCCGAAACAGTACTATGTACCTTATCCCAGTTCTCTAATATCTTTCTATATCATTTATTATACAGCTGCCATAAAACAGTGTAATAAAAAAACACATGCAGGTTTAACCTCCCTTATGGAACAAACATACATTTTTAATATATGGTAGAAAAGTATGATCCTTATACTTTTCATATATAGAAATTGGCCCCTGTTTTTATATATTTTAAATATATGGGATATATTTAAAATATATTTTAGTCTGTAATCCAAATATTTATTTTATATGGATTACAGGCTAATGAAAATATATGGTGCACCATATATGTTCAACATATAAAATAAATATATGAATGGGAATGTGCATTACATTACGGAACGCAGAGTAATTTAAATTTTAAAACCCAAAACGGTCAAATTGACCAGCTTGGTGCTTCTAGTGTTAAGACTGACAGTCCTAAATTGCTGTGGCTGGTGTGGATCAAAGCACATACAGCATTTTATGCAGCAATGCTGATAAAGCTGAACTCCTAGCCATGGTCCCACCAGGTGGGCTACAAATGTATCTTCTCTTCTTTCTCTGTATCGCCTAAAACACACATTTGTTTTTTTTCTCCACTTTACTACCTTTCAATCCCACCTCTCCATTGACTGAAATTCTGAAATGATGTCATTAACATATAGGTTTGTCATTTAAATATTGAATAGTTATTCTGCCATCTTTATGTAAATTGCACCCATTCCATCTGTTGGAAAACAGCAACAAATGTTTAATTTTATGATGGGAACAACATTCGGGATAAGAGTTGGGTTAAAACAGATGGAGATAGCATGTTTTAGACTGTCGGAATACACTTTTGATACCCAGGGCCATATTTCTTGTGATCTCGCGACCTGGTCTCCCTGTGAAAATGTTACCTCAGTAACGATTTCTCTGGTGCTCTAAAACATTACCCAGTTAATGTTTTGCACCATGTACCATCATGCTTCGCGGCTACTTTTACAATCATGCTTCGCATGGTCCCCACACAGCACAGACATCCTGAGGGCATGTGAGGTCCTCCGATCTCACAAGCCTAAAGCCAGAATTGCTTTTACGCTGAGCAATCCAGAGCAGAGGTGGGCGGGCTACCAATCTCAGAGAACAGAGATCAGCCCTGCCTCTTATCCACTCTGAATGTGCTCGTTGTGTCTGGCCAGTAGGGTTCGCTGTTGTGTGATGAGAAGCAATCCCTGCCGGTTTCCCATCCCCCACCCCGGGGGCGTCAGAGCCAATGTGATGCCCACCTCGGGCTCCCCAGCAAAGTTCAGCCTCTTTGCCCAGCCTGGACATGAACTGGCAGCGTCCAAGCTGTGTGACTCATCCTGCGCTCCCAGCTGCAGCACTTTAACTAGATAGGCAACTCAGGAACCACAGCCATTTTTATTGTATTTTTTAAATTTTGCTGATTTAAGTGTTTATAATCATCCTTTTTAAGATGTTTTTAATATAATATGTTCTCAGGTCTAACTTGAATTTAAAGTTATATAAACGGTTTAAAGTGTGAATTTCCTGGAGTAGCTGGCACTTTCATCTATTTGGCAGAGGCCTGACTATATTAGAACATAAGCACTCTTTCTAGAGCAGCAATATCCTTTTTGTAGTTAGGTGACCAGAACTGAACACAATATTCTAGATGAAGTCATACTAATGCATTGTAAAGTTTTAACATTACTTCCCTTGATTTAAATTCAACACTTTTCACAATATATCCAAGCATCTTGTTGGCCTTTTTTTATAGCTTCCGCACGTATTATTATTATTATTTTTAGGTAGAAGTGTTAAAGGGACTAGGAGCTCTTAAAATAAACAAATCCCTGGGCCGGATGAGATCCTCCCAATAGTACTCAAAGAAATGAAAGAAGTTATTTACAAACCGCTAACCAAGATCATGCAACAGTCTCTTGACACAGGGGTTGTACCGACAGACTGGAAAATAGCAAACGTAATACCGATCCACAAAAAGGGAAACAAAACCGAACCAGGTAACTACAGACCAATAAGCCTGATTTCTGGAAACTTATGGATTTATGGAAACTATAATAAGATCCGAAATGGAAAATTACCTATATGGTAACAGTATCCTGGGAAACAGTCAGCATGGTTTTAGGAAAGGGAGATTGTGTCTAACTAACCTGCTTGATTTTTTTGAGGATGCAACATCGACAATGGATAATTGCAAAGCATACGACATGGTTTCCTTAGATTTCCAGAAAGCTTTTGACAAAGTTCTGCATAAAAGATTAATTCTCAAACTCAACGCAGTAGGGATTCAAGGAAATGCATGCACATGGATTAGGGAGTGTTTAACATGTAGAAAACAGAAAGTAGTGATTAGAGGAGAAACCTCAAAATGGAGCGAGGTAACCAGTGGTGTACCACAGGGATCAGTATTAGGTCCTCTGCTCTTCTTAATCTACATTAATGACTTCGATTCTGGTACAGTAAGCAAACTTGTTAAATTTGCAGATGACACAAAAATAGGAGGAGTGACAAACACTGTTGCAGCAGCAAAGGTCATTCAAAATGATCTAGACAGCATTCAGAACTGGGCAGAAACATGGCAAATGACATTTAATAGAGAAAAGTGTAAGGTACTGCACGCAGGCAATAAAAATGTGCATTATAAATACCATATGGGAGACACTGAAATTGAAGAAGGAATCTATGAAAAAGATCTAGGACACTGAGAAAGACAATGTGGGAAAGCTATAAAAAAAAAGGCCAACAAGATGCTCAGATATATTGTGAGAAGTGTTGAATTTAAATCAAAGGAAGTAATGTTAAAACTTTACAATCTATTAGTAGGACCTCATCTAGAATACTGTTCAGTTCTGGTCACCTCGCTACAAAAAGGATATTGCTGCTCTAGAAAGAGTGCAAAGAAGAGCAACCAGAATTATTCCAGGTTAAAAATATATGCAGACAGGCTAAAATAATTGAATCTATTCAGTCTTGAACAAAGAAGACTACACAGCGATTTGATTCAAGCATTCAAAATTCTAAAAGGTATTGACAATGTCGACCCAAGGGACTTTTTCAACGTGAAAAAAGAAACAAGGACCAGGGGTCACAAATGGAGATTAGATAAAGGGGCATTCAGAACAGAAAATAGGAGGCACTTTTTTACACAGAGAATTGTGGGAGTCTGGAACCAAACTCCCCAGTAATGTTATTGAAGCTGACACCCTGGGATCCTTTAATATATATATATTTTTTTGTTAATTAATAAACGTTTTTACATTTTTTTTTCAATTTATTTAGTTAACCCATTTTATTAGCTCAATGAGGCAGTTCACTTTGCATGGTGATATTAGAGGAATCACACTCTCTGGCCTGCCTTATTGCTTACATATACAGTCGTCTCTGCCTAAGAGAACACCCCTCGGGAAGCAAGCAAAGTGTTCTCTTATCTGAAATGACCTCAGACACCATACGAATCAATCAATAAATAAATATGTATTACTTGTCATGACACACATGCATCAACATATGAAATGAACATAATACATAAGAGAAAAGCAAGCAAGGCTAGTGTATGTTAATAAACTAGAATAATAAAGTAACAGACAAACTAACATTAATAAACTGTCAAACTAAATGAACACAGCACGTGTTAAATAATGCAGCAGCAGCTAGAAATTCATTATAAATGCATGTACAGTAGCAATATTCAAGACATGCTCATTATTTAGCAGAATGGAAAGCACCACATTTCTCAGCAACATTTCTCTGATTTAAGGTTTTTTTTCAAGAGCTCGAACAATTTCCAACTTTTTGTAGCAAGAGAAACAGCAGAAATGGATTCCAGACCCAGTCATCACTTTTACCGATCCCTTGAGAGCTGAACCTGATGCAGATTTTTAGACATGCTGGGAGCAAGTGGATACTTGGAGAATATGAGCTGTAATATTATTAAATGTAATAATTATGTACTCTGTTTTAAAAGGATGTTAAAGCCAGCAGAATGACTATCACAGCAAACTATGAGCGGGATACTAAGATCTGAATAAAGAAAACTGAACAGGCACTTATTTAATGTTAAAAAGCTTGCCTCTGTTAATGGAATGTGTTTTCGTCCTTTGAAACTAGCCAGACTTAGACACAGGCCCATTCTTATCTGTAAAACTGCTGGTGCAAGCAGCCCCAAGGAATTAGACCAGCTTACAGAATTATTATCTAATATAATAAATTCAAGGATGTGCTTACAGTTGAAGTTTCTTATCAGAAGCAGCAAAGTTCAGTTTGAAAATAGGGCCTCTCAGATTCTTATCTGTAGAAGGACAGAAAGAGGGATTTTGAACGTTCAATAAAACAGCTCCTTTATTTGGCTGGGTTGCATGTCAACAACACTTAAATAATAAGCACAGGTGCTACACAGCAATGCGTATCGCTCCATGCAAAACAAGGGTTTCAGTCCCGAAACAATAAGGAGGCTGTGTGGTCCAGTGGTTAAAGAAAAAGGCTTGTAACCAGGAGGTCCCCGGGTCAAATCCCACCTCAGACACTGACTCATTGTGTGACCCTTCACCTCCTTGTGCTTCGTCTTTCGGGTGAGATGTAATTGTAAGTGACTCTGCAGCTGATGCATAGTTCACACACCCTAGTCTCTGTAAGTCACCTTGGATGAAGGCGTCTGCTAAATAAACAAATAATAATAACAATAATAACTAACACACTACACATACACGGTAACTTCTCCCAATTGGAGCGCTGTTGTGCAGGTGTGGTGAAAGACAAACAGTTAGTCAAACAGTAGTGTAGTGTAGTCCGGGTTTAGTGTAGTCCGGGTTTAGTGCTGGCTTGTAGCGACAGCTCCCGGCTACCACTTAGCCATCTAAGATAAATGACAAACAGTTAGCACAACAAACAAACAATACACGAAACCCTCACGATAGTTAATTACTTCTGTTTCCTTAACAGGTCCTTTCATGAACCACATCAAAAGGAACAGATTACGGCGTCATGTCCCATAAAATACCCTCAGCCCTGCCCCCTCCGATAGCTAGTTCAATCACGTCTCCTCCAATCCATTACTGACACATTGCCTACCGTACTAGGGCGGTGACTTCTGGTACCGTGACTCCACCCCCTTCCTGGATTGCCTGCTTCCGACGGAGCCTGGAATTAACTGCCCAACCATCCAGTACGAGGCACATTGTTACTGTTACACAGCGCCCTCACAGGTTGGGAGGGAGATTGTTGACTAGGATTCATTCACTCTCTGTCACAAAGGGTTGCTAATTTATATCTATAAATTACACTATGTAACCCTCGCTGTACATTACTTCCTGGGATCACTATCTCCTAAACTAACCTACTTATGAGCTGGTATTCATACAACGACTCCTGCTGCTTCATACGGCCTTGGCTGAGCATTGCCTTCACAAGCACCGCTTGCAGTTTCAGGGTTGCGTAGCTGTCGTTCCTACAGAGCGGACGCTCTCTTCCTGAGTATACGCAGCTCCCCTCTGTTGCATGGCATTGCAGTCGCCCCGAGCCATCTCCCCCGGATGGACCCGCCCACCTGCTGATTGAGGACTGGCACAGCCAATCATCCACTGTCCCTCCTCTCAACCAAACCCAATAGACAACAAAGTCTCAAACGAGCGCCTGTCTGTAAACAATCAATTAATCAAATGAATCAAACAAATAAACTCCAAAATGCACGCACAATAAACCCATTTCCCCATATAAAATTACACCAACACTAATTTCCACATGTGCAGGGCAATTGCCCTGCCACAGGTAGGGATGAAACTTCAGTATGGCATCAGCTTCAAAGTTTCCTTAACAGACTAGAAGCTGGTCCATTACCTGCAGTGCTCTTGCTGAGAATCTTGACTGACTGAGGCATTGAATCTTTTAATTATTTGATAAGCATTATATTTTTCTTTTTGTATCTCATATACTGGAGTGTGTGGTAAGGTATAGGGTTTTTATTTCACTTAGTTATAGGGAGCTGGCATATTGGCTGCTTTAGGACTGTGGGTACTATAGAACTTGAAAAAATATTTGTAACCATTTTGCTATATAAAGCTGATGTTGCAACAGACACTGGATTTCCCAGGTTGTCTATGAACTATGATCTGATGTGGCCACCTGTTCCATTATTAATCATTTAACAAAGTACTGAAATATAGAGGCTCTGATCTGTTATGCATTAAATGAACTGAGTCCTTGTGATTTTTTTTTGATTACTTAAAAGTTGTCTGGATATACCAACATCTGTAAGTCAATGCATGAACAATCCACTTTAAGAGTGTGCTCAGAGCATAAATACATGGTGAGGCTCCTCACTGGCCCTGGCTGCTTTCTGATTCACATAGGCTTGCTTCAGTGTGCTGCCTTTCTGAATGATCCTGACTTCCTCCTTCACATTGTCTGTGGTGCACACCTCAATATAGTAAACTGGAAAAAAAAAGATTTTAGTGCACAGGGACAGAGAACTCAGGCCTCCAGAGAAATGTGAAAGGCAGGAATGAGAGGCAAGACTTAGCCCACTGTCTAGCTGTTTGTCTGTGACACCTAGATTGGAACCCAGGCCTCAAGTACTGTGAACTTTATTTGACTGCAATAACGCTGCTGAATGGGCGGTTTTTGGGCGGTTTTTCAGCAAGAAGTGGGCAGGTTTTTCTAAAAGTAGTTGGTAGCTGGTTTGTTGCCCTGGTTAGAAGGAAATCAAGCAACCTACAAGAAAGTCACCTCAGATTTTTTTGCTGTGAAGAATACTGTTATTATTATGTATATGTCTTTGAAAATAAAAAAAACAAGTTAGCAGTTAAGAAAAATAATCTTAAATAACCAAGAGCTTTGCTGAACCTGAATCCTGTTTTTAATTATTCAGAACTGGTGAGTGACATTTTAATATATATGATTTTGTTTTCTATTATTGTATATAATAAAGTAAAAATACACTCAAACCAGCCAGAATTACTTATGGATTAATATTTGTAGTTTTTATGCTGAAAAGTAGAGTTTGAGCTGTAATATGGAGTGTTGAGAAGTAACACAGAAAATGTTATTGAAATTAAAAACAAATCCTACTAGATATATTTTAAAACTATAGTTTGTCATTTTTATTATGTATCTTTTCATTAAATTGATTTCTGCATTGACAGATTCATGCAAAAATAAATAAATAAATATTTTAGAAGGAAATATTTTATTTTGAAAGTAAAGTTGAAGACTTGAGCAAACGTGACTGAAGACAGTAACATGAATCCGAGTCCAGTATAATTATAATAGCACATGAAACTGTTCAGAAATGTATTGTGCTATTGCAGTAACATGAATCTGAGTCCAGTATAATTATAATAGCACATGAAGCTGTTCAGAAATGTATTGTGCTATTGCAGTAACATGAATCTGAGTCCAGTATAATTATAATAGCACATGAAACTGTTCAGAAATGTATTGTGCTATTGCAGTAACATGAATCTGAGTCCAGTATAATTATAATAGCACATGAAGCTGTTCAGAAATGTATTGTGCTATTGCAGTAACATGAATCTGAGTCCAGTATAATTATGAGCGCATGAAGCTGTTCAGAAATGTATTGTGCTATTGCAGTAACATGAATCTGAGTCCAGTATAATTATAATAGCACATGAAGCTGTTCAGAAATGTATTGTGCTATTGCAGTAACATGAATCTGAGTCCAGTATAATTATAATAGCGCATGAAGCTGTTCAGAAATGTATTGTGCTATTGCAGTAACATGAATCTGAGTCCAGTATAATTATAATAGCACATGAAGCTGTTCAGAAATGTATTGTGCTATTGCAGTAACATGAATCTGAGTCCAGTATAATTATAAGAGCACATGAAGCTGTTCAGAAATGTATTGTGCTATTGCAGTAACATGAATCTGAGTCCAGTATAATTATAATAGCACATGAAACTGTTCAGAAATGTATTGTGCTATTGCAGTAACATGAATCTGAGTCCAGTGTAATTATAATAGCACATGAAGCTGTTCAGAAATGTATTGTGCTATTGCAGTAACATGAATCTGAGTCCAGTATAATTATAATAGCACATGAAGCTGTTCAGAAATGTATTGTGCTATTGCAGTAACATGAATCTGAGTCCAGTATAATTATAATAGCACATGAAGCTGTTCAGAAATGTATGCTATTGCAGTAACATGAATCTGAGTCCAGTATAAAGCGCATGAAGCTGTTCAGAAATGTATTGTGCTATTGCAGTAACATGAATCTGAGTCCAGTATAATTATGAGTGCATGAAGCTGTTCAGAAATGTATTGTGCTATTGCAGTAACATGAATCTGAGTCCAGTATAATTATAATAGCGCATGAAGCTGTTCAGAAATGTATTGTGCTATTGCAGTAACATGAATCTGAGTCCAGTATAATTATAAGAGCACATGAAGCTGTTCAGAAATGTATTGTGCTATTGCAGTAACATGAATCTGAGTCCAGTATAATTATAATAGCACATGAAGCTGTTCAGAAATGTATTGTGCTATTGCAGTAACATGAATCTGAGTCCAGTATAATTATAATAGCACATGAAGCTGTTCAGAAATGTATTGTGCTATTGCAGTAACATGAATCTGAGTCCAGTATAATTATAAGAGCACATGAAGCTGTTCAGAAATGTATTGTGCTATTGCAGTAACATGAATCTGAGTCCAGTATAATTATGAGTGCATGAAGCTGTTCAGAAATGTATTGTGCTATTGCAGTAACATGAATCTGAGTCCAGTATAATTATAATAGCGCATGAAGCTGTTCAGAAATGTATTGTGCTATTGCAGTAACATGAATCTGAGTCCAGTATAATTATGAGTGCATGAAGCTGTTCAGAAATGTATTGTGCTATTGCAGTAACATGAATCTGAGTCCAGTATAATTATAATAGCGCATGAAGCTGTTCAGAAATGTATATTCCCATTGTTGTTTTATATTGAGGGGTTATGCATGCTTTCAAATGTACGAGAGGACGTGACAGTAAAACTGTTTACAGATAAGCTGCAATAGCAAAACGAGTTTAAATAACACTTGATCCTGTGAACTATGCATCAATACATCTGAAAAGTGAAAATGAATAGAACTTTAAGAACATAAGAACATAAGAAAGGTTACAATGAGAGGAGGCCATTCGGCAAAATACATTGAGAAAAAATCAACAGGAGGATATGACCTAGGGGGGGCGGGGGTGGGCAATCCTGGTCCTGGAGGGCTGGTGTCCCTCCTGGTTTTTGTTCCAAATGTGTCCTAAATTACTTAATTAAAACAATTATTGGTTAGTTTAGTTTAGTTTAGGTTAATGATATAAAAAACAATCCAGTTAAAATGTTTAGTACCGCAGTACATTTAAATATTGGTAGTATATCTACAATAGGCTACCATACATACATACCGCATTTCCCATATATAAAGACGTTCTAATAATAATAATAATAATAATAATAATAATAATAAATAAGTAAATCCAGTTTTTCTTTTCTTTATCTTGTTTTCATACTTTTAAAATAAATCTTGCTCAGTGAATTTGGCTCAAGCCTGATGTTGGTAATCCGCAGCAGTAACACAGCTCTGCTAATTATCCCTTTAATGCCCAGCCATAGAAAAAAGCAACAAAACAATCTGATTTTATGTCAGAATGGTGTATTTGGAACTTAAATAACACGTACTAATTGTGTGGCATTTCTGATGAATGTGATTCCACTTAATTCCCACTGTATTATATCTGATATGCATACATTACAGATACTGTAATAAGCCCACCAAAATAAAAATGCTAATTTGTGAGATCTATATTCTTTCTTCGACTCCTCTATGAATTTAATTTTTTTAATCAAATTTGTACTCAACATAGCTTAGTCTTGAAGTGATTTTGGAGGGATGGTGAGGGATGAGAACTTGATTGCCATTGTAATGCAAATAAATAAATAAAATGCCATGTCCTGTCATCTGGTGGCAGCCCAGATGTTGCAAATATGGTAAAATGTGCAAATGAGGTTGTGGCAGTGTGACCCCGCCTTGTGTGTATTGTTTGTTTATATGTTGCATTTAGTGTGTTAAATGTTGGTGTATAGTCATTGGTACACGGGATATAAATGGGTCTGTGTAGCACATGTGATAAAATGTATATTTGTATTTAGGGTTGCACATCACTTCACGTGCTGATTAAAATGTAATACTATGTGAGCACGGGGAAGGACACATAATTAATCCATGTGCAGTTGTACCGAGATTCTAAATGAATGATTGATTAGCAATTGTGTAACATAATGAAATTGGAAATACCGACCCCATATTATCAGTAAGAGCTACTCAATGAGCGATCCCAAGTGAAATAAAGGCAGTCCAGCATCCATTTAAATTACAGTAATCCGTCATGTATCTGACTGTGGTGGGTAAGGGTTGATATGTAAAAAGTTTGATAAAGTAATCTGGCTTTAAATACCGTTATACACAGCTGTAACACACTATTCACACAATTATTGTTTTTGAGATTCAGTTTTTATTATGGAGCTCCCCTAAATCCCTTGTTTAGAAAGATACAGGGTATTAATGATTGTGACAGGGTAGCCGTCTGCCGTGTGGGTGCGTGCATTCGCTGCTGAGTTACAGGCAGGAGATCGAGACGGAGGTTGAAGTTGATACGGCCCGAAGGCAAGCAGGATTTATTTACATATCAAGTCAACACACTGAATAGCTCACATGACACTACCAGCAATGGTAGTGCACGGAACTGTGGCAGGGCCCTGCCTTTAAATAGTGTTTGTGGTGTTTTGGTGGTGGTTGGTAGGGATGGGGTTAATTTCACTTTCTCAACACTGCACCACATTTGAAGATGGAAACTACTGATCAGATGTGTCACACCTGTTTTGTAGGGCCTCTTCAGATAAACCATGGCTTTTACGGGGGATGAGACTCTGGAGATGGCAGCTCTCGGACGACCCTTCCAGCTGGGAATGCTGTATGACTGCCGGAAGGATCGCCTCATTCCAGGTGACTGCTGACCCTTGCTTGCACTTATTCAGCCCACACGAGTGAGACAGCGCACCAGTGTGAGGAGCAGGAACAGGAGAGATTCAATAGGGAGCCCCCGCAGGGTAATCAGACACTCTGCATCTGAAGAGTTTATTTGTTTATGTGATCTGTTAATCTGGTACAAATTTGAGTACTGTGAAGCCATGGATATTTGCAAGCCTTTTGTTGTGAGTTTTATGGGTGTGATTCGACGAGTATTGTGGTAGCAGGTATTTATGGCTTTACCGTATATTTCTTGTGTTCTTATTGATGAGGATAGTGATTACTATTTTACAGTTTTGTCTGTGGTGAGTGTGCTCTTTGACTAGGCTTTAATTTAATTCATTTAAATTAAACAACCCCTTGTCTCTTAACTCGGTACCATTTGCACCCCTCCCATCTCTCACTGTCTTCCTTTATTTCTTTTCAACTATGCCGCCACCTGGAGCTAAATAGTAGTACTGTACTTGTTTGTTAGTGTTGTATAATCAACAACAGTGTGCATACTGACTACATGCTATATGTGCAAATCTGTGTATTATTTATTTATCATTATTAATGTATTCATTTATTTATTCATTTTACACGTATGGAGCTCACACAGGGCAGTGCTGCGTGCACAACTCGTGATGTACGACGCGCTGTCAGCTAAGAGGCTGACAGCATTGCCAAGGACAGCATTGCCACACATGGGTCCCTTAAAGCTGCTGTTCCTTGCCCAGGATTATTACCAAGAATTTGGGGATTTTAAGGGAGGAGGTGGCCTTTGAGGCCATGTGTGCTGCTCACAAGGGGGGAGATATGTGGCAGTGTGCCCCGCCCCTGTGTGTATTTTATGTTCATATGTTGCGTGTGGTCTATTAGTGTTGGTGTATATGTATTGGTGCACAGGATATAATGTGGGCTCATGTAGCATGAGTGTTATAAAATGTATATTTGTATTTAGACACGAGGATGGCACAATCACTTCAAGTGCAGATTAAAAGGGGTATTTGTGTGTAAGCACAGGAAGTGCACAAAGTAGTTCACTTGCAGATGTACCGAGATTCCAATTGAATGATTGATTAGCAATCCAATCTCGGTACAGCTGAAAGTTTCACTCACTCGAGGTTGGGTGTTCAGGGAGAAAGAACGGGGGAGAGAGAGAGGAGAAAATAAATAAGAAAAATAACAATTGCGATACTTGGTGTGTGTTTAGTGTTCGTCCCCTGTTTGTTAGTGTCTGTCTGTTTTGGCAAAAGTGCCAAACCTTTTATTTTGTTCACCAGTTGTTTATTTAATAAAAGCGCTGCAGTGCATTCATTATTAATCTGCTGCGGATTTCCCTTCCTTTCACTCACCATATCACCTTGCAGTGCTATGTTTCTTTGGGGTCTGACATCACCGCACAGGCCAGCTTGCCACAGTGCTGGATGCTCGGGCTCCCCCCTTCTTGGCGCTGGATGCTTGGGCTCCCCCCTCTAGACTCCTCCCACTCCAGGTCCATTTCCATATCAGCCTCCAGGCAGCTTTCTTCTTCATGCCCATAGCACAGGCAATATCTCTACATCACATGCAGGAATTCTACGATGGATGAAGGCTATAAATTTGCAGCATTTACAAACGCATAAGCAATATTAGTACATAGAGCCCATTATGTCTACCATCTACACTAAGTTGTCCTTCACTAAATATATAAAAAAACTATATGGGAACAGGATACTGAGTCTGACATCTCAGATGGCATCTGGGAATCTGCTCTGTCCAGAGTGCATTCATCTTCATTCTGTGCTCCTCAAGGGCTAATCCAATTTAAAATTTGACACTGTCTTCACTTTTATAAAATTAAATTAGCCAGAATCTACCCTGGATTTGACCCTACCTGAGACCAAATGCAAACAAACACCTGCCTCTCTATTTCATATGTTTTGGTCCTTGTGTATTTATTGATGGTTGGCAGGGATGGGGTTAATTCCTCCCTGTCAAAAACATGTGGCTGGAGCCTTAATTATATAATCGCTAGTTATTGATTAATTAGGCTCCAGCTACATCCCATAAAAGGAGAGCCCAGGGCTCCATTTGGAGAAAGGAGTTTGGTGAGTGAACCTGTGTTGTTTTTGTGTCTCTGTGTTGTCTTTAAAAGTTCAGTGAAGGCTCTGCCCAGCCTGAACAGTTTTTGTATGTTTGTTTAAACCTTTATTTTGCTATTTTAAGTTGTCTTTGATTTTCTGTACTTGTGAAAGAATTGTAACAGTTAAAATCTGGTCACTCTTACGGTTTACCGGTGGTTGCCAACATTTACACAGTGTGTGTGTGTGTATATATATATATATATTGTGGCAAAGTGGTGAATACGTGCAGGTGAGTGCAGTGCAGAGCGGATTAATCACACAGACAACGTTGTACAGGTGCAAGGGTGTTTATTCAATATATTAAATATCCAGAGCCTTGAGGCAAACCTGCAAACAATAATAGTGTTGGAAGTGGTACAGCGGCGTGTATCACTTCTGATTTATAATCCCACGGGTTTGACCCATAACCCAAAGTCCAGTTCCTTCACCCACACAAAACACAAAACACAGACACAATTTCGACAGTGCGTGACTTTAGTGCTAGTGTTGAAAAAGTAGTGGAAAGTTGAGTGGTGAGGTCCGGGTTTTTCGCTGGCCTGCGGCTGCAGCTCCGGATCGTGCTCAGTATTCTTTAGTGACAAAACGACACACAAGACATACAGTGTTAATACACACACATGCAAAACACTCACGGTTCTTTAGGACACAAAAACGGGCTCCTTCTAGGTTGTTTGATTTAACCATATGCAAAGGAACAGATCACGTACGCTACCCCCCTATTTATATCCTCGCTCATGACCCCTAAGTTAACGAGCGCATCCGCTCCTCCAATCCTCGGATGCCACACCATTTACCGTCGGGGTCATGGAGTTTGGATACCGTAGCTCCGTTCCTCTCCTAAATGACTGACTTCCACCTACCCTACGGAATAAATTGTCGTGCCATTTAATTAAGGGTACTCTGTTCCTCTTGCAACGTGCCCTCACAGGTCGAGAGGGAGATCTAACACCAAGAATCATTCTATCTCTGTCACATACACACAGTATCTTGTTGTGCATTGTGTGTATATACAGTATATATATATATGTATATTTCTCAGTTTTGAAACATTAATGGGGATTTTAAAAAGTTATTTTTGAGCTTGAAGTAAACTTTGCCTTAAGCGATGATTGTATTACAACAAATAAATAATAAATAAGTTGTTTGTCTTGATTTTATGGCAGGAATTACTTTGTGGAACCAAGAAGAACTACAAGGCAGCATAAATCAAAGAACCCAGCCGATAACAGAGTTCAGCGTCACTGCCTCGGACTCCATTGAAGATAAGACTTCTGCTTTGAAAGTGGACGCTTCCCTGAAGGCGAGTCTCCTGGGGGGTTTGGTTCAAGTGAGTGGAGCTGCAAAGTACTTCAAGGACACAAAGAAATCAACAAGACAATCCCGAGTCACTCTGCAGTACTACACAACGACACGATTTGAGAATCTGACCATGAATCACCTGGCCAAAGGGAAAGTGTCTCACCCCAGCGTGTTTGAAGACAAGACAGCGACTCATGTGGTCACCGCTGTGCTGTACGGAGCTCAGGCGTATTTTGTATTTGACCAGGAGGTATCCTCAGAGGAGAAGAAACAGGAAATCCATGGAGAGATGGAGCTTGCAATAAGTAAAATACCTACAATTACAATCAAAGGTCAAGGCTCTATTGACCTGAAGGAAACAGAAAAGGCTGAAGTTCAAAAATTCGACTGCACATTTCATGGAGATTTTCATCTCAAATCTAACCCGTCGACTTACCAAGATGCTGTGAAAGCCTACTCAACTCTTCCAGAATTGCTCGGGGTCAAAGGAGAGAATGCAGTGCCTGTGAAGGTCTGGCTGTACCCGTTAATCAAGCTGGACTCCAGGGCTGCCAAGCTGGAAAGGAACATAAGTGACCACTTGGTAACATCTGCGCAAACTGTCTTAGAGCAATTTCATACAATTGAAATGCAAAGCAACGACATGATAAAAGACATTGCTGCCGGAAAATTTCCTGAAATCAATGAGAAGATTCAACAACTGAAACAAAGCGACACGAAGTACAAGCTGAATTTCATGAGCAAACTGTCCGCCGTGCTGCCTTCTATCCGCGGAGGTGTGCAAGAGGAAGAATCGCTCGGAGAGATTTTAAAAAATCATGAAGAGTCCCCTTTTAACTTTAAAGCACAAAAACTTTGGCTGAGCAACAAAGAAAGAGAAATCAATGCAGTGAGACGTTGCTTTACTATTTTAAAAGACATACATGTTGTATCTTCTGTGAATGAGCTAGACGAGGAAGAATTAAACAATGAGATTGAAAATATTGTTTGCTTTACGTTCACCTCACTGCACGAGCCAGAACCATATCTGGAAGATCTAAAAAAATACCTTGAAACCCAAGCGTGTAAGAAACCTCAGAGTAAGAAACCTCAGAGTAAGAAACCTCAGAGTCAGAGTTATACGCGTCAAGACAGCAAGCAATGGGTGAGCAGCGAAACTAATCTGAAGATAAGAATGTATTTGAAGGTATTCCAGGAGTTAATGAACATCAACAGGGAGAATAAGAAAACAAAGTTCTTCATAGTGTCTAAGGAAGACAAGAACTTTCCTGGAGCCTGCATTCTCCTGCATGACCATGAGTCATCAAAATACATACATTTTGAGATCCCAGCAAAACCTGACGTCCCTGAGGTCTGTGATGTCACCCATGACAGTGCGACTCTGAAGGTGGTGCCTCCCAGTAGTGATGCTGATCAGAAACTAAAATACCATCTGGAGTATAAGTGCCTTAATCAGAAGGAATGGGCAATTCAATCCAGCACTAATAAAACAGAGACCCTCACTGTATCAGGCTTGCAACCGAACACAGAGTATGAATTTAGATACACAGTGGAAGGGAAGTTGGGGTATACTGTGAGCAGTGACACAACCAGCAAAGTCAAGACAACAAGTCCACCTGCACAAGATACAGGTCAGTGGTTAGTTACTTTTTTAATTTCACAGATATCTTCCTATATCATCACCCTTCTCTGCAACAAATTTTCATTGGCAAGTTTTCATTGGCAGAGTCTTGTATACCTTTTTATAAAACTCAAACTCAAGAACATATGGATAATAACTAAAGTTTGGATCTTTAAATTATAATTTCTTGAAAAAACTGCAGTTTTGGATTAGAAAAAAAAGTTTCACCCCCAGGTGTCAGTAAAGATACAAACATTATTTTCAGCGAAATAAAATACCAAGCACTTTTGTTGCAGTACCATGGTTTGAAAATAGTTCATTTTAAATATGAAGACATTTTAGATAGGACAGCAGTGTGGAGTAGTGGTTAGGGCTCTGGACTCTTGACCGGAGGGTCGTGGGTTCAATCCCAGGTTGGGGATACTGCTGTTGTACCCTTTAGCAAGGTACTTTACCTAGATTGCTCCAGTAAAAACCCAACTGTATAAATGGGTAACTGTATGTAAAAATAATGTGATATCTTGTAACAATTGTAAGTCGCCCTGGATAAGGGCATCTGCTAAGAAATAAATAAATAATAAAAGATTATTTGCAAACCCTCCCATACAACATCATGAAGTGTCAATAGCAGCACACATCCTCCCATACAATATCATGAAGTTGAATCCAGCATACAGTTGATTCCAGGGTCCATCGTGATGTGAAGATGTCCTATCTCAGAGGGAGTCGTTGTACTTACATGGTTGTTTCATTAACTTCGGTGCATTATAAATGAACAGTGCCAGGTACATCCATGTGTTTAAGACAGCGGTTCTCAAACATATTTTTTGTTGGCCTCTGAAGTGGATTTTTGCCTTCAAATTCATATGCAGCAATGTTTGTTCGAATATAACGATAGTTTCTCGACTCTATAGATATTTCTCCATACTGCTGTTTTCACAACGCATGACTAAAGTCTTCTCCATTAATCAACCAATGAGCACTGACAGAAAAGCAAAATGGGTGGAGATTTGTGACGCATGCCGAAATGAAATCTGATCAGACTGAAAGCTCAGCCAATCAACATGCAGTGATTATACTGATAATGCTGGTCAATAGCAGCTAACAGAAACAGACACCGTATGAAGAATCAGGAACTGTGGTGAATGAAGGCTGGGTAGCCTATTAAGATAAAGTTGATTAAAGAATGATTTGCATGAGACTTTTCATCAAGCAAAGTCAGTAAATTCAAAATGAAATGCGATGTCCAACATACTCTTTTGGCCGTGTGCTATGCTCAAACCAAGTGCAGTCTTCCTTCTTTGTTCCTTATCTTCACTCAGCTACTTGTTCCCTCATCCAGGCCCCAGCTCCAGTGCACCAGCCACCAATCCCAAGCATGCACGGCTTCCCGCTCATTGCCACGTAGCATATAGTTTGGATTCCGAAGTGGGAAGAAGCAACAGCACCTTATCTCCTGTGCGAAAAGTCAGAATCCGTGCTTGTTTGTTGTACTGTTGGTCCTGTCGATGCTAAGCCAGTTTTAAGTTGTCATGTGCCAAACGACCAACCAATTCTAGGCTGTCTCTTAATATTATTACATACTTCACTATGTTTTTCTCCTCCCACCTTTCTTTTACTAGATTCAGGATACCTCTGTGTTGGCTCTCATACAGTAGATCGAAGGAAGAAAACCCGGTCGAACTCTGTGGCACCTCTCTCACCACAAACATCAGGTATGGAAGGCAAACCGCCTCAGCATCTGTTTAAATGTTTGATTAAAACGTTCTACCAAACTGTCTGTCTGCGGGTGATACACGGAGGTCCGAATGGAGCAAATTTGCAACAATTTATACAATTCTTTTAACCTTTTGCGGTTCTATATCGGACCTGGTCCGACATTGCAATTTTCCCTTTCCGGTCTAATGTCGGACCTTGTCCGACATCATCAAAAAGATGAGGAGTCAGTTGGTATTTTTGCAGAGAATCTTCAAAGGCTTCAGCCTGGCTGACTGCTGCATCCATCATGGTGTGCTGATGCCGGCTGACCCAGGTTTGACTGTGTTCCCCCAACACCTGGTTAAACTGCTCAATAGCAATGAGCTCTACAATCTCTGCAGTGGTATGTGTGTCGGGGCAGAGCCACCGTGTCAGCTGATCCACAAACTGCTGTGCCACCACGTGGGGCCTGAACCCTGCTGGCCCTTGATACCCCCAGAACCAGCGACAATAGGTCTCCTGGAGGATGGCCTGCTTGACGAGGTTGAAATCCAGGGCGGCCTCATGTGATTGCCCAGTTGAACGGCCCAGCAATCCCGAGGCCATCTGGTTGGCGTTGCCTGGTGCTCAAATGCAACCAAATGTGCCTTGGGTTCATCCTCCAGCGTCATCTTGGTAGGTTTGGCCTTGGGGATCACCATTTCCAGTTCCGGTTGCAGGTCCCTCCCGACGTCAGTCAGGGTCATTACGATCATCCTGTCCACCAGTCCGATGAGCTCTTGTCGGTTCTCCTCTTGTCGATTGGCTTCTCTTTCCTTGCTTCTCCTGTCCTCCTCAATCCTCCTCTGCTCCTGTGCTTCCATGCAGGCCATTACTGCTGGGTCTATCTTCAGCTCTGACGCATGTGGATAAACAAAGTCCAAACATGATTCAAATGCCCCAATTACAGTACGTATTTATTTTACAAAATCAAAATAATAGTCAGTATTTATTTTAGAAAATCAAAATAATAATCGCCCCATCTATCATCAATGGTATTGGGGGTATGCAGCAGGTTTTCAATCCTCAAATAATAAATAATAACAATAATAGCTTTTTGGCTGCAGCTCCTGTGCTCCTAATCCTCAGTGCCTTTCCTGGTCAGGAGAGAGATTTGCAATTCGAATAACTTCTCTCTCTGTAACAGGCCCTGATGTAACTTAAAAAAGAGGATGGTGAGTAAGTAGATTCAAGAAACTGCACAGAGTCCTTTTCTTCAGTCAGTTGTTAGGTTTATTGAAATATGCAGGGAGTCTGGTCCCAGGTACAGGACACAGAATACTCGTTCTTACAATCGTTGCATGACATTAAATACCCTTCTGCATAGGTGTCTCTCTCCTCCTCTTTCTCTGACACTTAACCAATAGAAAAGGTACAACTCATTATCCTGTTACCATATATTTATTTCATTTAGTGTGTGTGTGTGTGTGTGTGTGTGTGTGTGTGTGTGTGTGTGTGTGTGATCTAGTGTGAAGATCTCTGAACTCAGTGCATTCTTCAAACCCCTGGTGCCACAAAGGTCCATACATCTGGTTTTTGTCATCTTCTTGAGACCATTTGATCCCAGTGGCTTTATCTCTTTGGATCTCTCTGAAGTCTTAGAGCCTGGCTACTTCTGGTCCCCTTGAAAACTAGCTTTATGACCCCCTCATAAACCAGCTGTATTTTCTAAGCAAAAACCTGTTTAACTAGTTTTATACCCCAGTGGACTCCCCGAAGGGCAAGCTTCTTTCATGTCAGGGCTGGAGATCAAAGGACTTGTTTGTACAGCCGTGTGCTGCTGGCCAGCCATTTGCTTTGACACAAAAGAATCTTAACTTCTCTACCATATTGCCTTCAATTTACTTCTAATGTGCAGTTGTTTAAGTATAGTTAAATATACGTTTAACTTGGTGTTTTTCTCAGCTCTCTGCTACCATCCATTGCTCAATGAAGCTTGCTGGCTCGGAGTCAATGCAGTGCAAGTATCTATATACCCAGAGTATATAGCCAGTCTTCATCCATTACAGCAGTGCTTGCATTTTTGGAACTAACAGTTTTTTCTATCCAATGTTAAATCACTTTTCAGAAAAATAACATGAATACAGCCGTCATTCCTCATGCGTAGCAAACTGCTATTCAATACTTGTTCCATGTTTTCCAACAGGCTGTCACAAAGACGGCCGGAGTGGGTGGCGTCAGACCAGATGCAGGAAATAAACAGAGAGATGTGGTTTGGTATAAGCTGGGCGCGTGATCGCGCTCAGCATTTAATAAACAATACAGAAAATAAAAGGTTTGAAACAAAACAGGACACGGCACTTGTAGCCAAAATAAACAGGTAGACAAACGGACAGACACTAACAAACAGGGACGAACAAACACGGTGAGTGAAAACACTTATCTTTACGCTTTTACTTTCTCCTTCTCTCTCTCCCGTTCTCCACTCACCGAACACCTACCCCTAGTGAGTGAAAACATGCAGCTTTTATGCAGTTGTACCGAGATTCGATTGCTAGTCAATCATTCAATTGGAATCTCGGTACAACTGCACGTGAATTAATTAAAGTGCAATTCCCGTGCTCACATATTACTTTTTACTTTGCGTGATGTGATGTGCCATCCCCGTGCCTAAATACAAATATACAATTTACACACACGTGAAACACAGACCGCTTATATCCCGTGTACCAATGCCTAAACACCAACATTTACACACAACACGTAACATATAACATACACAGGGGGGGCACTTTGCCACATATACCCCCCCTTGTGCAACGCACACATGGCCTCAATGGCCACCTCCCCCCTCAGTCCCAAAGTCCCGGAAGAGGGGGAAGCAAGTTGTTTCTGGGGGTGGCCATGGTGGAATGTCTGGCACCCCCCAATTCTTCGTGGCTGGCAGCTCCCTCTTCCGGGGCTTCAGCCACACTATCTCCTGCCGCGGAAGAGCAGCTGGGGAGCTGGTCTCCTGACCTCCCCCTTCTTCATGGCCGGCAGTTCCCCTCCGTGGGGCTCCGGCCACCCAATTTCCAGCAGCGAAACTGCTGCGGGGAAGCTGGTCTCCTGACCCCCCCCCTTCTTTGTGGCCGCCAGCTCCCCTCCGTGGGGCTCCGCCACCGTGTTTCCTGCCACGGAAATGCGGCTGGGGAAGCTGGTCTCCTGACCTCCCCTCTTTCTTTATGGCGGCAGCTCCCTTCATGGAGCTCCGCCACAGTGTAGCGACCGAGGCAAAGCAGAGGCCCGGCGACCCCAGGCGGAGCAGGACCCCGGCGACCTCAGGCGGCAGGATCCCTGGCGACCCCAGGCGACGGCAGCAGCAGCGCCCTCGGGAGGAGACGGCAGCAGCAGGCCCCTCGGGAGGCGACGGCAGCAGCAGCGGCCCCTCGGGAGGCGACGGCAGCAGCAGCGGCCCCTCGGGAGGCGACGGCAGCAGCAGCGGACCCTCGGGAGGCGACGGCGGCAGCAGCGGACCCTCGGGAGGCGCGGCAGCAGCAGCGGACCCTCGGGAGGCGGCGGCAGCAGCAGCGACCCTGGGGAGGCAGCAGCAGCGGACCCTCGGGAGGCGACGGCAGCAGCAGCGGACCCTCGGGAGGCGACGGCAGCAGCAGCGGACCCTCGGGAGGCGACGGCAGCAGCAGCGGACCCTCGGGAGGCGACGGCAGCAGCAGCGGACCCTCGGGAGGCGAACTTGGGAGGGGAGCCCCTGGCCATAGAGGGGGCAGCGGAGCTCCACTTCTCCCTCGCACCCCTGCACCCTGTGTGGAGCAAAAGGCAGCCCCAGGCGATGCGGAACAGGCAGCCCCAGGCGATGCGGAGCGGCTGGCAACCCCAGGCGACGCGGAGCGGCTGGCAGCCCCAGGCGGCGCGGAGCGGCTGGCAACCCCAGGCGATGCGGAGCGGCTGGCAACCCCAGGCGATGCGGAGCGGCTGGCAACCCCAGGCGATGCGGAGCGGCTGGCAACCCCAGGCGATGCCAGACAGACATCCTGGGCGGCGTGGCGGGCATCCCTTGGGCGGCGAGGCGGGCATCCTGGGCGGCGAGGCGGGCATCCTTGGGCGGCGAGGCAGAGAGTCAGGACAAACTGGGGCGCGGGTGTTGGCCCGCTTCCGCCCCTCGGCGGCCGGGCGGTTCTTCCCCATGCTTCCCTCAGCAGCCTATGCAAGGGCTGCTGAGGACCGCCAGCATCTAGTCCTGGTTTTTTTCGTGAAGGGAGAGGTAGCTCCCTGCCTCTCCTCGTGACGGTGGGGGAAGTGCTACCAGCAGGCATTCATCCTCTACTGGTGGGGAAGTGATACCAGCAGGCATTCATCCTCTGCTGGTGGGGAAAGTGATACCAGCAGGCATTCATCCTCTGCTGGTGGGGGAAGTGATACCAGCAGGCATTCATCCTCTGCTGGTGGGGGAAGTGATACCAGCAGGCACTCACCCTCTGCTGGTGGACAGGGACCCAGCAGGCATTCACCCTCTGCTGGTGGACATGGCGGAGGCAGAGGCAGCTCCTGCTCCTCTGCTCTTGGCGGTGGTGGAGGCAGAGGCAGCTCCTGCTCCTCTGCTCCTGGCGGTGGTGGAGGCAGAGGCAGCTCCTGCTCCTCTGCTCCTGGCGGTGGTGGAGGCAGAGGCAGCTCCTGCTGCTCTGCTCCTGGCGGTGGTGGAGGCAGAGGCAGCTCCTGCTGCTCTGCTCCTGGCGGTGGTGGAGGCAGAGGCAGCTCCTGCTGCTCTGCTCCTAGTGGAGGAAGCGGTGGAGGTGGCGGAGGCAGAGGCAGCTCCTGCTGCTCTGCTCCGTCCGGTGGAGGTGGCGGAGGCAGAGGCAGCTCCTGCTGCTCTGTTCCTGCCGGTGGAGGTGGCGGAGGCAGAGGCAGCTCCGGCTGCTCTGCTCCTGCTGGTGAAGGTGGGAGCAGCATGTAGTCTCCTGCCGATGGAGGTGGGAGCAGCGTGTAGTCTCCCCCTTTTCCACGGGACTGGTGCTGCTCTGCCTCTCTTGCAGGGGACTGGTGCGGCTCCGCCTTTTGACGGGAAACCAGCAGACATTCTCCCTCTGCTGGCAGCTTGGGTCCTGGAGCTGTGGAAGCCCCGACTTCCCTCTCTTCGGGCTGTGGACGCACCGACTCCTCCCTTTTGGGCTGTGGACGCACCGACTCCTCCCTTTTGAGCTGTGGACGCACCGACTCCTCCCTTTTGGGCTGTGGACGCACCGACTCCCCCCTCTTGGGCTGTGGACGCACCGACTCCCCCCTCTTGGGCTGTGGACGTTCGGGCTCCCCCCACTCAGGCGTAGGACGTTCGGGCTCCTCCCACTCAGGCGTAGGACGTTCGGGCTCCTCCCACTCAGGCGTAGGACGTTCGGGCTCCTCCCACTCAGGCGTAGGACGTTCGGGCTCCTCCCGCTTGGGCTGTGGACGCTCAGGCTCCTCCCACTTGGGCTGTGGACGCTCAGGCTCCTCCCACTTGGGCTGTGGACGCTCAGGCTCCTCCCACTTGGGCTGTGGACGCTCAGGCTCCTCCCACTTGGGCTGTGGACGCTCAGGCTCCTCCCACTTGGGCTGTGGACGCTCAGGCTCCTCCCCTTCAGGCATAGGACGTGGCAACAAGGGCTCCTCTTCTTCATCCTGCATGGGGCATAGGGCCACCGTGTGCCCATATGCCCCACAGCCAGGGCACCACTCCCCCCATCCCAGTCTTTGGGCCATTGCCTGTAGGGTCCTGTGGACGGAGCAGGGTATGGTGGTGTGGCTAGTTTGGCCACAGTCGAAACACCACAGCCCTGCTTCCGCCTTTCTCCCTTGCCCTCCTGTGCTCTTCTCCAGCCTCTTCTCCCCATTTCTTCTCCTTTTGTTTTTTTTTTTTTTTTTTTTTGTTTTCCAAAAAAAAAAACTGCGGTTCCCGCTCTGGCCTGAGCCCTGGAGGCGCTGTCGTCCCGGTTCTGACACCACGTGTCACAAAGACGGCCGGAGTGGGTGGCGTCAGACCAGATGCAGGAAATAAACAGAGAGATGTGGTTTGGTATAAGCTGGGCGTGTGATCGCGCTCAGCATTTAATAAACAATACAGAAAATAAAAGGTTTGAAACAAAACAGGACACGGCACTTGTAGCCAAAATAAACAGGTAGACAAAACGGACAGACACTAACAAACAGGGACGAACAAACACGGTGAGTGAAAACACTTATCTTTACGCTTTTACTTTCTCCTTCTCTCTCTCCCGTTCTCCACTCACCGAACACCTACCCCTAGTGAGTGAAAACATGCAGCTTTTATGCAGTTGTACCGAGATTCGATTGCTAGTCAATCATTCAATTGGAATCTCGGTACAACTGCACGTGAATTAATTAAAGTGCAATTCCCCGTGCTCACATATTACTTTTTACTTGCACGTGATGTGATGTGCCATCCCCGTGCCTAAATACAAATATACAATTTACACACACGTGAAACACAGACCGCTTATATCCCGTGTACCAATGCCTAAACACCAACATTTACACACAACACGTAACATATAACATACACAGGGGGGCACTTTGCCACACAGGCCCAATGAAAAAATTGCTCACCAGTTAATATAAAGTTATAACTACATTAATAAAAAAAGCTTACAAACACCTTACAGTATACTGTTAAAGAATAATAATCACACTTAGCTGAGTAATGTATTTAGAGCTATTAAAATATGTTTGTTAGTGAGCCTGTTAAAATTATGCGCTTTAACATTTTTAGTTTGCCATTTTGATGTTCACTAGTTTCTTCCGAGGGTGTTTGTGTTTGCTAACATATCTGTGTATCATTTTGTGAGAAGTGGCTTACCTTCACTCAGAATTAAAAGTGTATTACAAAGCATCTTTGTCTGTGGATGGGAGATTTTTGGGTGGCTGATTTATAGATGTTTACGATGACTCCCTCATGGGAAAGCAGTTTGGCCTGAAGATGGAATGCAGAGAGCCTGTTGCTGAGGTAATATCGATGTTGGAAACATGGGTTTCTCTTGGATTGACCCAATTATCACTGGACGTGAAGGGCTGAAGAGGGTTCCTTATCAAGTACACACTATAGAATTGTGGAGATGTGTTGCTGTTTGACAGTTTGACGAGAGCTCACTCTGGGGTAAGCGCTCTGTTGCTGGTATTAATGAGCGTGAGTTTCCAGTATCACATAGCTGTGGATGAGCCCATTTATATGGGAGATATCAACTGGATGAGCCTATTGAAAAAATGTGCTTTCCAGTTAATATAACGTTATAACTACATTAATAAAAAATGCTTACAGACACCTTATAGTATTCTGCTAAAGAAATAATAATCACAGTTAGCTGAAAAATGTATAAAGAGCTATTAAAATATAGATGTCTATATATATATATATATATATAGTAACAAACGATCAGTTTGCAACACTAGGGGAAGATATCAGGAACTTGGAGTCAGGTCGAATTTATTTTCACACACGCAGTTAATTTTAGACGTGCTGTTTAAAAGTATTTTTTTTCCACAGTCAAACGGGTTTAAAAGGCCCTGCATATCAACAAAGCACTCACTAGGCATCTCCAGCCCTGCCCCACCCTTTTGTTCGCTATAACTTTCACATAAATAAATAATAATAATAATAATAGTCGTACATACCGATCAATCATCTCCTGATCACTCGTTTTATCACCAAACTCCTCAATCATGCGATCCAAGTCATTATTTTATTACTATAACATCTGAAAAAATTTCTGCAAATGTCTGATATTCTCTGAGCGATGATGCAATGGGTGCCGTTATCTGATGCCAGGGGCAAGTATGACTGTTCATGAGATACGCCCTTTTTTTCGTCTTGTCTCGGCTGCTGTCACTCCCACTCGGCCATTGAATGGTTTTCTTGGCTTTTTCGGAGAAAAACGACTAGAAACCTGTTTTTTGCTTTTTTTTGATGATGTCGGACAGGGTCCGACATTGGACCAGATAGGAATAATTGCAATGTCGGACCAGGTCCGACATAGGACTGCAAAGGGTTAATGCACATTAACTGAAATTGTATTGCATTAAACTGAAAATGGTATCAAAGGTAGATGATTAAAAAGTTTATTCAAGGGGAGGAGTTCTCAGCTGATCACAATGAGGTCGTTCTGCATACTGACAGATGCGTACCTCCACCAGTCTTGGAGGAAACATACTACCCACCTTACACTGCGCCTTTTCTGACTTCTTGGTGAGATCCAGCAATACTCAGGGATAAAGCGGTGATAATAGCTGGCTAACCCCAGTAGTGATCTCACCTGAGACTTGGTTCTCGGGATTGCCGTCTCCACCAAAGCCTGGACTTTAGGAGGGGATCGGCTTTACCCACCCACTACCCATAATGTAGCCAAGATACTGGGTCTCTTGTTTACCAAATGTACACTTGCTCAGATTAGCCGTCAACCCTGCCTCCTTCAGAGACTGTAGGATGGCTGAAAGTATAATAATATGCTCTCTCCAGGTAGAGTTGAAAATCACCACGTCATCAATGTATGCGTCTGCATACTTTTGATGGGGTGCCAAGTCCTGACCCATCAGTTTTTGAAAGGTGACTGGGGCTCCATGCAACCCAAAGTGCATGGTCTGGAAATGGAACAGGCCATCTGGGGTAGAGAAAGCAGTTTCAGAGTGAGTGGAATTTGCCAGTATCCCTTCGTCAGGTTCAGAGTCGAGATCAATCGCACCCGTCCCAGTCGGTCAAGGAGCTCGTCGACCCGGGGCATGGGATATGCATCAAACTTGGAGATGGCATTGACCTTTCTGAAGTCCACACAGAACCGAGCGGAGAAGTCCTTTTTCGGCACCATCACGATAGGACTGCGCCACTCGCTCCGGGAAGGTTCAATGACTCTCACGTTCGAGCATATCCCTCACCTCCTGGTCAGCAGGACCCCTGCAGCTCTCCGGGATCCAGTATGGTCGCTCTCTGACAGTGTCACCTGCTGCAGTAATAATAGCATGTTTAATTAGATTAGTTCTACTGGGCAGGTTAGAAAACACATCAGTAAACTTTGTCAATAACTCATGTAGCTCACACTTCTGATCAGGATGTAACTGTTCCCCAATCGGAATGTTAACTGTAGCTGGTGGATTCACAGTGGAACCAAAGTCCTCTTCTGCACAGTCATTAGCTATAAATAGGGCCTCTCTTTCTTTCCAGGTTTTTAGCAGATTAATGTGATACATTTCAGTTTCCTTTCTGTGACCGGGTTGTCTAATCTCATAATTTACATTACCAATACCCCGTATCACCTGATATGGCCCTTGCCACTTAGCATATAGTTTGGATTCCGAAGTTTGAAATGCCAAACGACCAACCAATGTGTCTCTTAACATTATTACATACTTCACTGTTTTTTCTCCTCCCACCTTTCTTTTACTAGATCCAGGATGCCTCCGGGTTGGCTCCCATACAGTAGATCGAAGGAAGAAAACCCGGTCGAAATCTCAGGCATACCTCTCACCACAAACATCAGGTATGGAAGGAGTTTAGCCCAATGTTTTTGTTCTTGATTGACAAACCGCCTCAGCATCTGTTTCAATGTTTGATTAAAACGTTCTACCAAACTGTCTGTTTGCGGGTGATACACGGAGGTCCGAATGGACTGAATTTGCAACAATGTATACAATTCTTTTAAACATTGAGACAAAGTTTGTTCCTTGATCAGTCAGGATTTTTTTAGGGATCCCTACTCTCGCTATAATCTGTATTCACTCTTTTGCAATTGTCAATGCATTAGTGGATCTCAATGGTACTTCCTCTGGATATCTGGTCATGTAGTCCACCACTACCAAAATATGCGTGAATCCAGAGTCAGACTGGCTCAATGGACCCACTATGTCAATAGCAATACGTTCAAAGGGGACATTAGCTAAGGGCAGTGGGACCAGCAGAGCCTGGCGAACCTGCCTGGGTGATACTTGTTGGCTTACCAGGCATTCCGCCACATATCTCGTCACCTCACTGTACACTCCTGCCCAGTAAAATCGAGCCAATATTTGTTCCTGAGTCTTTTCGCTAAATGTCCTGAACAAGGGACATCGTGAGTCAACCGCATGATCTCACGTCGAAAAGACTGGGGAATGAGTAATTGCCTTACAGTCTGACCTGTGCTTGTGGCTCGGGATACCCTATATAGCAAATGCCTGACTTCAATGTGATGAGAATAGGTGAGCGGCCAGGTACTGTCAATCTCCTTCCCCTTGGTAGACTGAACTTGCCCCCAGATGTTGGCCAGCATAGGGTCATTTTTTTTGTTCCCACACTAGGTCCACATCTCGGTCCCAGAATTTCGGGATATCGAGCAGAGCTAAAGTAGCTTCAGCACTGGGGGCCTCAGTAACCTGCCCCCGCAGGTCACACTGGGTCCCAACCCCCTTTCCCTTACATTTGACAGATCCTGAGGCTTCCCCCACCAAACCCCAGCCTTGTTTCATTAATGTTCCTTCCCATTTTTCAACCAATCGCTCTCTTTGTTTTTTTGGGGCGAAATTGAGAGTGGAACAAATCTGTGTGCAGCGGAAAAATATTACCAATAGTTTCCCCCACTGCTCCCATGGTCTTACCGGAGACTGGCTTTACCGTTTTGTTAATCATGCTGTCAAAATGCGGCCAGTCTCGACCTAAAATAACTGGATATCGATTACGCGGCGGGCATGACATCCAACTGTCAAATCTAATTTGGTGATGGGGTAGTCCTTGTTATCCCCATGAATACAGGAAATGACCATGACCCCTCGTGACCACCAAGGTACCCCCTTCAATAGAGCTCGCCTAATCAGTCTGCCCACATCCTGAGTCCACTAAGGCGTGGGTGCTCACGTCACCAACCCGTACATTAACAGCACAAGGCCCCTCCCAATCATTACCCCTGCACTTACCTGGTGCTGTCAGGACATAGTGGGTGGTCACCCCACACTCCATGGCCGCCGGACAGTTCCGTGCCAGGTGACTGACCTCCTGGCACCGGTAACAGGTGGGGCGAAAGGGTGCCCATGGAGCCTGAGTGTCCCGTTGCCGATTTGGCAGCGGGGAGGGGTACTCTACTCTTACCCCGCTGGGGGTCGCCCTCGCTCTCCACTGTGTTGGAGGGAGGCCGCCCATGGGGTGACGTTGCAGTGCTGGTCCATGGGTAGTAGGGGTGAAGCGTGGTGGTGGTGGTGGTGGTGGTGTCGCCGCTCGCGGTCTATTGGAGGCAGGAGCAGGTGGGGTAACCACTGGAGCGGCAGGTAGATCGTCCTCGAACCCTTCAGCCAATCTGACCACTGCATCCAGCGTGGTGGGACGGTGGCGACTAACCCAGTTTCTTGTGTCTGGCCCCAGCACCTTCACAAACTGCTCTATTGCAATGAGCTCGGTTACCTTCTCTGCACTATTGGTGCCGGGGCAGAGCCACCGGGTCATGTGGTCTACCAGCTGTTGCGCCACCACGCGGGGTCGCAGTCCTGGGGGTCGCTGGTATTCCCGGAACCGGCGAAGGTGTGTTTCTTCCCTAATATCTAGTCGCTGGAGAATGGCCTGCCTCACTCGATCGTAGTCGAGGACGTCCTCATTTGTCTAGGCTTGGTAGGCTGCCTGGGCCTCCCCAATCAAATTGGGCCCCAACTGGGTAGCCCACCAATCCCAAGGCCACTGTGCTGCCATTGCCTGCCTTTCAGAGACAATCAAATAGACCTCTGGATCATCCTCCACTGACATTTTTACTACCCTTATCTTCGGTAAGGGTGGCGTTGGTTCAGTCGCCGGTCCCCCCCGATTGGCTTCCAAGAACATTGCGTGCATCCGCTCCGTCATGGTCGCCATTTCCTTCTGGTGTCTTCGATCCTGTGCCTCCAATATCTCTCCCAATGCGGCGGCGTCCATCCCAGATCCCTCTTCTGAACACCAACTGTGACAGGATGAGTGGTGCGGAACGGAAGATATATAATGTCCAGACTGTTTCTCCCAAAGGAATGTTCTTTTATTTTTGCAAACAAAAATACCAAAAATAATCCAAATGAAAAACAATAATCCACCCCGCTATCAATGATGATTTCGGGGTAAAACAGAAATAAACTCAGTCTCCAAAAGTAAACAATAAGACACTCCACAACCACAATCCTCCGTGCACTGTACTCTTTTTCTCTGGGGATCGTGGTGCATGTGCTGTGCTGTGTTGTGCTGTGCGATGAGGGGCGTGCTCTGGGGTTAGTGCTGAGTCAGTGGCTACAGCCTCCCGTCCTCCTGTTCCTCTGTGAAAACACAAACAAACACGTAACAAAACAAAGACATGATTTCCATTACACGAGAGTAGATGTTAAAACTTCATGCTGATTTGAACTCGGCTCTCGCCAAGATAAGCACCAACTAAGACGTAGCTTTACAGTAAACTAATGTGATCCATATGTGTCTCCATCCATTTACGTTCCATATGATGATGTAGATATCCTTCTGTCTGGTGTTGATGACTGAAGTGTAATGCTGGCTCCAGGGATCAGCTTATTTTGCCTCCCTGGCGCATCAGCACACACACGGCTGCAATGCTGGCTCCGGGGATCAAACACAGTGCGGCCTCCCTAGCGCATCAGCATGACAACCGTCTGGATTGAGCTAAGTAGGGTACATCTGTGGGGTCTTCAAGTGGGCACCTTCCATCCTCAGTGTTTCGTCGACTAGCCCACGACACCTCAAGAGGGCTCGACGGTGATTCTGGCGTCCCAGCATCACCCCCTCTGTCCCCACTCAACTCAGCCCAGCTTTACCTGTACATCAGCGTTTCTTTTCTTTCTATTGTGCTTGAGATCCCCAGCCAGAATCTTTCCGTCTCAACCACAGCCAGTTGCTGCTCCTCTCTGCTGCTTCAGATAAGTTCTTCACTGTGCGACGCAACTCTTGGCCACTGAATCCGACGTCTCTGAGAAACCAGGTTGTAGAGTGTGCCACAAATCTTCAACAACCCACTTCCACTGGGTAAACCCGGACTCTCCATCCTCGCTGTTCCGCTTCAGTGGCTAGTTGAGCATACCGCATTTTCTTCCTCTCATACGCCTCATCTACAGCATCCTCCCATGGCACTGTTAACTCTACCAGGTGAACAAGTCGTGCTGATCCAGACCACAAGACAATATCTGGTCGAAGGTTAGTGGTGGCAATCTCAGGTGGAAAAATAAGCCGTTGACCAACATCTGCCAGCATTTTCCAGTCTCTAGCAGCTTCCAGTTGTCCTGGGCGAGGATTGGTTTTAACACCTTTTCTTGGTGGTTGCTCTCCTGGGCGGAGGAATGTTGTCTTTTGTGTGTAATGTTTTGATGGAACATTTGGCAACTTATTGGTCATGTTACGCTTGTCTTCCAATGCTAAGGCCAAACATCGCAGCACCTGGTCATGGCGCCAAGTAAACCATCCTTGGCTAAGAGCCACCTTACATCCTGTCAAAATGTGTCTTAATGTTGCAGGTGATGAACACAAAGGACATGAGGGATCCTCTCCTACCCAGAGGTTTAGGTTCTGTGGTGATGGGAGAACATCATATGTTGACCTGATGAGGAAATTGATCCTGCTCTGTTCCATTGACCATAGGTCTTGCCAGCCAATCTTGCGTTGTTCCACATTCTCCCATCTCATCCATTCTCCCTGCTTGGCCTGGGAAATGGCCTTTATACACCTCATCCTCTCCTCCTGCTTTTGCACCTCGTTGACTACCAGCTTCCTCCTTTGAGCTGGGGCTGCCTTGTGCCATGTAGGAGGAGCTGAACTGAGACCAAGACCCCCTCTTCCATGCTGAACTTGCCCCATGATATCACCAATTCGAAGGGCAGCCTTTGCATCTTCCACAGCTTTCTTTGCCGCCCACTTCCAGTTTTCAACACAGGTGCTGCCTCCCTTACGCATTTGTCGGGTGACTCTACTTATGTCATTTCCAGTCTGAACTTGGCGCACTTAAACTCCTCGGCTAGAGAGGAGACTGTTAGCTGCAGTATTCCTTTACCATAAAGTCCCACTCTGCTGAGGCTCTGGCCAGTCGCTTTAGTTTCTCATCGCAAGGGGAGGTTTTGACGTAGCTGCTTCCCCTTTGTACCCAGCAAACTCCTCCCTGCAGTCAGCGCGTCGCCATGGTTTCTCCAATAGAGGGCTGCCCCGCAGCTGACCGCAATTGAATCGTCCTGAGTACTTGCAGCTACGTGCCCCTCCTAATATGGTCACCTTCCGGTATCCACCTACCACCTAGGTGGCAGATCTTGGAGGCAGCATACCTTCCCCCTTACACAGCGCTCTTTCTAATCGGGAGGGAGATTTACAGCATTGATCCTTTCTTACTTTATCACAGACATGTTGCATTTTTCTACTTGATGCATTATGAGCATCAACAATTTACTCAAAGCCTGCACTAGTGTTTTCTACTATTATAACAACCTTGACTTGCATAAAGAAGGAAAAAAATTGAGTGAAATAGCTTGCATCACTCGATTTTCAAGGTGTGGCATCTGAAGCATATTCAACAAGTAGGACTGGAAGACCCAAAAAGCTGTCTAACAAGGAAGAGAATACTTGAAGATAATATCCATAAGGAATAGAAAGAAGACAAGCGTCGAATTGACAACAGAACTGGCAGAAGGCTCAAGTGTCGTTGTCCATCAAATCAACAGTATGAAGGTCACTCTTGAAATCAGGACTTAACCCTTTAAGGATTGGAATCGTGTTAACACGATCATACTCAAGGACTTAACCCTTTAAGGACCGCAATCGTGTAAACATGATAAAGCACTTTTGATTTTTAGATTTACAGGGCCACCATACTTTGCAGTACAGGCTTGAAACACACATCAATGGACAGGGGAGGGACTGACGTTCACTTCCTGATATTTTTTTTTTTCGTGGAATGTCACTGAGAGGGCATTTTGCATCTAAAGTGTGGATACTGTTTACAGCAGCCCGGCAGAGACAAAAGCAGAAACAAACCATCACAGGAACTTGTTTAGAGCGAATAAAAAAGGGGAAACACTGTAAATCTGATGTATTTGATTTATAATTATATTAGAACATTTATTCGGTTTCATGTGTTTTAATATATATGTTTTACAACATTTATAAATATCAAGAAACAAGTGTATACAAGCATATACTATTTCATGAACTAAATGCTTAGGTACGTTTTTTCCTTATTACTGATAATAAAAATGAGTAACTATTATTTTATTTATAAATATTTATTTTTTGACAATAAAGTGAGAGTAGTGTCCATTTTTGTATTTAAAGACCCTGAGAATAAACGTGTATTACGTCATGGCAATCACTCAGGTGTAACAATATCTTGTAATCTGCCCAAACAAACAAAATTTTCAGGAAGAATTGTAAGGTCCCTTGGGTCATAGAATAATGTGTTTTTATAAAAGTATTTTATAAAATCTCTAGCAGAATACATAATAAAAATTACTTGAAAAAAATATTGTGTTGAAAAAAAGTGAAAAGTTTGTAAGGTTTCTGAAGTACTTTAAGTGTTCTGAAAAACATGACACCATTTGCAAGATGCTGCTGTAAAAAATTAATTTTTAGTGATTTTTTATAGGAAGAGAGTTAACTCCTGAGGAGGAGGAGACAATGACTGTTGTATGTTTGATGCACAAGGGTGTCCAAATATGGACACCATACTGTTGGGCTAAGATATGTGATGGAGAGGAAGGAACACAAGACTCCAGTGCAGTGGCAGACGTGTTCACATTGACTTTGGCTGCTGCACCGATACAGAAGGAATACATATTCATTGTAATCGTGAACATCTTGAAGTATGGATTTTTACATCCTGAAATGCCGTGAATAAGCCTTGTTTCTTTTCAGATTTCTGTGTGTTGTGTATTAATTCACATGTTTTAATTCTATTTTTAACTCTTTTTTTCTACCCAGAGAATGAAGTTGCAGTTTCCAATCTGCAGGCTCCAGAGCAAAAGAACAGAGCTGAGTGTTTAAAATGTAAGTCTGTTTGCACTGAAACATTTGATTGAAAGATGTGTCACTCCATTTTGAGAAGAGCTAACACTACAGAACAGGGAGGGGTGGAGCTTGAGGGCAGCACTTCTAATTATTTATTTGTAATTGTGACCCCATTAATCCACACACTTTTCCAGCAAGTATTGGGACAGATGAATAGATGCAGAATTAGTTGGGGTGGGGCATTTGTTGCCTGTTTTACCCCACTCTGACCTAAATATCAAAATGGGTAAAATGAGGAAGCAAGGGGTCTGAGTGGGTAAAATGGCAGTGGGTGGATGGAGCAGGTAGGAGATAACAGGGAGGAGTGAACATGGAGGTGGGAGCAGGGAGCATGGATGATGGAGCAGGAAGGTGGGATAATAGAGCAGGGAGAAGAAAGGAGGAAGCATGGAGGCAGGAGGATGGAGGAGGGATAAGGGAGCAGGGAAGAGAGATCATGGAGGATGGAGCAGGGTGGGGAAGATGGAGCATGGAGAAGGGAGCAGGAGGAGGGAACACAGTGGAGGGAGCAGGGAGGAGGTAGCAAGGAGGAGGGAGCACGGGGAGGGAAGATGGAGGAGGGGAGCATGGAGAGAGAGCAGGAAGGGAGGATGGAATATGGAGGAAGGAGAGGTAGCAAGGAGGATGGAGCCAGGAGGAGGGGTGAGGCTGCAGGGAGGGGAGAGTATAGAGGGGAGCAAGGAGTAGACAGGAGGGAACAGGAAGGAGGGAGCATGGAGGAGGGAAGAGGGAGCAGGGTTCTGCCTGTTCTGTATCATTCAAACTTAGTTTAGATTTTCTCAGTTATTTGACTTTTCTAACCATCTCTCCTCTAACCGTCCTCTTCTCTTCAATCAGATTTCTGTCAACTCACACTGGACCCCAAGACAGCGCAAAGAGAGCTCTGTCTGTCTGAAGGGGACAGAAAGGTGACATGCAGGAAGGAGACCCAGCCATATCTTGATGACCCAGAGAGATTTGACAGCTGTGCCCAAGTGCTTTGCAAAGAGGGTTTGTCTGGCACTTGCTGTTACTGGGAGATTGACAGGAGTGGGGGAGGGGTTATTATAGGAGTCACATATAAAGGAATCAGCAGGAAAGGAGAGGATAATTCCTGTATCCTTGGACGGAATGACAAGTCCTGGAGTTTGCTCTGCTCTGGTTCCAGTTACTCTGCCTGGCACAATAACAAGAGAACTGCAATAACTGCCCCATACTTCCCCGGAATAGGAGTGTATCTGGACTATAATGCCGGTACTCTGTCATTTTATGGTGTCTCTGACACAATGACCCTCCTGCACAGATTCCAAACCACATTCACTGAGCCGCTCTATCCTGGGTTATTTGTTTATTATGATTCCTCTGTAACAATTTGCCAGCTGAACTAGACTGTTTGTTTTGTATTTTAAGAAGACATTTGTATTGAACTCTGTGTCTGTCCTCTCCACTCCTCAGGTGAAGGGAATGTTTAATCTGATACAACTTTATATGCACCATCTGCAGAGTGAAACAACATTAATTGTTTGTTTTTACACTTGGAGCTGAGGCCTTATTTTTACTATTTAATCTCTGTCAGGTTAGTGTTTTTGTGATTGTAAACACTCACAACTGGATAGGTGTTTCAGCATTAAATGTTCAATATGTCCTGAGTATTTATTGATTACAAACACATAAATAGCAGCAAGTGGCAGACTTAGTTGGCATCTCTGCACAGTGCTAGAATTCTCACAGCAAGTACTGATAAGTATCTCTTAATGTGATTGTAGCTCACTAAATAATTCCACAATGTGTTCCTATATTGCACTTCCATTAGCTACATAGGTCTCAAATGTGCAGTTTTGAAAAACATGAGATCTGGTGCTACTTTAGGTTAAGAAAGTTCACAGGTTCTATTCCTTACATATATAACGAATGGAAGTGCACAACAGGTAAGATTCATGGAATTAGTTTGTCAGCTACATTCGCTATAAATGTCAGGTAGTGTAAATAGCAGTTCACAATACTTGCCATGTCAAAGGTATATCAATACAGTTTCTAGCAAATTTCTGTTTACAATAGAATAATGTTAGCTTTTAAACGTGTTGCTGAAGTTTATGGTAAACTATGAAGGTGTAATTTTTAAATAGTTTATTAACACGTTATATATGCTTAAAAGATGAGTTATAATGTTTTATAATGCATTATGGAACAAGTAGTACAGGGTAGTTACAGTGTTTACTAATGTGTTATAAATACTTATAATAGATTATAATATAAGAAATCTGAAATAAATTAAAATATAAAACTGTATATTAGCTGTAAACAAATCAAGACAAATTACATTAAACAAAAATGTTTTACACTTAATTATATGGGCCATTTATGTATTTTAAATTAATTTGCTTATTGAAAATGTTTTTATCATTATCTGTACAAAAAAAAAACACCTCTCAAAGCAGTGTCAATACTGTGTAGGGCCTCCATGGGCAGCCAGCACGGCACTGATTGGACGTGGCAGGTAGTGATTCTGCAAGGTGCTTTTTAAATTGTGCTGGAGGCATACAGGACCATTCCTCAATGATTACCAGCCTCTAATTCCTTCAGGTTGTGTTTTATTGGGGGTGAAAATCTGCAGTAAAGTCAGAATGGCCATACATAGAGAGTCACATCACTTTTGAGACTGTTCCTTGTGAAAAAGCATCAGTAGTAATTTGTGCCTTCTTGAAAACAGAAGCACCTGCCAGCCAAGAACCTTTTATCAGTGAGATCTGTCGTCCTGTGGTCCCATAGTGACTGAAATGGACTTGGAGATGCATCTTTTACACATCACAGAATACATGTCAAGGATACCATTTCAATCAGGCCTGTGGATGTCACAAAAGTGTATGCTGCATGTATTATCTATTTGCAATTATCCATTGACAATGTATAATTGCAAAGCGTACGACATGGTTTATTTAGATTTCCAGAAAGCTTTTGATAAAGTCTCGCAAAAAAGATTAATTCTCAAACTGAACGCAGTAGGGATTCAAGGAAATGCATGCACATGGATTAGGGCGTGGTTAACATGTAGAAAACAGAAAGTATTGATTAGAGGAGAAACCTCAAAATGGAGCGAGGTAACCAGTGGTGTACCACAGGGATCAGTATTAGGTCCTCTGCTATTCCTAATCTACATTAATGATTTAGATTCTGGTATAGTAAGCAAACTTTTTAAATTTTCAGATGACACAAAAATAGGAGGAGTGGCAAACACTGTTGCAGCAGCAAAGGTCATTCAAAATGATCTAGACAGCATTCAGAACTGGGCAGACACATGGCAAATTACATTTAATAGAGAAAAGTGTAAAGTATTGCATGCAGGTAACAAAAATATGCATTATAAATATCATATGGGAGATATTGAAATTGAAGAATTGAACTATGAAAAAGACCTAGGAGTTTATGTTGACTCAGACATTTATTCATCTAGACAATGTGGGGAAGCTATAAAAAAGGCCAACAAGATGCTTGGAGATATTGTGAGAAGTGTTGAATTTAAATCAAGGGAGGTAATGTTAAAACTTCTGTTCACCTCGTTACAAAAAGGATATTGCTGCTCTAGAAAGAGTGCAAAGAAGAGCAACCAGAATTATCCCGGGTTTAAAAGGTATGTTGTTTGCAGACAGGCTAAAATAATTTAATTTATTCAGTCTTGAACAAAGAAGACTACGCGGCGATCTGATTCAAATATTCAACATCCTAAAAGGTATTGACAATGTCGACCAGGGGACTTTTTTTTACCTGAAAAAAGAAACAAGGACCAGGGGTCACAAATGGAGATTAGATAAAGGGGCATTCAGAACAGAAAATAGGAGGCACTTTTTTACACAGAGAATTGTGAGGGTCTGGAACCAACTACCCAATAATGTTGAAGCTGATACCCTGGGATCCTTCAAGAAGCTGCTTGATGAGATTCTGGGATCAATAAGCTACAAACAACCAAACGAGCAAGATGGGCTGAATGGCCTCCTCTCGTTTGTAAACTTTCTTATGTTCTTATGTAGCAGGTTTTTGTGTTTTTGTCCTATTTTTGTCACGATTGAAGAAATTCAGAACTGAAAATCAGAACTCAAGGGGTTAAAATACCTCCAGCACTGAGCCATTCTCACCCTCTGCTAGGAAAAAAAATGCAGTTCAGTCCACCTCAAAACAAGAGTTGTTGGAGATCGGCTTTCCTTTGCAGCCTGCTGGTTAAACATTTTGCTGTTTTTCACTTTTGACTTTTCTTTCAAATATTCAGTCAAGGAGACCAACACTTTGACAACATGTCTTATTAACTTCTTTGGTTTGAAGACATTTAAAAAACCCTTTTTAAGACAGAGGTAAAGGGCAAGTAAGGCAAACTCTACTGTAAAATATTGGCAGCAGATACACAGTGTAGGGGGATCTGAATGGATCTTACTTTTAATACAACATGTAACACTTTGGATTTTAATATATTTTCATTCATCACATTGATCTGTCAGGTTCAGAACTATCAGGGTGGTAGAAATCAGGCTGTATCAAATAAAACCAGAGATCAGAACCCCTAATGCAGGTCCAGACACATGCAAACACACAGCCTGTGTACCTAAATCTTCATTTAAAAATGCATTTAATAAAGAGTGTTACAAAGAAAAGCGCACGCCTGTTAGTTACTGTGCGCAGACCTCCAGTCATTGGAATGTGAAACTGGCTAAACCTCAGAATGCAAAAGCACCAGAAGATGTGTTCCACTGTTAGCTGAGCTCCTGCACCTGAGTAAGCAGTGAACTGGTGAAGCTGCAGCAAAGCCATGTCTAGTGTTCACACTGAGTTCATTAGTGGGTTGGGTCCGCACTCAGCACGGCTCCATTGGAGTGGAGTGTGAGCAACAAAACTCACTTGGCAAATGAACCTAACTGAGTCCAGCTGAAGAGGTGAGGTCAATTCGTTTGGTAAATGAGTTGAGGTCGGTTCACTTACTAAACTGCAGGGTGAACATCAGAGGAACTCAGCTCGTTTGCACACATGAAACAAACCACACACTTTGACCTTTGTAGCTGGATGAGGTGAAAGTGAAGTTTCCCTGTTGTTTTTGTATAGTTAGTTGGTTGGTAGGGTTGTGTGTATAAATTTCAGTCACAAAATACAAGGGGAACAATATGGACAGTGAAAGAAACAAGGAGCAAAATTTCTCCTCCAGTGCTCGTTTCCATAGCAATATAAAGAGATACAAAATTATATAAAATTGAAATACATGCTGACAAAACTTACTTACTTACTACCCTGATGAGCTCTTCAATCCTGACCTCTCCAGCTCTGCTCCACAGTGACAGTGTTGAAAGTTTACTACCCTGATGAGCTCTTCAATCCTGACCTCTCCAGCACTGCTCCACAGTGACAGTGTTGAAGGTTTACTACCCTGATGAGCTCTTCAATCCTGACCTCTCCAGCACTGCTCCACAGTGACAGTGTTGAAGGTTTACTACCCTGATGAGCTCTTCATTCCTGACCTCTCCAGCACTGCTCCACAGTGACAGTGTTGAAGGTTTACTACCCTGATGAGCTCTTCAATCCTGACCTCTCCAGCACTGCTCCACAGTGACAGTGTTGAAGGTTTACTACCCTGATGAGCTCTTCAATCCTGACCTCTCCAGCACTGCTCCACAGTGACAGTGTTGAAGGTTTACTACCCTGATGAGCTCTTCAATCCTGACCTCTCTTTAACAAGGTAGTTTCATCCATAGTGTATTGAAGACCTGCAATGAGTTTTGCGGTTCTTCTTACTTTGTTTCTGCTTGCTATCGCTACTGTGATTGAATTCAAGTGGAAGGACATCATTCATTCAGCTTGGTCCAAAAGCTTTGCATCACCCTTATAGAATGAACTAATATTGCTTCATAAAGTCGAATGAGACCTGCTGAATTATGTTACGTTAACATATTGAATTACATACCACTTTGTAGTTTTCCATATACTTAACGAAAAACTGACACAAATTGTAAAAAATGTAAGATTTCAAAATCTAACATGACATACTACTATTATGGCTTCCGGTAGACTTTTACGATATCATTTTGTAGTTTATTTGATATCACAATGTTAAATAAAATATCTAAATTATGTTCATATATTTGTGGTGGGTTATGGGAGGAAGTGACGTGACCCAGAAGTGATGGAGACAGGAAGCACGTAGTTTGGATTTTATTTACAACACCCACAAAAGTACAAAGTCCCGAGCAGTGGGTTTCCACACAATTGCAGCAACCAAAAAAAACTGCATCTGTTACCAGAGGCTTGCAATGAAAACAAATAGTCCAAACAGAACAGAAACACTGCCACTTGGTATTTCAGTAATCCACACAGCACAGCAGGCGGCTTGGGCTACCTCTCCAAAGCAGGATAAGTAGTTCCTGAAGCTGCCAAGGATCACAGGGGAAAGTCCGGGCTCGAAGGCAGTCGGCCTGGGAATCCTCAGTCTGGGTATAAGCAAAACAAACAAATGACCAACACTCACAGAGCTCACGCAGCACAACTGTCTCAGTCCACGATAGGGAGACCGAATGGCAGAACCCCACAGCCTAAATAGTGCCGAGCCCTGCCCCTACAACCAGTGAACTGCCCTACCTCAGCCAATCGTCGAGCGCAGCACAGCTGATTGCAATAATGGGGCTCAACCATGAGGTCCTGCCCCAAGTTAAGATGGCCGCCACCACTGCAGCTTCTGCCCCAACCATGACTCAGCCTTTCTCCTGTGTCTCGGTCCTTCTTGCACAGCGCTGCCAGTAGTCGGGAGGGCGAATTACAAGAGGGACTCCTTTCATTCCTGTCACAATATTTTAATTGTCTCAAACCTAAAATTCTAGGTGATACTAAACTTTTGGTCATCGCTGTAGTCATGGTAAAAAATATAGTCATGGGAATCTTTGATAATTGTAATCTTGTGAGATGACGGAGAGAGTCCACTTACACAGAAATGGAGAAGGTCTGGTTGCAGTAAATGGAGATTTGGGATATGATGTTTCCAGTCTGATGCTGTGATGTTGTGTTTTATTGTTTATTTAATTGTAATAATTAATACAAACCCACATGGAAACTGCAATAATGGAAAAAAGCATTATATACTATTTGAACTATTATCCAGTCTGACACAGGAGGTACCTCACAGTAGAAGGCATTATCAAGAATGAAATAGGTGTGTCTACTAATTACCCATATCAAGTTCGCTAGAGGAGGAAGCAGTAACAGAAAAGCATGGAAGATAGATGGATAAGCCATTATAAAAGGAGATTTGGGAGTAAAATGGGGGAACGCTGGGTTTTGGGATGCAGAAATGGATAACGGAAATAGGAACTGAGAACCTGAATCTAGTAAAAGAAATGTTAATGTGACTGCGTTACCTGAGTGGTTAGTTAGACAAACCAATTTGTTGTATAGATTTAAGTGAGCAAGTGAAAAAAGTTGGGAAAAATTGAATTGAAAAGAGCCAAGCTTTTGTAGAGGACAAGAGTAAGAGGCACTGTGTATATTTAGAGATGGATCTAAGGACCCAAAACAGGGAGAGTGGCAATGGCGTATAATACTCCAGAAGTAGACATATGTAAAATAGTTAGGTAGTCTGATCATTTATCATGTAGCAGAAATGGTAGCAATTACATTTGCAATAAGTAAAAAATCAGAATTAAACCTTAAAAAAGCAGTAATTTTTATGGACTCATTAAGTGTGGTAATAGCATTAAAAGGAGGTTTGACTTACAATTGTTACAAGATATCACATTATTTTTTAAATACAATTACATTATTTTACATACAATTACATTATTTTTTTACACATTATTTTTACATACAATTCCTCATTTATACAGTTGGGTTTTTACTGGAGCAATTTAGGTAAAGTACCTTGCTCAAGGTTACAGCAGCAGTGTCATCCACTTGGGATTGAACCCACGACCCTCCGGTCAAGAGTCTACCAGCCTCTAATTCCTTCAGGTTGTGTTGTATTGGGGGTGGAAATCTGCAGTCAAGTCAGAATGGCCCGTACATAGAGAGAGGCACATCACTTTTGAAACTGTTCCTTGTGAAAAAGTAATTTTTAGTAATTTGTGCCTTCTTGAAAACAGAAACACCTGCCAACCAAGCACCTCTTATCAGCCTCTATCAAAGTGTGTCAGATCTGTGGTCCTGTGGTCCCATCGTGGTTATAGAGCTTTTAACCTCATCTCATCTCACCGACAGGAGACAGAATCTGTAACACAGAGCATCACACAGCACTGCCTGTTGCATAGTCTCATCAGTAAGTGCTTGCAGATACACAAACACTCCCCAGCTCTACACTGTATCACTGCACTAAAGGGCTTTCTTAGAGACTATGAATAATGTCAAATTTCCATGTTATTGTGACCCAGCAGGCCCAGTACACTCTCTAGTTATTTCATTTTGTTTTCCAGTTTTCTTTATTTTCACTCTGAGGTTTTATCCTGCCCAGAATGTTACTTTGTTTCCTCTCCCCACTGACCTCCTTCCTGTGTCACAGGTAATAGGGCCCCCACTTGAATTGGGAGAGGAAACCAAGTACAACCAAGTCTGGAAAACAAAAATAATGTTCCGATCAGGAGAGATCTCTTCATAAATCTATTGTCAAGGTTCTATGTATAAACAGAGTGTAACCCAAGCCTGGGATTTGACAGCACGGTTTTCTGAAGCGGAAGATAAATTGCTGACAAACACTCTCCAGCTGCAACAGGTGTCCAAAGTCTTCATTGTATCACTTAGATTATATGATTCTTTTTATTGAGGAATGTAAACTTTCCATTTGGCACAGCAGGTCCAGTACATGCTGGTACTATTTCCCCTTGTCATTGTACCACAGAGCTGTGCTTTGTTCCCTCCAGGACCCCTCTTGAGTCCTGCACTGGGGTCTGGGGTCCTATTACCTGTAACACAGCAGTGAAGTGAGTGGGGAGAGCAAACCAAGCACTGCCAAGTCTGGAAAGACAAAAGAGAAGAGAATGTTGTTCTGTAATGAGAGGATTGGAACGTCTCGGTTCAGACACGTTTAAAGGGATCCGGGTTGAAGAACAGATCAGTGAGAAACACTTCAATGAAAGCACACGGTGGAAACGTTTGGAACGATAGCGTTTATTTTGCTTGGTTTGCTTCGCGAGGATAAGGAATGACAAGAAAATAGAAAGATACCCGAAGTTCCAGTGCTCAGAAAGTAAACAGAGTGCAAAGTCCACTTTCTTCGTAGAAACAGGCAATGTACCTTGGGTACTCCAGTTCAAAATCAGCTTAGTTGACTTTACCAGGACAGCCCTGCAAAATAAGCAATAGCACAATATAAAACAGATAAGGGTGCAGAAACATTAACCAGCAATCACAATAAATAAGGGTGCTTTCCATACATGCAGACGTGCAGAAAATTCACCCTGTCTGCTTGTCTGTATTGCTGTCTGTATCAATCTACACTCCCCTCCAGTATTGTGTCAATTGAAATATGAGTATTTAAAGATTGTTTAAAATCACTAACTTCTTTCTCAGTATGGTATATTACTATAGTGTGTTTTTATATACTATAGTTAAAATTGACCGGTTACTTTGGGGAATCAGCCTATTCTGCTTTATTACACAGTGATGTTTTGTTTAGTTGTATTTATTTATCTAATGAGTACTGTTGAAAAAAAATAAATCGAGGGTATTTAATTATTGTATATTCTTGTTGGGTGAATATTGTAGTAGGAAGCAAATAAAGTGTCACTGGCATTTAAATGTTTTCTTTATTGCTGTACTTTCTTGCTTAATAAAGATTAAGTAATCTGTTACACTCTGATGCCGTGAGCATTTGCTCTGTTCACTCTCAAAGTCCTGCTAGAATATTTTAATGTTTTTTTTTTTTCATAATGACTGTACATTCTAATAGGTTGCGGTGATTATTATTCTTAAATGGAAATACAAAACTAATAAAATACAGCTCTAAAACTCATTTCAATATGTATATTTTCTAAATGGTAACATGAGTTCATATCCTCTCCTTCCACATTACTCACTGCTCCTGTTTAAACACACACTGAGAGCAGGGAGGGGGGCTCCATGTTAGCAGTGGAACAGGAACATCTGCTGGATGCCATTCCACCACAGGGTGGGGTCCCTGTGCTGGTTGCCATGGTGACACAGTGTCTCCAGTATCTCTCAATGGACTCTGACCAAAGCATGACTGACTGAACCTGTAATAAACTGATAAAACAGGCAGTCATAAATATTAACAAGCAGACAAACTGTCTATGCATGCAGAAATGTGGAGAACCTTTGATCTGTCTGCTTGGCTATCTTTTTGTAGAAACTCCCCTCCAACACGTATTGGGGCAGATGAGTAAATGCAGACTGACTGGGGAATGTGTGTGCATTTCACCCCACCATTTAGACATTGTTCTTGCTGAGTAACATGATATCTCTGAATAGATGTGTGTCTCCTCTTCGGATTTTAATAAGCAAGCTGTCTCAAATGAGCAGTGGTACCTGAAAATTTCTAGAAATGGCAAGCAACTAAATAACCATTAAATATATTGATATCCCTGAATCATCTTCCCTTCAGTGTACTATCGTTCCAGGTACAGTATTCCTGTTAGTTTTCACATTTCCATTGCTTGATTTTCAAACAGGATATTTTTAAGCAACACAGGGTAAATATTTCAGAGCTTTCAATGACTTCCTGTGCTGGGAACCTCATCACTACCTGTGCTGCCTGGGGTCATTCAACTGCATCATCAATATCTTGGTAACTCCAGAAAATCATAAAGACGGGTAAGTTTTGTTTGTTGTAAAATCATCAGTCTCTCCGTCTCACTGCAGTGGTCCGAAATCTGAACAGAACTTAACATTTTCTTGTTATGCGATTCTAAAATACTGAAAAATTCTTAATAGCTCTCCTTCTGATTCCAGCCTAGGATCAAACTACATGCGGAATCTAGGGTATTGACACAACTATTCCAAAGGCTGGAGTTATATCCTTCTCATAAACCTTTGCAAAACTAGACTATAGCAGCATTCTGCTTTTATTCTAACATTGCCATTCTCAAACTCCAGTCCCATTCATAACTCTCTCCTCTCTGCCACTCTCAAATTGTTTCAACAGTTTCTGCACAGCCTGCTCGTCTAAACTTGGCCTCAGTCCAAAGCCTCTTGGAGCTTTACAGAGTTCCAGGAGATCAGAAGCACAGTTACGTTTCGTATGTTGTGAAATCGTCAGTCTCTGTGTCTCACTGCAGCAAGAATGGCAGAAGCAAATATTATGGTAGCAGAGGACCAGTTTAGCTGCCCAGTGTGTCTGGAGATATTGAAAGATCCAGTCACTACAGCATGTGGACACAGTTACTGTATGGGGTGTATTAAGAACTGCTGGGATCAGACTGATCATACAGGTGTCTACAGCTGCCCCCAGTGCAGAGAGGCCTTTACCCCAAGGCCTGTTCTGCGCAGAAACACTGTGCTGACTGAAGTTGTGGAGAAATTAAAGAAGACAAGGTGTAAACCTCCTCCTGCTCAAACTTATGCTGGACCTGGAGATGTGCCGTGTGATTTCTGCACTGGGAGAAAGTTCAAAGCTGTGAAATCCTGTTTGATGTGCCTGGCCTCTTACTGTGAAACACACATCAAGCCACACTATGAGGGGCTGCTTTCAAGGGGCACAAGCCGATCAATGCAATTGGAAATCTGGAGCAGAAGCTTTGTGCTAAACACCAAAAGGTTTTGGATGTCTACTGTAGAACAGATCAGAGGTGTATTTGTGTGTTATGTACTGTCAAGGAACACAAGAGCCATGCTACAGTCTCAGCTGAGAAAGAAAGGACTGGAAAACAGGTAAGGGTTTGAACCATTTTCTTATATCCATCCTAGAAGATAAGAATCCCCAGGGTTATTTAACATGTCTGTGTACACAATTACTCAGTTTCAGTTTTAATTTTGTATTAAGGCCTATGTAAAGAGCGGTAGTTTGTTATTTTCACTGCCTAAACTATTATGGATCAAAATGTATTTCTGGGTGTGACAGGGTAGCCTAGGGTGACGTTCCCAGACCAGATATGGAAGTTGACAGATACAATACAGACAGCCAGGCACTTCGGCGCCATTTTTATTACACAAAAATAAAATAAAAAGGTTGTACAAAAACACTGCTCAAAGAGCAAAATAAAATTTCAAACAAAAACAAATCATGAACACATACAACACGTAGGTAAGGCTGGGCAGTAGCCTTCACTGATCCTGCCATGCAGTCAGTTTTACTTTCGTTTTCTCCTCGCTCTCGCACGCATGTTCCTCCTCTTTGAACACCCACCCTGAACACAGAAGCTGCTGGGTTTCTATATATGTGACCATCTCCGGATTAACAATCAATTAATCAGTCCGGAGATGGTGTTTTTATACACAAGGTTTTAGTTTGCATGGTCGAAAGTCAATAATCACAGACCATGCATTCACACAAGCTGTATGGCAGAGACGAGCTGCTAATACCGCCTCTGCCAGATCACATTCAAATCAATATATTCGAGAACCACTGATAATTATTGCTAACATTGTAAAGAGGTATGGGGACAAAAATAAATACAATATATTTTAACTAAAATTATTCTGACATTTTCAATAGCATACTTAAACAGGCCTATGTTCGGTGTGACAGGGTATCACTCAATACTGTGTCACTGTTTTTACACAGAAGCAGCTGGGAGAGACACAGACAGAAATACAACAGAGAATCCAGGAGAGACTGAAAGAAACTGAGGAGCTGAAACAGGCTGTGGAGTCACTGAAAGTGTGTATTGACAAGAGGGTAGCCAACATTATTAGAGATTTCAATTGCTACTTGAATAACTAGTTCAGTGATTAATAAGGCATTTCTTCCAATATCGTTCAACCTACCGTCTATTATTATTATTATTGTTGTTGTTGTTGTTGTTGTTGTTGTTGGTTTAGTTGACAAATGGACTGGAACACATCTACAGAAGTTTACTGTCTATGCCTGATGTGTTTTTGATATCAATTCTAACCATGTCTCCTCTACTGTGTTCTTTCACTCAGAGATCTGCATGCATAGAAATAAAGGAAAGTGAGAAGATCTTTACAGAGCTGATCCGATCCATTGAGAAGATCCACACTGAAGTTATTGAGCTGATTGGAGCTAACGAGAAGGCTGCAGTGAATGAGGCTGAAGGACTCATGAAGAAACTGGAGCAGGAGATTGCTGAGCTAAGGAGGAGAAACACTGAGCTGAAACAGCTTTCAGAGACAGAGGATCACATCCATTTTCTACAGGTAACATCACTGCTTTTTAGAAAATCTCAAGTACATAACTGGGACGGTTTCAGACAGACCTCTCCAATTGAATGAATCCTTGCTTTTCCCCAGGAATGTTTTGGACCCCATTCAGTTTCACTGAAAACAAATGTTCTCTACTTTTGTTGGAGAATTACCAGTCTCTCTGTGCCCCTCCTGACTTACTCAGCATTACTGTCAATACAGACATCTCTTTTGGGGCTGTGAGGAAAGCTGTATCTGAACTTAAAGACCATATTGAGGACTTCTGCAAGGGTGGACTAAGCAAAATAACCAAAACAGGTTGGTGTGAAATAGATTCCTTTGGTAGAGATTTCTCAAATAGACCATGGCTTGCAGACTGTGGGCTATATGAATATTGCAGATGTTTTATTTCAAATGATTTCCTCAGGTTGAAATGCCCCACCTCATTTACAATAACATCCCCAGTGATGATAGCAGGAAAGAATGCACGGTTTGAATGCACAATAGCATTCAAACAGAGACAGGGATTCAAACAAGCAGCAGTGTGGAGTAGTGGTTAGGGTTCAGGACTTTTGACCGGAGGGTTGTGGGTTCAATCCCAGGTGGGGGACACTGCTGCTGTACCCTTGAGCAAAGTACTTTACCTAGATTGCTCCATTAAAAACCCAACTGTATAAATGGGTAATTGTATGTAAAAATAATGTGATATCTTGTAACAATTGTAAGTCACCCTGGATAAGAATGTCTGCTAAGAAATAAATATTAATTAAACTACACATTAATTCCATATAGGATGCTAACTTATAGCCTTGCCCTTTTTTATCAACGAGGTATAGGAATTGGAGGTCATGGTCATGTTTGTACAGTAATCCATCGTGTATCCGCCCATCACATATCCACCCTAAACATTTATCCGCCATGCAAATCACATGTACAGAGCTAATCTTGCTCTTATTGTATTATTACTTGTACTGTAACACTTGAAATGTATTTGCTTACGATTGTAAGTCGCCCTGGATAAGGGCGTCTGCTAAGAAATAAATAATAATAATAATAATAATAATAATGTAAAACTTATGCATTTTGCTACTGTGTAAATTACCCGACACTAATGTAAGTGTATGTAAATATATCTCAGTCTTCTAAACACCCACAGATAGATTGGAATTGCTACATGACAGGCAATTGGATACAAATGTCACCTGACCCTTCCACGACTTTCATTGCACATTCCACAGTACTAGCACTGCCTTAGAGAATAAAACCTGAAACGCTAGACTGAGAAACTGCTCATAGAATAGAATGGGAAACTTGACATAAGCAGGTACGGCATGGTACTGTAAGTGGGTTTTAATTTGACATACGTGCGTACGTCATGGTGTTGAAGTGGTTAACAATCCTCTCCAGTAGTCTTTTGGTTTAAAACAGTTTTCTGTATTTTATTCAGTGAATGAAACAGCAGTTTTTACCCTGGGGTCTAGGAGCAGTGACAGACGTTTCAAAGGTAAGGCTTTTCTTCCAGTAAAACATTTTATCTACAGAGACATTCTCCTTTTTGGAAGGACCTAACGGCTCAGTAAAAGAGTGGCTGGAGATGTATTAGATTAGTTTTTGTGTGAGAGATTCCTGGTTAGGGTGGAGTTAGCTGGGTCATTTGCTACTGATAAATTTAACATGCATTTTGTCTTTAAAGATTAAGAGCATGGCAGATTGCTGTTTGGAGTCTTGTGTGTGTTGTGTATTAATCCACATGCTTCAATTCTATTTTCTCTCTTTTTTTCAATCCAGTGAATCAAGTTGCAGTTTACAGTCTGCAGACTCCAGAACCAAGGAACAGAGATGAGTTTTTAAAATGTAAGTCTGTTTTCACTGAAACATTTTATTGAAAGATGTGTCACTCCATTATGAGAAGAGCTAACATTACAGAACAGGGAGGGGTGGAGCTTGAGGGCAGCAATTATTATTATTATCATTTATTAGTATTTGTGAAACCATTAATCTACACTCCTCTCTAACAAGCATTTGGACAGCTGAATACAGACATAATGACTGGGGGTGGGGCATTTGTTGCCTGTTTTTCCACTCAGAGCTTACTCTCCCTAAATATCTTGGCATCTCTGAATAGATAACCATCACCTCTGTTAATTCATGTACAACACATGTAAAACAGTTTGGGGTTAAAATTAACAGCTATCCCTCCCAGTCATCCTGTGTTGGTAGTAAATGTATAATGCAGTATCACTGCACTAATGGGATGGATTGCTCATTAAAATATTAGACAGATATTTGAAGAGTTGATGATATTCTATTCAAGATATTTAGTAAGCAAGGGGTCTGGGTGGATAAAATGGCAACAAACCCCCGCAGTGGTTCTGCATTTATTCATCTGTCCCAATATTTGTTGGAGGGGAGTGTATAACATTTTACAATGAATAGCATAATTATTGTGTGCATTGATTGCCAACTGCAAAATTAATACACACAAACTCCCCCAAAATAATAAAAATAATCCTATTACTCCCTTCTGTACCTTTGTACCTCAGTGCCTCTTTTGTAATATTTATGTATGTATCTATCTTTTTGTTCTTTCTGTACCATTCAAACTTAGTGGAGATTTTTTAAGTGATTTGACTTTTCTAACTGTCTCTCCTCTAACCGTCCTCTTCTCTTCATTCAGATTCCTGTCAGCTCACACTGGACCCAAACACCGCATATAGAGAGCTCTGTCTGTCTGAAGGGAACAGAAAGGTGACCCTGAGGGGAGAGACCCAGCCATATCCTGATCACCCAGAGAGATTTGATTACTGGGAACAAGTGCTTTGCAGAGAGGGTTTGTCTGGGACTCGCTTTTACTGGGAGATTGAGTGGAGTGGAGACGGGGCTGAAATGGGAGTCACATATAAAGGAATCAGCAGGAAAGGAGAAGATAATTCCTGTATCCTTGGACGCAATGATAAGTCCTGGAGTTTGGAGTTCGATGACTCCAGTTACACTGCCTGGCACAATAACAAGAGTACTGTAATAACTGCCCCCTGCTCCACCAGAATAGGAGCATTTCTGGACTTTAATGCCGGCACTCTGTCATTTTATGGAGTCTCTGGCACAATGACCCTCCTGCACAGATTCCAAACCACATTCACTGAGCTGCTCTATCCTGCGCCAGGCCTGATTGTGATTCCACTGTAACAATCTGCCAGCTGAACTAGACTGTTTTGTGTTTTAACACTAGAACGACCACATTTATAGGCATATCTAGAACGACCAAGACCAGTCCTTTTGACCGGTGTATTCATAACAACATAAATATTATAATGAAAGGGCAAAAAATCAGATATAAGTCATACTTTTATTGAGACACATCATATACAGCATCTCCACAACCGAGAAAATGTAAATGAATGGACATTCAGACATAAATGAGTTTATATACAGACGTATTGCATAAAGCACAACCATAAAAAAGATACAAAAATAAATAAACGTCTGAAATGAAATTAATATATACAGTATATATATATATATATATATATATATATATATATATATATATATATATTATCTATATACAAAACTATACAACTGAAACTATGTAACTAAGTACCAAAAAAGTAAAATAAATGGGTGTATATTGCCTATATACAGTAAAGTACATTACAGTACTGGTATATGACAAAGTGCATACAGAACCGAAAATGGATGTAAAAAAAAATGTGTCTGTATAAATGTGTTTATACAGTCATAATATAATCTAAATGACAAACAAATAAATATTTGGACAGAATGGGTGTTATTTTCAATCACGATAGCACAACATGTTATCAAAGAAGCTTATTCACATACCTGTACTGTATTTACATTTCACTGCCTTTATGCATTGGGCAGCTACAGTACTGTAAAAAAATGTAAAAAAAAATTAAACATTTGAATATAACTGCATTTCTACAGACTTTATGTGCTGGCACATATCACACAAATCACACCACTTACCACATTATTTTATCTTGCATTGTCCGTCTTTTGCTCCATTATAATCTTGTTTGTAAAATTTGCAGTTATTCCAAATAGTAAGACCTTCTTCTTCAGCCACCTATTTGCAATGTTTTTGGAGCTAAGAATGAACGCGAATGAAACACGTGACTAGTAGCCTAATCAGTGTCAGACAGCCTGGAACCATGAGCTGTCAAGGCTAATTGATGGGTCAATGAAACACAGCAATGCTAACAGACAGCTCACTTGAGGAATGCAGACTGATGATTCAATACGGCTGCAAGTCACGACTGATAAACACAAAAAATACCACAAAATGTAATTGTTATAATGTTTTATATGCATCGGTCAGTTTGACCACGCCTGGTTGTTATATATATTTAGGGAAAGTCAGGAAAGCACAGCTCCGTATCTTAAACACACACATCAGTATAAAATGTTCAATATGTCCTGAGTATTTATTGATTACAAACACATAAATAGCACCAAGTGGCAGACTTAGTTGGCATCTCTCCACAGTGCTAGAATTCCCACAGCAAGTACTGATAAGTATCTCTTAAAGTGATTGTAGCTCACTAAATAATTCCACAATGTGTTCCTATATTGCACTTCCATTGGATACATAGGTCTCAAATGTGCAGGTTTGAAAAACATGATGGGCAAGATTCTTAGAAAACTGTGTTCTTGTATCAAATTGGAATGTCTATCAAATGGATATTTATAGATATGTATAGTATCTATCTGAACTATTTTGGATTTAGGTGCATCTGGTAAATCTATAAATCCTGGGGCTTCAGACATACCTTTATACAGGGAACCAATAGGTATAAGATGCCTTTTCCTCGTGTTATTATAATTTTGTTTGTAAATTATCTCATTGGAATTCTGAAATGGTTGGAAAATTACCCTAACAAGCATTTAATTAGATGCATCGGGTCTACTCGTCAGGCAGTTCAAAGTTTCAATATTATAATTGTTTGTTTATTTTAACAATAATGTGAGTAAAGTATCATCACAAAAAAGAAGACATTTCCATCGATATCGTAAATCACAATCAAATTGCATTACATGTTCTATTTGCCCACAGTGGAAAAGCACCTGCACAGAGTCAGAATGAAAGCAATTATTTTCACTTGGCACTTTGTAGAGCCCTGTTCACGCAACCTTAAGGACTGTTCCAAGCACTGTTTTATTAAAGACTGTTGATTAAAATTCTATTTTGGTGGTATAAAATCAAGTTTTCTAGAGGGTGATTTTTTTTTTAAGCACAGTTTAACCGTAATAATACTTATAATGAGGTTTTAAATTAGAAACAAAACTATAATTGTAAATAAGCACCCAGTTTATTAACTATTTTGACCTTTTTTACTGCACTTTTTCTTTAAATGTTCTGTCAACAGCAGCTGGTCTCCAGAAACTTGAAGTGCACAAAAAAGCTTTGGAGAAAATGTTAAACACACATAAAATATATTATACTGTAGCAGAGGCATATCTGGTCTGCAGCAGTAATAAATGAAGAGAACAGGTTGTAGTTCAAAGCATTTAAAACTGCTATTTTTATTAAACTGGAACGGCAAAATGATAAAGCTCAGATAGGCAACAACACACCCACAACACAACACAAAGCTGTGCACAGGCAGCTCCTAAATAGGGATTCCCCTCGAGCCCTATTGGCTCACACACACAGGGTACATTTACATACACACTGACCAATCGCTCAGACCCTCGGTCCCGCGCAAACAGCTGACTGGCGGAACTGAACACAAATCACAGTGCAGCCAACACAGACCCCCTCTCTCATACAGCTGCACTCTGCACGTGACACCTTAGGCAGCACGCTAGTACTGCTTAGACATGAAACAAGCTTCCACTCACAGACTCACGCAGGGTGACACACACAAACGGCGGGGGAGACAGAACAGCACACACACACACACACACACACACACACACACACACACACACACACACACACACACACACACACTGTACAGCAATACACAGAAATGCAACTATTTACATGAAAAGCAATAGCCCTGGTCCCCCCACAAGTTCAATGTAGCACACAAAAAGTCATATTTCATACAGGTCTTTGTAACTAAACTATACCAGCAGACCAGCCTATTTCATACAGGTCTTTGTAACTAAACAATACCAGCAGACCAGCCTATTTCATACAGGTCTTTGTAACTAAACTATACCAGCAGACCAGCCTATTTCATACAGGTCTTTGTCCAGTGACTGCTGGGTCTGATGTAAAAAAAAAAAAACAGAGCAATTCAACCTAATGTATCTTTCAATGGTTTTACTGCCAGTTGAAGGAGCCAATGATAGCAGGGTAATACTATTGTGGAGGCTGTGTGGTCCAGTGGTTAAAGAAAAGGGCTTGTAACCAGGAGGTCCCCGGTTCAAATCCCACCTCAGCCACTGACTCATTGTGTGACCCTAAGCAAGTCACTTAACCTCCTTGTGTCCGTCTTTCGGGCGAGACGTAGTTGTAAGTGACTCTGCAGCTGATGCATAGTTCACACACCCCTAGTCTCTGTAAGTCGCCTTGGATAAAGGCGTCTGCTGAAATAAACAATAATAATTGTGAAGCTGCTCAAAGAACACTACAGGTACAGTCCTGAATCCTCCCAGAAGCTGAGGGTTTGAAGTACAGAAGAACTGAAATGTCTGCTCTGGATAGACAAACACCACAAAGTTATAAACTGAATGAAAGGAGACAGTACAATATTGTGGGATCAAATAAAAGCAATTTTTTCACATCTTCACCTCAGTGCTGTAGTCCTAAATCCAAAAGTACTGGGACGCCAACGAAATCTAGATTTCTTAAACAAAAATGATACAAATTACCATTTTATCTGTTCATTAACCCTTTGCAGTCCATTTATGAAGTGCGTGTTGTAGGCCAGGTCCAATTTATTTTCACACGCCGCAGTTAATTTTAGACGCCGCTGTTAAAAGTTTTTTTTCCACAGTCAAACGGGTTTAAAAGGCCCCTGCATATCAACAAAGCACTCACTAAGCATCTCCAGCCCCGCCCCACCCTTTCGTTCGCTATATTTCACATATGCTAAGAAATAAATAATAATAATAATAATAATAATAGTCGTACATACCGATCAATCATCTCCTGATCACTCGTTTTATCACCAAACACATCAATAATGCGATCCAAGTCATTATTTTATTACTATAACTGAAAAAAGCTCTGCAAATGTCTGTGATATTCTCTGAGCGCTGATGCAGTATCAGCCAGCTTGTTTCCTTATGGCCGCTGTTATCTGATGCCAGGGGCAAGTATGACTATTCATGAGAGACGCCCTTTTTTATCGGCTTGTCTCGGCTCCTGTCGCTCCCACTCGGCCATTGAATGGTTTTATCGGCTTTTCCGGAGAAAAAATGACTAGAAACCCGTTTTTTGCGTTTTTTTGATGATGTCAGACAGGGTCCGACATTGGACCGGATAGGAATAATTGGACCAGGTCCGACATAGGACCGCAAAGGGTTAAGCTTGAGGTAACATTTAATAGGTAACTGTGACAGAAATATAATGAGTTCTGGATGTAAATCTCCCTCCCGACCTGTGAGGGTGCTAAGTAGCGAAAGGGAAAGGCTTTGGACAGGTTGGCCTGACAGGTCATTTCCTGGGTCGGGAAGTCGGTCAGCCTGGAAGAAGGCGAGACTCCGTTGCAGGAACGTATTGACCCAGAAGGTAAAAGAGGGGGCCATGCATGACAGTATAAAGGGGTCGGATTATTGTAAATCTTTTCCTTCGTTTTTGGTGTTGAAGTAGACCCGGAAACCCATGCACTGTGTATTAAGAGTATTGTGAGTGTTTGTTTTGTTTGTCTTGTCTATAATTGTTACTTGTGTGTTTATAGATGGCTAACACGTTCTGGAACTGTCGCTAAGGGCCAGCACTGAACCCAGAACAGCACATGGTTGTATGTTGTGGGAGAGATACTGTGTTTATTGTTTAGGGCTGCAATCCCTTTTACTGTTCTTCGTGTTTTACACATCCCGGTGTATAACTGAAGTTTATTATTTGGTCACCAGACCTGGATTATAACAAAAAATAAAAACAACTATTTTCCTAAGTTAGCTCAGGTGTAACCAATCGCCTTCAAAATCACACACCAAGTTAAGTGGCCTCCACCTGTGTTAAATTGTAGTGATTCACATGATTTCAGGATAAATTCAGCAGTTCCTGTAGGTTCCCTCTGCTGGGTAGTGCATTTCAAAGCAAAGACTCAACCATGAGCATCAAGGCGCTTTCAAAAGAACTCTGGGACAAAATTGTTGAAAGGCACAGATCAGGGGATGGGTATAAAAAAATATCAAAGGCCTTGATTATCCCTTGGAGCATGGTCAAGACAATTATTAAGAAGTGGAAGGTGTATGGCACCACAAAGACCCTGCCTAGATCAGGCCATCCCTCCAAACTAGATGACCAAGCAAGAAGGAGACTGATCAGAGAGGCTACCAAGAGACCAATGGCAACTTTGAAAGAGATACAGGCTTTTATGGCTAAGACTGGTCAAAGTGTGCATGTGACAACAATATCCCAAGCACTCCACAAATCTGGCCTTTATGGTAGGGTGGCAAGAAGGAAACCATTACTCAAGAAAGCCCACCTTGAATCCCATTTGAAGTATGCAAAAAAAACACTCAGGAGATTCTGCCATGTGGCAAAAAGTTTTGTGGTCTGACGAAACTAAAATGGAACTTTTTTGCCTAAATGCAAAGCGTTATGTTTGGTGCAAACCCAACACAGCTCATCACCCAAAGAACACCATCCCTACTGTGAAGCATGGTGGTGGCAGCATCATGTTATGGGGATGTTTCTCATCGGCAGGGACTGGGGCACTTGTCAGTATAGAAGGGAAAATGAATGGAGCAAAGTACAGAGAGGTCCTTGAGGAAAGCCTGCTGCCCTCTGCAAGAAAGCTGAAACTGGGACGGAAGTTCGCCTTTCAGCATGACAACGACCCAAAGCACACAGCCAAAGCTACACTGGAGTGGCTAAGGAACAAAAGGTAAATGTTCTTGAGTGGCCCAGTCAGAGCCCCGACCTAAAACCTATCAAAAATTTGTGGAATGACTTGAAGATTGCTGTCCATCAACGCTCCCCAAGGAACTTGACAGAGCTTGAACAGTTTTGTAAAGAAGAATAGTCAAATATTGCCAAACCTAGTGTGCAAGTGTCACAAGTAACGAATTTTAAATGGGTTTTTGTAATTTTTTTTTTTTTTTTTACTGGAATCTGCTTATCTCAACCCCCAGTTGGTTTTATGTGGTTGTGGTTGACTGTGGGTAGAGCATTTTCTCCCCAGCAACTGGAAGTCCTGCCTGGTTAGCGCCACAGCCAATGGTGGTCCAGGCAGGACAATATAAAGGGCTGGATCTGAGAGCAGAAGAGGAACACGGGGAGAACCAGCAGGAGTGTGTGCAGGCAGAGCACACAGCCTTGGGGAAAATATACTGTGGAAGATTTATTGTTTTTGAATATTTTGTGAAACGACTATTTGGCAACAAGAACTTCGTTGTGGGGACGGACTAGCACTGGAACAACATGTAGGAACGGGTTTGGAGTTTTTTCTTGTTTCTTTTGTTGTGTTGGGACAATGCAGAGTGGTTGGTTGTATTTTTTTACTTGTTTTTTTTTCTCTCTGTGCATTGGGTGACAATAATTCTTCCATTCAAGGATTTTACAAACATCGTTCTCCTTGATCTCTGGAAGAGGGGAAAGGACAATCAATCGTCAAGTTCCGTGTTAACTGTTTTGTCTATACTGCTTACCTGAACTGGTTGGCCCCCTGGACCCAAGTCAGAGTGTGTTTGACGCCTCCAGTGGTTTACCTACCTTGCCTTTAGGTCTGGAGTCCAGTTTTCAGGTCGGGTCCAGTGGCGGCAGACGGAATCGGGACGAGGTCCAGGGAGCGTGACGAGAGAGAGGAGAGAAACTCGAAGGGAAGTGACCAGAACTTTCGGGTGGAAGGTGTAGTTTACTTACCTGTGTGTCAGTTCCTGATGGCCCCTTTTCTTTGCCCCGCTCTCCTGTCAGAGGTGGCAGCTGATTGGCAGTGAAGAGATCCAGCAGGGGGTGGTGGTTCCCGCATTGGTGGGAGGAAACAGAAGCGGACCGAGGAAGTTGGGGGGAAGCCCCGGGAGTGTGGGGTCTACCCCCTGGACTATTTCTTTGTCCTTGTTTGTTTTGTCAAACAGTAATTGTCCATGTCCATGAACTTTTTTCTTTTTTCTATTACTGTGTGGTTTGGTTTTAATAATTTTTACCCTGTTGAGAACAATAAAATTTGTTTTACCAGACGCCGTTCCATTGTGTGTGTGTGTGGGGGAACCCAGGGAACAAAGAACCTACACGGGGAACAAAATAACTATTCGGTTACTAAGGTCCTTGCCTTACCAAAAACAAGGTGACGTAGTCGTCAGCTACACAGGTACACTAGCTGGGTTACCTCAGATCACCCTACCCTGCCAAAGGTGCTTCCACCAAGTATTAATCCAGTTATGGTCTTTCAGTTTTATATTTTTAATATATAATTGTTTTCGCAATAAAAACTTTTTTTCCCCTTAACAGTGTGGAGTATGATGTGTAGATAAGTGGAAAAAAATCCTCATTTAAATGCATGAAACTCTGAGGCACTGACACAACAAAATGTGAAAAAAGTTCAAGGGGGTGTAAACTTTCTATAGCCACTGTTTAGACGGGGCAAATACAGGTGTGCTGGAATGCTGCACCTGGAGGTGTTTGATGGTGGCTGGTTCCTTGGAAGACTCATGTGCATTCCAATTGTCCCCCGTTAACCCAGTGTCAAAATACAAAAAAACAACATTTAATGTCACATATGTAATATTAAAAAAGAATTAAATTAGTGGTGCACAACAAGCCATAATACACAAACAACCCAAACCAATACACATACCATTAATCAAACCAATTTTTGTGTCAATTTACTAATAAACCCCTGTGATAGAGAGAGAAAGTATCAATGTTGTAAATCTCTCTCCCGATCAGAAAGGACACTATGTAAGGATGGTGGTATGCTGCCTCCTAGATGGACCGCCTTGATGGTAGGTGGAAGCCAGAAGGTGACCATATTAGGGGGAGCGCGTAGTTGCAAGTGCTCGGAACAACTCCGTTGCAATCAGCTGCGGGATGGCCCTCTATTGGAGAAACCATGGTGACGGGTTGATTGCAGGGAGGAGTTTTGTGGGTACAAAGGGGAAGCAGCTACGTCAGTACCTCCCCTTGCGCTGAGAGAATAAGCGACTAGCTGGAGCTCTTTGTTGTTTTATATTACATGCTGTTTTGTTGTGTGTTTACAGAGGAGGAGTAGGAGCGAGGGGCTGCAGCCACGGAGCCAGCCTGAACCACCGGAGCACTACCTTCACTTCACAAACACCAGCCCCCGGATTAAGGAGCACAGGACGTGTGGGGATTATAGTGGATTGTTTTGGTTTCTTTTGTTTGTTTTTGTTTGGCCTGCAAGCCAGCCATGTTCCCCCCGATACCATAGTTGGTAGAGGGATGGATGCTTTTAAATAAATAAAACACGGACATTATTAGGAAGTATTGTTACAGGACTGTTTATTTATTCATTACACCACTTGCACTTATCACAACCCCTGATACTTGGAAACAGTTGTTGACACAGACTTCACCGCGTGCAGAGATATACATGTGTGACAGGGTACATCCTGCCCTTATGTTTATAACAACCAAACGAGCAAGATGGGCTGAATGGCCTCTCATTTGTAAACTTTCTTATGTTCTTATGTTCTTATGTATTGTTTTGTATTTGTGTCATGTTATTATTATTTAAAATGTATGAATGTTTGGTGTGCATGGGTGTTTTAGGTCGGCAGGGAAGGAGTAATTACCTTCCCTGACAAATCACTTCACTTGCAGACTGTGCCTGGGCCTGATTGAATGATTTAACAAGCAATCGAGCCCAGGCACAGCTGCATAAAAGAGGCACGGATCACAGCTGCATAAAAGAGGCACGGATCACAGCTGCATAAAAGAGGTACTGATCACAGCTGCATAAAAGAGGCATGGATCACAGCTGCATAAAAGAGGCACAGCTCACAGCTGTATAAAAGAGGCACAGATCACAGCTGCATAAAAGAGGCACGGATCACAGCTGTATAAAAGAGGCACGGATCACAGCTGCATAAAAGAGGCACAGATCACAGCTGCATAAAAGAGGCATGGATCACAGCTGCATAAAAGAGGCATGGATCACAGCTGCATAAAAGAGGCACAGCTCACAGCTGTATAAAAGAGGCACAGATCACAGCTGCATAAAAGAGGCACGGATCACAGCTGCATAAAAGAGGCATGGATCTCAGCTGTATAAAAGAGGCACGGATCACAGCTGCATAAAAGAGGCATGGATCACAGCTGCATAAAAGAGGCACAGCTCACAGCTGTATAAAAGAGGCACAGATAACAGCTGCATAAAAGAGGCACGGATCTCAGCTGCATAAAAGAGGCATGGATCTCAGCTGTATAAAAGAGGCACAGATCACAGCTGCATAAAAGAGGCATGATCTCAGCTGTATAAAAGAGGCATGGATCACAGCTGCATAAAAGAGGCATGGATCTCAGCTGCATAAAAGAGGCATGGATCTCAGCTGAATAAAAGAGGCACGGATCACAGCTGCATAAAAGAGGCATGGATCACAGCTGCATAAAAGAGGCATGGATCACAGCTGTATAAAAGAGGCATGGATCACAGCTGCATAAAAGAGGCATGGATCACAGCTGCATAAAAGAGGCACAGCTCACAGCTGTATAAAAGAGGCACAGATCAGAGCTGCATAAAAGAGGCATGGATCTCAGCTGTATAAAAGAGGCATGGATCACAGCTGTATAAAAGAGGCATGGATCTCAGCTGTATAAAAGAGGCATGGATCACAGCTGCATAAAAGAGGCATGGATCACAGCTGCATAAAAGAGGCATGGCTCACAGCTGTATAAAAGAGGCATGGATCACAGCTGCATAAAAGAGGCATGGATCACAGCTGCATAAAAGAGGCACAGCTCACAGCTGTATAAAAGAGGCACAGATCACAGCTGCATAAAAGAGGCACGGATCTCAGCTGTATAAAAGAGGCATGGATCACAGCTGCATAAAAGAGGCATGGATCTCAGCTGCATAAAAGAGGCACGGATCACAGCTGCATAAAAGAGGCACGGATCACAGCTGCATAAAAGAGGCATGGATCTCAGCTGTATAAAAGAGGCATGGATCACAGCTGCATAAAAGAGGCACAGCTCACAGCTGTATAAAAGAGGCACAGATCACAGCTGCATAAAAGAGGCATGGATCTCAGCTGTATAAAAGAGGTATGGATCACAGCTGCATAAAAGAGGCATGGATCTCAGCTGCATAAAAGAGGCACGGATCACAGCTGCATAAAAGAGGCACGGATCACAGCTGCATAAAAGAGGCATGGATCTCAGCTGTATAAAAGAGGCATGGATCACAACTGCATAAAAGAGGCATGGATCACAGCTGCATAAAAGAGGCACAGCTCACAGCTGTATAAAAGAGGCACAGATCACAGCTGCATAAAAGAGGCACAGATCACAGCTGCATAAAAGGCATAGATCACAGCTGTATTAAAGAGGCACGGATCTAGGGACATAGGGATCGACTCCCCATTCCTACAAACAGGCAGGCGGGTTACATTATACACGGGAATACACACACAAAAGATATACAAAGCAGTGTCGGAATACAGCAGGGAGGGAATAAACACACAGCAGGTAAACACAGACCAGGTAAAGTGCCAAGTGAAAAGAATTGCTTTCATTCAGACTCTATGCAGGTGCAAAGTTTTTCCTGTAGAGGGCGACAAAGGTAAGGCCTAAAACATGTTTCTGCTTTTCCACTGAGGGCAAATTGAACATGTAATGCAATTGGATTGTGATTTACGATATCCATGGAAATGTCTTCTTTCTTATGATGATATTTCACTCACATTATTGTTAAAATAAACAAACAATTACAATATTGGAACTTTGAACTGTCTAACAAGTAGACCTGATGCATCTAATTAAATGCTTGTCAGGGTAATTATCCACCATTTCAGAAATCCAATGAGATAATTTACAAACAAAATTATAATAATAACATGAGGAAAAGGCATCTTGTACCTATTGATTGCCTGTATAAAGGAATGTATTGTTATTCCACTTGTTCTCCTTGTTGAAGAAAACTCCCCTCCCCAAAAAAAAAAAAACAATTGAGAACTGAAGTGCGGGCATTTCTGTCCATTTTACCCACTCAGATCCCTCACTTTCTAAATATATTGGTGTGTCTGAATGAGGTTTAAGAGATTTTATTTCAACTCCAGGTTGACGTTCAAGCCTGGTGCTGGTAGCCCACATCCATAATAAAGCCATTGGCAACGAATGCCCAGTTATCCTGATTTCATTAATTTTGGGGGTAGAAATGTGACTTTTTGGTCCATGGTAGGTACCCATGACAGATTCTACTGAAGGCTAGTGTACAGTGTATTGCATCTTATAGCCATGGGACAGATACTTCTAAGCTTAAAGCAATTGGTTATGCGATCACCAAACACGAAGATAACAAAAGCGTAAAAGGATGAACAAAATATCTGTGCTTTGCAAAGGGCTTCATTGTTTATTTATTTATGAATTGCAAAGAGCTGCATTTTTTAAGAATTTGTAGTAGCTTCAGAGTTTTGTTTATAACCTTACTTATTAAACAACCTAATTATAAAACACTATCATTTTATGAGTCAAATGGCAATAATTTGAAACGTTGAATAAATGGTGTTACATAAAAAAAAAAATAATAAAAACACGAGAGATCTCAGTGAATGATGGTAGCAAACATCTCAGTTTCTGCTAAACCTATTTATCAAAACTTGGTCCAAAACCCTGCCTCTTAGAGCTTTATATAACTCCTGAATTCAGAAACACAGGGAAGTTTCATTTTTGTGAAACCCATCCCTGTCTCTGTATCATCTCAACAGAAACAGCAGAAGCACATATTATTGTGTGATTCCAGCCCAGGATCACACTTCATGGTGAATCGAGAGTATTGACACAACTATTCCAATGGCTGGAGTTCCATCCTTCTTATATTCCTCACAGAACTAGACACTCTAACACAGCAGTCAAACACATTGTTAATACTGTGATAAATCAGGAGAAATGGACAGTCTAAACATGGAAACAAGCTTGTTCTTGTTATTCCACTTGTTCTCCTTGTTGAAGAAGAAAAACTCCCTCCTCCAAAAACAATTGAGAACTGAAGTGGGGGCATTTCTGTCCATTTTACCCACTCAGATCCCTCGCTTAAATATATATGGTGCGCCTGAAAAGATAATAGCACCGCCTTCAAATACAAGCTAAAGATTGTCAGATTGTCAAAGAATTTTACTTTCACAATGAAAATAAATAAATAAACTAATTTAAAATGAATAAATAAGGTTGTATTTAAGTTTTAATATAAGAGATATGATTTTCAATTTGCACTTTAATCAAAACAATGTAATGGTTTTAAATTTGATCATCAATAACTGCATGTAAATACTTTGTATTAAAGAAATACAATTGAAAATAGGTTGATTAAAGTATTGTTTATATCATCTATATATTCTTAATATTATATTTCTGATCTTTAATATCCTAGTATCTGTGTGCTGAATGATTCAATATGATTTTTGCTTAGATCTTTATTTGCCATGATTACTAACTATTCCAGCAAGAATTGCCTCTGAAAACTCTTGTCCAGGCTGATTGTGTGGAAATGAGGTGGGGAAGCATATTGGAGGTGCGCTGGAGCCTCCAGGAGTCTTTTCAGAAGCAATGTTTTGCTGGAATAGTTAGTAAGCATGGTGAATAAAATCTAATCAAAAACAGCAATAGAAAATCTTCATCAGGTAAGAAATGTAAAGAACACGATGACGTTTAAACCTTTGACCCCAGTGTGGTCCACATGAGTGTTCATTAATATCTGTTTATCAGGACAGTTTTCAAAATGTAATGCAATTGTATCTGTTAATGAAAAAACAAATGAAATCTATTTGAAATCAGTGGGGGGGGGGAAACTAGTGTGGGGGCTGCAGGATTATTGGCCTTCACCTGAGTCAAAGATAGTGAAAATAAAGAAGTGTGGAGGTGGTGTGGTCCAGTGGGTAAAGAAAAGGGCTTGTAACCAGGAGGTCTCCGGTTCAAATCCTGACTCAGCCACTGACTCATTGTGTGACCCTGAGCAAGTCACTTAACCTCCTTGTGCTCTGTCTTTCAGGTGAGATGTTGTTGTAAGTGACTTTGCAGCTGATGCATAGTTCACACAACCTAGTCTCTGTAAGTCGCCTTGGATAAAGGTGTCTGCTAAATAAACAAATAATAATAATAATAATAATAATAATAATAATAATAATAAAGCAAAACAAGCAGGGACTTGGGAGAATGATGTTCTGCTGATGAGAGGGAAGACACTGTATGAAAATAATAAAACAAATAGTGCACAGATTTGAAAAGTAGGTCCCTTGATTGTAAGCTTTGTTTGAGTGTCTGTTCTGTATAAAATGGTTTTAACTCATGAAATCAGCACTGTAATAAATGAGTATGTCAGTAACGTTCACACCCTGTCTGATAACACTAGAACATGTCTAGTTCTCATAATATACAGCCTCCCCTGGACTGGAGGGACCACCCTTCACGTTCTCTTAGGGGGGTGAGCAGTTCAGACTCTGTGCCTCAAGCTTGCCCTGAACTAGAGGGAAGAAAGCAGTTGGTGCTCAGAGACAAGTTTGTGGTTGAGGACTAATGGACATTGAGATGTGGATTAATGCCCACGAAGATCGAACTGCACCAAACTCACTTCCCTTGTGGACTTCTGAGGTTTCAGACCCACACAGAAGTGAAGGTCTAGTGCAGTCAAATACATACTGTAGCTATAGAAGGGTTACTGTGACAATGCCATTCTCAAACTCCAGTCCCACTCACAACTCTCTCCTCTCCGCCCCTCTCACTCTGATTCGGCATTTTCTGCTCCTCCTGCTTGTCTAAACCTGGCCTCATTCCAATACCCCGCCTCTTAGAGCGTTACACAATTCCAGGAAATCAGCATAGTTTGTCTGTTGTAATATCGTCAGGCTCTCTGTCTAACTGCAGCAAGAATGGCTTCTAACTTGTGGTCAGAGGATCAGTTTAGCTGTCCAGTGTGTCTGGAGATATTGAAGGACCCAGTCACTACAGCATGTGGACACAGTTACTGTATGAGGTGTATTAAGAACTACTGGGATCAGACTGATCATACAGGTGTCTACAGCTGCCCCCAGTGCAGAGAGACCTTTACCCCAAGGCCTGATCTACGCAGAAACAACATGCTGGCTGAAGTTGTGGAGAAATTAAAGAAAACAGGACTCAATTCTCCTCCTGCTCAAAGTTATGCTGGACCTGGAGATGTGCCGTGTGATTTCTGCACTGGGAGAAAGTTCAAAGCTGTGAAATCCTGTTTGATGTGCCTGGCCTCTTACTGTGAAAACACACATCAAGCACACAGTGAGGTTACTCCATTAAAGAGGCACAAGCTGATCAATGCAATTGGAAATCTGGAGCAGAAGCTTTGTGCTGAACACCAAAAGATTTTGGAGGTCTTTTGTAGAACTGATCAGATGTGTATTTGTGCGTTATGTACTGTCAAGGAACACAAGAGCCACGATACAGTCTCAGCTGAGACAGAAAGGACTAGGAAACAGGTAAGGGTTTGAACTATTGTGTTCTAACTAACCTAGGGATATGGAACATGTCTGTTTAAAGGTTCTACAGTTTCTCTTTAGATCAGGCTGTCGAAGCTATGCTGTAGTATCCTCCAGTTAATGAGAGTTAATTAATAAATTGTATCACTGCACCACTGATTATTTATTAATTGAGATCCGTTAATATAAAAATATAGAAAAAATACCTTAGATGGGCCGTGTTTTCTGTCCTGTGTCAAATGTTCAGATGGGATTGTTAAAGTGCTTTTAGTGAACACAATAACATTATATATCTTACCTGTCATGCAAGCTCTTTCATTCACTGTATACTATAAGCCGCAAATGTGTAGTGTTGAAAGAAGCACATGTTATATCCATGGGTTAATTTGTAAACTAAAAGGTACAGGATCTTATTAAGGAAGGATAGATTTACATCAACTTCCATACATGCTTCAAGTTCTCCTCTGCTTGTGGATCGGGGGGGCTCATGTCTTAATATTGGTGCTGGTACCTACATTGCCCAGCTTTGCTTCGCTGTGTTTTAACATAATCTTCAGGTTTGAACAATACCAGCGGCGGGCCGACTAATCTAATGAACAGGAACGACGACACTGTTGTTGTTAAGAGTGTTAGTTTTTGGCCTTTTTGCCATTTAGGGTTTAAAAAAAAACTGGTAATTTTCTTACTCATATAGATGTTGCATCCTCCAATATACTCTACATCGTTACAGTGCACTTTTGTCATTAAATTCATGGAACAGGAAAGCACTTTTTTTGCACATGACAGCGGTTCACATAACTTTTATCACTGGGTTTGCACGTGAATACCAGCGGAAATGGTTTGGTACATCCTCTTCCGACAGTTCAAACAATTGGGATGTCAGTGTAAGAGACGACAATAGTTTCTGAATGTTTAAGTAGGAGACTGGATTGCTGGTTATTACAATTTTTAACAAATCACCCCACATCCTCTATTTACTTCAATATCCACCATATTGCCACCCTGGGGATTCAAAAGCAAAAATACTAACACTTCGTCACCTTAGTGTTGTTGAACACGTTAGGATATAACTAAGGACGAAAATATATATTATATTTAAGTAAATTGGTTAAGTTAATGTATTTAAATGTAACAGCTTTCATACATCAACACCTTTGTAACCTCTCACCCCTGTAACTGCATCTCTCTTCTCTGAATGGACAGCTTAATAGAGATCATTGGTTGTTATTGATCTTATGAACTGGAGTGGTTCCACCTATCTCTCCATTTTTTTTATAAAAACTTGAAGCAGCCAATGATAGTGCTAGCAGGGAGGGAATGTAGTTAATTTGGAACCCTCCATGGAAAAATCCAGATGTTAGGCAGGTATGGCTTACCTCGCTGCCTTTATGCTGAAAAATGCTTTCCTATTAAAAATGTACTGACGGTACACCTTTGTGTCTTATAGAACAATATGGAAGTCTGCTTTTTCTTTTTTGTTCGCATGCCTAACTCCTCTAAACATCAAGTATCATGCACTTCTGTCATTAAATTCATGGAACAGGAAAGCACTTGTTTGTTTATTTTTTATTGTACATGCTTGTGGAAGGGTGAGGGTATTCACTGACACAGGAGACAGAAGATTGTATTTGGAAACACCGCACAGGTGCCCAGATTTATTTATTTTTCTTAGTAATTGTTTTATTTATTTTAGCCCGCAGAGGGCGCTTTGTTGTCCGTGGTCTGATACTGTCACAGTAAACCAGGACCACAGGGTTACCAACACAGGTATCCAACTCTGTGCACCTTCAAGTGCTCAAAAGTAATAATGAAAACAGAAGGCTTAAGAAAAAGGGAAAATAAAACACAGTAATAAAACTACAAACAAAAGTGCTGCTTATGCAGTGCCCCCACTGCCGCTAAGCCGGGTCAGCACGGGTCTCCGCCCCACACTCCGCTGTGCTTATACACTGGGGTTGGCCAGGGTTCCCCGTGATCTATCTATAGTTACCCCCCCGGTAGGTAATTTTTTTTTTTTTTTTTTAAATTATTTTTTACAGAAGGCTGTCCCCTCAGTCGGGCTCGCCTGCTCCTTATTTCACGCTGGCCTCTTCCGCCAGCGACACTGTACTTTCCCCAACCCGCCCACCCGAAAGTGCATAACCAAGCTAGTTCTTATGGGCCGAGCAGTCTCCCAAGGCCCGCCTCAGCCACTCAGAGAGAGGGAAAGCACACACACTCTTCCCCCACCTCTCCGATGTCATCGCCATGGCCGACAGGCGGATCCCACGAGACTGCTGCCCTCTACCTGCAGTAATAATGGATGTGCCAGACAGTCAGTCCAGATCTCCCCTGTTACAATGCTATATACAGAGTTATTTTTGCAAACAAATAAAAAAAACATATTTTTTTTCATATGCCTCATCATTTGAAAAACTGTATAATTCCCGCCTGTCGCATAAAGGTAGGCACAGATGAAGCCCTGGTTATATCTAGTAGTACACAAGGGAAAGAAAGCTCTCAGATTGCTTTTTGCCATCTGTTTTTACCTCCTTGGTCATTTCATCCCAGCAGTATTCTGGCTGCAAAGCATGTCACCAATAAGGGAAGCAGCTGATTGGTTACTGGCAGGTAAAAAAGGCCCGGAAAGGGTGGGGACAATTTCACTTTAGAGGTGACACAGGAAAAGCAAGACAGACTAAAGTCATGGCATGCAAAAAGACAGAAATGTGTTTCTTTCAAAGCTGTACATTTGAGATCTATATTGTGAATTGATGTGCATGGCAGAGAAAATCTATGGAACTATTTATTAGCTATAATGACCTGAATGTTGTTTCTGATTAGCAAGGTGAGATATTTTAGACAAATTTGATTATAACATATTCTACATGGGCAGTCTGGTAACTATACTGGTCACTATAACCAGTATGGTTTCTGTAAGGCATGTTGTGTTATCTGTTCATTCCTGAATTGTATTCCAATGATTTGAATTGAAAACCAATCATTCTTCAATCACACTGTTTTAATCAAACTACTAAATTACAGTATCCCAGAATCCTTGTTCAATTTACATTACAATATAACTCCTTGTTGTTTGCTGAGTGTTCTGTGCATTCTACTTTTGATCACAAAGCCTTGCCCAGTGTGTTTACATTGCAAGTCAAATAGAATAGGAATGCTACTGCCAGCAGCAGCAGTGTAAACAAGACTCAAAGTAGAAACACAAACACAAGCTTTAAAAAGGCCTATTATAATGATTGTTTATTTTGAGTGACACTCAATCATTTTTTTTTTATTTCTTACGCCTGCTAAGAAATTAAAAAGAAATTAATTGAGTGTCACTGTGTTTCTACACAGAAGCAGCTGGGAGAGACACAAACAGAAATACAACAGAGAATCCAGGAGAGACTGAAAGAAGTAGAGGAGCTGAAACAGGCTGTGGAGATACTGAAAGTGGTATTGACAAGAGAGATAGCTATTATCAATACAGATTTCAACAGTTAGCTACTTGTAAATGAAAAGATGTCTGAACAGACTAATAATTTTGATATTTATATGTCCCCTGTGGGTTCTTTCACTCAGCGATCTGCATGGATAGAAATAAAGGAAAGTGAGAAGATCTTTATTGAGCTGATTCGATCCATTGAGAAAATCCACACCGAGGTTATTGAGCTGATTGGAGCTAACGAGAAGGCTGCAGTGAATCAGGCTGAAGGACTCATGAAGAAACTGGGAGCAGGAGATTGCTGAGCTTAGGAGGAGAAATGCTGAGCTGAAACAGCCAGAGAGACAGAGGATCACATCCATTTTCTACAGGTAACATCACTGCTTGTTAGAAAATCTCAAGTCCATAACTGGGACGGTTTCAGACAGAAGACCTCCAATTGAATGAATCCTTGCTTTTTCTCAGGAATGTTTTGGACCCCATTCTGTTTCACTGAAAACTAATTTGCTCCACTTTCCTGTTGTAGAATTTCCAGTCTCTGTGTGCCCTCCAAGCTAGAGACTTACCCATCGTTACTGTCAATACAGACATCTCTTTTGGAGCTGTGGAGGAAAGCTGTATCTGAACTTAAAGACCATATTGAGGACTTCTGCAAGGGGAATTAGTCAGAATATCCACAACAGGTTGGTGTGAAATAGGTTCATTTGGTAGATATTTCTCAAATAGACCATGGCTTGATGAGGACAGGACTTGCAATATATTAATAAAGACCTTTGCAGTGTTGGCTGTATGAATATTGCAGATGTTTTATTTCAAATGATTTCCCAGGTTGAAACACCCCACCATTTACAGTGACATCCTGAGTGATGATAGCAGGAAGGAAGAGCTGCTTTAAAGACATTACATGAGAAAAAAAACACAATAGCATTCAAACAGACAGAGGGATTCAAACATTAAACTACACATTCATTCCATATAGATGCTAACTTGTAGTCCTGCACTTTCTTATCAAATACTGTATGTATAGGAATTGGGGGTCATGGTCATGTTTGTATTACAAATCATCTCCAGTAAAGTCTTTTGGTTTAAAGCAGTTTATACCCTGGGGTCTAGGAGCAGTGACAGACATTTGAAAGGTAAGGCTTTTTCTTCCAGTAAAAACATTTTATTTACAGAGACATTCTCCATTTTTAGAAGGACCTAACGCCTCAGTAAAAGAGTGGCAGGTGATGTATTAGATTAGTTCTTGTGTGAAAGATTCCTGATGAGGGTGGAGTTATCTGGGTCCTTTGCTACACTGATAAACTGAACAGATGCACATTGTCTTTAAAGATTAAGAGCATGGCAGATTGCTGTTTGGAGTCTTGTGTGTGTTGTGTATTAATCCACAATGTTTCAATTCTATTTATCTCTCTTTTTTCTACCCAGTGAATGAAGTTGCAGTTTACAGTCTGCAGGCTCCAGAGCCAAGGAGCAGAGCTAAGTTTTTAAAATGTAAGTCTGTTTTCACTAAAATATTTTATTGAAAGATGTGTCACTCCATTTTTAGAAGCACTAACACTATAGAACAGGGAGGGGTGGAGCTTGAGGGCAGCAATTATTATTATTTTTTAATAATTGTGAACGACACCTACTCCTCTTCAACAAGAATTGGGACAGATGAATACATGCAGAATGACTGGGGGTGGGGCATTTGTTGACTGCTTTTCCACTCAGACCTTTCTCTCCCTAAATATCTTGGTATCCCTGAATAGATAATCATCCCATCTTTTAATCCATGTACAATGCATGTAAAACGAGTTGTGGGGTAAAATGAACAGCTATCCCTCACATTCATCCTGTGTTGGTAGTAAATATGTATGGCAGTATTCCTGCACTTGTGGGATGGATAGCTCATTAAAATATTAGGCATATTTTTAAAGAGTGGATTATATTTTATTCAAGATATTTAGCAAGGGGTCTGAGGGGGGTAGAATGGCAACAAATGCCCCACCCCCAGTGGATCTGCATTTATTCATCTGTCCCAATACTTGTTGGGGGGAGTGTATAATATTTTACAGTGAATAGCATCATTACTTGTATTGATTGGATGCTACAAAATGAATACACACACACACAAAAATAATATTAATAATCCTATTACTCCCTTCTGTACTTTTGTACCTCAAAGCCTCCTCTGTTTTTAAGTTGTAGCCTTATGTCAGAAACAGCCATTATAAAAAGAATCTGCTGTAATATTTATTTATCTATCTGTCTTTTTGTTGGTTTTGTACCACTCAAACCTAGTGTATATGTTCCCAGTGATTTGACTTTTCTAACCATCTCTCCTCTTCAATCAGATTCCTATCAGCTCACACTGGACTCCAAAACAGCATATGGAAAGCTCTGTCTGTCTGAAGGGAACCGAAAGGTGACACTGAGGAGAGAGACCCAGCCATATTTTGATCACCCAGAGAGATTTGACAGCTGGGCCCAAGTGCTTTGCAGAGAGGGTTTGTCTGGGCCTCACTGTTACTGGGAGATTGAGTGGAGTGGGGTGGCTTTTATAGGAGTCACATATAAAGGAATCAGCAGGAAAGGAGGGGATGATTCCTGTATCCTTGGATTCAATGACAAGTCCTGGAGTTTGTTCTGCTCTGGTTCGAGTTACTCTGCCTGGCACAATAACAATGAAACTGCAATAACTGCCCCTGCTCCCCAGAATAGGAGTATATCTGGACTTCAATGCCGGCACTCTGTCATTTTATGGAGTCTCTGACACAATGACCTCCTGCACAGATTCCAGCACATTCTCTGAGATGCTCTATCCTGGATTTAGGCTTCATTATTATGATTCCACTGTAACAATCTGCCAGCCAAACTAGACTGTTTTTGTTTTAAGAAAATCCTCTCCACTCCTGGTAAAGGGAATGTTCAATTTGGCACAAATTTCTATGAAAGTTATTGGTAAAATGGTGCCACCTGCAGAGTGAAACAAGGTGAATTGTTTGTTTATACACTCGGGCCGAGCCAGCCTCATGTTTTCTGTTTAATATGTCAGGTTAGTGATGTTGTCTACCAAATGGATATTTATGAATATTTACAGTATATATCTGAACTATTTGGGATTTAGGTACATCTAGCAAATCTCTAAACCTTGAGGTTTGCTACATACCTTACACAGGCAACCAATAGGGTAAAGATGCATTTTTCCTCACATTATTAATAAAACAAATTGTCATCATCACATCAGATTGAGAATGGTTGAATAATTATGCTCACAAGCACATAATTAGATGCATTTGGTCTATTCATTAGGCAGCTCAAAATGTCCATATTATTGCTATTGCTTTTATTTGAACAATAATGTGAGTGAAATATCATCACAAGAACAAAGACTTCTCAATGGATAGTATAAATCACAATCAGAGTGCCCTCTTCACAGTAAATGCATTTTCAATTGCCCACAGTGGAAAAAGCAGAAACATTTGTAAGCCTGACTTTGTCACCCCCCTCTTCAGGACATACCTGCAGCTGCACAGAGCCTGATTGAAAGCAATTATTTTCACTTGGCATGATTCCGTTGGAAATGTAGAGCCCTGTTCACACAACCTTAAGGACTATTTTAAAAAAAAAAACATGGTGGTGGTTTAAATCAAGTTAAATCAAGATTTTACAGAGCATGAGAAGTTTTATTTTTATTATTATTCAAAAGCACTGTTTAATCAATAATCTTTATAATTAACAAATAAAACATTAATTTAAATAAGCAACCACGTTTAAAAACCATGTATTGACGTTTCTGTTTATCAATTAATGCAAAACTTTTTCCCCATGTAATGTTTTGTCAAGTTTTAATGTTCAGTAAATGTTTTGTTGTGTACCTACTTCTGAAATTAACATAAATTAAGTGGAATGTCAACAGCAGTGCTCTCTGGAAACGTGAAATGCACAAAAAAGCTTTGGAGAAAATGTTAAACACACTTAAAAGATATTCTACTATAACAATGACCACACAGTGTTGCTTTAACTAAACATACCAGCAGACCAGCATATTTCATACAGGTCTTTGTAACCAGCAGACCAGCCTATTTCATACAGGTCTTTGTCCAGTGACTGCTGGGTCTGATGTAAGAAGAAAAAAAACAGAGCGATTCAGCCTATTGTATCTTTCAAAGGTTTGCCTGCCAGTTGAATGAGCCAATGATAGCAGGGTAATACTATTGTGAAGCTGCTCAAAGAACACTACAGGTACAGTCCTGAATCCTCCCAGAAGCTGAGGGTGTGAAGTATAGAAGAACTGAAATGTCTGCTCTGGATAGACAAAAACCAAAAAGATAACAAAGTTACAAACTGAAAGGAGACAGTACAATATTGTGGGATAAAATAAAAGCAGGTTTTTCACAACTTCAGAGTGCCCAGCTGGCACAAGCCCCTGAGGCTCTGTTGTCTTCAGAGCGCGAGCTCGGGTTCAAATGATTTGAGTCGTTTCTCGACTCTAGGATCAAGCTATCAGACACTTCCAGATGGTTAGTCAAGCTAACGGCCCCTAAAAGACTAAAACATCCCATTTAAAACGCATGAATGCCCCGTGCAGACAGTCTATCCAGGCTAAGTGCTTGAGAAGGAGATAGGTCTAAAGGGAAGGGGTGTATATCTCACTGCTCATGAACACACTGCTCCCAGGTAGAAAATCCACTGATCCTCAACTACTGCTCCTAGTGATCTCACACAGTTCCAATCCTCCAAGTCCACAGCTTGAGTTGCAATCTGGTTTCTCAGCTTCTCACACGGCACAGCACACAGCTCACAACTTACAACTCCCAGCTCCAGCACAGTTCATCTCCAGCACCCCCTCCTCAACACTCCACACTGTATACTCTCAATCAATCAGTTATCATTGATTAGCTACACCAGCTGCACACAGCACAGCACACAGGTCACAACTTACAGCTCCCAGCTGCTGCACCCCCTCCTCAACACTCCCCACCCCACACTGTATACTCTCAATCCATCACTTCTCATTAACAGTGGCGGCTGGTGGTCAAAAAAAAATGGGGAGGCAGAAAAAGAAGCAGAGGTCTTGGGGTCCCCTTCAGCCACCAGCAACAGAAGAATCGTATCATTCTATTCTGACTGACAACACTTTTCATATCTTCATAATGTTTTCCCCCAATTCAAAGCTGTTAAACACAGCCAGCAGAAAAAAGAAAACTGTAGCCCTCCATAATTGATTCTAATAAACGTAACTGTTACACAGGCAAGCAGGAGACTTCAACTTAATAAATGTCCAACAGAATAATTAGATACCGTTCTGTACATACGAAACATATCTATTTATATAAAAGAAGCAATTCAGACAAACTTCAGTTCTGGAGGCGGGAACATTACTGAGCTGTATGTCTTGAAGCAAAGGTGATTTAAAAAAACAAACAGTAATTTTAATTATAACTAAAAACATTTATTGAAAATTAAATAAATCACAGTACTGTGTTTGTGCTTGCTAGAACTATGTCCTTTGTTATGGGAAGGTCAGACTATAAAGACCAGTTAAAAAATAAAATTGGCTTTGACGTCATTGTCTGCCTATCGCCTCACATTAGACACAAAAGAAGGTGTCTCTAAATATATAAAAACATTTTAAATGTTAAAAAAGCAGTGGCAGATCTCAATGCATTTTTTGGATTTCTCCATAAATAACAATAGCTTACTTAAAAATCTGAAGAAAATATAAACTGCTAGGAATTTAAAATGGTGTTGAAAGTTACACATTTTTTAATGTAAAAATAAATCTGACCTGTTAAGGCAGTTACAAATGCTATCGAAAGTGATTATAAGCTTCTGAATGAATTTTTCACTTACCTCGGTCTAATTATATGACAGAACCTTTGGAACTTTGCCCCCAAGTGCCCTGAAACAAACAACCCCATCTATGATTTAAGATTCCAGATTTAATTTAAATCTTGTATTTTTTCCCAGATTTAATTTAAATCTTGTATCTTTTTCCCCAGATTTATAAATGTTGTGATTTTTTTTTATTTTAATGTGTACATTCAGATATAATTTATAAATCTAGGATAAACACATGGCACCCCATCCCCATCCCCATACTGAACAGAATGTGTGAAGACAATAATAACCATGGAGAAGAGATACCCCTCCCTAGACATTTCAGTGACAATTATACTTGGAGGACAAAATGTGTTGTGTTAGTATTTTTTTTATCTGGAGCGCTTACTTCACATGACTGTCTCTTTTTTACCAATCAGAATGAAATAAAGCAGCAAGCTGATCGCTCAGTGTGAATTACCACCTGCGTACTGTTCGTAGAGATCATGTTAATCATTTGCCTTAATCTGAAAATATCGAATCAAAGCAAAATGTGTTTGATGAAGGGGGTCAGGAGGTGGGGTCCTGAACAGGGAGAGGAAACGAGTGTGGGGGCTGCAGGATCAATGGGCTTCACCTGAGCCAAAGAGAGTGGAAATAAAGAAGTGTGAAAAACAAAACGAGCAACGGCAAAACAAGAAGGGACTTGGGAGAGTGATGTTCTGCTGATGAGAGGGAAGGTATTGTTTGAAAGCCTTGACACCTGTGCAATATTTCTGTAAAAAAATAATAAACATTATTACACTTTATGAGTTGTGTCATATAAAACTATATTATTTTTATTTGCACTGCTGTACATTACTGGTTTTTATACATATTTTTATTTTATTGTTTTGAATTATATAACTGTGTTTGTTTTCTAATTAATGTTCATTGAGAAACCTGATCTCAGAGCTGCTGCCCTTTTCATTGTTTCTATCATAAGTCTGCTTTGCAAATAAGACATGAAAGCAGAGCTTCATTAAAAAAAGATACAACATGAACCCTGTGTGTCTGAGTGTCTCTTCTGTATATAATAGTTTAATCACTCATAAAATCAGCACTATATAAATAAGTACAGTATGTCAGTAACGTACATACCCTCTTTGATAATACTGAGCTTGTGCTAAACAATGTCAGCTTCTCAGAATACATGGAGGGAGCACCCTTTATCTTAGGGGGTGAGGGAGGGAAGGAGCAGTTCAGTCTCCGTGCCTCAGGCCTGCCCTGGACTGGAGGGACCACCCTTTCTCTTAGAGGGTGAGGGAGGGAGGGAGCAGTCCAGTCTCCATGCCTCAAGCCTGTCCTGGACTGGAGGGAGTACCCTTTCTCTTAGGGGGTGAGGGAGGGAGCAATTCAGTCTCTTTTGTAAATGTGCACTAATGTCCAGTAAGATCAAACCCATACAGAAGTGAAAGCCCAGTGCAGTCAATATATACAGTGCCGAGAAAAAGTTTGTGAACCCCAATAATTATGGAAATACCATAGTTTTACCATCTTTTCTTAAATATCCAATAGAGTTTATATTAACCAATTCCATGTCTTTTGAAACAAAATGATGTATGAATTAGACAAACAATGAGTAATTAAGATTCAGGGTATGTTAAAAAAGTAAGTGAACCCTGGTTTTATCAGCTCAATTAAGGGGATAATTAGAATCAGGTGTTTAAATAATTAGGTAGATCTTCAGGGTGAGTTTGGGAGGCCCCACCCTATATAAAGATCAGAAACTTTGTGAGTTTGTCTTCACCATACAGGTGTGTGGAAACACGTCTTGCCACAATCAAAAGAAATCTCTGAGGACCTCAAAAAAACAGCTATTGATGCTCATCAGTCTAGAAAGGGTTACAAAACCATTTCTAAGGATTTGGGGCTCCACCAATCCACTGTCAGACAGATAGTCTACAAATGGAGAAAGACCACAGACACTCTACCCAGGAGCCGGGTCGCCCCACCAAAAAATCTCTCCAAGAACAAACCGAAAATCATCAAGGAAGTCACAAAGAACCCCAGAGTAACATCCAAGGATCTCTCCGCCCTTGGCTAATGTGAGTGTTCATGACTCAACTATCAGAAAAAAGACTGAACAAGAATGGTGTTCATGGAAGGATAGCCAGGAGGAAACCACTGTTTTCTAAAAAAAAGAACATTGCTGCCCATCTGAAGTTCGCCAAAGAGCACATAGATGATCCACAAGACTTCTGGAACAATGTTCTCTGGATAGACGAGTCAAAGGTAGAAATTTTTGGCCTCAATGAGAAACGCTATGTTTGGCTTAAAACCAAACACTGCATTCGAACACAAGAAACCTCATCCCAACCGCCAAGCATGGTGGTGGGGAGCGTGATGGTTTGGGGCTGCTTTGCTGCCTCAGGACCTGGACGGCTTGCCATCATTGACACAACCATGAATTCTGCATTGTAGCAGAAGATTCTAGAGGAGAATGTCAGGCCATCCGTCCGTGAGCTGAAGCTGAAGCGAAAGTGGGTCATGCAGCAAGACAATGATCCTAAACATACAAGTATATCTACAAAAGAATGGCTGCAGAAGAAGAAATGCGTTTAAACCGATGTGAGAGACTGACCAACAGTTACAGGAAACGCTTAGTTTAAGTCATTGCAGCTCAAGGGGGTGCCACCAGTTAAGAACATAAGAACATAAGAAGAACATAAGAAAGTTTACAAACGAGAGGAGGCCATTCAGCCCATCTTGCTTGTTTGGTTGTTAGTAGCTTATTGATCCCAGAATCTCATCAAGCAGCTTCTTGAAGGATCCCAGGGTGTCAGCTTCAACAACATTACTGGGGAGTTGGTTCCAGACCCTCACACCTCTGCAAAAAAAAGTGCCTCCTATTTTCTGTTCTGAATACCTGTTTATCTAATTCCATTTGTGACCCCTGGTCCTTGTATCTTTTTTTCAGTTCAAAAAGTCCCCTGGGTCAGACATTGTCTATACCTTTTTAGGATTTTGAATGTTTGAATCAGATCACAGTAGTCTTCTTTTGTTCAAGACTGAATAGATTCAATTTTTTTAGCCTGTCTGCATATGACATGCCTTTTAAACCCAGGATAATTCTGGTTGCTCTTCTTTGCACTCTTTCTAGAGCAGCAATATCCTTTTTTTTTGTAACAAGGTGACCAGAACTGAACACAATATTCTAGGTGAGGTCTTACTAATGCATTGTAAAGTTTTAACATTACTTCCTTTGATTTAAATTCAACACTTCTCACAATATATCCGAGCATCTTGTTGGCCTTTTTTATAGCTTCCCCACATTGTCTAGACGAAGACATTTCTGAGTCAACATAAACTCCTAGGTCTTTTTCATAGTTCCCTACTTCAATTTCAGTATCTCCCATATGATATTTATAATGCACATTTTTGTTGCCTGCATGCAATACTTTACACGTTTCTCTATTAAATGTCATTTGCCATGTGTCGACGGTTAGAAATAAAAAATCTCTGAGGAAATCTCCACTAGGTTTGAATGGTACAGAAATAACAAAAAGACAGAATACTGCTCTAGAAAGAGTGCAAAGAGCAACCAGAATTATCCCGGGTTTAAAAGGCATGTCGTATGCAGACAGGCTAAAATAATTGAATCTATTCAGTCTTGAACAAAGAAGATCACGCAGCGATCTGATTAAGAACATAAGAACATAAGAAAGTTTACAAACGAGAGGAGGCCATTCAGCCCATCTCGTTTGCTTATTGTTAGTAGCTTTATTGATCCCAGAATCTCATCAAGCAGCTTCTTGAAGGATCCCAGGGGTGTCAGCTTCAACAACATTACTGGGGAGTTGGTTCCAGACCCTCACAATTCTCTGTGTAAAAGTGCCTCCTATTTTCTGTTCTGAATGCCCTTTATCTAATCTCCATTTATGACCCCTGGTCCTTTTTTTTTCTTTTTTTCAAGTCAAAGAAGTCCCCCCCGGTTGACATTGTTCTATACTTTTAGGATTTGAATGTTTGAATCAGATCCGAAGTAGTCTTCTTTTGTTCAAGACTGAATAGATTCAATTTTTTAGCCTGTCTGCATACGACATGCCTTTTAAACCCGGATAATTTGGTTGCTCTTCTTTGCACTCTTTTCTAGAGCAGCAATATCCTTTTTGTAACGAGGTGACCAGAACTGAACACAATATTCTAGGTGAGGTCTACTAATGCATTGTAGAGTTTTAACATTACTTCCTTGATTTAAATTCAACACTTCACAATATATCCAAGCATCTTTTGTTAGCCTTTTTTATAGCTTCCCACATTGTCTAGATGAAGACATTTCTGAGTCAACATAAACTCCTAGGTCCTTTTTTTTCATAGTTCCCTTCTTCAATTTCAGTATCTCCCATATGATATTTATAATGAACATTTTTATTGCCCGCATGCAATACTTTTACACTTTTTCTCTATTAAATTTCATTTGCCATGTGTCTGCCCAATTTTGAATGCGGTCTAGATCATTTTGAATGACCTTTGCTGCTTCAACAGTGTCTGCCTCCTCCTTTTTTGTGTCGTCTGCAAATTTTAACGAGTTTGCTTACTATATCAGAGTCTAAATCATTAATGTAGATTAGGAATAGCAGAGGACCTAATACTGATCCCTGTGGTACACCACTGGTTATCTCACTCCATTTTGAGGTTTCTCCTCTAATCAGTACTTTGTTGTTTTCTACATGTTAACCACTCCCCTAATCCATGTGCATGCATTTCCTTGAATCCCTACTAAGGCTCAGTTTGAGAATTAATCTTTTATGCGGGACTTTGTCAAAGCTTTCTGGAAATCTAAATAGACCATGTCGTATTTTTGCAGTTGTCCATTTTCAATGTTGCATCCTCAAAAAGTCAAGTAGGTTAGTTAGACATGATCTCCTTTCCTAAAACCATGCTGGCTGTCACCCAGATATTGTTACCATATAGGTAATTTTCCATTTTGGATCTTATTATAGTTTCCATAAGTTTACATATAATAGAAGTCAGGCTTTATTGGTCTGTAGTTACCTGGTTCAGTTTTGTCTCCTTTTTGTGGATCGGTATTACGCTTGCTATTTTCCAGTCTGTCGGTACAACCCCTGTGTCAAGAGACTGTTGCATGATCTTGTTACGGCTTGTAAATAACTTTTTCATTTCTTTGAGTACTATTGGGAGGATCTCATCCGCCCAGGGATTTGTTTATTTTAAGAGCTCCTAGTCCCTTTAACACTTCTGCCTCTGTTATGCTAAAGTTATTTAAAACTGATAGGAACAGGTCGACATGTGGGCATGTTGTCCGTGTCCTCCTTTGTAAAAATCTGTGAAAAGTAATCATTTAATATATTTGCTATTTTTTTTTCTTCATCTATGATTTTGCCATTTGTGTCTCTTAGACATTTAACCTCCTCTTTTGAATGTTCTCTTGTTGTTATAGTATTGGAAAAACATTTTGAATTGGTTTTAGCCCCTTTAGCAATATTGATTTCTATCTCTCTTGGCCTTTCTAAACTTCCTTTTGACTTGTGTTTGCAGTTCCAAGTACTCTTTCTGTGTGCTTTGTTTTTGGTCCCTTTTAAACTCTGTAAAGTGCCTTTTTTCGCTGAATATTTTTTTAATTGATCTATTAAACCATTTTGGCCATTTTGTTTTAGATTTAGATTTGTCTACTTTTGGGATGTAATTGTTTTGTGCCCTCTAGTACTACATTTTTAAAAGACAGCCACCCTTTTTTTTCTGTGGATGTTTCTATTTTACTCAATCTACTTTCTGTTAGTCTCCGTTTCATACCTTCATAGTTTGTTTTTCTAAAATTGTAAACCTTAGTTTTAGTCATTACTTTTTGGGGTTTTAAAAAATATTTCAAATGAGACCATGTTGTGGTCTGAGTTTGCCAATGGCTCTCTGACCTCTGTTTTAGTTATTCTGTCTTCATTATTTGAAAAGACTAAATCAAGGCATGCCTCCCCTCTAGTCGGTGCCTTGACAAATTGTGTTAGGGAAGCAGTCATTTGTCATTTCCACCATTTCAATTTCTGTCCGTTGTGCCCCCCCCCATTGGGTTTTCCCATTTTATATGGGGAAGTTGAAATCCCCCCATTAGTATGGCTTCTCCTTTTCTACACGCATTTCTAATGTCATTGTACAACAGATTATTTTGCTCAGCGTCTGAATTTGGCGGTCTATAGCATGCTCCTATTATTATGCCCTTTGAATTTGTGTCCATTATTCTGACCCATATTGATTCTGCATTGTTTTCTTTGTCCTGAGTTAACACCTGGGCTTCAAGGCTATTTCTTATGTATAGCGCTCCCCTCCGCCTCTTCTGTCCTGCCTGTCTTTCCTATACAGTGTGTACCCACTGGTATTATATTCGTCTCCATCACTCTCAGACAACCAAGTTTCTGTAACACCTATCACATCGTAGTTACTTGTTAGTGCAGTAGCTTCAAGTTCTAACATTTTGTTTCTGAGACTTCTAGCATTAAGATAAATACATTTAATAGTGGTCTTACCTGAGTTGTTGCCCTTGTTTTGATGTAGTCTCCTTCTGTTTTTTGTTTTCCCCCCTCCTTTCTAGTTTAAATGCTTCTGTACCGCCTGAAGGATCCTTTTCTCCGAGTAGATTGGTTCCCTTTCTGTTTAAGTGCAGTCCGGTCCCACCTGTATAGATAGTCCTTGTTTGCAGAAAGTGCTCCAATGTTCAAGAAAGGTGAAGTTTTCCTGTGTGCACCATGATTTCAGCCATGCATTTTGATTTTGTATTTTCAGTTGTCCATATGGTCCTTTTGCAAGGTTTCCGGCAGTATCCCAGAAAATACCACAGTTTTGGTCTTGTCTTTAATTTCCTTCCTAGCTCTCTGAATTTGTTCTGCAGGGATCTTGGCCTGTCTCTTCCAATGTTGTTTGTACCAATGTGGACGACTACTACCGGGTCATCTCCAGGTCGTTCTAGGAGCCTGTCCACGTTCTCAGCATTCAAGCATTCAAAATCCTAAAAGGTATAGACAATGTCGACCCAGGGGACTTTTTTGACCTGAAAAAAGAAACAAGGACCAGGGGTCACAAATGGAGATTAGATAAAGGGGCATTCAGAACAGAAAAAAAGGAGGCACTTTTATACACAGAGAATTGTGAGGGTCTGGAACCAACTCCCCAGTAATGTTGTTGAAGCTGACACCCTGGGATCCTTCAAGAAGCTGCTTGATGAGATTCTGGGATCAATAAACTACTAACAACCAAACTAGCAAGTGTTGCCACTTGGAGCCAGACTACACCACCTGGTGGAGGAGCTATGGGCACCAGGTCCAGGAAAAATGTGTCAGGGAAGAATACTTCCCAAACACCTCGGTTCTGTACACACTGTTCTATAGTTCAACAATCACCATTAAACTTTTGTTTCTTTCTATTTCAGATTTGTTGATATATGTCCACACCACAGCTTTGAACAAGAGACAACAATTAAGAACTTCATAAAAATGTATTTAAAATAATAAAAACAGGAAATTCAAATTTAAAACTAATATTGCATGCAAGAAGGGGGAGGTAATCGTGAAAAGAAAATCAAAAAGATTAAAAGAAATCAGTTCTGCAAAAAAGGAGAAAATACAAAGAAAAAAGTCAGCCCTTCCAAGAGGTTTACAAAAAAAAAAGGAAATACTAATCGTCTGCACTGCAGTGTTACAAGGCAAGGCTGCAACTATGCTGTATTGTAGTCTGATGTTGTCAAACTCCTGTTTAGCCAGCAGCGCGTTCAAAAAAAAAAAAAAAAAAAAAAAAAAACATCCACAGCAAACTCCCATATGTTTGTAACAATAAATACACAGCAAAAATATTTCCAAGAACTGGTCAGTGCACCACGATAAAAATGTTAAAATACTGCAAATGTGCAAAAATGCCAAAAGTCCCACAAATAAATAAATAAATAAATAAAAATAATAATAATCCAGCAGCAACAGGTCAGTCTTTACAATAGCAGCGCTCCCTCTTCCTGATTCAAGTTCCTTTCAAGTAATTTAACTTTAAACAGTACATCCAATTTTATGCTCATCGTTCTCTTCTTACCCTGTTTTTTCCTTCTGTCTTTATTTGTTTATTTATGTCACATTCTGCGTTGCTTCATTCTCGCCCTCTGTAATCCATCTCTGCCTGTATCCTACAGCAGGTCAATTCGCTATCTTCTTTCATTGTGTGTTTTGCATTTGTTCTCTCTCGTCCTTCTTCCTTTGGTCTTTCCGTGGTTCCATGGTTTCGCGGTTCCGCGGTTCCGTGGTTCCGTGGTTCCGTGGTTCTGCTTGCCTAATGTTCTTCGTTTTTCCGTCTCTCCTTCGTTTGTTTCAGCTGCCTTTTAAATAACCAGATCCATTAATTTGCCCCATGCAGCCCTGGTGGGTAATTGACACTTAGTTAACAATGTGTGCATTCCACACGGGGATTCCTGTCAGAACGTGACAAAATAATTAATACCCGATACAAATAAATCAATCATCATGCAATGCATAATAAAAAAAGAAACTTTGGAAATAAAGGGAGTGTATAATAAAGTACAAGTGATTACAGAAAAAAAAGGGAAATCAAAACAGTGATTCGTCACCTGGTGACACAAGATGGGCAGAATGGCCTCCTGTCTTTTGTAAACTTTCTTATGTTTTTATGTTTTCATATGTGCACAGAGCACGAGAGATCTCAGTGAATGATAAATGGTCTCAGACATCTCAGTTTCTGCTGAACCTGTTTATCAAAACCTCAGTCCCAAACCTCGACTCTTAGATCTTTATATAACTCCTGGAATTCAGAAACACAGGGAAGTTTTGTTTCTTGTGAAACCCATCCCTGATTCCAGCCCAGGATCAAACTTCATGAAGAATCGAGGTTTTAAATCAGAAATAGATCGTTCTTTACAATCTGCATTGGAATCTGACTGCATGTCTGATAATGCACATCTGTATCTGAAGAGTAACTCTCCTGTTAAGCCTGTACTATATGTGCTACCTAAGCTCCATAAATCACTTGATAATCCACCAGGTCGTTCCATAGTTTCTGGTCTTGGTTCTCTCATTGAACCTCTCTCAAATAACATTGATTTGTATCTCAGACCACTGGTGGTGGAGTTACCCTCATCTCTAAGGGATACAGATGCGTTCATAAGCTAGCTTTATAAAATGAAGTTACAAAGTCAGAACATTATCCTTATTCCCCTTGATGTAGTGAGTTTGTCCCACATGCAGAAGGCTTAAATGATTTGAGGTTCATGATGATATGCCTGACTTCACTGTGATGCTCCTCACTATAAGAGCACAGCAGATGCACTGAGAGGCTGCATGAGGTGGCTGCAGGATGCAATATATTGTGCAGCTATTTCTGCTTCTTCTCCCTCAGCTCTAAACAGGAAGCTGGACACTGTCCTGAGAGCCCTGAGCACCTGTGTGACCTCACAGCTAAGGTGTGGTGCCCAATGACATCACACACCATGACATCATAGTGAAGTCAGAGAAAACTATCATGCAGCCTCTTAGTGCATCTGCATATCAGGGACTCAGCATCAGGGCCAATTCTTGAATCAAGATTAAAAACCTATTTGTTCGACAAGGTATTGTATTATTATTATGTACAGTGCTTTGAGGTGTTTCATAGAAGGCTATTTATAAATCCCTATTGTATTATTGTATTGTTCCCTAATCTTTGAAATAGTATACCCCTGTTAACCCATTCCAACATCCCTGCACTCCTCCTAGATTCACTCCAGCTTGATAGCTCTCTTGAACATGTTAGAACAGTCTACTATGGTGTCTTTTTCTTATAAAGTGCTGGTAGACATTCCAGGTGAGATTCTGGTCTAGTGTCTTAAAACACAGAGCTGCTCACAGTGTGAAATGCATGGCTTGTGCGCACTGAAACTAGTGAGCTGAGCAAGAGAGATCTCAGGAAATTATACATTCTTGACACGAAACTCAGTTTCTGCTCAGCTTGTTTATCAAAACCTCACCCTAGAGCTTTAAACAGTTCTGTTTGTTATGAAATCATCAGTCTCTCTCTCTCACTGCAGCAAGAATGGCTTCAAACTTGTGGTCAGAGGAGGACTTGATCTGTCCAGTGTGTCTGGAGATATTGAAGGACCCAGTCACTATTCCATGGACACAGTTACTGTATGGGATGTATTAAGAACTGCTGGGATCAGACTGATCACACAGGTGTTCTATAGCTGCCCCCCCAGTGCAGAGAGAGATTTACCTCAAGGCCTGTTCTGGGAAGAAACACCATGCTGGCTGAAGTTGTGGGAAAAAAAAGAAGACAGGACTCAATCCTTCTCCCTGCTCAAAGTTATGCTGGACCTGGAAATGTGCCGGTGATTTCTGCACTGGGGGAAAGTTCAAAGCTGTGAAATCCTGTTTTTGACGTGTCTGGCCTCTTACTGTGAAAACACGCCAAGACACACACTATGAGGGTGCTGCTTTCAAGAGGCACAAAGATGATCAATGCAATTGGAAATCTGGAGCAGAAGCTTTGTGCTGAACAACAAAAGGTTTTGGAGGTCTTCTGTGAACCGAACAGACGTGTATTATTTGCGTTATTTACCGGTCAAGGAATACAAGAGCATTGATACAGTCTCAGCTGAGGCAGAAAGGAGTGTGAAACAGGTAAGGGTTTGAATCATTTCCTTGTAGCTATCCTAGAAGATAAGAATTCCCAGGGATATTTAACATGTCTGTTTACTAGGTTATACAGTTACACATTAGATCAAATTGTAATCTTCATTTGTTGTTTATTAAAGCAATCAGCATTGTTGTCTGCAATCTAACACTGATTAATGAAACTTGAACATGAAATGAACATTGGGTACATTTTGAATAGATTGAGCTAAAAACAAAGAAAAATATGAATGTATTTACAAAAGAAGCAAAAACAGGGAAATAAACAAAGTGTGTAAGTGCTGCCTGTGTGCAGCTGAGTGCCAGGGGGGCTTGCAGGAGCACATTTAGGCTGAGCTGTTTGTTGGTCAGGCTCTGCTTCTGTGTTCCTCTTCTCATGTGAGAGAGCTGCTGTGGGGGTGGGAGGGGAGGGTGTTCTTCTTTTGGGTGCAGATATGCTGGAGCTTCTGCACTGTAATTATACAATAAAACACAAATACATGCATAAAAGCTAATGCTATACCCAATATTATATTTTACCATTTGTGTAAAAAGGCATGCTGATAGATAAGAGACACAGTCACCTGCTGTAGCCTGAGGCACAATATTATATTTTACCATCTTGTGTAAAAAGGCATGCCGATAGATAAGAGACACAGTCACCTGCTGTAGCCTGAGGCTTTGTGAACAAAACGCTGATGTCACCACTCACCAGGAGCCTGTAACTCGACACCAAGATCAGCTGACAAGCTGCAGCAAAGAAGTGTGTCTTTCAGTAAACAAGCACACCCTAACTCACACGTTAGAAAACTACATGCGGAATCTAGGGTATTGACACAGCTATTCCAATGGCTGGAGTTATATCCTTCTCATAAACCTGTTCAAAACTAGACTATAACAACATTCTGCTTTTATTCTAACATTGCCATTCTCAAACTCCAGTCCCATTCATAACTCTCTCCTCTCCATGCCTCTCACACTGTTTCAGCGGTTTATGCTCAGCCTGCTCGTCTAAACTTGGCCTCAGTCCAAAGCCTCTTGGTGCTTTACACAGTTCCAGGAAGTCAGAAGCACAGTTACGTTTCGTTTGTTGTGAAATCATTAGTCTCTCTGTCTCACCGCAGCAAAAATGGCAGAAGCAAATATTATGATAGGAGAGGACCAGTTTAGCTGTCCAGAGTGTCAGGAGATATTGAAGGATCCAGTCACTACAGCATGTGGACACAGTTACTGTATGGGGTGTATTAAGAACTACTGGGATCAGAATGATCATACAGGTGTCTACAGCTGCCCCCAGTGCAGAGAGACCTTTACCCCAAGGCCTGTTCTGTGCAGAAACACCATGCTGGCTGAAGTTGTGGAGAAATTAAAGAAGACAGGACTCAATCCTCCTCCTGCTCAAAAAATTATGCTGGACCTGAGATGTGCCGGTGATTTCTGCACTGGGAGAAAGTTCAAAGCTGTGAAATCCTGTTTGACCTGCCTGGCCTCTTACTGTGAAACACATGTCAAGCCACACTATGAGGGGGCTGCTTTCAAGAGACACAAGCTGATCAATGCAATTGGAAATCTGGAGCAGAAGCTTTGTGCTGAACATCAAAAGGTTTTGGAGGTCTTCTGTAGAACAGATCAGACGTGTATTTGTGTGTTATGTACTGTCAAGAAACACAAGAGCCATGATACAGTCTCAGCTGAGACAGAAAGGCCTGGAAAACAGGTAAGGGTTTGAACCATTTTCTTATATCCATCCTAGAAGATAAGAATCCGCAGGGTTACAAAATTACTCAGTTTCAGTTTTAATTTTGTATTAAGGCCTATGTAAAGAGCGGTAGTTTGTTATTTTCACTGCCTAAACTATTATGGATCAAAATGTATTTCTGGGTGTGACAGGGTAGCCTAGGGTGACGTTCCCAGACCAGATATGGAAGTTGACAGATACAATACAGACAGCCAGGCACTTCGGCGCCATTTTTATTACACAAAAATAAAATAAAAAGGTTGTACAAAAACACTGCTCACAGAGCAAAATAAAATTTCAAACAAAAACAAATCATGAACACATACAACACGTAGGTCAGGCTGGGCAGTAGCCTTCACTGATCCTGCCATGCAGTCTATTCTACTTTCATTTTCTCCTCGCTCTCGCACACATGTTCCTCCTCTTTGAACACCCGACTCTGAACACAGAAGCTGCTGGGTTTCTATATATTTGACCATCTCCGGATTAACAATCAATTAATCAGTCAGGATATGGTCACATTCTGCACAAGGTTTTAGTTTGCATTGTCGACAGTCAATAATCACAGACCATGCATTCACACAAGCTGTCTGTGAGAGACGAGCTGCTAACACCGCCTCTGCCAGACCACATTCAAATCAATAACAATAATATCATGTTTTTAAATAAAAACATTTAAATCAGCATTAAAGATTGCCCTGCCCAATCTTTATTATTATTATTATTATTATTTATTTCTTAGCAGACGCCCTTATCCAGGGCGACTTACAATCGCAAGCAAATACAAATACATTCAAGTGTTACAATACAAGTCATACAATAAGAGCAAGAAATACAATAATTTTTCAAGTGTGACAAACCACAATTCAATAATACAGCAGATAATAGTGAAAGTTACATCAGGATATGATTAAGTACAAAATACTACAGGTTAAACACTTGGCAGATTACAGTATTCTGAAGCATAGGATTAAATATAGTAAAATAGGGGGCAGATAAGAGCAAAATAAAGCATATTTAAATGAAGGGTGATAGTGTCCCAGGATACAACAGAGGAGTTCTACAGGTGCTGTTTGAAGAGGTGAGTCTTAAGGAGGGCTTTCTTCTGCCCTGCCACACTAGGTGAGTTGGGTAGTTTGTGGTACATTGGAATTTGGAGTGTAAAATGAGTATGATTTATATTCCTAGTATTATATATATATATATATATATACAGTATATATACAGAGAGAGAGAGAGAGAGAGAGAGAGAGAGAGAGAGAGAGAGAGAGAGAATCAGTTTCATTGTTTAAGATAATATAGTTTAATTGGGGTTAAATTGTGTAAAATAAAGTTCCAAAAGCCAAGCACTGTTTTAAAAACAGTAAAAAAGACCAAGATTCATATATAATACAATACACATTATAGAGAAAGTTGCATCAGTTACCTAGTTGCTTGACAAAAAAATATGTAACACTTGCTGATCAGCCATCATTCACTGTTACTAGTATGAAACAGTACCATCTAGTGGACAGCTACTGTGGATCAAGTGTCCTTTTGTATTGCTGGCTGCTGTGCACTAGATGGTGTTGTATCTTACAACTATTCACATATTTTGTCTGATCTAGCCTATGCTACAGATGTCTGTGGCGTGCAACTAGAACTGAACAGCAAAATACATTTGAGAACCACTGAGAGTTATTGCTAACACTGTAAAGAGGTAAGGGAACAAGAAAAAATAAAATATATTTGAACTAAAATTATTCTGACATTTTCAATAGCATACTTAAATGGGCCTATGTTGGGTGTTACAGGATATCACTCAATGCCCCATCAGAAATGTCACTGTGTCACTGTGTTTCTACACAGAAGCAGCTGGGAGAGACACAGACAGAAATACAACAGATAATCCAGGAAAGACTGAAAGAAGTGGAGGAGTTGAAACAGGCTGTGGAGTCACTGAAAGTGCGTATAACAAGAGGGTTAGCCAACATTATTAGAAATTTCAAAAGTGATTAATAAGGCATTTCTTACAATATCTTTAAACCTACCATCTATTATTATTATTATTATTATTATTATTATTATTATCATTATTATTATTATTATTATTGTTGTTGTTGTTGTTGTTGTTGTTGTTGTTGTTGGTGGTGGTGGTGTAGTTGACAAATGGACTGGAACACATCTACAGAAGTTTACTGTATATGCCTGGTGTGTTTTAGATATCAATTGTAACCATGTCTCCTCTACTGTGTTCTTTCACTCAGAGATCTGCACGGATAGAAAGAAAGGAAAGTAATAAGATCTTTACAGAGCTGATCCGATCCATTGAGAAGATCCACACTGAAGTTATTGAGCTGATTGGAGCTAACGAGAAGGCTGCAGTGAATCAGGCTGAAAGACTCATGAAGAAACTGGAGCAGGAGATTGCTGAGCTAAGGAGGAGAAACACTGAGCTGAAACAGCTTTCAGAGACAGAGGATCACATCCATTTTCTACAGGTAAGAGCACTGCTTGTTAGAGAATCTTAAGTACATAACTGCAATGATTTCAGACAGACCTCTCCAATTGAATGAATCCTTGCTTTTCCCCAGGAATGTTTTGGACCCCATTATGTTTCACTGAAAACAAATTTTCTCTACTTTCCTTTTGTAGAGTTTCCAGTCTCTCTGTGTCCCTCCTGAAGTTGGAGACTTACCCACCGTTACTGTCAATACAGACATCTCTTTTGGGGCTGTAAGTAAAGCAGTATTTGAACTTAAAGACCATATTGAGGACTTCTGCAAGGGGGAATTAGTCAAAATAACCAAAACAGGTTGGTGTGAAATAGATTCCTTTGGTAGAGATTTCTCAAATAGACCATGGCTTGAGGAGGGTCAGGACTGCAAGACATTAACCCTTTGTAGTCCAATGTCGGACCCTGTCCGACATCATCAAATAAATGCAAAAAACGGGTTTCTAGTCGTTTTTTCTCTGGAAAAAGCCAAGAAAACCATTCAATGGCCGAGTGGGAGTGACAGGAGCCGAGACAAGCCGAAAAAAAGGGCATATCTCATGAATAGTCATACTTGCCCCTGGCATCACATAGGGGCGGCCATAAGGAAACAAGCTGGCTGCTACTGAATCAGCGCACAAAGAATATCATGGACATTTGCAGAGCTTTTTTGAGATGTTATAGTAATAAAATAATGACTTGGATCGATTATTGAGGAGTTTGGTGATAAAACGAAGTGATTAGGAGATGATTGATCGGGTATGTACCACTATTATTATTATTATTATTTATTTCTTATATGTGAAAGCGATAGCTTAAACAAAAGGGTGGGGGGGCTGGAGATGCCTAGTGAGTGCTTTGTTGATATGCAGGGCCTTTTAAACCCGTTTGACTGTGGAAAACAAATACTTTTAAACAGCACGTCTAAAATTAGCTGCGTGTTTGAAAATAAATTGGACCTGATGCGCCTGACACGCACTTAATAAATGGACTGCAAAGGGTTAATAAAGACCTCTTGCAGATTGTTGGCTATATGAATATTGCAGATGTTTTATTTCAAATGATTTCTCCAGGTTGAAACGCCCCACCTCATTTACAGTGACATCCGGCGTGATGAGAGCAGGAAGGAAGAAAGTTTCTAAAGACATTACATGAGAAAACAACACAATATTATTCAAACAGAGACACAGGGATTCAAACATTAAACAACACATTCATTCCATTTAGGATGCTAACTTGTAGTCCTGAACTTTCTTACCAAAGATTTATAGAAATTGGAGGTCATGTTTGTATTCCAAATCCTCTACAGTTAGGTCTTTGGTTTAAAACATTCTTCTGTATTTTATTTAGTGAATGAAACAGCAGTTTATACCCTGGGGTCTAGGAGCTGTGACAGACGTTTGAAATGTTAGGCTTTTCTTCCAGTAAAACATTTTATCTCCAGAGACATTCTCCCTTTTTGGAAGGACCTAACGGCTCAGTGAAAGAGTGGCTGGAGATGTATTAGATTTGATCTAGTGTGAAAGATTCCTGATGAGGGTGGAGTTAGCAGGGTCCTTTGATACTTATAAACGGAACAGATGCACCTTGTGTTTAAAGATTAAGAGCATGGCAGATTGTTTTTGGAGTCTTGTGTGTGTTGTGTATTAATCCACATGTTTCAATTCTATTTTCTCTCTTTTTCTTGTGTGTGTTGTGTATTAATCAACATGTTTCAATTCTAGTTTTCTCTCTTTTTCTTGTGTGTGTTGTGTATTAATCAACATGTTTCAATTCTATTTTTCTCTCTTTTTCTGCCCAGTGAATGAAGTTGCAGTTTACAGTCTGCAGGCTCCAGTACCAAGGAACAGAGCTCAGTTTTTAAAATGTAAGTCTGTTTTCACAGAATCATTTGAATGAAAGATGTGTCACTCCATTGTTAGAAGAGCAGAACAGGGAGGGGTGGAGCTTGAGAGGAGCAATTATTATTTATTAGTAATTGTGAAGCCGTTAATCTACACTCCTCTCCAACAAGTATTGGTTCAGATGAATACATGCAGAATGACTGGGGTTGGGGCAGTTGTTACCTATTCCCTACTCATGCCTTTCTCTCCCTGAATATCTTGGTATCCATGAATATAAAATTATCCCATCATTTAATACTTTTACAATACATGTACAATCAGTTTTGAGGTCAAATTAACAACTATCCATCAGAGTCATCCTGTGTTGGTAGTAAATGTATCACTGCACTTGGCATGGTGTGGCATGGATGGCTTTGTGGGGACGTCACCGACCAGGAAGAGACAGACCAGTACTGCGGGTTGAAGCACTAATGCACATATTTATTGTAAAATAAAATGGTGTACACAAAACAAAACAAATAGACAAAAAAGAACTGAAATGTCTGCTCTGGATAGACAAACACCAAAAAGACAAAACAGAGATAAACACAATTGTTATTGGTATATTTCACTCACGTTCCTCCTCTGAACAAAACCTAACCTAGACTATTTTATGCAGCCCTGCCTGAGGTAGATTGCTTGTCAATCATTCAGTTGGGCTCAGGTACATTCTACATGTGAATTGATTTGGCAGGGGAGGCAATTAACCCTTCCCTGCTGACCTAAAACAACAGTGCAAAATAAAATACATTAAATCAAAATAATACAACACAAATACAAAAATAAACAAAATATGCACTGGGGTGGGGTGTACCCCATCACAGATGGATTGCTCATTAAAATACTAGGCATATATTTGAAGAGTGGACGATATTCTATTAAAGATAGTAAGCAAGGGGTCTGAGTGGGTAAAATAACAACAAATGCCTTGTAGGACCATTACGTGGTTCTGCATGTTTTCATCTGTTCCAATACTTGCTGGAGGGGAGTGTATAATATTTTACAATGAATTACTGTGTGCATTGGTTGCCAGCTGCAAAATGAATACACACAAACTCTCCCAAAATAATAAAAATAATCCTATTTCTCCCTTCTCAACCTCTGTACCTCAATCCCTCTTCTGTTTTCAAGTTGTAGCCTTATGTCAGAAACAGCCATTATAAAATAACCTGCTATAATATTATTTATCTATCTATCTTGTTATTGGTTCTGTACCATTTAAACCTACTGGAGATTTTCTCAGTGATTTGACTTTTCTAACTGTCTCTCCTCTAATCATCCTCTTCTCTTCAATCAGATTCTTGTCAGCTCACACTCGACCCCAACACAGCGCATAGAAACCTCTGTCTGTCTGATAGGAACAGAAAGGTGACATGGAGGAGAGAGACCCAGAGATATTCTGATCACCCAGAGAGATTTGACATCAAGACCCAAGTGCTTTGCAGAGAGAGTTTATCTGGGACTCGCTGCTACTGGGAGACTGAGTTGAGTGGGGAATGGGCTTCTATAGGAGTCACATATAAAGGAATCAGTAGGAAAGGAGGGGATCATTCCTGTTGCCTTGGATACAATAACAAATCCTGGAGATTTGTCTGCTCTAGTTCCAGTTACACTGCCCTGCACAATAACATTCACACTGTAATAACTGCCCCCCACTTTCCCAGAATAGGAGTGTATCTGGACTTTAATGCCGGCATTCTGTCATTTTATGGCGTCTCTGACACAATGACCCTCCTGCACAGATTCCAAACCACATTCACTGAGCCGCTCTATCCTGGGTTTTATATTTTGGATGATTTCCCAATAACAATCTGCCAGCTGAACTAGACTGTGTGTTTTAAGAAAAACTTTGTATTGAACTCCCTGTCTGTCTTCTCCACTCTTCGGGTGAAGGGAATGTTCAATCTGACACAACTTTGTATGAAAGTTAGGGGGTGTTATGGCACCACCTGCAGAGTGAAATAAGGTGAATTATTAGTTTTTACACCATTGGGCTGGGGCAACCTAATTTTAAGTGTTTAATCTGTCAGGTTAGTGTTTTTGTAATTGTAAACACACACACAACTGGACAGGTGTTTCAACATTAAATAATATTGATTACAAATACATAAATAGCACCAAGTGGTAGACTTAGTTGGCATCTCTGCACAGTGCTAGAATTCCCACAGCAAGTACTGATAAGTATATCTTAAGGTGATTGTAGCTAACTAAATAATTCCACAATGTGTACCTATATTGCACTTCTATTGGCTACATAGGTCTCAAATGTGTAGTTTTGAAAAACATGCGATCTAGTGCTACTTGAGGTTAAAGAAAGTTCTCAGTTTCTATGCCTTATTATCAGGGTGCATGTTTACTAGAGCAGGTGTTTCTTTCAACACTGCACATTTGAGACCTATATAACGAATGGAAGTGCACAGCAGCTGAGATTCAGCTGAGGTCGTGTAAATAGCAGTTCACAATACTTGCCATGTCCAAGGCATGTCAATATAGTTTCTAGCAGATTCCTGCATACAGTAGAATCCTGTTAGCTGAATAGCGTTTGAACTTGATGCTGAAGTTTATGGTAACACTTAATATGAAGCTGTCATTTTTGAATAGTTTATTATAGATGCTTAAAAGATTAGTTATAATGTTTTTATAATGCATTATAGAACAAGTAGTACATGGTAGTAACAGCATTTACTAATGTGTTATAAATGCTTAATAGATTATATAAGAAATCTGTAATACATGAACATATAAAACTGAATATTCACTGTAAACAAATCAGGAAAAATCACATTAAACACAACTGATTTACACTTCAATGTATGGGTCATTTATTTTGTATTTTAAATTAATCTGCTTATTGAAAAATGTTTTTCATTATTTGTACAAAAAAATGGAAACACCTGCCATAGCAGTGTCAATATGGCGTACGGCCTCCATGGGCAGCCAGCACGGCACTGATTGGACGTGTCACGTAGCGATTCTGCAAGGTGCTTTTTAAATTGTACTGGAGTGATATGGGGCCATTCCTCAATGATTACAAGCCTCTCATTCCTTCAGGTTGTGTTGTATTGGGGGTGGAAATCTGCAGTCAAGTCAGAATGGCCCATACATAGAGAGAGTCACATCACTTTAGAGACTGTTCCTTGTGAAAAAGCCTCAGTGGTAATCTCTGCCCTCTTAAAAACAGAAGCACCTGCTAACCAGTCATCTCTTATCTGCCCTCTATCAAATCTATAAACCCTGGTGCTTCTTACATCCTTTTATACAGGAAACCAGTGGGTAAATGATGTCTTTTCCTTGTGTTATTATTATTATTATTATTATTATTATTATTATTATTATGTTTTAATTGTTTATAAATTATCTCATCAGATTTCTGAAATGGTTGGATAATTGCCCTAACAAGCACTTAATTAGATGCATTTGGTCTACTCATTAGGTAGTTCAAAGTTTCAATATTTATTTATTTTTTCTTATTTGAACAACAATGTGAGAGAAATATCATCACAAGAAAGAAGACATTTCCATGGATATCGTAAATCACAATCAAATTGCATTACATGTGCAATCTGCCCACAGTGGAAAAGCAGAAACATGTTTTAAGCCTGGCCTTTGTCGCCCTCTTCAGGACAAACTCTGCACCTGCGCAGTTCCTGATTGAAATAATTCTTTTCACTTGGTGTGGTTCCATTGGAAATGTAGGGCTCTATTCACACAACCTTAAGGACTGTTCCAAGCACTGTTTGTTAAAGACTGTTTATTAAAATACTATTTTGGTGTATACATCAAGTGAAATCAAGTTTTATTTTGATGGTGATTTTTATTTTATTTTATTGAAAGCACAGTTTAACTGTAATAATACTTACAATCAGGTTTTAAATTAAAAACAAAACCTTAACTTTAAATAAGCACCTTGTTTAATAACCATTTTTGACCTTTCTTTTCCCTGTACTTTTTCTTTAAATGTTTTGTAAAGTTTTAATGTTCAATAAATGTTTTGTTCTGCGCCTACTTCTGAAATGAACATAAACTAAGTGGACTGTCAACAGCAGCTGCTCTCTGGAAATGTGAAGTGAACAAAAAAGCTTTGGAGAAAATGTTAAACACACATAAAAGATATTCTACTATAACAATGACCACACAGTGTTGCTTTAACTAAACATACCAGCAGACCAGCCTGTTTCATACAGGTCTTTGTAACTAAACCATACCAGCAGACCAGCCTATTTCATACAGGTCTTTGTAACTAAACAATACCAGCAGACCAGCCTGTTTCATACAGGTCTTTGTAACTAAAAAATACCAGTAGACCAGCCTATTTCATACAGGTCTTTGTAACTAAACAATACCAGCAGACCAGCCTGTTTCATACAGGTCTTTATAACTAAACAATACCAGCAGACCAGCCTATTTAATGCAGGTCTTTGTCCAGTGACTACTGGGTCTGATGTAAGAAGAAAAAAACAGAACGATTCATCTTATTGTATCTTTCAAAGGTTTGCCTGCCAACTGAAGGAGCCAGTGATTTGCAAAGTAATACTATTGTGAAGCTGCTTAAAGAACACTACAGGTACAGTCCTGAATCCTCCCAGAAGCTGAGGGTGTGAAGTATAGAAGAACTGAAATGTCTGCTCTGGATAGACAAACACCAAAAAGATAACAAAGTTACAAACTGAATGAAAGGAGACAGTAAAATATTGTGGGATAAAATAAAAGCAGGTTTTTCACATCTTCAGCGTGCCCAGCTGGCACGAGCCCATGAGGCTCTGTTATCTTCAGAGCGCGAGCTTGGGATCAAATGATTCCGGTCTCTTCTCAACTCTGGGGTCAAGCTATTAGACACTTCCAGCTGGTCTGTCAAGCTAACAGCCCGTAAAAGACCAAAACATCCCATTTAAAACACATGAAAGCCTGCAGGCAGCCAGTCTACCCAGGCTAAGTGCTTGAGAAAGAGAGAGGAGAGAGGTCTAAGGGAAGGGGTGTATATCTCACTGCTCATGAACACACTGCTCCTAGGGAGGAAACCCACTGATCCTCAACTACTGCTCCTAGTGATCACACAGCTCCAATCCTCCAAGTCCACAGCTTGAGTTGCAATCTTTTTCTCAGCTTCTCACACGGCACAGCACATAGCTCCCAACTTACAGCTCCCAGCTCCAGCACAGTTCATCTCCAGCACCCCTCAACACTCCCCCACACACTCTATACTCTCAATCCATCACTTCTCACAGCACCCCTCCTCAACACTCCCACCCCACACTGTATACTCAATCCATCACCTCTCATTAACAGCACCCTCCTCAACACTCCCACCCCACACTGTATACTCTCAATCCATCACTTCTCATTAACAGCACCCCTCCTCAACACTCCTTACCCCACACTGTCAATCCATCACTCCATCATTTTCATTAACAGCACCCCTCCTCAACACTCCCCCACCTCTCACTGTGTACTCTCAATCCATCACTTCTCATTAACAGCACCCCTCCTCAACACTCCCCACCCCACACTGTATACTCTCAATCCATCACTTTCATTAACAGCACCCCTCCTCAACACTCCCACCTCTCACTGTACACTCTCAATCCATCACTTTCATTAACAGCACCCCCTCCTCAACACTTCCCACCTCTCACTGTACCTCTCAATCCATCACTTCTCATTAACAGCACCCCCTCCTCAACACTCCCCACCCCAGACTGTATACTCTCAATCCATCACTTCTCATTAACAGTGGCGGCTGGTGGTCAAAAAAATGGGGAGGTCTTGGGGTCCCCTTAAGTGACCAGCAACAGAAGAATCGTATTATTCTATTCTGACTGACAACACTTTTCATATCTTCTTAATGTTTTACCCCAATTCAAAGCTGTTAAACACAGCCAGCAGAAAAAAGAAAACTGCAGCCCATCGTAATTGATTCTAATAAACGTAACTGTTACACGCTGCCAGCGTATGTTTAAAATACAACATTAATACAGCATTTAGATTTCAAGACCACGTCACTTTAACATACTTTGCATAAAATATATTCTAAGCAAAGTTGTTAAGGCAGGAGGAAGGCAGACACAAATCAAACACACCCTATCCACTTCATCTGATCAACTTAATAAATGAACAACAGAATCATTAGATACCGTTCTGTAGATACGAAACGGATCTGTTTAATATAAAAGAAGCAATTCAGACAAACTTTAGTTCTGGAGCCAGGAACATTACTGAGCTGTACGTCTTGAAGCAAAGGTGGCTGATGGGAAACCTCCTCCCAAAAGTAATTAAAAAAACAGAAACAGTCATTTTAATTATAATTAAAAACATGGTAGTAACAGCATTTATAATGTGGTATAAATACTGAATAGATGATATACAAAATCTGCAATAAATGAAAATATAAAACTGTATATTAACTGTAAACAAATCAGGACAAAGCACATTAAACACAAATGATTTACACTTCATTGCATGGGTCATTTATTTAGTATTTTAAATTAATCTGTTTATTGAAAAAGGTTTTTCATTATTTGTACAAAAAAATATAGAAACACCTGCCACAGCACTGTCAATATGGTGTATGGCATCCATGGACAGCCAGCACGGCACTGATTGGACGTGGCCGGTAGCGATTCTGCAAGGTGCACACTGTCTATGCATGCAGAAATGTGGAGAAACTTTGATCTGTCTGCTTGGCTTTCTTTCTGTAGAAACTCCCCTCCAACACATATTGGGGCAGATGAGTAAATGCAGACTGACTGGGGAATGTGTGTGCATTTCCCCCCACTATTCAGAACCTGAGTATCATGTTGTCTCTGAATAGATGTGTGTCTCCTCTTCAGATTTTAATGAGCAAGCTGTCTCAAATGAGCAGTGGCACCTGAAAATTTTATCAGTTTTATAGAAATGATAAACAACTAAATAACCACTAAATATATTGAGATCCCTGAATTTACAAAAGTAATTCAATAATCCCATCTTCATCTTCCCTTCAGTGCACTGTCATTCCAGGTAGAGTGTTCCTGTTAGTTCTCAGATTTCCATTGCTTGATTTTCAAACAGGATATTTATAAGCAACACAGGGTAAATATTTCAGAGCTTTCAATGACTTCCTGTGCTGGGAACCTCTTCACTACCTGTGCTTCCTGCCTGGGGTCATTCAACTGCATCATCAATATCTTGGTAACTCCAGGAACTCATAAAGACAGGTCAGTTTTTGCTTGTTGTGAAATCATCAGTCTCTCTGTCTAACTGCATCTAGTCCGATGTGGGATTTAGAAACGTATCATATAATATGCTGTGCTGAATCAATCATTCATTATTTAATGAGGGGCTTGATGGAAAAAAAGAGAGATGAAGTGTTACTGTGACAGTCCCACTCCCAACTCTCTCCTCTCCGCCCCTCTCACACTGATTCAGCAGTTTCTGCTCAGCCTGCTTGTCTAAACCTGGCCTCAGTCCAAAACCCCGCCTTAGAGCTTTACATATATTGAAGGACCCAGTCACTACAGCATGTGGACACAGTTACTGTATGGGGTTGTCACAAAGACGGCCAGAGTGGGTTGCGTCAGACCAGAAAGGAATTCAAACACAGACAGTTGTTGTGATGAGCTGAGTGCAATGGCTGCACTCAGCGTTTATTAACAAATAAAAGGGTTGAAAACAGCACAAAAAACAGGACACGGCACTTGCGCCAAAATAAACAGACAGACAAAACGACTGACACTAAACAAACGGTGCACGGAGACAAACAAACACGGTGAGTACAAACACTTATAGATTATTATTTTCCTTTACGTTCTCCTTCTCCTTCTCTCTCACCCGTTCTCCACTCTCGAACACCCAACCACGAGTGACTAAAAATGTGCCTATTTATACTGTTGTGCTGGGATTCAATTACTAATTAATTATTCACTTGAATCCCAGCACGTGAATTCATTCGGAAAACCCGTGTTCACATATTATATTTTAAATGCACGCATTGATGTGCAATCCGTGCCTAAATACAAATATACAATTTAAACACACGTGAAACACAGACCCGTTTATATCCCGCGGTACCAACCTATACACCAACATTAACACACGCGACGCAACATACAACACATATTAAGCACACAGGGGGGGCACATTGCCATATACCCCCTGTGCAAAGTACACATGGCCTCAACGGCCACCTCTTTAAAAAAATCCAGCAGTCCAGGCCAAAGTCCGGGCTGGGAAGGGAGGCTTCAGTGGGCCCATGGCTGGCCATGCTGTCAGCACCCCTGCCGGTAGTGGCACGGCTGACAGCCTGTTGGTTTGCTCCTGCAGCCAAACTGCTGCTGGGGAAAGTGGTCTCCTGACCTCTCCCCGATCTCCGGCAGCGAACTGCTGCAGTGGGAGCAGGTCTCCAGACCTCCCCACGATCTCCGCAGCGAAACTGCTGCAGTGGGAGCAGGTCTCCTGACCTCCCCCGATCTCCGGCAGCGAAACTGCTGCAGTGGGAGCAGGTCTCCTGACCTCCCCACGATCTCCGGCAGCGAAACTGCTGCTGGGTTGGTGGTCTCCAGACCTCCTCCCCTCGGGGGCGGGCAGCTCCCTTTCTGGGGCTCCGCCACCGCACTCCCTGCGGAGGTGCGGGCAGCAGAGGCAGCTCCAGCCCTCTGCTCGGGCGGTGGCGGAGGCAGAGGCAGCTCCAGCTCCTCTGCTCCTGGCGGTGGTGGAACCAGCAGGTATTCACCCTCTGCTGGTGGAGGTGGGACCAGCAGGTATTCACCCCTCTGCTGGTGGAGGTGGGAGGGCAAGCAGTCCTCCCACTGCGGTGGAGGTGGAACCAGCAGGTATTCACCCTCTGCTGGTGGAGGTGGGAGGGGGCAGTCCTCCCACTGCGGTGGAGGTGGAACCAGCAGGTATTCACCCTCTGCTGGTGGAGGGTGGCGGAGGCAGAGGCAGCTCCTGCCCTCTGCTCCTAGTGGAGGAAGCGGTGGTGGTGGCGGGAGGCCATGGGGCTGATGCTGGCCACTCAGAGGGAGGCTGTGGCAGTGCTGGCTCCCTCTGCTGTGGCGGCTGGGCTGGTGCGCCCGTGCTGCCCTCATCAGCCTGAATAGAGGCTGCTGGGGACACCAGCCTCCTGCCCCCCTCCCCCAAAAATTTTCAGGGGTTGAGCCTGTAACTCCTCCCCTTTTCGGCTCTTGGGGCTGAAAACCAGCAGGCATTCTCCCTCTGCTGGTGGCTTGGGTCCCAGGGCTGTGAAGCCCCCTTGCCTCCCCGGGCTCTGGACGCACCGACTCCTCCCTTTTGGGCTGTGGACCACCGACTCCTCCCTTTTGGGCTGTGGACGCCCGACTCCTCCCTTTTTGGGCTGTGGGCACCGACTCCTCCTTTTGGGCTGTGGGCGACCCCGCTCCCCCTCTTGGGCTGTGGACCACCGACTCCCTCCCTTTTGGGCTGTAGACGCACCCTCTCCCTCTTGGGCTGTGGACGCTCGGGCTCCCCCCACTCCAGGCGTGGGACGCTCGGGCTCCTCCCACTCAGGCGTGGGACGTTCGGGCTCCTCCCACTCAGGCGTGGGGACGTTCGGGCTCCTCCCACTCAGGCGCAGGACGTTCGGGCCTCCCACTCAGGCGAGGGACGCTCGCCCTCCCACCAGGCGTAGGGACGTTTCCCGGGCCTCCCACTCAGGCGTGGGACGCCGGGGCCCTCCCACCAGGCGTAGGGACGCTCGGGCTCTCCCACTCAGGCGTGGGACGCCCGGGCTCCCTCCCACTCAGGCCAGGACGCTCGGGCCCTCCCACTCGGGCGTAGGGACGTTCGGGCCTCCTCCCACTCGGGCGTAGGACGTTCGGGCTCCCCTCCCACCGGGCGACGCTGGGGCTCCTCCCGCTGGGCTGTGGACGCCTGGCTCCTCCCCCGCTTGGGCTGTGGACGCCAGGCTCCTCCCCGCTTTGGGCTGTGGACGCCTGGCTCCTCCCCCATAACTGGGCGGAAGGGACAGTGGGGCGAACAGGTGATCCTGGTCGCAGAGGAGGCACCCGGCCATGGCTTGTTACATCGCCGGGATGCCTGGCCCTTAGGCGGCACTTCCTCCTCCCTGTCCTTCACCTCTTTATCCGTCTCTGTCTCCCGCTTGGGCTGTGAAGGCAAAACCAGCAGGCATTCACCTCTGCTGGTGGGAGATGGGGACAGCAGGTACTCACCCTCTGCTGGTGGAGATGGGGACAGCAGGCATTCACCCTCTGCTGGTGGGCCTGCTACCTGGGCTGCTGTTCGTTTATCGTTGCCTCCAGGTAGCTCAGGAGAAACTCCACACCTTCCTCCAAGGTGTTTGGGGGTGTGTTCCTCCTGATAGGCCTCCCATCTCTCACTGTCCATCATCCACAGGGCCCGGACGACTATGGTAGAGCCTGGGCCTCCAGCCCAGCATTCTCCAGGAACCAGCCCCGCAGTTTGATGGCATGCCTTCTGCCATTGACTTTTTTTTTTTTTTTTTTTTTTTTAATCCAAACCTCCTGGTCTGACGCTTGGAGGCGCGGCTATCCTACCATGACACCACGTGTCACAAAGACGGCCAGAGTGGGTTGCGTCAGACCAGAAAGGAATTCAAACACAGACAGTTGTTAGGATGAGCTGAGTGCAATGGCTGCACTCAGCGTTTATTAACAAATAAAAGGGTTGAAAACAGCACAAAAAACAGGACACGGCACTTGCGCCTAAAAAATAAACAGACAGACAAAAAAACGACTGACACTAAACAAACGGTAACGGAGACAAACAAACACGGTGAGTACAAACACTTATAGATTATTATTTCCTTTACGTTCTCCTTCTCCTTCTCTCTCACCCGCTTCTCCACTCTAACACCCAACCACGAAAGTGACTAAAAATGTGCCTATTTATACTGTTGTGCTGGGATTCAATTACTAATTAATTATTCACTTGAATCCCAGCACGTGAATTCATTACGGAAACCCCGTGTTCACATATTATTATATTTTAAATGCACGTGCGTGATGTGCAATCCCGTGCCTAAATACAAATATACAATTTAAACACACGTGAAACACAGACCCGTTTATATCCCGTGTACCAATCTATACACCAACATTAACACACGCACGCAACATACAACACATAATAAGCACACAGGGGCGGGGCACATTGCCACAGGGGTGTATTAAGAACTGCTGGGATCAGACTGATCATACAGGTGTCTATAGCTGCCCCCAGTGCAGAGAGACCTTTACCCCAAGGCCTGTTCTGGGCAGAAACACCATGCTGGCTGAAGTTGTGGAGAAATTAAAGAAGACAGGACTCAATCCTCCTCCTGCTCAAAGTTATGCTGGACCTGGAGATGTGCCGTGTGATTTCTGCACTGGGAGAAAGTTCAAAGCTGTGAAATCCTGTTTGATGTGCCTGGCCTCTTACTGTGAAACCCACGTCAAGCCACACAGTGAAGTTACTCCATTAAAGAGGCACAAGCTGGTCACTGCAATTGGAAATCTGGAGCAGAAGCTTTGTACTGAACATCAAAAGGTTTTGGATCTTCTGTAGAACTGATCAGATGTGTATTTGTGCATTGTACCGTCAAGGGAACACAAGAGCTAACGATACAGTCTCAGCTGAGACAGAAAGGACTGGGAAACAGGTAAGGGCTTGAACCATTGTGTTATAACTAACCCAGGATATGGAACATGTCTGTTTAAAGGTTCTGCAGTTTCTCTTTAGATCAAGGTGTAGAGGCGGAGCTGCAGTCCTCCGATTATTGGGAGTTCATTAATAAATTGTATCACAAACACAATTGATTGTTTATTTATTAATTGAGATCTGTTAATATAAAATTATAGAAAATATACTTTAGATGCACCATGTTTTCTGTCCTGTTTCAAATGTAAAGCTGGGATTGTTAAAGCGCTTTGTAGTAACACAATTATGTTCTAAGATCTTACCTGTCATGCAAGCCCTTTCATTCACTATATACTATAAGCCTCAAATGTGCAGTGTTGAAAGAAACACATGTTATATCCAGGAGTTAATTTCTAAACTAAAAAGTACCAGATCTTATCATTAAGGAAGAGGGATAGCATTTTTGTTTCTAGACCTAATGTACTACCTTTGATTCACAGCAGCTCCCACATATGCGTCAACTTCTGCTCTGCTTGTGGATCTGGAGAATTTTGTGCCTTATTGTTGATGTTGGTAGCTGCATGCTCACCTTTGCCTAGCTGTGTTTTAACATAATCTTCAGGTTTGAACAACACCAGCAGCGGGCCAACTAATCTAATGAACAGGCTACATTGTTGTTAAAAACGCTTTTTTGTTGACGTTTTGCCATTTAGGGTATAAAAAAGCTGGTGATTTTCTTACTCATATAGATGTTGCATCCTCTAATATACATCGTTACAGTGCACTTTGTCATTAAATTCATGGAACAGAAAAGCACTTTTTTATTTGTTTTTTATTGTACCTGTTATATGTTTTTTCATATGCCTCATCATTTGAAAACTGTACACTTTCAAGCCTGTCGTGACAAAAGGCACAGATGAAGCCCTGGCTATATCTGGTAGTACACAAGGGAAAGAAAGCTCTCAGCTTACTTGCCTTCTGCTTTACCTCATTTGTCATTTCATCCCAGCAGTATCTCTGGCTGCAAAACATGTCATTCAATAAGGGAAGCAGCTGACTGGTTACTGACAGGAAAGATGTCCCAGAAGGGGTGGGGACAATTTCACTCTCCAGGTGACCCAGGAAATGCTAGACAGACAAAAAAGCATGGCTTGCAAAAAAGAGATTTCTTTAATACAAGTTTGTTAAAACAGGTGTTTCTTTCGAAACTGCACATTAGGATGCTATATTGTGAATTGATGTGCATGGCAGAGAAAATCTAGGGAACTATTGTGTTAGCTACAGTGACTTGCATGCTGTTTCTGATTAGCAAGGTGAGATATTTTAGTCAAATTTGATTATAACATATTCTATATGGGCAGTCTGGTAACTGTACTGGTCACTATAACCAGTATGGTTTCTGTAAGGCATGTTGTGTTATCTGTTCATTCCTGAATTGTATTCCAATGATTTGAATTGAAAAACCAATCATTCTGCAATCACACAGAACTGTTGTTAATCTACAGTATCCCACAAACCTGTTCAATTTTACACTGAAATATAATTCCATGTTGTTTGTTTGCTGAGTTTTTCCAGCCTGTCGCAAGTCGCAAACTAGTGGAAGTCTTGGGTGAAATGTACTAAAAGCTTATATTTAGTTGAAAATAAATAATTTGAAAACACAAGGATATAGTGAGTGTGGTGCACTGGGCATTTAGGGAGTAGCCTTTAAATATATTGATGTTCCTGTTGGAGTACACACCACACTCACTATATCCTTATGTGTTTTAAATAGTGTTAAAATGTTTGTGCTCATTAAACTATGTAGCTAATATATATATATATAGAGAGAGAGAGAGAAAGAGAGAGAGAGAGAGAGCGAGAGAGAGAGCGAGAGAGAGAGAGAGAGATAGATAGATAGAATTTTGGTTTTTAATCATAAAACGGGAATACTTTAATGCATTAAGTTTATTTTATAGATTTAATTCATTTTACTTAACACTGTTTTTTAATAAACCTAGTTTGTTTCTGTCACCTCGCTATCCTCCATATTTGTTGTGCGAAAAGGAAAGGTTAATTATCACCAGCTACTGGATGTTACTATTCTATTTTTTTTCCAGTTGATACGTTTCTCAATATAATATAAATATAAATAAATAAATTACTTCAATAATTAAAATATTTACTATAAAATAATCGATAGAATTTATATTGCAATTATCTTTTTATCGTCATATTGCAACACCTCTAGTTTCAATTTAAAATAATATTTTATTCGCAAATTACACCAATGTGCAGCAGCATGATTTATTTTGTGTTACCGGTAGTCAACAGGCTAAAGTAAAAAGAAAGTGTGCTAGGTATTCATTTGATTTTACTGCTGTACTGTATACTGTATAATATTATTTATTTCTTAGCAGATGCCCTTATCCAGGGCGTCTATATAGGCCTACTGTACAGATTTTTATTTTTACATAATGTAATGTGCAGTGAAAAACCAAAAAAACATTAGTGTTATTTCAGCACATGATTTACATTTTAAAACATTTAGCACTATAATGATTGTGTAAAGCGATTTTATTGTATTATTTTTAAACTCAACACCTCTTATGTCGAACAAACATATCCAGTTTAGTGAGGGGCTACTGTATGATTATGAAAAGTTTTTATTTTTTTTAATTTAGTGGTCGCCAATTATTTTTATTGTTTTCTCCCCAATTTAGTAATGTTCAATTATTTTTAGGCTCAGCCCATCGCTACCACCCCCGCTCTGACTCAGGAGTGGCTTAAGATGAACACACACATGTCCTCCGGCGTGTGCGGCAGTTGTCCGCTTCTTTACACACTGCAGACTCCACTGCAGCCACCTCAGAGCTGCAGCGTTGGAGGACAATGCTCCGGGCAGCTTACAGGCAAGCCCACAGGTGCCTGGCCAGACCACAGGGTCACTGGTGCGTGGTGAACCGAGGACACACTGGCTGACCCAGCCCTCCCCCCCCCGGCAGCGCTCAGCCACCGAGCATTGCCCCTGGGAGCCTCCCCCCCTCGGTCGGCAAGGAATAGCCTGGACCGAACTCGCGACGCCCAGACTATAAGGCATCCTGCACTCCATGAGAGCCTTTACTGTATGCGCCACTGGAGCCCATGAAAAGCTTTTTTGATAGAAACACATTTTTTTATTTGAGGGTGAAGGTGGGTGCCCCACTATAGAATCTGATGGGATTAAACTGCCTTTCATTTATATATATATATATATATATATATATATATATATATATATATATACAGTGGCTTTAATTAGGAGTTTTGCCACTGATCAACAAAAAAAAGTCCATAATGTCAAGTGAAAAATAAAATCTACAAATTGTTCTAAATTAATTACAAATATAAAACAGAAAGTAATTGATTGCATAAGTATTCACCCCTTTGCTATGACACACCTAAATAAGCTCTGGTGCAACCAATTGTCTTTAGAAGTCACATAATTAGTTGAATTGAGTCCACCTGTGTGCAATTAAGGTGTTTCACATGATTTCAGGTTAAATACACCTGTCTCTGGGAGGTCCCACAGTTGGTTAGTACATTTCCTAACAAAAAACTACATCATGAAGACGAAGGAACATTCAAAGCAAATCCGAATAAGGTTCTTCAAAAGCACAGAATCAGGGGTAGGATATAAGAACATTTCAATGCATTGAATATCCTCCAGAGCACAGTAAAGTCCATTATTAAGAAATGGAGAGAATATGGCACAACTGTGAATCTGTCTAAAACAGGCCGTCTTCAAAAACGGAGTAACAGGCACTAGTCAGGGAGGCCACAAAGAGGCCAATGGCAACTCTAAAGGAGTTACAGTCTTCCACGGCTGAGCTGGGAGACACTGTGCATACGGCAACAATAGCCCGGGTGCTTCACAAAACTGGCCTTTATGGGAGAGTGGCAAAAAGAAAGCCATTGTTGAAAGAGTTTGCCAGAAGGCATGTGGGAGACTCTGAGACCGTGGAAGAAGATTCTATGGTCTGATGAGACCAAAATAGAGCTTTTTGGCCTTAACGCTAAGCGCTATGTTTGGCGCAAGCCTAACACCACACATCATCCTGAGAACACCATCCCTACCGTGAAGCATGGTGGTGGCAGCATCATGCTATGGGGATGTTTCTACCGCCAGGCCTGGAAAGCTTGTGAAGATAGAGGGCAAATGGATGCAGCAAAGTACAGAGAAATCCTGGAGGAAAACCTGTTGAAGTCTGCAAGAGACCTGGGACTTGGGAGAAGATTCATCTTCCAGCAGGACAATGACCCCAAACATACAGCCACACTGGAGTGGCTTAAAAACAAAAAGGTCAATGTCCTGGAGTGGCCCAGTCAAAGCCCGGACCTCAATCCAATTGAGAATATGTGGAAAGAGTTGAAAATTGCTGTTTACCAAAGGTCCCTATCCAACTTGACAGAGCTTGAGCAATTTTGCAAAGAAGAATGGGCAAAGATTGCAGTGTCCAGATGTGCAAAGCTGGTAGAGACTTATCCAAATAGACTCATGGCTGTAATTGCTGCCAAAGGTGCCTTTACCAAATATTGACTCAAGGGGGTGAAAACTTATGCAATCAATTATTTTCTGTTTTGTATTTGTAATTAATTTAGAACAATTTGTAGATTTTATTTTTCACTTTGACATTATGGACTTTCTTGTGTTGATCAGTGGCAAAAACTCCTAATTAAATCCATTTTGATTCCATGTTGTAACACAATAAAATGTGGAAAAGTCCAAGGGGGTGAGTACTTTTGAGAGCCACTATATACAGTATTGAAAGAGATAAATGAAGATGGAACAGAATGCATTGTACAGATGACGTTTACATTTTAACAACAACAATGTTATTTGGATTTTTGCACCCTTGCATGTATAGACGTTATCCTTCGGACACTCTGCTGCAGCAAACCACGACTCTTGTAATGTATAATGCTAGAGATCTCACAAAGTAGACAGAACAAATATTTAAGTTAGTATATTGTGGCTCTCTTGACCAATATATTTTCTCTTAGTACATATGACAGAATGTTTACTTTGCTAAGTGTCGCAACAGAAATACGGTATCTTTGCGCTATGACTGGCCCATATTAGTACATCTACTCCTCAGAGTTCTGTGCATTTTCCCCTTAATCGGAAAGCAAGGTTTGTCCAGTGTGTTTACATTCCTGCTTGCAAGTCAAATAGAGCAGGAATGCTACTGCCTGTAGCAAACACAAACACAAGCCTGAAAAGGGATTGCCTATTATAACGATTGCCTTTTTTTGAGTCTCTGTGTCACTGTGTTCCTACACAGAAGCAGCTGGGAGAAACACAGACAGAAATACCGACAGAGAGAATCCAGGAGAGACTAAATGAAGCGAAGGAGTTGAAACAGGCTGTTGAGTCACTGAAAGTAGGTATTGACAAGAGGGTGATATTATTATTATTATTATTATTATTATTATTATTATTATTATTATTATTATTATTATTATTATTATGTTGTTGTTGTTGTTGTTGTTGTTGTTGTTGTTGTTGGTTTAGTTGACAAATGGACTGGAACACATCTACAGAAGTTTACTGTCTATGCCTGATGTGTTTTTGATATCAATTCTAACCATGTCTCCTCTACTGTGTTCTTTCACTCAGAGATCTGCATGCATAGAAATAAAGGAAAGTAAGAAGATCTTTACTGAGCTGATCCGATCCATTGAGAAGATCCACACTGAGGTTATTGAGCTGATTGGAGCTAACGAGAAGGCTGCAGTGAATCAGGCTGAAGGACGCATGAAGAAACTGGAGCAGGAGATTGCTGAGCTAAGGAGGAGAAACGCTGAACTGAAACAGCTTTCAGAGACAGAGGATCACATCCATTTTCTACAGGTAACATCACTGCTTGTTAGAAAATCTCAAGTACATAACTGGGACAGTTTCAGACAGACTCTTTCCAATTGAATGAATCCCTGCTTTTCAACAGGAATGTTTTGGACCCCATTCTGTTTCACTGAAAACTCCTTTTCTCCACTTTCCTGTTGTAGAATTTCCAGTCTCTCTGTGCCCCTCCTGAAGCTGGAGACTTACCCAGCATTACTGTCAATACAGACATCTCTTTTGGGGCTGTGGAAGAAAGCAGTATCTGAACTTAAAGATCATATTGAGGACTTCTGCAAGGGGAATTATTAAAAATAAGCAAAACAGGTTGGTGTGAAATCAATTCCTTTGTTAGAGATTGCTCAAATAGACCATGGCTTGAGGAGGGACAGGACTTGTCTATTCAGTCTTGAACAAAGAAGACTACTTGGCGATCTGATTTAAGCATTCAAAATTCTAAAAGGTATTAACAATGTCGACCCAGGGACTTTTGACCTGAAAAAAGAAACAAAGACGAAGGCATCACAAATAGACATTAGATCCTTCAAAAAAAAAAAAAAAGCTGATTGATGAGATTCTGGGATAAATAAGCTACTAACAACCAAATGAGCAAGATGGGCCAAATGGCCTCCTCTCGTTTGTAACCTTTCTTATGTTCTTATGTTCTTATGACATTAATATAGACCTCTTGCAGATTGTTGGCTATATGAATATTACAGATGTTTTATTTCAAATGATTTCCCCAGGTTGAAACGCCCCACCTAATTTACAGTGACATCCCGGAGTGATGATAGCAGGAAGGAAGAGAGTTTCTAAAGACATTACATGAGAAAACAACACAATAGCATTCAAACAGAGACAGAGGGATTCAAACATTAAACAACACATTCATTCCATATAGGATGCTAACTTGTAGTCCTGAACTTTATCAAAGGTTTATAGGAATTGGAGGTCATGGTCAAGTTTGTATTCCAAATCATCTACAGTAAAGTCTTTGGTTTAACACAGTTTTCTGTATTTTATTCAACAAATGAAACAGCGGTTTTATCCTGGGGTCTAGTAGCACTGACAGATGTTTAAAAGGTACAGCTTTTTTTCCAGCAAAACATTTTATCTACATTCTCCTTTTTTGGAAGGACCTAACACCTCAGTGAAAGAGTGGCTGGTGATGTATTAGATTAGTTCTGTTTGAAAGATTCCTGATGAGGGTGGAGTTAGCTGGGTCCTTTTGTTACACTGATAAACTGAATCAATGCACTTTTGTTTTAAAAAATTAAAGCATGGCAGATTGCTGTTTGGAGTATGTGTGTGTTCTGTATTAATGTTTCAATTTATTTTTCTCTTTTTACACAGTGAATGAAGTTGCAGTTTATAGTCTGCAGGCTCCAGAGCCAAGGAACAGAGCTGAGTTTAAAATGTAAGTCTGTTTCACTGAAACATTTGATTGAAAGATGTGTCACCCATTTTGAGAAGAGCTAACACTACAGAACAGGGAGGGGTGGATTGAGGACAGCAAATATTATTATGTATTAGTAATTGTGAACCCATTAATCTACATTCCTCTCTAGCAAGTATTGGGACAGATGAATACATGCATAATATTTACAATGAACACACTATTGTTTTTATGCATTGTATTTGCTAGCTGCAGAATGAATACACAGAAACCCCATAAATAATACAAATAATCATATTACTCCCAATGCACTTTTCAGTTTTCAATTTTGGCAGGGAGCGTGGAAAGGAGGGAGCAGGAGGAGGGAGCATGGATGAAGGAGGAAGGAGTAGGGAGGAGAGAAAGGGGGGCATGGAAGAGGAAGCAGGAAGGAGGGAGCATGGGAGGAAGGTAGAAGTGAGCAGGAAGGTGGGAGCAGGGAGGGATAGGGGAACTTGTCTGGATCTTGCCACATTGTTAGATTGATTGGCTGATATAGGAGAGGCTGATATTAGAGTTGTTACATATAAAAGAATCACAGGAAAGAATGGACCTTTCCAGTCTTCTGGTTTCAATGACAAATGCTGAATTTGTACTGCTCAGGGGAGCATGGAGGAGGGGGAGGAACAGGAAGTGGAAAGAGGGAGGATGGAAGGAAGGGGGGTAGGGGTGCATGGTGGTGGGGAGCAGGGAGAAGGGAGGAAACTGGAGCAGGGAGTATGGGAGGAGGCACCAGGGATGAGGGATCAGGAAGGCATTGGAAGGGAGGAGGGAGCAGGGAGGCAGCAATGAGGAGGAAGGAAGGATCAGGGAGGAGTGAGCATGGAGAAGGGAGCAGGAGGAGGGATCAGATTGGATGGAGTAGGTAGAAAGGAACAGAGAGCATGGAGCATGGGGCTGGGGAAGCAGGAACATGGAGTAAAGAGCATGAGTGGAGTAGGGAGGAGTCAACTGGGAGTCTAGGGAAAATGATATTACTGCTCTAGAAAGAGTGCAAAGAAGACAACCAGAATTTTCCGAGTTTAAATGGCATGTTGTATGCAGACAGGCTAAAAGAATTGAATCTATTCAGTCTTGAACAAAGAAGACTATGTGGCGATCTGATCAAAACATTCAAAATCCTAAAGGATATAGACAATGTCGACCCAGGGACTTTTTTGACCTGGAAAAGAAACAAGGACCAGGGGTCACAAATGGAGATTAGATAAAGGGACATTCAGAACAGAAAATAGGAGGCACTTTTTACACAGAGAATTGTGAGGGTCTGAACCAACTCACAGTAACGTTGTTGAAGCTGACACCCTGGGATCCTTCAAGAAGCTGCTTTGATGAGATTCTGGGATCAATAAGCTACTATTAACAAAACAAGCAAGATGGGCCAAATGTCCTCTTGTTGTAAACTTTATTATGTTCCTATGTTCTTATCTTATGTTCTTATGAGGCAACAGGGAGGAGAGCAGATTGAGGAGCATGAGAACAGAGCAGAGAGCAGGAACATATCAGAAGGAGCATGGAGGAGGGAGCATGGAGGAGGGGAGCAGGGAGGATATGGGAGCATGGAGGAGGGGTCAGGAGGAAGGAGCAGGGGTTTCTCAGTGATCTGACTTTTCTAACTGTTTCTCCCTAACTGTCCTCGCGCTCTTCAATCAGATTCCCTGTCAGCTCACACTGGACCCCCCACACAGCACATAGAAATTCTGTCTGTCTGAAGTGAACAGAAATGTGACACACAGGAAAGAGATCCTGCAATATCCTGATTACCCAGAGAGATTTGACAGATGGGAACAAGTGCTTTGCAGAGAGGGTTTGTCTGGGACTCGCTGTTACTGGGAGATTGAGGAGTGGGGAGGGGCTGATAGAGTCACATATCAAGGAATCAGCAGGAAAAGAGGCGATTCTTGTATCCTTGGATTCAATGACAAGTCCTGGAGTTTGGACTACTCTGTTCCATTTACTGTGCCCGCACAATAACAATCACATTGCAATAACTGCCCCCTGCTACCCAGAATAGGAGTGTATTGGACTTTAATGCCGCACTCCTGTCATTTTATGGAGTCTCTGACACAATGACCTCCTGCACACAGATTCCAAACCACATTCACTGAGCCGCTCTATCCTGGGTTTTGTATTTATTCTGATTCCTCTGTAACAATCTGCCAGCTGAACTAGACTGTTTTGTGTTTAAGAAAACCTTTGTATTAGTTTCCCCGTCAGTCCTCTCCTCCCTCCCGGTGAAGGGAATGTTCAATCTGATACAATTTTGTATGAAAGTTAGGGGTGAAATGACACCACATGAGCGATGAGAGGTGAATTTGTTTTACCTTAGGGTCGAGACAGCCTACTTTTTTACTGTTTAATCTCTGTCAGGTTAGAGTTTTGTAAAATGTAGACACACACAACTACATATTTCTACTCTATTACAATCCACTGTCACCATTATATTCTTACATTACATTGAATCTACCTACTTCATCTACCGCTTGAGGAGTAATAAATACTGAAGACTGCAACTTTGTTTCAAGAAGAAACCACTTTCAAATGAATTCAAACCAGGAAGGCAGTCTGTAAACCCTCATATCGATTCAGGATCAGACAGGAGATTGAATTATTCCTATCCGTCCAACGTTGACCCTGTCTGACATCACAAAAACGTAAAACGGGTTTCAAGAGTTTGAAAGCCGAAAACCATTCAATGGCCGAAAATAGGCGCCGAGATGCCAAAAAGGGTGCATCTGGCGAATATCAGCACGCCCCGCATCAGATAGCGGCCATAGCGAACAAGCTGTTACCGAATGAAGACAGAGAATATCAGAGCTTGATAGTAATAAACACTTGATCGCATTATTGCGATGTTCGGAGATGATTGATCGGCAATACCATTATTATTATTTCACGGTTACGGCGCGGCTGAACGCCGAATGATGACCAACGCTGACCATGGCCAGTCCACGTCCAACAGTTTTCGCCTGAAATCAACAAACCGCTATAACCAGATATCACGTCCCAACTGAAGAACCAGGCCCAAATATTGGTGTCTGTTAAACTAGCTGTTCTCCTGATGTCTGAACACACACACACACATGATAACTGATGAATAATTAATAAATAATTAATAAAGATCACAAACATGATGAGAACAACAGAGTCCAGTCCACATCCTGGCACGATCCGATTTTGTCAGTGAGGTTAGTGAGGTAAGGGAGGTAGTGCTCTCTCAATTTTTCAGTGAAATATATATATATATATATATATATATATATATATATATATATATATATATATATATATATATATTGTTCAATAAAATAAAATAAATTATTACAAATTATTGGCTAAGAAAAAAAAAAAACCTAAACTCTAGATTCAACATTCCCAAATTAACAGCACTGGCTGCTGAGAGAAACATGCATACAAAATTAGCAGTGGCATGTTTTGTCCAGGAGGAGTTTTTTTTCACAAAGAGAGGTAAGCTCCTTCTTCCATTAAACACAGTGCTAGCATTGGTATTACAAAATCTGAGCAGGTTTTAATTGAGTGTCCAGAGTTATTTTTTTTTAACCAGAGGAGGTTTTTGCCTCACGACAAACCCCCGTCTGTCTGAAATAACCACTGAGGAGCAACCATCCTCCCACACCCCTTCTAAAGTGTTGCTGCGTTGTTGTATCGTGAAGTTAATGTAGGAGGAGGATTGAAATTGCTTTATTTATTTGCTTCACATCAGTGGTGGCAACACACTATAAAAAGTTGTTATTGTTTTATTTTGGTGTCATCTCTAGAATGTGTGTGTGTGTGTGTGTGTGTGTATGTGTGTGTGTGTGAGTGTGTGTGTGTGTGTGTGAATGTGTGTGTGTGTGTGTGTACTGAACACCAGAGTGAAATGAGACCAGTGTATTCTCATCTGAATGAGTTGTTGCTATATTAAACTATGTAACAGTGTAATGCCTGAGAAAGAACACATTGAACTAAATTGAAACAATGTTAAATTGAAGGATATGACTGAAAACTTTGTTTTAAATAATGTGATTCTTTTTACATCCCAGTATCTACCAGGTTGTGTTGTGTTTAACACCTCTCCTCTGGCCCAAATCAAAGAACCTGGTGCTAACCACTACTCCACACTGCTGCCCTGTATATCAATACATTTCTGGGTGCACCCCAGTGTCGTAGTCAGTCCACAACAACTGTACATTATCCGCATTTCAATCAGCGGTTTTGCTACAATAAATCTACAAACAAAATAATCTGCCAAAATAAACGTAAAATAAAACAAGCTAACTAACATTAAACGAATGGACAAATCAAAATGAATATACTACAATAACACAATCAAACGGAAATGTCAAATGCAAAACTCCAAATGTCAAATGGTGATAAAGTGAAGCACCTGGCTGACGCGACTCCAATTTCTATGCTAGATTATACTGAAAACCCAAGATAAAATCTGAAGGGAAGCAACCAAAACTGAAATTGTTAATAAGAACAGGTCATTTCATTTGCAGAGCATTATGTTTTGAGGTTATATATATTATGTAAGCTAAATAAAAAATAAATATGTTGTTATTGTTGCTATGGTAACTTAAGACTCAGGACGAATGTACTGTGTTTTTCCCCATCAAGCAGTGTTACCTCATTAATACAGTAACAGGTTTGTAATGTCGTGCGACTTTACAACTGGAAAACCTCAGGTAAAGGCTTACAAATTAAAAACTAGCTCTAAAGTTACAAGTAAGTCAGTTAGTTCCCTGTTGTTGTAGGTGTTTATTTGTTTGGATGAATGACTGATGATCAATACAGAGAAGCAAAATACAATAATTTGTTTGATGGAGGAAAACAAAACAATAGCATGTTTTGTCCTTATCTAATATTTTGTGTTAAAAATACTATTTTTCAGTAATTCAATAAAACAAATTACACTATTCCATATTATGAACTCAAACCAGCTGGAAAAATAGCTCGTACTAGATTTAGACTTTGTGTTGTTCACTGTGCTCTGCAGTGTACGCAGTTCATTTAAATCAACCTAATTAACGGTAAAAACTGAAATCACAAAATTTTGATGAGTGCCCTAACTATTAAGTATTAACCTGTTTTTGCTTAATTCAATGTCAATGTTAATTTGTGATGTCAAAGCTGAAATCATGTTAGAAACTCATTTAAAACCCCATGTCTGTAATGTTAATAACACTGAATACTGAAAAACCACTTTGTTTAAAATGTTCCAATATTATTGAAAATGTTATCCTTTACAAGAGATTACTGATGACCTGAATGTTATGGTGAGGCAAAGGAAGAAGGAATCTATGAAAAGATCTAGAGTTAAAACACCTGTAGTTCTTCATCTAGACAATGTAGGAAGCTATTTAAGGCTACCACAATGCTTGGAATATGCGAAAAGTGTTGAATTTAACTGCGGAAGTAATGTTAAAATCCCCATGTCGCATTAGTAAGACCATCAAGAATATTAGTTCAGTCCCTGATCACCTGTTACAAAATTATATTGCTGCTCTAGAAAGAGGCAAGAAGAGGGATTGTGGCGGAGTGTCCCGCCTCATGGCGCAGCAGTCAGGCTTGCTCAGCGCTTGATGTCGCCTTGCCGCTGCGCTTAAAACTCGGAGTGATGCCAACATCGCCGATTATTTAACTAGCTGACAGTCATGCATCTTACCAGCAGACTATGGCTTGAGGGTAATAAGATAATTAACAACTAGTTAACCTCGGCCAGGAGTATAAGAGTGCAGCTGTCCAGTCTGAGGGGGAGCGTACAGGAGGAGAGCACGGAGAGCTGGAGAGCAGAGACCAGCAGACGATATTCAAACGGTTGAATAGCCAGCACGCCACTTACTTGTTTGTCTGTCTTTTCATAGTCTTGTGCCTTTGTTTTGTGTAGGTTTGTTCAATTTTACGAAACCAGTGCTTGCTAATTTCAGCTTCAATTCACCATCCATTGTTTGACTCAGTTACTCTGGTCCGTGACGCCACCACTGCAAGCTAGCCCGCTGCTGACAGGCATAGATTTTCGGCACAGATCGGATGTTTTCAGTTGGTGGTAATCACCCTGTGCAATCGAAGTCATCATGACCTGATCGCTAGACCATTAAGGTGAACCATAGCAACATATTGTGAGCCTGCCTAAACACATTGCCTGTAATTGATAACCTGTGTTGTTGTTCTTTCTATATCTTATCCAGACTGATCCCATTTATATTAGTGCGTATTCAACGCCTACCCCATTTGGCAGAAAATAGAATTGGCTAAAGCTTGAGACAGTCTTTTTCCACTTTGCTGTTTTGTGCTTATGTGTGTAGAACTTCCTGAATAATCAGTTGCATAATCAGACCTCTCATATTATGTGACAGATGACGTTGTTTTAAGGGGTACCAGCGATCCAGTTGTGAGGGGTCAAGAAGATAATTTTATAAATCTGACCTGATGTTGCACTCCATTGGCTACATACAGCAGCGCCTTCATTTCCAGTTTAAAACAGGCTAAAATAAATTATCTGTTTCCTTGTTTTGCCCTTAAAGCAGTTCTGTAACAACTATATTCTGGTATCTTGCCCCAGCAGTGTCTGGGCTGCACATTATTGAAAAGACATCAATTGGAGAAGTTAGCTGATTGGTTATTTTCGTTGTTTTTATTTTTTTATGTAAATCTTTTCAATTGATTCTTCATATGATAAGGATCAACAGGGCTGGACATACTATGTGGTATTATGACCAAAATTAATGTAAAAATAAGAAGCTTCCAAGAACAGCATATTTGATCACCGTTATATTTTGTATCACAGGTTGCTCAAAAAAAACAAAAAACACCGTCCAACTAAATTTCAAGAGAAAACCCAGGAACAAATTAAACAAATCGATTAAAAAAACAAAAAAACAACGAAAATTATAACATCCAGCAGCTGTCTACTTGCATCCTGGCAAGCTAGGACATCATTGACAGCCCCAGCCTGCCCTTGAAGAATCATATGTTGCATTAGAAACTGAGGTTGAGTTACAGTAAAACACCACAGACCTGATGCCCTCCCAGACTAAACCACGAATTCTGGTCATGGTAGTGTTCTGGTGGAATCACATATAAGAACATAAGAACATAAGAGTTTATGTAAATGAGAGGAGGGCTATTCAGCCCATCTTGCTTGTTTGGTTGTTGTATTGATCCCAGAATTCATCAAGAAGCTTGAAGGATCCCAGGAAGTCAGCTTCAACAACACACGTAGTTTGACTCCAGACCCTCACACCTCTGTGTAAAAAGTGCTTCCTATTTTCTGTTCTGTCGCCTTTATTTAATCTTCCCGAAATTTCTGGTCCTTGTTTTTTCAGGTCAAAGTCCCTGGCCGACATTGTCTATACATTTCAGATTTTAATGTTTGAATCAGATCACTGCGTAGTCTTCTTTGTTCAAGACTGAATAGATTCAATTCTTTAGCCTGTCTGCATACCTACATGCCTTTTTTAAAACCCGGGATACTTACGTTTTCTTGCACTCTTTTCTGAGCAGCAATATCCTTTTGTAACGAGGTGACCAGAACTGAACACTATATTCTAGGTGAGGTCTTACTAATGATTGTAAAAGTTTTTAACATTACTACCCTTGATTTAATTCAACACTTCTCACAGTATATCCGAGCATCTTTGTTGGCCTTTTTGGCTTCCACATTGTCTAGATGAAAGACATTTGAGTCAACAACCAGTCTTTTTCATAGATTCCTCTCTTCACCTCATTATCTCCATGATATTTATAATGCACATTTGTATTGCTCATGTGGAAGTACCCACATTTTAGCTATTAACCGGCTTTGCCATGTGTCTGCTCCAGGTCTGAATGTTTCCTAGATCATTTTGAATGACCTTGTTGTTGCAACAGTGTTTGTTACCTCCTATTTTGTGTCGCCTGCAAATCAATGTTTGCTTACTATACCAGAATCTAAATCACACGTAGATTAGAAGACAGAGGACCCACACTGATCCCTGTGGTACACCACTGGTTGCCGCCTTCTCCATTTTGAGGTTTCTCCTCAATCAGTACTTTCGTTTTCTACATGTTAACCACTCCTTAATCCATGTGCATGCATTTTTGAACCTCATCATGCTCAGTTTGGTAATTAATCTTTATGCAGGACTTTGTCAAGCTTTCTGAAATCTAAATAAACCATGTCATATGCTTGAATTATCCATTGTCAATGTTAGACCAAAACCGCGGTGTTGGTTAGACACCTTCTGCACCATGCAGTCGTTCTAGCATTGCGGCTCATAGTACTCTTCATTTTGGATCTTATTATAGTTTCCATAAGTTTACACATAATAGAAGTCACGGCTGGTCTGTAGTAACAGGTTCAGTTTTGTCTCCTTTGTGGATCGGTATTACGTTTTGCAATTTTCCAGTTCGTCGGTACAACACCTGTGTCAAGAGACTGTTACATGATCTTGGTTAGCGTAGTTTGTAACAACTTTTCATTTCTTTGCGCATTTATTGGTGGATCACCCATTCCGGGATTGTTTATTTTTAAGAACTAGTCCCTTATTACCTTGCCTCTGTTCTTTTTTCAGCATCCCAGCCCCGTTTGCCTGATACCTTCTCGATGCAAGTACAGCGCTACGTACCCAAATTGAGACATACATTTCAGGTAAATCTATAAAAGCGTATTTGTGACAGAAATATAATGAGTTCCGTTGTAACTTCCTTCGACCAGACAAACTGGCGTAGCTAAAGGAAGGCTTTGACGTGTTGTTCCTGACATTTCATCGCCCAATGGGAAGTTATTCATCATGGAAAAGACGATACTCCGCAGAAATGTCGATTCCGGATGGTAAACAAGGCAGCAGTTGCTGCAACAGAATCAACAATGTAACGCTACCGCGGGTCATGCATACCGTACAAAGGGCTGCTGGAGAACGAATCTTCTTCCTTGCTTGCTTTGAAATAGACCCGCAGCGATCCGGCGCTTGTGTATTAAGAGTATTAGAGTGTTTGTTGTTTGTCTATAATTGCCACTTGTGTGTTTATATCAGCGAACATCGCCCGAGCGTCAAGCATCCAGCACTGAACCCGGAACAGTACTGCACTATTTATCACTTGAACTGTATCACCCACCACTAGCACTACAGCACGCACTCCAGGACTGCGGATCAAGGTATATTGGGAGAGATACTGTGTTTGGCTTAGGGCCGCAATCCCTGTTACCACCGCGTCGACGCTGTGTATAACCACAGAGTTTATTATTTGGTCAGTAGACCCGGATTATAACTAAAAATAAAAACGATATTTTTCCATACCGATTACAAATTCGTCTGTTTATTCCTGCACTGCATCACCTTCGCACCTGTACATAATCAGCAACCACTTTGCCAGCACGGTGTCAGAATGGATGATCGCACGACCAGCGGGAGCTGCTGGAGGCGCTGGAGGCAGAAGGAATAGAGAGGAGAAAGAGGAGAGCGCCACACGCTCATTGAAAGGGCAGGGCTGGCACTTTCCACAGCACAAGCCCCTACCGTAACATCAGCAATGGCAACCGGGCTCGGGCGAGAAGATGATGGCGGAGGATGATTCCAGGAGGTGTACTGGTAGCGTTTGAGAGGATGGCTATACCACCCAGTCATGGCTACTGAGTCAGGGCGCAGGCTGGGACCCTGCTTGATCGGGAGGCTCAGCGGCTGCTCAGGCCAAGGAGCGGTCTCAGTGCCACCAGTTATGACCTGGTTGGCTGGCTGGCCCTCCTACCAACATTAAGCCGGGCAGAGACCACCGGTGGTTCAGGGAGAAATTGACATCCTGAACACATCCCAGGTGGTTGTAGAGTGGTTGTGTGACCACGGGTCCACTGGTCGACCCCAGAAAAAACCAACCTGGGAAATGGGGGAAGTAGTGGTAGGGAGTACTCCTGCCATGTGGCTGCCGCCGATACTCAGGTCTGGATACGGGCGCCACAACCCCGGCACCTGGCAGAGGATTACGAGACTCTGTCTGCCGATTGGGATACTGGTTCACCCCGCCTCGAGCAGCTGACCCCTCATCTCTCCACCACTCCCCACCATCAGTCCCGGGACCCAGACCTCTGAGACCGCTGATCTCATCACTTTGTTCTCTTTATGGAGACCAAGGCCTCAGCTGGGTAGAGGTACTGCCTCGCCCGTTCTACCAGCAACGGGACAACTATGGCTAACCAATGTTCCTCTGTCCCAACGCAGTTTTTAGGTGTAAAACAGGGACATCTGGCCAGGTCATGCCCCGCCGCCATGGAGTGTGATCGCGGTAATTGGGCACCTGAGATAATGTAAGTGCAGGGGAAAATGGTCGAGGGGCCTTGTATGGTTGATGTGGTTTTAGGCAACGTGAAACCCACGATTAGTGGACACAGGATGTGAGCAAACCTTAATTAGAACAGCTCTCTTTGGGCAGTGTGTTAGGGCGGCCAAGGTTGGGTTGGCAATCTCCTGTATCCATGGAGAGCACAGCAGCCACCACACTAAAGTATATTTATCGGTAGAATCGAGCAATACCTGGTAGTAGGGAGGAAAGGTTGCCATCCGTTATTCTACGAGACTAGCCAAAATTTAAAGAATTACCGTAACACGGAAGTCTCAAATGATACGAAACGTGCAGAAAAGAAAAGAAACTAATTGGTGATGCGCTTCCTTTTCGTCGAATATTTTCTCCTATTTTCCTCCAGAAAACAAATAAAGAGAGAAGGACTGCAAAATGGGACACCACTGAGACAAGGCTGGGGTCTGTGGAGAGTGCTTGAATGGTAACAAACGCCAGTCAGCAGGTGTCGAACCAGGTGACTGAGAGGGCGAGGTTACCGCTATCCAGGGCAGATGCTATCTGCCTCTCAATATAATCGGACATAGTACTAAGCCGGATATAGTGTAACAACATAATGACCCATCATCAGTGCATGCTTAGGGCAGGTGCGGCTCATTGAAGCGGGCGTTGTTGATGGCGCTTGGGCGCTTAGTATATCCACACTGTATCGGCAAGCAATTACTATATAGGGTAATCTAGCTGCAGACACAGGACAGCCTTGTAATACAATTATTGTCCCCCGCTTCAACCGTGTTAACTGTGTAGAAAATATTCTTCTTCCCAGCATATCCAAACAAGTGACGAGCTGATGGTTGGCATTACTTTGCGCATTCATATATCTGCTTTTTCTGGCGCAGAACCATAAACTGCTAATTTTATTAAAACGTTTATGCCGCCCCAACCTGTGGGCGGAACATGGTACCGCAATCATTATATATCATAAATCATCTGTAATATTATTAAAAGCAAAAAGAGCAAAAGCTTGACTCATATCAAAATCGTTTTCCCACCGTCAAACAGCAAAGGAATTTCTTCCGAATTCGCCATTTCACCGCTGAGATATCCCCTTCGCAATGTGCTTATACTTCACAGTTCAAAACAACTCTGATCGACTGCCGTGCTGCTTTCGCTTGCCTGGCTTTATTAAAATCTGTTTGATGGCAAGCCCTGATCACGCTAGGGAGGTCACAAGCTGTCCATTCATACCTTCACTTTGTTTGTAGCCCAATCCAACAGCTGGGTAACCGTGCACAAGTAAACAGAGTCAAATGGCCGTAAGGTAGAGCGCAGCATTACGCACAGTGGATCAAAGTTTTCTTACCATTTTCTGATCATTTTCAATTTGTAAATTTAAAATCAACGAAATGGGTAGCAGTGTTCCAGCATCCCAAAAGAAGTCCATTCAATTTTCTGAAGTTTTGAGGAGGATAGATAGGGAGTGAAATGATGCGAAAATCATCAACTTTTCTGGTTGAGACGCTGATTCAATATTCACAGCATTTGAAGATGGATTGACTTTTCAGGATTTAGGCATATGGATCCACACATATTTATTATTATTATTATTATTATTGCCACATATACACATATTATTATTACAACCACCTTCCACGTTATTCGAAATGAAACCATTTGACCCTGGGCAACATAGAAATAACATTTTTATCAACTTTATTGCATAGTAAAGAGCAAGACTGTTCTGAAAGCAAAGTGTTTTATACAACCCTGATCTTTTTACAATGTAATAATTGTTGCTTCCCGGTCATTTTATATTTTCTCATTGATGTCATTGATTTAGATTGTTGTATAAGGTTAGCAAAAGTATATCTATTATTACAAGCAGTGATGTTACTCACCCAGAGACAGGTAGGTTTTCTTAGCCTTCAAGATAAGCTGTCTGCCTGCCCCAATAATCACTGCTCAGTTCCTTTGTTTGACAATCAGCAGATGAGGAACTGAGGTGTTTTCAACGGCAGCCTGATTTAGAGCAGCCAAGTTCTCTGCAATCTCATTATTATTATTATTGTAGACATTTACAGATGCCTTTATCCAATCAAACATATGTTCACCTGTCAGCAGTGCAACATGTGCTTGAATCTGTAATGTTCATTTTGTGTTGCTCTTGTTTGTTTGTTTTTTCAGTTTTTAGCACTTAAGGATGTAAGAAGACTTGTCTATTTTGTACAGTTCAGTTGTTGTTAGTTTTGTTCAGTTGTATTCATTGTTTGAAAAAGAAAATATTTGATTTGAAGTAAACACTTTATTTTGAAAAAAATTCCCTATTATTTTGCTTCTTGAGACATTTACATACTTTCAAGCGAGTAACAAAATACAGAACTGGCACTGAAAATTCAGAGCTCAGAAAAGTCTCAGTAGAAACATTTTCCGCACAAACACACAGTTATGTGTGAGAGCAATGCCTGACATTCAGGCATATGAATTGAGAGTATTTGTCATGCATACTCACTGCGGTTTCCTGACCACACATCATGGTTTCCTGACCACATTCCGCCTCCAGACTCACACCTCTCAAACAGCAACTCAGAACCCTCTGTTTGTATCCTGGGACACTATCACCCTCATTTAAATGTGCTTTATTTTACTTTATCTGCC